>OU343217.1:220576097-220873597 GCA_910596185.1 Chrysanthemum makinoi
GCCGGGTCCACTCATTCTTTCGTGGAGATCGGTGAACCGACTTTCTAATTCACTTGCTCGCTTCTCGGATAAACTCCTCAAGACCTTTCAAGAGTGCAGCCCCTTCCATGGTGAACTGCCCGAGTTTTTCTTCAAAAGGATCACGGATGGTGTATTCAGGTCCGTCCTTTCCTTCCGTTCTCCATTTCAGATTTCCCCAAGGATCACATTCATCGGTTTGATAAAATGCGAGGAGTGAAGGGTCATCATAAATATCATGACTAGAGAGGAAGACGCTTTCTCGGTGTGTGTCATCGCACTCATCGCTCTCGTGCGGTCCTCCGCATATGTCGCATATGAGATATGGGTTAGTCAGCCTTTTTGGTTCAGGTGATTTTATGAGGTAAGCTAGTTTCTTTTGTGCTTTCTCAATCCGATAATCGAAGGATAACTCTTTACTTGAGAAAGTAGAAATGCTTGACGCGTTTTCTTGCTCATTCCAATGGTCGCCTTGATATTGGATGTATTCCTCTATTCGGTTCCACCCTTCTTCTGCGGTGAGGTTCGCGATTCTTCGCCACGAGAAATCAATCCCTTTTGATCCTTTCGGGAGACATTGTCGTAAAAGATTTGAACAAGCAACCAAAGGTTGATACCGTGGTGTGGAGCTTGTTGAATAAGATCTTTGTAACGACTCCGTGAGTTGGTGATAGATTCTCCATCGGGTTGATGAAAGTGCGTAATTTTGCTCCTAATCGCTGCAGCTTCTTCCAGAGGAAAGAACTTTTGGTGAACTTGGTTGTAAGTTGTTCCCATGTGAAAATGGACCTTGGAGGGAGCTTATCGAGCCACTCCTTGGCTCGCCCTTGAAGAGAAAATGGGAAAAATCGGAGTCTAGATGTCTCCTTAGATGCTCCGTCGGTATAGATAGCATCAACAATTTTAAGAAACTGTTTGATGTGGTGAATTGGGTTTTCACTGTGGGATCCATGGAATTGACATGCCTTTTGGATTAGTCAAATATCAGATGCATGCAATACCTCATTGATCTGTTCCGAGGGATAGACAATGGCACCGTGAATCCAATGCGAAGGGTAGGAGTATTCCCCGAGGGTTTTCGCTTTAGGAGGATTTATGGGTCCATTGGCTGGAGTGGCAAGAACTTCCTCGCCATTTTGACTCATATTGTCAATGATGATGGTTTCAGGAGATTGTGGGGAATGAGGGGATTCTTCATCAGATGTAACTTCATCAAAATTGATAGAAGTGCCTTGAAGTTCTGAATCATGGAGAGCTTTTCTTCGCCTATTGAGCTCTTCGGTCTCTGCAAATGGTTCAAGAAGAGTTTTGGTGGAACTGCGGGTTCTAAGTTGCTTAAGGGGGTTTGTATGGGGACGTGGTTGTTGGTTATCACCTTCCATGATGAAAAGTGATGGGATTACGAACAAAGGTCACGAAGAAGGGGGATAGACTAAAAGGAAGCTAAAAAATGAGAAAAATTTACTTGATAGGAATCAAGCAAAGAACCTAAACGAGGTGGACTACTAATTAGCTATTCTATTCCCGGCATCGGCCAAAACTTGATAACGCTACACGCCGCTCGGGTCAAGGAAACTTCCTTTTCTTCGAGCAAGTTTTATAACACCCTAGGCAGTGAACCTAATCGTTGTAGTGTAGTAATTAGGGTAAGCCACGGGTATTGATATCGTTCTCTAGGGGAATAGGAATGCTAGTAAGGAGTTACTACGCTAAGGTTAAGGTTGAGGAAGATTATTTTTTGTATTTTTATATTTTATTAAATGGAAAGGTACGAATCTCGGGTATTGGATTTGGGGGTTGGTATTTCTACCGATTACTCTACTATTATCTAATTATCTAAACTAAGGTTGTGGGAGTCTATGTCTAATTAATGTGTGCTCGTATGATAGTTTAAAGATGTGTTTACTTAGGTTGTATTACTCCTTAATTATCTCCTATTGATGGTTGAGTTGTCACGCCTTATTCTTAGTTGCGTTGTGTGTCTAAAGTTGTAGGGTATGCGTTTCTCTCTAACTCTTTGAACTTACCAAAGGGTCTCGTCTACAAACCCACTAGGGATGATAAACTCCTACTCTAAGGCGCTTTTTGGATGGTTTAGCCTACAACTACTCAGGTAATTATATTCTAAGGTTCACAAAGATGAATCAAGCATTAAGTACACAACTAATGACCTATCGCATTACTAGATCATTAATCAACTAAGATAAGAAACAACCAATCAATATTCAATAATTAAGTTTCATACTTCATAAGCAAACACACAAATAAATTAGCCGGACATGGAGAACATGCAAGCATACACACAAATAATCAAAGACATAATTGAATTAATGAAGTAAAGACTTATCTTGATGTAAGATAGGGTTTAAAACCCTAAAATACTATACAAGACACCTTAGGTTCGGTTTTAGGTTTTCACTCCAAAAGACTCTCCACCCAAAGACTGAAAAATTCGGATTCCATATATAAGATTACATATGCGACGACGTCACCTTATGTTTAGTGACGCCGTCCGCCATTAGGGTTTCGTCTTGGCCACGTTAACCTTGCGACGGCGTCACCTTATGTCCTTGACGCCGTCCTCTTCACTTTCGACGCCGTCTCGGATTGCATCTAGGCCGCCTGAGTAGCGACGGCCTACTCTTTACAACCGGACGCCGTCACTTGAAAATACGAAGTTTTGGGTTCGGACCGTCACAACAATTTTGGGACGGCGTCGCCATTAGCACCTCGACCGCCGCCTTCTAATTTCAGAACTGTGAGTGTCTCGATTTTGACTTTAGCCATTTTCTTCATATATTCGCGCCTTTTCGTCCAAATAAGTGCCATTCCAACATTTTGCCTTCAAGAGACCTAAAAAGTGAAAAGGAACGATATTAAGCAATAACGGATACAAAAGTGATCCAATAAGGACTAAAACGACCCCTCAAAATGGTACCTTTTAAAACCTTATCAAATATCCCTACACTTGTTATTTGCTTGTTGTTGGGAATTACAAGTTTGAGTTGATAAAGACAAAAAGAATGAAACAAGAGGGACTTAATATGACAAGAAGGAAACCTACTAAAAGATGTAAGGGCTTGCTTGCAATGAAAGTTTTATTATTTAGTCCTTATCCTCTAGTATATAAAGAGGATATAGGTGTAGGTTTTTAATTAAGTGTTGGATCGATATACTTTAATCAAACTAACTTAACTAGCTTGTTAAGGTTTAATAACCTCGGATAAATCCTAAGTTATTAACAAAGAAACACTGAGCAATCTTTATCAAGTACGCTGAATTTACTTAACAAAGCTAAGAAGAAAAACTTTATTAACAAACTCTAAATCGCTTATTATGCGATACTCTAATACAACTCTAAGATAATCGAACTTTTCTCTAAACTCTAATTCGTAAACTCTAAAACTCTTTTTCTCAAATCGTACCTCTAATGCCAATCTAGGAGTCCCTTTATAGGCTCAAGGATATCCTAGTCGGTTTACAATTGATAACCTTGTACAACAAGTAATCTAAACATGGAATACAATTCTTTCCATAAACTAATATAACAGCTTCTTTTGTTCTAGCAAGATACTTTGACTTCATCTTGCAAGACTTTGACTTCGCCTTTAGCAAAGACTTTGACTATTTGACTTCTTTCAGTACTTTGCAACTTACAGTACTTTCATATCTTCAGTACTTTGATATCTTCAAAGACTTTCATATCCCAACATTAAGTCTTCCAATAATGTAGTCGATTAAAAGGTGTGTGTTTAGCCTAGACGTTAGGGGAGAACGTCTAGGGTATTAGTTTTAGATTAGTGTGTCCTAGGCGTAATGTCTTGTAAACGCCTAGGTTATTAGTTTAGTTAGTAGACGTGTTCCTATAAACGTCTAGTATTAGTTAGAGTTAGTGATTGAAAACCTTGTTCAATAACAAAGTATTGTTTTGATTATTCCGCTGCGTATTTATTATCTTTGTTATTGATCCCTAGCTGTGCTTATAAACAATCTTATCAATTAGACCTAAAAAAGTCAAGCAAGTAGAATTCAAGTTAGGAGAGGATTGTTGGGATATGAAAGTGCTGAAGATATCAAAGTACTGAAGATATGAAAGTACTGTAAGTTGCAAAGTACTGGAAGAAGTCAAATAGTCAAAGTACTGCTAAAGACAAAGTCAAAGTACTGCAAGATAAAGTCAAACTACTGCTAGAACAAAAGAATCAAGTTATATTCGCTTATGGAAAGTATTGTATTCCATGTTTAGATTACTTGTCGTATAAGGTTATCAATTGTAAACCGACTAGGATATCCTTGAGTCTATAAAAGGACTCCTAGATTGGCATTAGAGGTACGATTTCAGAAAAAGAGTTTTAAAGTTTTAATTAGTGTTTTAGAGAAAAGTTCGATTATCTTAGAGTTGTATTAGAGTATCTACATAATAAGCAGATTTAGAGTTTATAATAAAGTTTTTCTTCTTAGCTTTGTTAAGTAAATTCCGCGTACTTGATAAAGATTGCTCAGTGTTTCTTTGTTAATAACTTAGGATTTATCCGAGGTTATTAAACCTTAACGAGCTAGTTAAGTTAGTTTGATTAAAGTATATCGATCCAACACTTGTCTTCAAGCAAATGTGCTTTTAGCCAATTAATTTATAAGTTAGGGGTCATGAAGCATTAATTCAAAACGGTCCACAACACATATAAGCCCCGCAAAAGTTATAACAAGCACGGAAATTACATACTAGCACCTCACATGGGGTGTTTGGATACTCACATCTCTCTCGGGTGTATATATGAAATATAACAAAATAGGAAATGGAAGATAAACACTCATTAACCGGTCCTAGTACATAGATTACCATAGACTTGAGAATAGATCAAACCTCCATCGCTTTGGCGGAAGCACCTAGGAAAGACTATCAAAGAGGTCTTTTAAAGGGTTGTAATGTTAGGCTTACGGTAGGGAAACAAGGGTTTGGTGGGATAGGCTATTTAGTGGTGGCAAGTCAAAAATCTCTATGTTAAATGCATACTAAGAATGGCGTTGCTAAGCCAAGACTCGACACTCTAAAACTCTAGGTAACGGAAATAAACAAACATAAATTTAAAGGATAGACGTAGGATGGTAGCCCGATTCTCTTTTTTTTATTTTATTATTTTTTTACTCTATATTTTTTCTCTTTTTTCTATATTTTTTTTCGATTTTTTTTTTTCATACACTTTTACTCTACCATCCTCTACGGTAACATCAAAATGATAGGGATTTATAGGCACATCCCTACACTTGAGTTTTTATTACTCTAATACTAATTTGACCCGATTTGAAAAGATCAAAACACTTGGGGTACATTATTACGCAAACAAAGGGAATTTGAATTTTTAACGTTCCCTTCCCGTCATTTCATAAACTTTAAGTTTTCCCATGAATCCCAATCGTCCCAAAACTGTATACAAAGGATATGACTCGACTTAGAAACTTATGCAAGCAACTAGATAATTGAACTAAGGGTTTAGGGTGATAACAAACATTTGCACTAAAAGTGAGTGCATAAGGGGTAGGCTAAGGCAATTTGGGTGTATATTTGGGGGTGGGGTATAAACAATGCTCTTCATTGATATTCCGGAAAAACCGAAACATCACGAGAACCGCGAAAAGGATAGGCTCTGAGGGGTTAACTAGGGGTATCGTGTACTAAAGATGAGTACAACGCAAAGGGTGTGGGGGAATTACTCAACCGATGTGGAAGAAGTAATTATATTACGGGTATCAAACAAGGGTTTATCCTAATGCCTCTTATCATTTAGTTATTCCTAACTACACAAGTGTAGCCTCACTTGTGATCTCGAATGCATCACAAAACAAGTTCTAGAATCTAATATACTACCGGTTCACACTCTAAGCATTGAAGATGAATGCTTTTAATTCCTACTAATCTAAGGGCGATCCTCACATTTTGGTGGAATTTGGGTGGTAAAGGGTTTTTGTGCTAGTCATATAACTTCCTATCCGTGAGACGCTTTTGTTAAGACTAATGGCCCACTCTTATATGTCATGAAAAATTTTAAATTTGGTGCCAAAATTACCCTAACCGACATTTCCTCATGGTTTATTACACAATCACATTTGGACAAAACAAATAGTCAAGGATAAGCATAGTTTCACAGTTCCCGTTTTATTTCCTCTCCCTACATTTAAACCAACATTGTCCCCAATGTTCCCCCAAAGTATCAAAGTTATGATAAAAGAAGGTAATTAAAAACGAAAGAAACTAGTACTCCCCTGATTGGCTCGGTAGGATCCGTGTAAAGTGGTGGTTAAATCCTTTTCAAGAAGAATTATTGCGTGAAAAGCTCCTTCCAATATTATGTAACTTCTTCCACAAACTAAACCTCGCACACTTGAAGAAAACAAACTAAACCTTCGCATAAAATCGGCGGTAATAATATATATAAGACTCGATTTAAACTAGGATATAATGCTTGTGGAATTGATGTTTACGTAATTTCTAAGAAAATTAAGACCCGGAAAATTCCAAAAATTTATAAGTAGCTCAGAAAACGAGAAAAAGTAATTTGATGTTTTTACTCCTTCCCCGACGCACAGTTGCAATCCCGACGCCGCCAAGTTATCCCGACAAAACCGGTTCATGATTTTCTCGGAAAAAAATTCGGAAAATTTACATCTTTAGAATCTAGAAAAATTTCTGCAAAACATCCATTATGACTCGATACAAGCATTTGACTCGAACAAACAAACATAAATATCTTTTAGTTAATTGGTATTCTCATGTTTACGCTTTTGAAAACGGTGTAATCCTCCCTACACTTATCCCTTATGTAAAATACCTTTATATGCAATTAAGACGAGGTTAAAACAAAATAAAGCATTTTTACAAATTTAAACATGAGGATAAACAATTAATAAAAGATGTATGACACTAACAAGCAAACAATTAAGCATGGGTTGCCTCCCACGAAGCTTTTCTTTATTTATGAGTCTTGTAGCTAGACTCATAGTCGTGTTCTACGCTTCCTCATTAATCCCCTCTTCATCTAAAACAATATCCTCATCATTCACCATGTCAATATTGTCCAATTGGTAATGCTTCACCCGTTGCCCATTAACGGTGAATTCTCTTCCATCATGGTCTAGTAGCACCACCGCCCCATTGCTCATCTGCTTTTTTACTGAAAAGGGTCCATACCACCTGGATTTGAGTTTTCTCGGGAACAATCTTAGTCTTGAATTATACAAGAGCACCTTATCCCCTTCCAAAAATTCTTTAGGGTTCTTTATTCGCTGATCATGCCATATTTTTGCCCTTTCTTTGTAAGTGATTGATGATTCGTATGCTTCCAATTTTAGTTCATCCAATTCTTGAAGTTGTAAGAACCGATTTGACCCGCTTCGTAATAATCCATATTACAGGCCTTAAGGGCCCAATATGCTTCTCGCTCAAGTTCGATAGGAGGTGGCAAGCCTTTCCGTATACCGGCGAAAGGGGTTGTCCCGATAGGTGTTTTGTAAGCAGTTCTAAATGCCCAAAGTGCCTCATCCAGTTTGAATGCCCAATCTTTCCTATTTTGGTGGACCGTTTTTTCAAGTATCCGCTTTAATGCCCTGTTTGTGTTTTCTACTTGTCCATTTGTCCGAGGATGATATGCAAGAGAAAATCTATGTGGGACGCCATACTTCTTCCTCACTTTTTCCATTTGAGCATTGCGTAAGTGAGTCCCTCTATCATCATTAATGCTTTGGGAATCCCAAATCGTGCGAATAGCTTTTTAAGAAAGTGAATAACTACCCTTGCATCATTAGTTCTAAGGGCTTGAGCCTCTACCCATTTGGATACATAGTCGATAGCTATGAGAATGTATTCATTTCTCCGAAGATGGAAAGGGTCCCATGAAGTCTATTCCCCAAACGTCAAATATTTCGCAGACTTGGATATAGTTCTGAGGTGACTCATCCCATCGTGAAATATTTCCTGATCGCTGGCATGCATCACACATTTGAACTAATCTCTTAACGCCTCGAAAAACAAGAGGGCCAATAGAATCCGCGTCGAAAACCTTTCATGCCGGATATTCACACCGATGTCCTCCGATGGTCCCGCATGACATTCTTTCGTAACTCGATCAATCTCTACCGCCACGCAACGTCGAATGATTTGATCGGGACATATACGTAAGGAAGGGTTCATCCCGTAAGTAATGTTTAGCGTAGTGAAGAACTTCTTTTATCTTGTTTGGTCATGTAATTTGGCAAAACCTACCGGACAGTAGTTAGCATAATCCGCATACCATGGCTCAATCTCTTTAATCGCCATTAGCCGCCTCTGAAAAGAATCGCAATATCGGTGTGATCTAACTTCTCAAGATCGGGTTCTCCAAGCGTGATAGATGATCGCAGCCGAGATTTTCGACCCCTTTTATCTCAATTTCAATGTCGAATTCTTGAAGTAATAGGATCCACCTAATCAGAAGAGGTTTAGCATCTTGTTTTGAAAACAAATAGCGTAAGGCGGAGTGATCGGTGAAGACGACAATTTTAGAGAGAACCAGATATTGCCTCAATTTGTCGAAGGCAAAAACAACGGCTAAAAGTTCTTTCTCATTGGTTGTATAGTTCTCTTGTGCTACATTCATGGTTTTGCTAGCATAGTAGATTGGTTGAAAATGCTTTTGCTTTTGGCCGAAAGCATCGACCGACAAAGATAATCACTAGCGTCACACATGATTTCGAATGGCTGAGACCAATCCGGGGTGACCATTATAGGTGCTTGAGTGAGATCTTTCTTTAGTCGGTTAAATGCTTCCTTGCATTCTCCAGAAAAATCAAAAGGGGACCTTAATCAAAACAATTTCAAAACCAAGGTAATTTCTATCCTGGACCCAATCAAGGTTTCCAACATCAAGGGAACCTTAATCAAAACAATTTCAATCGAGGGAATCAATTTCAGGGAAATGTGAATCCTAATCAAGGGAATTTTCAACAACAAGGTCATAATCAAAACATCCTGTAAAACCCTAAAATCTCAAATCGCGTGAAATGACAATTTTGCCCTCCAACTTAAAAATTTCACCAACTCGGAAAATACGTCAACACCATTTAACAAGTTATATGATTAATAATACTTTCACATTATGAGAATAATAAACTTATGTTATACAATAAAGAACTTGAATAATTAAAAGTCTAAGTAACTTTAAAACCTTGTAACTTGTACATAATTAACTTGGACTTGGAACAAGACTAGATACATAAAATATTAATAAGAAGGAAAGTTATGGATTGGTCTTTGATCCCTAATGGCCGCCATTAGGCCCTAAAATCCTCATCATATCAAAATTTCATTAAACCTCATTATCTCATTTCCTTTTCAATTGCAAAACAACCAAGAAAACCCTAGCTTCCTTCCTTTCTAAGTATGGCTTAAACAATTGATTCATCACCATTCCATATGAAATCTTTCAACCAAGGTGTTCCAAGGAGGCTTGTAATCGTAGGTGATCTTCTAGTGGGTGTCGTGATCGTGTTTGGTTTGATTTTGAAGCTTGGACGGGTGTTCCATTTGGCCGCTGGTTTCATGAAGCCAAGGGAGGCTTGGTTTGGTTTTTCGTGGTTTGATTCTTGTTCTTGTTTCGCACACGCCAAGGGTAACGTATCGCCTTCTTAATCTATTCCTCCTTGTGTCTTTAATCAACTGGGATACATGTTTGTCTAGGGCTTGTTACTTGATAAAAGGATCACATAAAATCATAAGATATATAACACATGAAATGATAACACATAAAATGATAAAACCATGAATCTTAATCTTTATATATTCGAATGATATGTGACTAATCAAATGAATATGAAACTGATTTTGAACCTTTCTTTGTCGATTTATATTACAATTATTAAAGGGTTTAATGATCTTTGATTACATGTTTTCAGATATGATAAATGGACTTAATAACTAATGATTACGAGGGTGTTTTGGTTTATGTTATGGGCTGCATAATAATGATTTTGGTGAAGGGGGTACGATTTGATTTTGATATCACATTAGGTGTCTTGTAATCTTGTATTAATCGAGCTAACATGTTTAAAACGGATTCGTTAATCATAACGTAAAACTAGGGTTTGTAATTCATGATTATATAAAGTTAAGGGGTTGTTTGGTAAATTGTGATACTTGATGGATTAACATGTTAAAATACTAACTAAATGGACTAAATGAGTAAAATGGGTAAACTTACTATATTTACACTTTTGACCCTATACTTTGCTATATTGACATTTTAAACCCTAAACTTTTGTAACTTGCCATAAATGATCTTTAAAGTATTATAATACTCATTTTCTATTATAACTTGAGATAAGTAACTAAACTTACTATATATGGAAACCTGCTAAATATGGAAACCTGCTATTTTTAGAAAGTTACTAATTATGGAAATCATTAATTCGGGAAAGTTACTAAAAATAGAAACATGCCTAAAATAGAAAGTTTCCTAAAATAGAAAGTTACTTAAAATGGAAAGAGTACTAAAATGGGAAACTTGCTAAAATGGAAAGCCGCCTTAAAACAAGTGTTTCGGATTCTTATAGAACGTTATCTAATTCATATAGGTTCCGGGCGGCGTGATTGATCTCATTCTTGACTTTACTTTCATTGTTTGCTTGTTTCAATAAGGTACGATATTCCTGACCTTTCTCATAAGGTTTCTCATGATCTCTTTGCATCTTTGATCTCTTGCCAATTTGATATTGAACCTTTGATATTGACCCTTGCTATTGAACCTTTGATATTGATCCTTTGCTATTGGACCTTTGCTAATTGAACCATTGATATTGAACTATTGATTTGAATTGTGAACTGCTAATATTGAACATTGATATTGATTGAACTCTATATGGTACACTTTGACCTCGTCTGGTTGATACACCGAGCCATTAACTAGGCATGGGGGTTCCATGTCCGTGTCATTGATGCACCAATGGCATGACTCCAGTGTGGATGAGTGATGTTCCACACCGTCCCCATATTTGTATTGATTATGCGCGCTTTGGATATATTGTATGGCCACTATTTGTTTTGTGCTTATGGATGCATCCTAGATTTGTATTTGTTTTGTATTGATATATGGTTTGGTGATGTGGTTGGTATGTGCAATACACCCCCTCACATTTTGGGAGCTGATCACTCCATTGGCTACTCGAGGACTCCCTCATATTGGTTTGGTATTCCGAGGTCACCCCTCCGAATACAATGGTTACTACATGATATTGATATATGGTTTGATTTGGTTTGTTTTGTTGGCTCGTGGTGGAAAACTGACCTTCCTTTCCTTTGTTCATTTACCTACTCTATATTGCTTCATATCCTTCATATCTTATTTAACCAAAATTTTGATTCTATTATTGCTTTTGTATTGCTATATCTGCTCACCGGGCTTTTAAGCTCACCGCATTTCTTTTCCTCGCGCAGTTATTAAGCTAGAGCCGGGCTTATCTTGGGGATTGAGAGTAGGATGCTTTTGAGAACCTGTTTTAGTTATCCTAGACTTTGTTACCATTGTTATTTGTTTTGGAGACTTAGACTTTGTATCGTTTCATTTCCTTTGGGACATCTTTTGGAACTTTTGTATTGATCAAGTCGTGTTGACTTGCTACTCTTTTGATTATTATTATAAGACTCTCGCTTGCATGGTTTATATGTATTGTTCGATTTGACTCCATAAACGGATACTTCTACCCTTATCGGCCTGGGTGTTACAATTATGGTATCGTGAGCCCGTGTTTACTAATTTGTAGTCGACCCGTGACATATGGACCCTAAGCTGCTAACCGTAGAGCTTAAGTTTTGATTTGGTGAGGTTTGGGTAGATTCTAGGTTCATTATCGCCATTTCCGCTCATGATCTTCATCCTATTTTCCTAACCTTTGCTAATCGCTTAATGAACTCTTCGTGATGGTCCAAACTCAAGGAACGGTGACGACAACGGGATGGACATCCCAACTCGAAGCTTTGATCGCACGCCGCTTCTAGCCACCGCTATGCCCGAGATAGTGGCTACCATCACCTAACGCTCGAATGGTGCTAGTTCTTCTGGTGGGGACAATGGTGGGGGTGCTAACCTACCTACACCCATTCATGTTTGGATCGAGCGCTTTAACAAACTTAAGCCACTTCCTTTTCGCCGGCAGCCTTCATCTAATGAGGCAGGACCGGATTACGCACATGGAGAAGCTCTTCAATGTGCCGGGTTGTGTGATGAGGTGAAACCCGCTTGCTACTTTCAAATTCGAGGGTGATGCCCTAAACCGGTGGAAGGCCTATCTCTTGTCCAGAAGAGAACTTCATCGATACTTGTACTTGGAATACCTTCGAGAGATCTTCTACAAGCAAGATTTCCCGAGTCGAAAGCAGCTGTACGAAGGGAGTATGAGACCATACATCACCGGAGAAGGAAAATTCTCACGAGTACATGCAATGATTTATGAGGATGGTTGGGTTTGTAGGTGCCGTTGTTGCCGGAGATGCTCGTCGTCCGCTCGTAAGTTCAAATGGGGCTAAAGAAGTGGGTGCTAGATAGATGATCAACCATCGCGATATCGAGGTGGCTGCAATGGATGATGCCCGCAACATAGAGTTACCGCATGAGGAGCGTGGTTACAATAAGAGGAACAGAGATGGGGATCGATTCATTCTCGGTCGCCGTGACTACGCCCGACGAGGGTCGCCAGTGACCAGCGCAGAGTGTTAGAGGTCGATATGACCGCTATGATTCGAGGCGCAGGTAATCAGAGGAGATTTGATAGGTCGTGATGATCGTAGGGTCGAGTGGCGCCAGAGACAAGCTGATCGGCCATCTCGCAAAGACTTATCGTGATCGCTCAGCAATGACAGCCTCTTCCCGTAAGAGGACTGAGGTGCTACCTCCTCCTCCCAAGTGTGTTACGCAAGTGGTAAGCCGCACCTGTGTGTTTGCCGTAGGATTTCGGGAGGTTGTTATCATTGTGGGGAGACAGATCATAGGGTGAAGGACTGCCCCAGCAGTGCATCGTTACTCCTTCGAACTACATCAAACCACCTCCCACCACTGGCGTGTATTCGGTTACTCGAGATCGGCAGAATAGCGCCGTACTATGGTACCATTTATTTTGGTGATTCTACTGCTTTTGTTTTGTTTGATACTGGCGCGACACATTCTATCGTATCGAAAAACTTTGCTAAGAAACTCATATTACCTCCAACACCACTAATGAATCCTCTATCTATATCAACCCCTATGAAAAACCATGTGCTCATTAATCACGCAGTATGTGGACCGCCCTCTACGCTTCGATGATGGTATTCGTCGGCTAATCTTCTTCCTTTGGATATGTCCGATTTTGATATTATTTTGGGTATGGACTGCTGTGGCCTTGCATAAGGCTACTATTGATTGTCATGCTCGTAATGTTATCTTCGGTAATGTTCATCGTCCTGATTTTGTATACCATGGTGCTCAACCACTTAAGTCGGTTAAGATCATCTCGGCTATGAAAGCCCGCACTCTCATTTCTCATGGTTGCCTTGGTTTTTTGGCATCCATCAAAGATACTTCTTCGTAAGTTCCACTATTGAAAGTCTTTCTCATAGTGCGAATTTGCTGATGTTTTCCCTAATGAACTTCCCTGGCATTCCTCCCATAGGGAAGTTGAATTTGGCATTGATTTGATTCCTGGTGCTGAACCTATATCCAAAGCTCCTTATCGTATGGCGCGCATTGAACTGAAAGAGTTGAAAGAACAAGTTGCAAGAACTTTTGGAGAACGGCTTTGGCTAGACCCAGCCACCTTGGGGTGCACCGGTATCGTTTGTTAAGAAGAAAGATGGTAGTATGAGATTGTGTATCGACTACCGTGAGCTGAACCGTATTACTATCCGTAACCGTTACCCTCTTCCTCGCATCGATGAATTGTTTGACCAACCGTGGCCAAATTCTTTCTAAGATTGATCCGAGGTCCGGTTATCATCAATTACGCGTGAAGGAACAAGATGTTCCTAAGACCGTTGCACTCGCTATGGCCATTATGAGTTTCTCGGGTTATGCCATTTGGTTTGACTAACGCTACCGCCGCCTTCATGGATCTTATGAACCGTGTTTTCCACGAGTACTGATAAATTTGTAATCGCCTTCATCGATGACATCCTTGTGTATTCTAGAGTGAGGCCGAGCATGAGCAAAGATCTTCGATCGTATTAGAGATTCTTCGACGCCAGGTTGTATGCGCTAAATTTTCTGTGTGAATTCGGCCGAGCCAAGTTGCTTTTCTTGGTCACGCTTGTGCTCACGATGGTATCAAGATGGACACATCTAAAGTAGAGGCTATCACAAAATGGCCGTGACCTACCACCGTGACGGAGATTAGAGTTTTCTCGGGCTTGCCGGGTTATTACCGCCGCTTTGAGGGTTTCTCTAAATTGGCGCTACCATTGACGAATTGATGAGGAAAGGAGAAAATTTTGAATGGACGGAGGAGCAACGAAGTTTTGAGGAGTTGAAACGGAGGTTGGTTGCCATGCACCGCTTTTGACACTTCCATCGGGTTCCGGAGGTTTTCAGATTTATAGTGACGCGTCGAAGAAAGGTCTGGGTTGTGTATTGATGCAAAGACGGTAAGGTGATTGCCTATGCTTCGAGGCAATTGAAATCGTATGAGGAGAATTACCCTACGCATGATTTGGAGTTGGTCAGCAGCTGTGTTTGCCCTCAAGATTTGGAGGCATTATTTGTATGGCGAGTCGTGATATCTTTAATGACCACAAAAGTTTAAAGTATATATTCACACAAAAGGAGCTCAATATGAGACGGAGATGGTCGGAGCTTCTTAAGGATTACGACATCTAATATCCGATCACCCGTAAGGCTAATGTGGTTGCAGATGCACTAAGTCGAAAGTCGGGTATGATTGCTAGTTTGGAGATTGAACCCGTGGTTCTTCATGATCTTGAGCTTATGGATGTGGAATTGTGTTTCCGAGGTTATGATGGTTATTGGGCTAGTATGAAGGTAGAGTCCAACATCATTTTGCGGATCAAGGAAGCTTAGAAGGATGATGGTGAGCTTTGGTCTATTGTTCAGAATATTGAGGAAGGGAAACAATCGGAGTTTCGGGTTGATAGTTCTGGTGTGGTATGGTTTGGTGATCGGCTTTGTGTTCCTAATGATCCCCGATTATGCGTGAGACAAGTGTTGTCCGAGGCTCACGCTTCCATTCACTATTCATCCGGTTCCACTAAGATGTACCGAGATCTTAAGCAAAGATTTCGTGGAGTGGCATGAAACAGATGTGGCCTTGTATGTTTCTAGGTGTATGACATGTCACAGGTTAAGATAGAGCATCACGGGCTAGTGGTTTACTTCATTTTGGAGATTCCTACTTGGAAGTGGGAAGAGATTACTATGGATTTTGTCACCGGCTTGCCTCTCACCGTAAAAGACATGATGCGATTTGGGTGGTCGTTGATCGGCTAACTAAGTCTGCTCATTTCTTACCCATTCGCATCGAGATAGTGTTAGTAAGTTGGCGTAAATCTTCGCCAGAAATCGCTCGCCTTCATGGTACTCCTACGCCGATTGTGTCGATAGAGATCCTCGCTTCACGCCTCGCTTTTTGGAAGAGTTTGCATAAGGCTTGGGGCACTCGCCTTAAGTTTAGTACGGCGCTTCATCCTCGACGGATGGTCACCTGGAGAGACCATTCGACATTGGAAGACATGTTGCGAGCATGTGCTTTAGAGTGGACCGGGAGTTGGGATGAGTATTTGTGCTTGGTGGAGTTTGCCTACAACAATAGTTGGCATGCTAGCATCAAGGCTGCACCTTATGAGCTTTTGTATGGGAGAAAATGTAGAGCACCTATTTGTTGGGACGAAGTAGGTGAGCGCTTGATTGAGGGGCCCGAGATTATTGAGATCACCAACGGTGGCGCTGCTGGGAGAAGTCAAGGAGGCTCGTACGCGGCAAAAGAGTTATGCCGATAAACATCGTCGTGATTTGGAGTTTCAGGTTGGTGATCGGTATTTCCCAAAGTGTCGCCATTTCGGGTGTTAAACGCTTTGGTATTAAAGGGAAGCCGAGTCCTCGCTTTATTGGGCCGCTTGAGATTCTCGAGCGCATTGGAGAGGTTTCTTATCGTTTGGCTCTTATCGCCGCAGTTGTCGCATGTGCACAACGTTTTTCATGTATCTCTTTTGAGAGGATACAACTATCATCCTTTACATGTCGCCTCTTATCCATTTGATCGATTCACCGATATGTCTCTTTCGAGGAACCCGGCTATTTTGATCGGCAAGATCGAAATCATGAGAAACAAAGTTATTCGCTTTGTTAAGATTCTTTGGAAGAATCACCCAGCGTGAAGCTACCCGGGAGACCGAGGAATCTATGCGAGCTAGTTATCCACATTTCTTTTCATCATCGGGTATGTTCGCTTATCGCTTGCTTTCCTTTTCAATTTTCGAGGATCTAAAATTTTCTTTTTAGAGGGGAAGAGTTGTAAAACCCTAAAATCTCACATCGCGTAAATGACAATTTTGCCCTCCAACTTAAAAAATTTTACCAACTCGAAAATACGCCAACACCATTTAACAAGTTATATGATTAATAATACTTTCACATTATGAGAATAATAAACTTATGTTATACAATAAAGAACTTGAATAATTAAAAGTCTAAGTAACTTTAAAACCTTGTAACTTGTACATAATTAACTTGGACTTGGAACAAGACTAGATACATAAAATATTAATAAGAAGGAAAGTTATGGATTGGTCTTTTGATCCCCTAAGTGGCCGGCCATTAGGCCCTAAAAATCCTCATCATATCAAAATTTCATTAAACCTCATTATCTCATTTCCTTTTCAATTGCAAAACAACCAAGAAAACCCTAGCTTCCTTTCTTCCTTTCTAAGTGGCGGCAACAATTGATTCATCACCATTCCATACTTAAATCTTTCAACCAAGGTGTTCCAAGGAGGCTTGTGATCGTAGGTGATCGTCTAGTGGGTGTCGTGGATCGTGGTTTGGTTTGATTTTGAAGCTGGACGGGTGTTCCATTTTGGCCGTGGGTTTCATAGAAGCCAAGGGAGGCTTGGTTTGGTTTTTCGTGGTTTGATTCTTGTTCTTGTTTCGTACACGCTTCAAGGGTAACGATCGCCTTCTTAATCTATTCCTCCTTGTGTCTTTAATCAATCCGTGGGATACATGTTTGTCTAGGGCTTGTTACTTGATAAAAGGATCACATAAAATCATAAGATATATAACACATGAAATGATAACACATAAAATGATAAAACCATGAATCTTAATCTTTATATATTCGAATGATATGTGACTAATCAAATGAATATGAAACTGATTTTGAACCTTTCTTTGTCGATTTATATTACAATTATTAAAGGGTTTAATGATCTTTGATTACATAAGCTGTGATATGATAAATGGACTTAATAACTAATGATTACGAGGGTGTTTTGGTTTATGTTATGGGCTTATAATAATGATTTTGGTGAAGGTAACGATTTGATTTTGATATCACATTAGGTGTCTTGTAATCTTGTATTAATCGAGCTAACATGTTTAAAACGGACTCGTTAATCATAACGTAAAACTAGGGTTTGTAATTCATGATTATATAAAGTTAAGGGGTTGTTTGGTAAATTGTGATACTTGATGGATTAACATGTTAAAATACTAACTAAATGGACTAAATGAGTAAAATGGGTAAACTTACTATATTTACACTTTTGACCCTATACTTTGCTATATTGACATTTTAAACCCTAAACTTTTGTAACTTGCCATAAATGATCTTTAAAGTATTATAATACTCATTTTCTATTATAACTTGAGATAAGTAACTAAACTTACTATATATGGAAACCTGCTAAATATGGAAACCCGCTATTTTAGAAAGTTACTAATTATGGAAATCTGTACATTCTGAAAGTTACTAAAATAGTAACCTGCCTAAAATAGAAAGTTTCCTAAAATAGAAAGTTACTTAAAATGGAAAGAGTACTAAAATGGGAAACTTGCTAAAAAATGGAAAGCCGCCTTAAAACAAGTGTTTCGATTCTTATAGAACGTTATCTAATTCATATAGGTTCCCAAGTGCGGATTGATCTCATTCTTGACTTTACTTTCATTGTTTGCTTGTTTCAATAAGGTATGTATATTCTCGACCTTTCTCATAAGGTTTCTCATGATCTCTTTGCATCTTTGATCTCTTGCCAATTTGATATTGAACCTTTGATATTGACCCTTGCTATTGAACCTTTGATATTGATCCTTTGCTATTGGACCTTTGCTAATTGAACCATTGATATTGAACTATTGATTTGAATTGTGAACTGCTAATATTGAACATTGATATTGATTGAACTCTATATGGTACACTTTGACTGCCGCTGATACCGAGCCATTAACTAGGCATAGGGGTTCCATGTCCGTGGCATTGATGCACCAATGGCATGACTCCAGTGTGGATGAGTGATGTTCCACACCGCCCCCATATTTGTATTGATTATGCGCCTTTGGATATATTGTATGGCCACTATTTGTTTTGGTGGGGTGTATGGATGCATCCTAGATTTGTATTTGTTTTGTATTGATATATGGTTTGGTGATGTGGTTGGTGTGTGCAATACATCCCCTCACATTTTGGGAGCCGACACTCCATTGGCTACTCGAGGACTCCCCTCATATTGGTTTGGTATTCCGAGGTCACCCTCCAATACAATGGTTACTACATGATATTGATATATGGTTTGATTTGGTTTGTTTTGTTGGCTCGTGGTGGAAAACTGACCTTCCTTTCCTTTGTTCATTTACCTACTCTATATTGCTTCATATCCTTCATATCTTATTTAACCAGCCTTTGATTCTATTATTGCTTTTGTATTGCTATATCCTGCTCACCTGGCTTTTTAAGCTCAAACCGCATTTCTTTTCCCGGCAGTTATTAAGCTAGGAGTCGGGCTTATCTTGGGATTGAGAGTAGATGCTTTTGAGAACCTGTTTTAGTTATCCTAGACTTTGTTACCATTGTTATTTGTTTTGGAGACTTAGACTTTGTATCGTTTCATTTCCTTTGGGACATCTTTTGGAACTTTTGTATTGATCAAGTCGTGTTGACTTGCTACTCTTTTGATTATTATTATAAGACTTCCGCTTGCATGGTTTATATGTATTGTTCTGATTTGACTCCATAAACGTGATACTTCTACCCTTATCGGGTCGGGGTGTTACACATCCGACCTCAAAATTTCCCTCCACATCCTCCAGTACCATCATCTGATGAGTTATTGAAGCAATTCATGAAATCCTAAGATGAAATGAACAGTTGTTGGTCACCGATCGCGATCTCAAGAAGTCTTTAAATGATCAACCCTCGGCTCGTGAAAACTTCCGAGCAACACGATCGCTAACCCTAGGGAAGATGCAAAGGCGATCACAAACTGGTGGTGTTTCATACAATGGACCCGCTTATTCCTACTACCTCTCTTCTTCTCTCCCAAGGTAGTGGAAAGTGAACCGAGGCTACAAAGGACAAGGAACTTCCTACTAATAACGGAGGTACCAATGATGTTCATCCTCAAGTTGTCCGTAAAACCCAAATCCAATCCGTGAGTTGTTTTTGAACCACCAGTAGCTCCCGTTGAAAATACCAAATCCAAATCTTCTATTCCTTACCCATCACGCTTGAATGAGCAAAAGCTCCGTGAAAAAGCTAGTCATCAAATGGATAAATTTTTTCAAATTTTCCAAGAACTACACTTTGACATAAGCTTTTATGATGCTATCATGCCGATGCCCAAGTTTGCATCAACTCTCAAACACATGTTAAGCAACAAGGAAAAGCCGTTTGAAATGGCTAAAACTCCTTTAACTAAAAACCGCCTCATAGCTATCTTGAAGAAGCTTCCGTAAAGCTTGGAGATCCCGAAAATTTCTCTTACCTTGTGTATTTCCATGAATGGTTGAATGCTTTGCCTTAGCCGATCTTGGTGCAAGCATCAATCTGATGCCTTATTTAGTATGGAAGAAACTTTCTTCCGAACTTACTCCTACATGCATGACTCTCGAGCTTGGGATCGTGACATATCCCGCCCTCTTGGCATTACCCGAGGACGATTTGTGAAAGTAGGAAAGTTCCATTTTCCACCTGACTTCGTGGTTGTTGATTTTGATGCCGATCATCGGGTTCCTCTTATTGTTGGTCGAGGATTCGAGAACGGGCCGCGTTCTCATTGATGTATTTGAGCAAGAAATCACATTACGTGTTGGTAATGAAGCTGCCACCTTTAACCTTGATCAAACTTCGAGGTACTCCAAAACTATGATTCGAAATCGTTAACCTAATAGATATCATTGATGTTGCTTTCAAGAGTACTCTCAAGAAGTTCTTGGTTATGATCATAATTCTTCAAGTGATAATCTCACTCATTCATCTCAACCTATCATTGCCAATTCTACTCCTTCTCACTCCTTGAGGAAAGTGACTTCATCTTGGAAGAGATTGAAGCCTACTTATCTAGTGATTCTCTCCATGGGAAATTGATCACGCTCCCATCGACATCGAGGGGACATACTTCTCATTGAGAAGTTGCTTAATGATGATCCATCATCATCATCACTCCTCCCGCTTCGAACTTCATAACAAGGAAATCAAATCGCTGAGAAAATCAAGAATTTCCGAGGTTGAACTTAAGGACTTACCACCTCATCTAGAGTATGCATTCCTTGAGGGTGATAATAAATTACCCGTCATTATTGCTCGAGATTTGAGTAAAGATGAAAAGTCTGCCTTGAAGTCACACAAGCAAGCAATTGCTTGGAAACTCTCCTATTAAGGGCATCAACCCCGAAGTTTTGTACTCACAAAATCTTGATGGAGGATGACTTCAAACCAAGCAGCTCAACATCGAGAAGAGTAAATCCAAAATCCATGATGTTATCAAACAAGAGGTTATCAAACTTCTTGATGCAGGATTGATTTACCCAATCTCGGATAGTCCTTGGGTTAGCCCAATTCATTGTGTTCCGAAAAAGGGTGGCATAACCGTTGTCACAATGAAGATAACGAAGTTAATTCCAACTCGGCCGGTTACGGATGGCGTGTTTGCATTGACTATCGTAGTTGAATGACGCCACCCGTAGAAGACCATTTTCCTCTACCCTTCATGGACCAAATGCTTGAGAGATTAGCAGGGAACGAATACTATTGTTTCCTTGATGGTTTCTCGTGTTACTTTTCAGATCCCCATTGATCCAAAGGATCAAGAAAAGACTACATTCACCTGCCCATACGGAACTTTTGCCTATAGACGTATGCCTTTTGGCTTATGTAATGCCCCGCACGCTCCAACGATGTATGATGGCCATTTTCCACGACATGATCGGGAAACAATGGAGGTGTTTATGGATGACTTCTCGGTCATTGGGGATTCATTTCAAACATGTCTATCCCATTTAGATAAAATGCTCAAAAGGTGTGAAGACACCAATCTTTGTCTAAATTAGGAGAAGAGCCATTTTATGGTCAAAGAAGGCATAGTCCTTGGCCATAAGATTTCAAAAAACGGGATTGAGGTTGATAGAGCAAAAGTCGATGTTATTGCTAAACTGCCTCATCCTACTACCGCCAAAGGTATTAGAGTTTTTAGGTCATGCCGTTTCTATCGCAGATTCATACAAGATTTTTCCAAAATCGCCTCGCCTATGACTCATCTTCTTGAAAAGGATGCTCCTTTTATCTTCTCACCGAAAGTGCATCGGCTTTTGAAACATTAAAGAAAAGCTTACCAAGCACCCATTCTCGCGTTCCCGACCGATTTGCCTTTTGAGCTCATGTGCGATGCAAGTGATTTTGCTATCGGTGCCTTAGGGCAACGAGCTAAGCATTTTCAGCCTATCCACTACGCAAGTAAGACTATGATCAAGCTCAAACTCATTACACCACCACGTAAAAAGAGCTATTAGTCGTGGTGTATGCGCTTGAGAAGTTTCGCCATACTTAATCTTGACCAAATGCGCGGTGTATACGGATCACTCGGCTCTCAAATATCTCTTTGCAAAACAAGATGCAAAGCCGAGATTGTCTCGCTGGGTTCTCCTCCTCCAAGAATTTGATATCATCATACGTGATAAAAAGGAGCGAGAACCTGGTCAGCCGATCATCCTGTCCCGATTAGAGAACCCTCACCAAGATGTTTTCGAGAAGAAGGAAATAAATGAAACATTTCCTCTCGAGACACTCAATGCGGTTTCTTTTCGTGGAAATTCTTCTACCCCATGGTTTGCTGACTTCGCAAATTACCATGCGGGTAACTTCATAATGAAAGGGATGTCGACCCAACAGAAGAATAAATTCTTCAAGGATGTTAAACATTACTTCTGGGACGACCCCTACTTATTCAAAATTTGTGCGGATCAAGTCATCCAACGGTGTGTTTATGGACAAGAAGCTCTTGACATTCTCCAAGCTTGCCATGCTGGACCTACCGGGGGACATCATAGTCCAAATTACACCGCCAAAAAGGTGTTTGATTCCGGGTTTTATTGGCCCACTATCTACAAGGATGCCCACGAATTTGTCAAAGCCTGTGACGCTTGTCAACGCCATGGAAATATCTCAAAGAAATGAAATGCCGCAAAACGCCATTCAAGTTTGTGAGATATTTGACATCTAGGGTATTGATTTTATGGGGCCATTTCCATCATCTCGAGGAAACAAATACATACTCGTGGTCGTTGACTATTTGTCAAAATGGGTTGAAGTTTAAAGCTTTACCTACCAATGATGCCCGAAGTTGTTGTGAAATTTTTGAAATCTCTTGCCGGTTTGGAACTCCACGCTATAATCGCGATCGTGGTACACATTTCTGCAATGACCAATTTGATCGCGGTCATGCAAAAGTATGGTGTAACCCAATCGCCATCTCTATCGCATACCACCCCCAAACAAGTGGGCAAGTGGAAGTTTCCAACCGTGGTATTAAAAGAATTTTGGAAAGGACAAGAGGGAAAATCGCATCCCCGTCGGATAAACTTGATGACGATTTATTGGCCTTCCGCATACTTACAAAACACCCATCGGGAGTATTCATACAAGCTAGTATACTGGAAAGGCTAGTGACTGGTATAGCACACACCATATGTCCTTCTTTTCTCACCCATGTTTCTCGTTTGGCACCTTACTGATGGTCCAAATTTTTCAACACCCAAGGGGAGTTGCGGGATCGAGTCAAGCCGTAGTTGTATATAAGTTTCAAAAAAAAAAATGTGTATATATCAAAAAATAAAATAATGGCCGTATATTTCCTTTTTATGTTTTATGTTTCGCATAACCGCCGGGTAATTTTGAATATTGAGGGCAATATTCATTTCTAAGTATGGGGGGAATTCTCACGAATTTTATCATGTAATTATACCACCTAATTCCCCCGTTTTTGGCCAAATTTTTTTTTTTGGAGTAAGTGTTTTTTCACTTACTCAAAGAAATGGTAATCAGTCCGCCATGTCTAACCCACATAAGGATTGGCTAATCCAGTAGCAAACGGCTCTTGGTAAAGATATCTCAAACCGCTTATAGCTTGCAATTTGCCCAAAATTGTATGGTGTTCAACTCACCATATCTTTAACTAGTGAAAAGTTGGCTAGCCCGCAAGTTTATGGCTTGTGGTAAAGGCAAATGGAAATCCATAATTGGTAATCGACTCACCAAAGATAGTATTGATAATTTATCTAAGAGTTGGTTAGTCCGTAGCAAAGCCGGCTTCGGTAAAGACAAATCAAAACCAAGCTTACAAATGGGTGATTTGCTCAAAATCATTTGGTTATCATTGTACCAAGGTTCTTACTTGAACTAAAACAATTGGCTACTCCAGAAGTAATGGCTTTTTGTAAAGAGATGAAATCCATTAAATTTTCTCAAATCATTGCTAGGGACTAGCAATATCTAAGCAAGTGTGGGGATTGATGAGTGCCTAAATACTCATCATTTTTATATCAAGAATGCCAAAAACATCTAAAAACACTCAAAAATGCATCAAAATGATGAAAATATCACAAACAAGTGTTTTATGTGTTTTAAATGCAAAAATATCAAAATCGGATGAAAAACGTATCAAGTTTGCATAATTGGCGCTTTAGTCCCCAAGTTTCAAAAGTTGTCAAAAACAGTCCACTGTAAATCAAAAATAAAGAAAAATATCATTTTAGGTCCATGGGATTCATAAGTTGTCAAAACAAGCCCTTGAAATAAAAAAAATTGCAAAATTACAACTTAGGTCCCTCAAGTTTTGAAAATGTCAAACATGGTCCTTTGATATTTAAAAATGGAAAATAATCAACTATGGTCCTTGTACTATTAAAGATTGGCAGTTTTGGTCCTTTTGTTAACTTTTGGAGAATGCAAGTTTGGTCCTCAAGATTGGAAGAATTACACAAATTGGTCCTTGTATTAAACATAAGCCAAATGACCCCTTTTGTATTATTACTTCCAAATTGCCCAACACAGATACCCTCAAGTCAAACCCCACCCTCTAATTTGGACCCCGCTCATTATATCACAAACCAAACCACTGTTTTCACCAATATCGCTTCAAACCTACTCATCAGACATCCCCTTCATCCCCCAACACCGCACACCAAAAACCATTTACCTCCTTTTCTTCACCACATTCCACATGTTTTTCCACTTGTATACATCCCTCCACCTCCACAACCTCCCAAAGTTTCTTTAATTGTTATAACCTCGCAATCTTGACTATTTTGCGCCAAAAATGAATCAAATGGGATGTGATAGGATGACTTGACCAATCCAATGGTTGATTGAGGTGGGAAAGTTTCAAACATAAATGTGGGAGTCTCAAAAGTCTATAAAGAAGCAATGGGAAGCAAATGAAGACATATCTAGAGTTTAACTTTAATTAGCTTATGTCGCTTTAGTTTAATTTTAAATTTCAAGTTGTATCTTTAAGCTTTTAAGCTTTATATTTCAAGTGTTTGTTGTATATTAAAGCTTTTGTCCAACATCAATTTCAAGTTTAAGTCTTAAGTTCAGTTTATGCAAAATCCTACTTTTATTCAAAATCTCAATATGTTCCAATGATGTTGTTAGTTGTTTAAGGACTCGATAAGCTCACATAAGCTCCTAGAAAGCTTATTAAAGCTTTTAGAGACCTTTAAAATCACGTTTAGAATCAAAAAGAGAAAATCACCAAAAATACAAATAAAATAGTGAGAAATTCAAAAATCAATGGAGATGGTGATCAAGCTGAGCAGGTTGAAATAGGATTGCCTTGGGTTTAGTGCTTAGGGTAAGCTATAGGATCTGTTCTCATCCTTGGTTATCATTTTCACTTGGAATCCATTTGTAAGCCATACAAGTTTTGGCTATTTTTTTCACCTGTATGACAGTTTATAGCTTAAATCTCTGTTTTTCATGTTCATTAGTTGTAGTTAAGCATAATAACCATTAAAATCAGTCACTTGTTCTTTTTAAAATTTATAGTTGCTAAAAATCTTATTTTGACAAATTTGACAGTAAAATAGCATAATCATCATTCTTGTGATTTATGTTGTTAGTACTGTTGTTTTATGTTTATTCAGTCTTATTACATGATATTATAAGGTTAATCAAGTTCATTGTCTTAATCTTTGTTGCCTTGAAAAGCTTCACAAATTTTAGTTAAATGGTTGTTTGGATTTGTTAATGTGTTAGAGTTTGTTTCAGGTTGTGCTTGTTGTTTGTCAAACTATCTAGTAACTCATATAAACAAAGAAAACCAGGTTTGTTGAATCAAAAGTCAAAATACCTTTTATCAAATCTTGTTAACTCACTGTTGGATTTTCATGATCTATGATTATGATTTCTTGTTCATAAGTTGTTATAATTGCTCAATCTAGTTTTATTATAGCTTAACATAACATAATCAGTGCATAGAATTGATCTAAAGTTCATTTAAGTCAAACTTAGTTCAATTTGTTAAAAGTCAAAAACAGTGCCTCTGCGGTACAGCTTAAGCCCACTTAATCACAAGCTCACACGTCACAAAAGCTCATTAGTTAATCATAACTTGTGATTCTTGGTTCTTTGGGTAGCTGACATAACCATCTTGAAGTTTCAACTTTAGCTTTTCAATTTGTAGCTTGTTAGATAGGCCGCATAGTAGCTTATTAGTTCTGTCCTTTTTTCAAAGATTCAATCGAGTCTTGACTCACTGCTGGTTTTTCAATTTTTCAAGCTCTCCAAGCTTATCTAGTGTAAAGCCAAACTGTGAGATTTAGCTTTTGGAAAGCTTAATTGGTCAACTAGCTAATCCAAGTATTTGTTTTCATTTTCTAGCTTATTACAGTGCTTAAAATTAAGCCATAAAGTGCCTAGTGATTCACCAAAAGTGTCATGTATACAGCTAACTAGTGCTTATTTTGGCTTAATCGTGCTTATTTTCAAGTTATTTGCTTGTTCAGTTGTTATATAGCTTATTATCGTAGATTTAGCTTATTTTCATTTTTCATTTTGCTTATCTCTAGCTTATTAGCCATTTGGCTTAACTTTTGTCTTATTCCATTTTAGCTAACTGTTGAGAAAATCTTAAGCTTACTCAGAGCTTATTATTGGTTTTAGAAAAGTTGTAGTTATATGAAAATGCTTATTTTATAGTGCTTAATAAGTTTGTAAAAGAAAAATCAAAAAAAAAAATAGTTGCAAAAGGTGTGGGATTCAACCTGCCACCTCCGCCTTGAAGAACCACACACACACATACCACTCGCCTTGGTCTTTTTCTGGTTTAACTTTGCACATTATTTAATATATAACCCTTTTTAGTTCATTAGCTTATACTAATGAGCTTATTAGCTTATTTCCAGCTTAATTAATCTAGTTTTTTCAACTTTTGTATTTTTCTTAACTTTGTATTAGTATAAAGTATTTTATAAAAGTTTCAGATTTTTCTTAATAGTTTTAGTATTTTTAATCATTTAATTAGTCTAAAATAGTATTTAATTCATAATAAAAATATAAAAGTCTAAAAAATATAAATCTTTTTCTAAAATTTTCTTTTGTCATATAGTACGTAAGAAAATTATTTTTACACTTGTAGGACTTTTATTTTAAAAATTTTACGTTTTTGTTTATGCACTGCTGTAATTTTTATAAATAACGTACGTTTTCATTTTAAGTCACGTTTTTAGATAATTTAAGTTTACGTTTTAGTTAAAATAGTTTATTTAAGTTATTTTATTTTATAAATCACAAAACATCATTGTAAAAATAGTGATAGCGTTTATTTAATATATTTTAACTTTTTAATTTTCTTTAATTTGCATTTAAGCCCATGTAATTTACAAATCTTTCTTTTAGGTATAAATTAACTCAAAATCCTTACTGATCACTATCCTTAGTGATTATTCGACATCCGTCTGTGTTAAACACCAATTCATCCTCCGTGGGACTTAACGACCCAGGAATCCACTATATTCCTCCTCGATCTTAATTGAATTGTTTTGAATGTTTTGTTTATTACGGTTGACCATTCACAAGTGGTCAGCTTGTGTGATTAAACTTGACGTACTGTGAGCAAATCAAATTTTGGCGCCACGGGAGGCTGTAAGCGTGCAGCTTTTAAGCGTTTTCGCACTGCATTTGCACATATACCACCGTTTGTAAACAATTTTTGTAAAGTTATCAAAATCCAAAAAGTTCATTAACACTTTTCCTAAAGTGTTAACAACACCAAAACAATATAAAACAACAAAACAATCGTAACGTTTTCTATCTTGTATTTTCTTTAAGGTGATTCTTAAAGAGATACGATTTGGTTAAACGAGACGA
This sequence comes from Chrysanthemum makinoi, assembly GCA_910596185.1. Taxonomy (NCBI): domain Eukaryota; kingdom Viridiplantae; phylum Streptophyta; class Magnoliopsida; order Asterales; family Asteraceae; genus Chrysanthemum; species Chrysanthemum makinoi. Next base: position 220,603,980 of record OU343217.1, read on the forward strand.
TACAAAAATATTGTCCAAAAGTTTTAAACCCTTTCAAGCACAAATCATACCTACGCCTTTTCAGTGGTACTTAAATACATAAAATCAACCACCGCAAATCAAGGCAAGACACCTACTAACTGGGGTGTGACCATTAATAAGTTCCCAACAACGATTTAAAACTTGCCTTTGTGTCCTTGTGATTTGGTGTACCTTTTTCAAAGAAGCCATTTCATTTGTGATTATTGGTTAAGTTCACTTGTCGCTTTGCCTCGCATTTGTTTTGAAAATTGATTTTTAAACTTAGTGCATGCGACTGTTCTTCCAGCTCTACAAGTCCACTTTCTGAGCTTGCAAATATTCCTCATAGACGTAGAGGACGTTCGCTCCTTCACCGTGGATCGAGGAACGCCTACCACCACCACCCCCTCGTCAAATGGCGTAAGACAAGCCTATGAATGAGCTTCTCCAAGCACCCATCGAGGGTTACGGAGATGCCATTGTTATTGTTCCAAACCATGTGGCGTCGATACCTTTGAGCTCAAAACCGGTTGCTTAATCTGTAACCCAAAGCCATTCTATGGTTTTGAGCGGGATGATCCTCATGCACACATTCGATGGTTTAACAAGATTGCATCTACCATCAAATACAAGAATGTCCCACATGAAGCAATTAAGCTTCTTCTGTTCCCATTTTCTCTAGAGGACAAGCCCGGAATTGGCTTGAGAAACAACCCCCTCGTTCCATTGAGACATGGGAAGATTTAGTCACCAAGTTTGTTAACGAATTCTATCCTCCATCCCAAACTACAAGTCTTAAGAATGAGATAATGAAATTTTCTCAAAGATTTGATGAATCATTCAGGGAGGCATGGGATCGTTACAAAGAGTTGCTCCGCAAGTGTCCACATCATGGTTTTACCGAATTAATGCAAATGGATACTTTCTACAATGGTCTGAGACAAGCTGACCAAGACACTTTAAATGCCTCCGCTGAGGTAATTTCTTGAGCAAGACCACAAAGAAGCCTTGCAAATCATTGAAAACAAGTCCCGTGTCCGTTTTTCCGCACAAAGACATATCAATCAGCCTAATGCCGGACCTTCTACTTCATCTCCCGTGAGTACATCTAGCACCGATGCTAAGATTGACAAACTCACGGATATTGTTCAGGCTTTGGTTCTTGCTAACCAAAAGAAATTCACTTTCACTCAAAACACCATCACATGGTGAAGTGAAGAAAGTTGAAGTTTGTGTTACTTGTGGTGGCCCTCATGCATACTACAACTGTACCGCCACCGATGGTAGTCCGTTTGAAGCTAATGCTATAGCCGGTACTTCAAATCAGGGAGGTAATCAATACCGTCCTCAACATGAACCAAACTACCGAGCTAACACTTATCGTGCACCACCCGGTTTTAACCGAATCCTAACATACGAAACCGAATCGAACCAACCTAGAATGAACCAAGGTTATCAAAACCAAGGTAATTTCTATTCCAGACCAAATCAAGGTTTCCAACATCAAGGAAATCTTAATCAAAACAATTTCAATCGAGGGAATCAATTTCATGGGAATATGAATCCTAATCAAGGAAATTTTCAAAATCAAAGCCCTAATCCAAACATTCCGACCTCAAATTTCCTAATCAAACTCAAGCCATTGTTCCAACTGGACCATCATCCGATGAGTTATTGAAGCAATTCATGAAATCCCAAGATGAAATGAAGTTGTTAGTCACGATTGCGATCTTAAGAAGTCTTTAAATGATCAACCCTCGGGCTCAGAAAACTTCCGAGCAACACGATCGCTAACCCGAGGGGCGATGCAAAGGCGATCACAACCATAAGTGGTGTTTCATACAATGGACCCGCTATTCCTACTACCTCTTCTTCTTCTCTCCCGAAGGTAGTGGAAAGTGAACCTGAGGCTACAAAGGACAAGGAACTTCCTACTAATAACGGAGGTATCAACGATGTCCATCCTCGTTGTCCGTAAACCCAAATCCAATCCAGGAGTTGTTTTTGAACCTCCAGTAGCTCCCGCTGAAAATACCAAATCCAAATCTTCTATTCCTTACCCATCACGTTTGAATGAGCAAAAGCTCCGCGAAAAGCCAGTCATCAAATGGACAAATTTTTTCAAATTTTCCAAGAACTACATTTTGACATAAGCTTTATGGATGCTATCATGCTGATGCCCAAGTTTGCATCAACTCTCAAACACATGTTAAGCAACAAGGAAAAGCTGTTTGAAATGGCTAAAATTCCTCTGAACGAGAACCGCTTCCCAGCTTATCTTGAAAAGCTTCCAGAAGCTTGGAGATCCCGGAAAATTTCTCTTACCTTGTGTATTTCCGGGAATGGTTGAATGCTTTGCCTTAGCAGATCTTGGTGCAAGCATCAACTCGATGCCTTATTCAATATGGAAGAAACTTTCTTCCGAACTTACTCCTACATGCATGACTCTCGAGCTTGCAGATCGTACAATATCCCGGCCTCTTGGCATTGCCGAGGACGGATTTGTGAAAGTAGGAAAGTTCCATTTTCCAGCTGACTTTGTAGTTGTTGATTTCGATGCCGATCATCGGGTTCCTCTCATTGTTGGACGAGGATTCTCTGAGAACGGGTCGCTCTCATTGATGTATTTGAGCAAGAAATCACATTACGTGTTGGTAATGAAGCTGCCACCTTTAACCTTGATCAAACTTCGAGGTACTTCGCAAACTATGATTCTGAATCGGTTAACCGAATAGATATCATTGATGTTGCTTCTAAAGAGTACTCTCAAGAAGTTCTTGGTTATGATCATAATTCTTCGAGTGATAATCTCACTCATTCATCTCAACCATCATTGCCAATTCTACTCCTCTTCTCACTCCATTTGAGGAAAGTGACTTCATCTTGGAAGAGATTGAAGCATACTTGTCCAGTGATTCTGTTCCATGGGAAATTGATCACGCTCCCATCGACATCGAGGGGACATACTTCTCATTGAGAAGTTGCTTAATGATGATCCATCGTCATCACTCCCTCCCGTCGAACTTCATAACAAGGAAGTCAAGTCTTGAGAAAATCAAGAATTTCCTGAGGTCGAACTTAAGGACTTACCACCTCATCTCCAGTATGCATTTCTTGAGGGTGATGATAAATTACCCGTCATTATTGCTCGAGATTGGAATAAAGATGAAAAGATCGCTCATAAAGATCTTGAAGTCACACAAGCAAGCAATTGCTTGGAAACTCTCCGACATTAAGGGTATCAACCCCGAATTTTGTACTCACAAAATCTTGATGGAGGATGACTTCAAACCAGCAGTTCAACATCGAGAGAAGGTAAATCCAAAAATCCATGATGTTATCAAACCAGAGGTTATCAAACTTCTTGATGCAGGATTGATTTACCCGATCTCAGATAGTCCTTGGGTTAGCCCAATTCATTGTGTTCCGAAAAAGGGTGGCATAACCGTTGTCACAAATGAAGATAACGAGTTAATTCCAACTCACGCTGGTTACGGATGGCGTGTTTGCATTGACTATCGGAAGTTGAATGACGCCACCCGTAAAGACCATTTTCCTCTACCCTTCATGGACCAAATGCTTGAGAGATTAGCAGGGAACAAATACTATTGTTTCCTTGATGGTTTCTCGAGTTATTTTCAGATCCCCATTGATCCACAGGATCAAGAGAAGACCACATTCACCGCCCATACGGAACTTTTGCCTACTGACGATGCCTTTTGGCTTATGTAATGCTCCCGCACGCTTCAACGATGTATGATGGCCATTTTCCACGACATGATCGGGGAAACAATGGAGGTGTTTATGGATGACTTCTCGGTCATTGGGGACTCGTTTCAAACATGTCTCTCCCATTTAGAAAAAATGCTCAAAAGGTGTGAAGACACCAATCTTTGTCTAAATTGGGAGAAGAGCCACTTTATGGTCAAAGAAGGCATAGTCCTTGGCCATAAGATTTCAAAAAATGGGATTGAGGTTGATAGAGCAAAAGTTGATGTTATTGCTAAACTACCTCATCCTACTACTGTCAAAGGTATTAGGAGTTTTTTAGGTCATGCCGGTTTCTATCGCAGATTCATACAAGATTTTTCTAAAATCGCCCGGCCTATGACCCATCTTCTTGAAAAAGATGCTCCTTTTATCTTCTCACCCGAGTGCATCAAAGCTTTTGAAACATTAAAGAAAAAGCTTATTGAAGCACCCATTCTCTGCGTTCCCGACCGATTTACCTTTTGAGCTCATGTGCGATGCAAGTGATTTTGCTATCGGTGCATTCCTAGGGCAACGTAGATCCAAGCATTTTCACCTATCCACTACGCAAGTAAACTATGATCAAGCTCAAACCCATTACACCACCACACAAAAAGAGCTATTAGCCGTGGTGTATGCATTTGAGAAGTTTCGGCCATACTTAATCTTGACCAAATGTGTGGTGTATACGGATCACTCGGCTCTCAAATATCTCTTTGCAAAACAAGATGCAAAGCCGAGATTGCCCCGTTGGGTTCTCCTCCTCCAGGAATTTGATATCATCATACGTGATAAAAAGAGCCGAGAACCCGTCTGCTGATCATCCGTTCCGATTAGAGAACCCTCACCAAGATGTTTTCGAGAAAATAGAAATAAATGAAACATTTCCTCTCGAGACACTCAATGCGGTTTCTTTTCGTGGAAACTCTTCTACCACCCCATGGTTTGCCGACTTCGCAAATTACCATGCGGGTAACTTCATAGTGAAAGGGATGTCGACCCAACATAAGAACAAATTCTTCAAAGATGTTAAACATTACTCGGACGACCCTACTTATTCAAAATTTGGCGGATCAAGTCATCCGACGGTGTGTTTATGGACAAGAAGCTCTTGACATTCTCAAAGCTTGCCATGCTGGACCCACCGGGGCCATCATAGTCCAAACTACACCGCCAAAAAGGTGTTTGATTCCGGATTTATTGGCCCACAATTTACAAGGATGCCCATGAATTTGTCAAAGCTGCGGACGCTTGTCAACGTCACCGAAATATCTCTCAAAGAAATGAAATGCCACAAAATGCCATTCAAGTTTGTGAGATATTTGACATCCGGGTATTGATTTTACGGGGCCATTTCCATCATCTCGAGGTAACAAATACATACTCGTGGCTGTTGACTATTTGTCAAAATGGGTTGAAGCGAAAGCTTTACCTACCAATGATGCCCGAGTTGTTGTGAAAATTTTGAAATCTCTTTTTGCTAGGTTTGGAACTCCACGAGCTATAATCAGTGATCGTGGTACACATTTCTGCAATGACCAATTTGATCGAGTCATGCAAAAATATGGTGTAACCCACCGCCTTCTATCTGCATACCACCCCAAACAAGTGGGCAGGTGGAAGTTTCCAACCGTGGTATTAAAAGAATTTTAGAAAGGACAAGAGCTTAAAATCGTGCATCCCGGTCGGATAAACTGGATGACGCACTCGGGCCTTCCGACAGCTTACAAAACACCAATCGGTGTACTCCATACAAGCTAGTGTACGGAAAGGCATGTCATCTTCCGATTGAGCTTGAGCACAAGGCATACTGGGCCTTAAAACATGACAATTTCGATATTCAGATAATTGGTGATCACCGAAAGTTCAAATGAATGAATTAAATGAACTCCGTGATCAAGCATACGAGAACTCTTTGATCTACAAACAAAAGACAAAGAAGATTCATGAATCTAAAATCAAGAACCCGCTTTCAACGCTGGTGATCGAGTCCTTCTTTTCAATTCAAGATTGAAGATATTCTCGGGAAAAAGCTTAAGTCCCGCTGGTGCGTCCATTTACTATTGCTAAGGTTTATCCTTATGGCACCATTGAGTTATCTCAACCCGATGGTCCAAATTTTAAAGTGAATGGTCATCGATTAAAGCATTATTTTGGAGAGAACATTCCACCCGTGGATTGTCCCGATCTACAAACTTTCCCCATGAACCAATGAATGCGGGGATCGAGTCAAGCTAGCGACTTGGTAATCAAAAACAAGACACACAATATGGGTTTTCACCCATATGTTTCGCTTCTTTTACCCTTTCTACCACCCTAGTGTGGGGAGTTTCCCCATGTTGTGTAGTTTCTAAAAAAAAAAAAAAATGTGTATATATCAAAAACAAAATAATGGCCGTAGTATTTCCTTTTATGTTCTATGTTTCGGCATAACCGCGGTACTTTGAATATTGAGGGCAATATTCATTTCTAAGTGTGGGGGGGAATTCTCACCAATTTTATCATGTAATTATACCACCCAATTCCCCGCTTTTGGCCAAAATTTTTTTGGAGTAAGTGTTTTTCACTTACTCAAAGAAATGGTAATCAACCGCCATGTCTAACCCACATAAGGATTGGCTAATCCAGGAGCAAACGGCTCTTGGTAAAGATATCTCAAATCCGTTGACGGCTTGCAATTTGCCCAAAATTGTATGGTGTTCAACTCACCATATCTTTAATTAGTGAAAAGTTGGCTAGCCCGCAAGTTTATGGCTTGTGGTAAAGGCAGTTGAAATCCATAATTGGTAATCGACTCACCAAAGATAATATTGATAATTTATCTTAGAGTTGGCTAGTCCGTAGCAAACGGTTTCGTAAAGACAAATCAAACCGTTGAAAGTGGTGATTTGCTCAAAATCATTTGGTTATCATTGTACCAAGGTTCTTACTTGAACTAAAACAATTGGCTACTCCAGAAGTAATGGCTTTTGGTAAAGAGATGAAATCCATTAATTTTTCTTAAAACATTGCTAGGGACTAGCAATATCTTAGAGTGGGGGATTGATGAGTGTCTAAATACTCATCATTTTTATACTGTTTAGAATGCCAAAACATCCTAAAACACTCGAAATGCATCAAAATGATAAAAATATCACAAATAAGTGTTTTATGTGTTTTAAAATGCAAAAATATCAAAATTTGGTGAAAAACGATCAAGTTTGCATAATTGGCGCTTTAGTCCCCCAAGTTTAAAAGTTGTCAAAACAGTCCCCGGTAAATCAAAATAAATAAAATATCATTTTAGGTCCTTAGGATTCATGAGTTGTAAAAATTGGTCCTTGAAGTTTAAAATTGCAAAATTACAACTTTAGTCCCTCAAGTTTTGAAAATGTCAAATATAGTCCTTGGATTTTAAAAAAAATGGAATTTTATGCAATTGGTCCTTGTAATATTCAAGTTTGTCAAGTTTGGTCCTTATTATAACTTTGGAAAAATGGTAGTTTTGGTCCTCAATTTTGCAAGAATTACACAAATGGTCCTTGTGTATTTAACAAACCAAACCTAACCCCTATATATTATAACCCACAACCCAATCCATACCCAACCTTCCACCCTCCAACACACATACCCAAACCAATTTGGTCAAACCCCCATCCCCCGGTCAAACCCACTATCCCGCCTTCCACAAAGTCAAAAAGTACATCTTCCTCACCCTCCTCTGATAGCCAAAACCACCTGTTTTCCACCACCTCCACCTCATCACACTGCCTAAAACTACCATCACCTTTCCACCTCACACATCAAGACACCACAAGCACAACCGAAATGCTTTACCCACCAAGGAAGTTTCATCATATACTCCACATACCGCTTCTTCCACTTGTATCACACCAAACCATTAAAAACTTCACCGTCTCCTTACACCTCCACAACATCCCAAAGTTCTTTAATTGCTATCAACCCGCAATCCACTAGTCTCAATTTTGGCCAAAAATGAATTCAAAGGTGAGATAGGATGCTTTGACTGCATCAATGGCTGTGATTTAAAGTGGGAAAGTTTCTGAAACATGTGGGGAGTCTCAAAATGCTATAAAGAAAGAGGAAGAAGGAATGAAGAAAAAAAAACTAGAGTAATTTTAATTTCTTATGACGTTTTAGTTTAATTCTAAATTTCAGTGTATGTTTTAGCTTTAAAACTTTGTATTTCAAGTGTTTTCCGGTATAATAAAGCTTTTGTGATAATCAATTTCAAGTTTAAGTCTTATTTTCTGTTTATGCAAAATCCTACTTTTGTTCAAAATATCAATGTGTTCTAATGATGTTGTTAGTTGTTATTAAAGACTGATAAGCCAACATAAGCTCCTCAGAAAGCTTATTTAAGCTTTTAGAAACCTTTAAAATCAGTCTAGTATCAAAAAGAGAAAAATACCAAAAATACTAAAAAATTAGTTGAAAAATCAAAAATCCATGGAGATGAAGAAGAAATGGAGCAGTAAATGGATTGCCCTTGGGTCTAGTAAGCTTAGTGGTAAGCTAATAGGTGATCTTTGGACCTTGTTCGTGTTTTCACACCAATACAAGTTGTAAGCCATTTTATAAGCTATTTTGGCTTTTCATCGTATGAGTTGGTCAATAGCTTAAATCTGTGTTTTGTTCATGTTTACTAGTTCATAGTTAAGTATAATCAAACCATTAAAATCAATTTACTTGTTCTTTTAATTTATAGTTAATAAAAATCTTATTTTAAGCAGTTAAATTAGCATAAGTGTAATTTATTGGTTTTATGTTGTTAATGCTGTTGTTTAGTATTTCTTTAGTCTTATTAAATGATAACATAAGGTCTGTAATCCATGGCATGGTCTTAATCGTGTTTTGTTTAAGCCTTGAAAAGCTTCAAAACAGCTTTAGTTAAAGGTTGTTTGGATTACTTTGAGTTAATTAGGATAGAGGTTGTTTGTTCAACAAGTTGTGCTTGTTGTTCTGTCACATAACTATCTAATAACTCATATAAACAAATCAAAACTGCCAGTTTGTTACATCAAAAGTCAAAATCCCTACCTTTTGATCAAATACCTTATTAACTCACTTGTCTGCTTGATCTTCATGATCCATGATTATGATTTCTTGTTCATAAGTTGTTATAATTGCTTAATTCAGTCTTAATACACCTTAATATATCATAATCAGTAAGTGGTAGTGATTTAAACTTCATTTAAAGTCAACTTAGTTCAATTTCTTAAAAGTCAAAAACATGCCCTGCAGTACGCTTTTTAGCTTGAGCCTATCACTTTCACAAGCTCACACAGCTCATTAGCTTTAGCTTGTGATTCTTGGCTTTTTGTGAAGCTAACCTAGCCATCTTTGAGTCCCAAGCTTAATTTTCCATTTTGTAGCTTATTTGATTAGGCTGCACATAGCTTTTAGTTCTGTCCTTTTTACTCAGTATCCACTAAGTCATCACTCAGTGGTTTTTCAGCTTTTTCTCAAGCTCACCATAAGCTTATCTAGTGTAAGATCCAAACTATGGTGTAATTTTAACTTTTTAGGAAGCTCAATTGGTCAACTTGTTAGTTGCAGTCTTTGTTTTCAATTCTTAGCTTATTTAAGTGCTTAAATATTAGTTAGAAAGTGCCTAGAAAACCAATAAGTGTCCTGTGCAACAGTGTATCTTGTGCTTATTTGCTTATTGATCAGTGCTTATTTTTAAGTTATTTGCATTCTCAGTTGTTATATAAGCTTATTTACAGTAGTTTAGCTTATTCTCGCTTCTTTTGCTTATTCTAGCTTATAAGTAGCTTATTAGCTTAATTAACTTTGTGCTTTTTCCATTTTATTTGTTAACCGTTGAGAAAATAAGCTTCAAGGCTTATTAATAGTTTTTAAAAGTTATAGTTTTAGAAAATGCTTATTTCCTTTGCTAGTGCAATAAGTTTGTAAAATAAAATCAAAAAAAATAGTTGCAAAAGGAGGGTGCTCAAACCTCGCCTGAGATCCTCCCAATTTTTGAACGAACACAGATACCCCACTGCCTTGGTCTTTTTCTTCTCGTTTAACTTTACACTTTAATATATATACACCTTGTTTTTCATTTTAAGCTTATAATGAGCTTATTAGCTTATTTTCAGCTTATTTAATCTAGCTTTTTCAACTTTTGTATTTTTCTTAACTTTATATTAGTATAAAGTAATTTATAAAAAGTTTCAGATTTTTCTAAATAGTTTTAGTATTTTTAATCATTTATTTAGTCTAAATTAGTATTTAATTCATAATAAAAAATATAAAAGTCAAAAAATATAAATCTTTTTTCTAAAATTTTCTTTTGTCATATAGTAAGTAAGAAAATTATTTTTACACTTGTAGGACTTTTATTTCAAAATTTTACGCTTTTTTTTAAGACTCGCTGTAATTTTTATACATAACGTGACGCTTTCATTTTAAGTCACGCTTTTAGATAATTTAAGTTTACGCTTTAATTAAAATAGTTTATTTAAGTTATTTTATTTTATAAATCACAAAAACATCATTGTAAAAATAGTGATAGCGCTTATTTAATATATTTTAGCTTTTTAATTTTCTTTAATTTGCATTTAAGCCCATGTAATTTACAAAACTTTTCTTTAGGTATAAATAACTCAAAATCCCTTCGATCACTATCCTTAGTGATTATTCGACATCTATCTGTGTTAAACACCATTCATCCTCCGTGGGACTTAACGATCGTGAATCCACTATATTCCTCTCGATCTTAATTGCATTGTTTTCGAGTCGCTTTTAAGTTTATTACGGTTGACCATTCACAAGTGGTCAGCTTGTGTGATTAAACTTGACTGTTCAGGAGCGAATCAATAGCGATTGAAGAAGTCGCATGTTGGCGTGTCCCAATCTTCGATGCCATAAGGTCGAAGTATCATCCATAGAGGTAAGACATAGTTTGTCTTTAGGTTCATTACCCATTTTAATGACATAGACTCCATGTTTCCTAATTCCTCTTCCTATGGTTATGCCATATTTAAGTATCTTACTATCGGGTTTCGGAAAAGTACATTGCACTTTTTATCACATATTTGTCCTATACTTAAGAGATTAAAGTTTAGACACACATCGTTAATGGTTAGAGATTTGTTTGAAATCGTACCTTTACCGATGATTCTACTTTGCTATTTCCAAACACCACATTACCTCCATTTATGGATTCATATGTGGAGAATAGATCACTATTGCCGGTCATGCCTCAGCACCCGCTATCCTTGACCCATTCATCGGGGTCTAGGTTAGACCTTTAAGCACACACTACCACACAATAATAAACTCAAAGTTTGGTCCCCATTTGTTCATGGGTCCATTAGTGTTAAACATTCCATTCATGTTAGACATGTATGGATAAGATGAGTATGCATTCCATGGAGCAAAGTTTTGAAAAGGAAAACCATTTTGCATGTTTTGATTCCATCCCATTTGATGGTTACTTTTCAGGTAAACGTTATTTGGTCTCCTAAATGAGTTAGGTTTTGAAAAAGATGGAGCTTTGTTTCTTGCAAAAGTAGGATTATATTTGGAGGTGGTTGTCTAGTGGTGACATGATTTGGTTTCTTCCTATTAACTATGACAAACTCAGTTCTAGATGAAGAAGCTACGTTATTGCTACTATTTGCTACAACAGATCCATCGGATCCCTTTTCTGCACGTACAGCTTTCCTCTTTTAGGGGATCCTGAGGGATCCGCCATACAAAGGATCGGTTTTTCTAGTTCCTTAACAAATTTTATTTCTTTACTTTCACTAGTTGATGGATCATGTTGTTGACTACCTAGACCCTTTTGATTGTTACCGGTTTTAACGCTTATCGGTATTGTATCTAAAGTGTTCGGCTCATTCTAGCAATTTTAGAATCTAAGTGATCCACTAGTGTTTGAAGTTGAATGCACAGTTCACATTCACCACTTGCTATTTTACCCTTCTCTAAACGTTTTAGTTTTGCTTTTAATTCTATGACTTCTTTATCTAAACGTTTATTTTGACTCTTTAAAAGCTTGTTTTGTTAACTAGTTTTAAGCTAATATTGCATAGTTTATCATATTCATTATGCAATGAGTCGTCATTAAGTGATGAGCTACTATAGTATTCGTGACATACCTCGTCATTTGCCATGAGACAAATTTCTTCGTCCTCCTCGTTACTCATTCCCCATGTGCGCTCACTAACGCTTTTGATCATCCCGTTTGGGACACTTACTAATAAAGTGGTTTGGGTCCCACATTTAAAGCAAGTACGATCATCCTTTGGCTTCCCGTCCTCTTTGCTTTTCCGAAAGCCTTTCTTATCGCCATACGGTTGTTTGACGTATCTACCCTTTCTTCTAAAGAACTTTTTAAAGTCCCTTACCGACATAGCGTACTCTTCGTCGTCACTACTCGAAGATGAGTTCTCCTCATCGCCAGCCTTTTGGCTTTAAGGGCAAGAGATTTGTGTTTCTCTTTCACCTTTGAGGCGCTTCGGAATCTTTAGCAAGGACAAGCTCGTATACTTTTAGGTTGCCTATGAGTTCATCGAGGGTGAGGATTGTCAAATCTTTTGATTCTTTGATTGCCGTCACCTTGATCTCCACTATGGAAGTGCCCTTAGATATCTCCTAACATGGTTACGGCTAGAAAAAGATTCATCAAGTGCTTGTAAAGATGTAATAATAGTATTAATGTTAGCAAATGAATGATCTATAGTTTCCTCATCTGATATTGAAAATTGTTCATATTGTTGAACAAATAAATCAATTTTATTATTTTTAACTTGTTGGTTGCCTTGATGAGTTACAACTAAAGAATTCCAAATCTCTTTATAGGTTTTAAGCATAGAAATTCTTTCGAATTCCTTTTTCCGTAAAGCATTATATAAAACCATTTTTGCTTCACTATTTTTAGAAAGCTTTTTCTTCATTTCATCATTTAGTTTATCATGAGGTATGTGAACTAAATTTCCTTTATCATCATTTGAGGTAGCCTCAAAATCACCTTCAACAATAATGTACCAAAGATCAATATCTTTAGACTTCACATATGTTTCGAATCTATTTTTCCAATATATAAATCCATTAGTTTCAAGTAGTGGTGGTCGTTGCATAGATTGCCCTTCCTTATAATTTTCAGAACCCATAATGATCGAAAAGTTTTTAAAATACAAATTTATTTTAAAACTTTTATAAACTTAGCTCTTGATGCCAATTGTGGAAAACTAGAAGGGGGTTGAATAGTTTTGCCGATTTTAAGTTGATTTCAAAACTTTAGATTCGATATTATGTGAAATCGTATGGATGTTGAGAACGGATAGATCTAATGATAATGCAAGCAAGTAAATAAAGTTAAGGGATAGAAAAGACACAACCGATTTATAGTGGTTCGGCTACAAGGTCACCTTCCTTGTCCTACTCCACTCACCCGAGTCACCTACCGAGAGTTCAAGCACTATGTCAACAAACTCCTTCACTTGGCGGAGAAGCCTTCACAACGTTGCTTACACTTTTTCCGGTACAAAGCTAGATACCGAGTCCGTAGCCCGGTGGACCAAACCAACACAACTATTACTCAACAAATATGTGAAATATCAAATACAAGATATTAAGCATACGTAAATCTTATGAGTGACAAATCAATCAAGGACCCCTTGCTTGGATGACTTGTAGAATGCTCGTGATCTCGCTTAGAGAAGGACCTATATGAGGATCACAAATAGAAAGAAAGAAGAACAACTCTCTAGATCAAGTGATCTATATGTTATAAGAGAATGAGAGTGTATGAGAGATTTAGTAAGAAGAGGGTGAGTTAGAATGAAGAAATGGCTCTCTATTTATAGGCAAATTTCTCCTCTGCTCCACGGATCTCACGGATCCCTTCCACTTGGGATCCGTCTAGTGTAATCCTAGGGATCCGTGGTACGCCCCTCTTTGCCCATGGGTTTTTGGTTATGGGTCATGGGTTATGGGTTGGTCCATGGGTTTTCTTTAGATTCAATGTATCTAAGTATACATTGTATCTAGCCAACTTGGGTATGGGTTATGATCCATGGGTTATGGTCCATGGGTTAAGGTTTTTACCCATCCTAATAAACTATTACAACAAATGCTTAATTAATACATTTTTGTATTTAAATGCTATATGTAAATGCTTTACAAAAATAACATGTATCCTTATAATTATACTTAAGATAACATTACATTTGTTATCAACAAAACACAAAGAGATCGCAAAATATTAATAAACATTTTTACGGTTTATTTTGTATTAACAATCATAATTGCTATAACACTTGTCTAGGTAAGTATAGACTTCTACCTCGACCTAGTCCAGGGTAGCATTTGTTCTGGACCTTGCTATGACTGCGCTGGCTAGAGTCGCTTAGGGCCCTACTATGACGTCGGATATGTTATTGATGATATTGTTGATTTGTGATATTGGTATGTGATTGGTGTGATATTGAGTATCTATCTTAGGTCTCGCATAGCAAATAAACTCCTACATGTCTACTATTGAATTTGAATTTAAACCTATGAACTCACCAGCTTTAGCTGACCTTTTAGCATGTTTTTCTCAGGTATTTAAGTGATGTTTGGAATGCTTGTTCTGTGGAAGCTTGGTAAGGAGGCATGGTTGAAGGATCATATTTAAACTCTGATAATATTATGCGGACCTATTTTATAAATCATATTGGGCCTTACATTTAACTATTTTGGGATGTTTGTATTAGATAATTAAATTTGGGATTAGTTTTTGAGTTATAATATGACTATTTTGTTTGCTATACTTGTGTGATGTACCAATCCATGTAACGCCCCAAAAACTTGATTAAGTCTTCTCACTGTCGCAGAGATTTGGGGTGTTACAGACAGATCGAGCCAAGGTTATAGAGAACTAGGTATTTAATAAAACCTAAACTATAACCACTTTTAGAAAAATTGATCCTCGATCGACGATGCCACCGCTGCCAAGCTTCTTTATTTGAATATGGTATGAACTGCAATTTGATTTATGAGATATGATGAATTGTGAATTAATTTTTGAGATGTTATGTTTTGAGATATGCTTATTGATTTTGGGGAAATGTGAATTGATTGTCCAGATATTATGAACTTGATTGGATTATTGATATGTTATGATTTTGGGAGATTATGAGCTTGATTATATGATTGATATGATTTGGGATTATATGATACGTGGATTATGTGATAGAATAGAACTTATGTGTTTTGTTTAAAGGCATATTTTGAGTAATACGGTACCTCTATTTTAAAGCTTTCATAATGTGATAGACCATGCCTTATACCTACCCTATGCCTTTGTCATAGACCATGCCTTTACTAGCTTATGATGTGTCTGAGGATGTCCTCGCTGCTGCTACTTCCCCAAAGATTGACTCGATGATCATAAGTGTAGGGTGATCCCTATGTGATTGCCCGACACTCTAGTTCCACTTCATCATCATCGACACAATTCCTAGCTCATCTAGGCAGCTCACATTGCATCAGTTCTTAGCACGAGCCTAGACTCCTAGACTTGCTCGTAGTACTACTCGTATGTCTGTGCGACCACCATCATCACCTATTCACCTAGAAGCCCACTCTCTTCTGTCATCACCACCAGCATCACTGATGAGTGTCTAAATACTCATCATTTTTGTATTATCTAGACTGCAAAAACATCTGAAAACACTCAGAAATGCATCAAAATGATGAAAATATTACAAATAAGTGTTTTATGTGTTTTAAATGCAAAAACATCAAAATCCGTGAAAACGTGATCAAGTTTGCATAATTGGCGCTTTTAGTCCCCAAGTTTCAAAAGTTGTCAAAATTAGTCCCTGGTAATTCAAAAACTTGTAAAATGTCATTTAAGGTCCATGAGATTCAAAAGTTGTCAAAATAAACCCTTTAAAGTTTAAAATTTACAAAATGACAACTTTAGTCCCTCAAGTTTGGAAAATGTCAAATATAGTCCTTGGTTAATTTAAAAAGTGAAAATTATCAAATTTTAACCTTGTACTATTTATAAATGACAAAATTGGTCCTTATGGTAAACTTTTGGAAAATTACAAGTTAGGCCCATAAAATTTCAAACTTGGCGCTTTTAGTCCCCGACTTATAAAAAATGGAAAATAATCATCAATGGTCCTTGTACTATTCTTATTTGGCAGGAATGGTCCTTATGTTAACTTTGGAAGATTGGAAAATTCAGTCCTCATGATTGGTAGAATTACATGATTGGTCCTTGTGGTTTATAAACTATAACAAATGGACCTTGGTTATTAATAATCCCAAATCCAATCCATGTACCCAAATTGGCCCAATCCCAAGCCCACTCCCAACCAAAACCACCACCCGTTTAAATAAAAGAAAAACCGCCAAGCGATCTGCTTCTCTCACCTTCAACTGAACTCAAAACCATACCATTCCACCCACAGCTTCATTACCACCCTTTCCACCTCATCACACAAACCTGGTTAAACATCTCTTTCCACCTCCACATCCCACCAAAAATCATTAATTGAAAGAAACCTACTTATGACTTTTTTGGTGCCAATTTGCATTTCAAAGGCTGTGATCACTTTGACTCATTCAACGGCTCGTAAATGTGATGGGAAATGATCAGAGATGTGAGAGGATACTTTTTGTTGAATAAATAGAAGAAAAGGAGCTGAAAAGAAGTAGTAGTTAATTTTAGAGTAGTGTAGATTGTCGTTTTAGTGTAATTTCATTTTCTAGTGTAATTTTAAGCTTCCAAGTTCTTTGTTTAAGTTATTTCAAAGGTACATGAACCTTTTTCAATAAGTAATTTTAGTTCTAAGTCTTTTTCTGTTATGTAAAATCTTACTTATGTTCAAAATCTCAATGTGCTCTAATGATGTTTGTATCTGTTAATAAGGACTGATAAGCCAACATAAGCCCCTCATAAAGCTTATTTAAGCTTTTAGAAACCTTTAAAATTAGTCTAGTATCAAAAAGGGAAAAATACCAAAAATACCAGATAAATAGTGGAAAAATAAAAAATATCTGGGGAAATGATCAAGAGACTTGTGCAGAGCTGATTTTGGATTATTTTCTGGTTTAGAGCTTCTTGGGAAGCCATAGAGTGTGATCTTTAAGCCTCAGTTCTTGATTTTCAGCTAAATCCAATCTTGTAAGCCTTTGTTCCATTTTTATGCATTTTAAGTTAAAGTGTTAATTAGCTCAAAATTTTTGTATGTTTGTGTTTCCTAGTTATATTTAAGCATATTTAATAATTAAAACCAGTTGCTAGTTTAATAGAATTGATATTTGCTAAATTTTTATCTTAACAAACAAATTAGTATAATTAGCATACTTAAGTTTTCTGTTGTTATTAATGCTGTTTAGTGCTCATTCAGTCTTAAAATATGATAATATAAGGTTTTTAATTAGTGGTATGATCTTAATCAGTGTTAGTCTTTGAAAACACCAAAACAAAGTTTAAGTTAAGTAGTGTTTGGTTTTATTGTTAAATCTGTGTTAGAGGGAGTTTGGTCAGTTGTTATTGTTTGAGGCATATCACTTAAGTCCCTAATAACTCATTGCAAGTATTAAAACTAGTACTTATTAGTAAAAAAGTCAAAATTCCAAATTATACCTCTTGACAGTTTACTGTTGGAACCATAAGTTGAAAAAATCATCACATTAGCTTAAAAGTTGTTAACATAGCTTAATATAATCTTATTACACCTTAATATATCATAATTAATCAGTAGGATAGATTCAAAGTTCATAAAAGTCAAACTAAGTTAGTTTTTATAAAAGTCAAATTTTCAGCTTAAGTCATTTTTGAATAAAATTCATAATTTTACTGTGTATTCATTACTAATATTTTGCTTATGCCCTTTTGGGAAATTAATATTTAGTCGCTAAACAAAAATATAAAAATACTAGCTTTCATAAAATTAGCTTATAGATAGCTTATTCTCATCTTTCTTTTAAGTCCCTTTTTCAAAATATGCCCTGTGGCATCAGCTAGTTATCTAGATTCATAAGCCCTTACAGAGCTTATTAATAAAGTCTAGCTTATATAATTTAGCTTTTTGAGTAGGCCACCTAGTTGTGTCTATTCCAAGTCTTATTTTCAAGTTTATAGCTTATTTGATAAGCCTGCTCATGGCTTATATTTCGGCCCATTTTAACTAGTACATAATTTACTCAAGATTTATAAGTTATTTCATAAGCTTCTCACAAGCTATCTAGTGAACCAAACTGTTGAGTAATTTAGCTTTTGAATAGCTTAACTGGTCATCTAGCTTATCCAAGCATTTGTTTTCAGTTTATAGCTTATCTCATTGCTTAATTTTAGCTCATAGGTGCCCCAAATTACACAGTGTCCTCGTGCAAACAGTATACTTGTGCTTATTTGAGCTTATTCAGAGCTTATTTGTCAATCCTGCTTAATCAGCCATATTAGCTTATTACCATTATTTAGCTTATTTCCATTTTACATTTTGCTTTTTGAGTAGCTTATAAGCCAATTAGCTTAAAATCTTGTGTTTATTAAGTTTTCTAGCTACTGTTGAGATTATAAGCTCAATACGACTTATTATCAGCTTTTAGAAAAAGTTTTAGTAGTGAAAAGTGCTTATTTAAGTGAACTTAATAAATTTGTGAAATAGAAAAGTCCAAAAAAATAGTTTGCGAAAAAAAAATAGCATTGCTGGGATTCAAACCCTGGCCACCCAGCTCACCACACACACACCTTACCGCTTGCCCTTGGGACTTGTCTCTCGCTTTTATTTTGCATAATTAAATACATAACCCCATTTTGTCTATTGCTTATAACGAACTTTTTGCTTATTTCCAGCTTATTTATAATAGCTTTTTCACCTTTTGTATTTTTCTTGTCTTTGTATTAGTATAAAGTAATTTACAAAAACGTTTCAGATTTTTCTTAATAGTTTTAGTATTTTTAATCATTTAATTAGTTTAAAACCGTATTTAATTCATAATAAATAAAATAAAAATCAAAAAATATAATTTTTTTCTAAAATTTTCTTTTATCATATAGTACGCAAGAAAATTGGTTTTACACTCGTAGGCCTTTTATTTCACAAATTTTACGCTTTTGCTTTGCGACTCGCGTAATTTTTAGAAATAACGCTGCTTTCATTTTAAGTCACGTTTTTAGGTAATTTTAGTTTACGTTTCAATTAAAATAGTTTATTTAAGTTATTTTATTTTATAAAATCACAAAACATCATTGTAAAAATAGTGATAGCGTTTATTTAATATATTTTAACTTTTTAACTTCTTTTAATTTGCATTTAAGTCGCTGTAATTTATAAATCTTTTCTTTAGGTAATTTTCCATCAATATCCTTACCGATCACTATCCTTAGTGATCATTCTATCATCTGATCAAGTGTTTATACACCAATTCATCCTCCGTGGGACTTAACGACATGGGAATTCATTATATTCTCGATCTAAATTGCATTTGGTGTTTGAGTCGCTTAAGTTCCTTACGGTTAGCCATTCACAAGTGGCTAGCTCGCGTGAGAAAACTTGACGGTTTTGCACCAATCAAATTTTGGCGCCTGTCGGAAACACTATACTCCCCAGATCTTCATTGAGTTCGTTCCTGAGCCGTTTTAAGTTTGTTACGGTCGGCCATTCACAAGTGGCCGGCTTGAGTGAGAAAACTTGACGGTTTGGCACGGATCAAATTTTTGGCGCCGTTGCCGGGGAGGCTGTAAGCGTGTTTTAAGCATTTCCAGATCCATTCTTGCACATATACCACTTTTTGTAAAAAGTTTTTTGTAAAGTTATCAAAATCAAAAAGTTCATTAACACTTTTCCTAAAGTGTTAGCAACACCAAAAATATTTTCATTCTTTGTTTTTATAAAATGTTTTTCAAAAATACCAAAAATATTCCTCTTTACCCTCTTACCCTTTTAATTCTTCATTTCTTACCCTCTAGAACCATTTGATTCTTTCTATGTCTTATCCTCACCCTCTTGGTTGTCAATGGTGTGGTGGTCCTTATAATGGTGGCAATTGCCCCAGTTGTAGCATGGTGGAATCAGGAAACGGGTCTGTCTATAACCAAGATCCCTATTCTTACCATAACACAACCGATTTATTCCATCGCCTACCACACTGTGAGACTCAGCAGATTATACTGTTGTGAGTACTGGATGGTTCACTCCGCCTGATTGTCAATCGGAAACACGCTTGTCTATGAGCGTGTTCCTCGATAACAATTATGACTACAACACATATGACTCACAACCACATCATTTTCTTTTGCTGTGAGTATTGTGGAGGTCCTCACTCTAGCTCGGATTGTCAAACAGGGAATCCATTTCCTTGTAACAATTACGACTCTTCGTATCAAGACCAACCTCCACAATACCAAATAATTCAAGCAACTCCTCATGAATCTACGCATGACCTTCTCTTGAAGAGTCTTGAGTTATTAAAAGAACTTAAGGAGGAGTCGGCTATGTCACATGAGAAATCCATGGAAGAATTGTTAGCGGAGGAACGGTCTGCTAAATTAGATTCCCAGATTGCCATTGAAAACACTGTTAGGGAATCAATTAAACTACAAAAGGCATTCAAATCTAGCTCTCAATTCCATTTCATTCCCTGATGACGATGATGATGAAGATACCCTTGATATTCTACAATTTTATTCATCAAGTTCATCAGTTGAGATTCCATCCGTGGAAATGTAGGGAGAAAAGAATATGATCGAATCACTAGCAGAGAAATAATGGAACTTGTAGAATCCATAACTGCTAGTCCTTCTCAACTCCCTCACCTGCCGTTATCACACCCGAGGTTCACACTCACTCTCAACACGGGGATGAGTATCTTGACACTGTTCCTGAAAAGGAATCGGACAAATTCATAAAGTCTAGTGTTGAGGACTTTGTCCCAATCCCGAGAGAGTCACAGGGAATTCTTGATCATGTGTGTGATATCTATCCTCCTCTTGTCTTCCAAAGTAATCATGTTGAGATGTGCTCCGATTCTATTGATGACGATTCGTTATCTTGTGGAGACATCAGTTATATGGAAGAATTACCTTTTGAGCTTGTTAGCTTAAGAAGAGAATGATGAAGTTATCGACACCAAATCAAAGATGAAGCTCTTCGAGCAACATTATTGAATGTGAGTCTTCTCATTTCTAAAATCGAGCTTTCAAAGAAAACCATTTCATCTCCTATCCCCATAAAGGATAGTGACATTTTTTCCGATGATTCTATTCTAGAAATGGAAGCCTTCGCTTTTGATAATATGGGAGAGAAGATTAGTGGCAGTACCACTTTTCATTCTCATAATTCTCTTCCCGATTATGAATCATTTACATTGGATGAGTTCACCAGTGAACCCATCGATACCAATTCAATATGATTCATTCACCTCGAGAGTTCTCCGTGAACTTACTCATATCATATCTCCTCCGGAGTATGATACTTTCTACTTTGATCTAGACACACCCATAATATGTCTTGATCAAGTGAACTTAACTGAGGAGATTCATGAAACTATGAATTCTCCTATTGAGGATGAAGAGTTAGTCATGATTATTATCATGACTTTCTTTCTTTTCTTCATATATCCCGTGACTTCTCCTGTTCTTCACTCCTTCGGGAATGAAGACTTTATTTTTGACCCCGGCATTTTCATTTATCATTTGTGAGCCGGTTCTATGTATATCTCATCGGTGTGGAACTTTCACGTACTTCAATGTTTATCCAAACATCTTGAATGAAAGTCCGATGGAGATTATCTCTTCCACTAACTTCCCCATGAACAAATTAATTCGGGGTCGAGTCAAGCTAGTGACTCGGGAATCAAAAACATTAGCAAGCACAACATGGGTTTTCACCCGTGTGTACCACCTAAGTGTGGGGGAGATGCCCCACATGTTGTATATAGATTTCAAAAAAAAAAAAAAAAAAAAAAATGAATGAAAATTGTAAATATTAAAAAAAAATAAATAAAAAAAAAAAATAATAATTGTTGTGTTTCCACACTTTGAATATTGAGGACAATATTCATTTCTAAGTGTGGGGGGGAAATTCTGGCGAATTTGATCATTAATGTACCCTTTTAGTCCCTTTTTCCCCCAAAATGGCCAAATTTTAAAAAAAAATTTTTAGTGGAAGTACTATGTACTAAACACAACAAATGGTAATCAGTCCACCATGTCTAACCCACATAAGGATTGGCTAATCCATGAGCAAACGGCTCTTGGTAAAGATATCTCAAATCCGTTTATGGCTTGCAATTTGCCCAAAATTGTATGGTGTTCAACTCACCATATCTTTAAACTAGTGAAGAGTTGGCTAGCCCGCAAGTTTATGGCTTGTGGTAAAGGCAGTGGGAAATCCATAATTGGTAATCGGCTCACCAAAGATAATATTGATAATTTATCTAAGAGTTATTAGTCCGATAAACGGCTTCGTAAAGACAAATCAAACCCGTTGAAAGCTTATGATTTGCTCAAAATCATTTGGTTATCATTGTACCAAAGTTCTTACTTGAACTAAAACAATTGGCTACTCTAGAAGTAATGGCTTTTGTAAAGAGATAAAATCCATTAACTTTTCATAAATCATTGCTAGGGACTAGCAATATCTTAGTGTGGGGTATTGATGAGTGTCTAAATACTCATCATTTTGTATTATCTAGACGCAAAAATATCTCAAAACACTAAACGATCAAAATGATGAAAATATTACAAATAAGTGTTTTATGTGTTTTAAATGCAAAAACATCAAAATCTGGTGAAAAACGTATCAAGTTTGCATAATTGGCAGTTTTAGTCCCCCAAGTTTCAAAAGTTGTCAAAATTAGTCCCTGGTAATTCAAAAACTTGTAAAATGTCATTTAAGGTCCATGAGATTCAAAAGTTGTCATAATAAACCCTTTAAAGTTTAAAATTTACAAAATGACAACTTTAGTCCCTCAAGTTTAGAAAATGTCAAATATAGTCCTTGGTTAATTTAAAAAGTGAAAATTATCAAATTTTAACCTTGTACTATTTATAAATGACAAAATTGGTCCTTATGGTAAACTTTTGGAAAATTACAAGTTAGGCCCATAAAATTTCAAACTTGGCGCTTTAGTCCCTAGACTTATAAAAAATGGAAAATAATCATCAATGGTCCTTGTACTATTCTTATTTGGCAGGAATGGTCCTTATGTTAACTTTGGAAGATTGGAAAATTCAGTCCTCATGATTGGCAGAATTACATGATTGGTCCTTGTGGTTTAAAAACTATAACAAATGGACCCTTGGTTATTAATAATCCCAAATCCAATCCATGTACCCACCGCCCAATCCCAAGCCCACTCCCAACCAAAACCACCCACCCCGCTTAAATAAAAAAAGAAAAAACCGCCAAGATCTTCTCCTCACCTTCAATCGCAACTCAAAACCATACCATTCCACCCACAGTTTCATTACCACCCTTTCCACCTCATCACACAACCGTTAAACATCTCCTTTCCACCTCCACATCCCACCAAAAATCATTAATTGAAAGAAACCTACTTATGACTTTTTGGCCAATTTGCATTTCAAAGGTCTGTGATCACTTTGACTCATTCAACGGCCGAAATGTGATGGGAAATGATCAGAGATGTGAGAGGATACTTTTTGTTGAATAAATAGAAGAAAAGGAGCTGAAAAGAAGTAGTAGTTAATTTTAGAGTAGTGTAGATTGTCGTTTTAGTGTAATTTCATTTTCTAGTGTAATTTTAAGCTTCCAAATTCTTTGTTTAAGTTATTTCAGTGTACATGAACCTTTTTCAATAAGTAATTTTAGTTCTAAGTCTTCTTTTTCTTATGTAAAATCTTACTTATGTTCAAAATCTCAATGTGCTCTAATGATGTTTGTATCTGTTAATAAGGACTGATAAGCCAACATAAGCCCCTCATAAAGCTTATTTAAGCTTTTAGAAACCTTTAAAATTAGTCTAGTATCAAAAAGGGAAAAATACCAAAATACCGTGATAAATAGTGGAAAAATAAAAATATCCTGGGAAATGATCAAGAGACTTGTGCAGAGCTGATTTTGGATTATTTTCTGGTTTAGAGCTTCTTGGGAAGCCATAGGGTGTGATCTTTAAGCCTCAGCTTCTTGATTTTCAACTAAATCCAATCTTGTAAGCCTTTGTTCCATTTTTATGCATTTTCATAAAGTGTTAATTAGCTCAAAATTTTTGTATGTTTGTGTTTCCTAGTTATATTTAAGCATATTTAATAATTAAAACCAGTTGCTAGTTTAATAGAATTGATATTTGCTAAATTTTTATCTTAACAAATCAAATTAGTATAATTAGCATACTTAAGTTTTCTGTTGTTATTAATGCTGTTTAGTGCTCATTCAGTCTTAAAATATGATAATATAAGGTTTTTAATTAGTGGTATGATCTTAATCGTTGTTAGTCTTTGAAAACACCAAAACAGTTTAAGTTAAGTAGTGTTTGGTTTTATTGTTAAATCTGTGTTAGAGGGAGTTTGGTCAGTTGTTATTGTTTGAGGCATATCACTTAAGTCCCTAATAACTCATTGCAAGTATTAAAACTAGTACTTATTAGTAAAAAAGTCAAAATTCCAAATTATACCTCTTGACAGCTTTCATGTTGGAACCATAAGTTGAAAAAATCATCACATTAGCTTAAAAGTTGTTAACATAGCTTAATATAATCTTATTACACCTTAATATATCATAATTAATCAGTAGGATAGATTCAAAGTTCATAAAAGTCAAACTAAGTTAGTTTTTATAAAAGTCAAATTTTCAGCTTAAGTCATTTTTGAATAAAATTCATAATTTTACTGTGTATTCATTACTAATATTTTGCTTATGCCCTTTTGGGAAATTAATATTTAGTCGCTAAACAAAAATATAAAAATACTAGCTTTCATAAAATTAGCTTATAGATAGCTTATTCTCATCTTTCTTTTAAGTCCCTTTTTCAAAATATGCCCTGTGCACACAGTTAGCTATCTAGATTCATAAGCCCTTACAGAGCTTATTAATAAAGTCTAGCTTATATAATTTAGCTTTTTGAGTAGGCCACCTAGCTGTGTGTCTATTCCAAGTCTTATTTTCAAGTTTATAGCTTATTTGATAAGCCTGCTCATGGCTTATATTTCTGTCCATTTTAACTAGTACATAATTTACTCAAGATTTATAAGTTATTTCATAAGCTTCTCACAAGCTATCTAGTGAACCAAACAGTGAGTAATTTAGCTTTTTGAATAGCTTAACTGGTCATCTAGCTTATCCAAGCATTTGTTTTCAATTTATAGCTTATCTCAGTGCTTAATTTTTAGCTCATAGGTGCCCTGCAAATTACACAGTGTCCTGTGCAAACAGGTATACTTGTGCTTATTTGAGCTTATTCAGAGCTTATTTGTCAATCCTTAAGCTTAATCAGTTTTCATATTAGCTTATTACCATTATTTAGCTTATTTCCATTTTACATTTTGCTTTTTGAGTAGCTTATAAGCCAATTAGCTTAAAATCTTGTGTTTATTAAGTTTTCTAGCTACTGTTGAGATTATAAGCTCAATACGAGCTTATTATCGCTTTTAGAAAAAGTTTTAGTAGTGAAAAGTGCTTATTTAAGTGAACTTAATAAATTTGTGAAATAGAAAAGTCCAAAAAAAAATAGTTTGCAAAAAAATAGCATTGCTGGGATTCAACCCCGCCACCCACCACCACACACACACCTTACCGTTTGCCCTTGGGACTTGTCTCAGTTTTATTTTGCATAATTAAATACATAACCCCATTTTGTCTATTAAGCTTATACGTAGCTTTTTGCTTATTTCCAGCTTATTTATAATAGCTTTTTCACCTTTTGTATTTTTCTTGTCTTTGTATTAGTATAAAGTAATTTACAAAAAGTTTCAGATTTTTCTTAATAGTTTTAGTATTTTTAATCATTTAATTAGTTTAAAACCGTATTTAATTCATAATAAATAAAATAAAAATCAAAAAATATAATTTTTTTCTAAAATTTTCTTTTATCATATAGTACGCAAGAAAATTGGTTTTACACTCGTAGACCTTTTATTTCACAAATTTTACGTTTTTGCTTATGCGACTCGCGTAATTTTTAGAAATAACGCCGCTTTTCATTTTAAGTCACGTTTTTAGGTAATTTTAGTTTACGTTTCAATTAAAATAGTTTATTTAAGTTATTTTATTTTATAAAATCACAAAACATCATTGTAAAAATAGTGATAGCGCTTATTTAATATATTTTAACTTTTTAATTTCTTTTAATTTGCATTTAAGTCACTGTAATTTATAAATCTTTTCTTTAGGTAATTTTCCATCAATATCCTTACTGATCACTATCCTTAGTGATCATTCTATCATCTGATCAAGTGTTTATACACCAATTCATCCTCCGTGGGACTTAACGACCTGGGAATTCATTATATTCTCCTGATCTAAATTGCATTTGGTGTTTGAGCTGTTTTAAGTTCCTTACGGTTAGCCATTCACAAGTGGCTAGCTCGCGTGAGAAAACTTGACAGTTTGGAGCGGATCAATCACCATGTCTTAGAAGACCTAGATCCCCTACTGTACCACCTTAGGATTCACCCACACAGAGACGCCGTCTCATGGACTCCCCCTCTGAAGATGAGGGCGATGAGGAGCATGAGATCGAGGATGAGTATGTAGATGAGGATGAGGATCCTCAGGAGGAGGATGATGAGGATATCCTAGAAGGGGGTACACCACCATTGCAGAAGTCCTCGCAAGATTTGGCGATTCTCCGTGACCGTGCTCTCCTTACCTTTGCTTGAGCCTGATTCTCCTGGGCAACCTTTTGATTTTGGCTCACCTCCTCACTCACCTAAGATAGGTAGCCCACTAGGTTCAGAGATACCATCAGAGATTGCTTCAGAGCCCAAGGAGTATGGAGGTACGGGTCTGATTTGGGAGAGGATTATATCCCAGAATATTAGCCTTAGTCAGATGTCAGATCGACTAGATGGAGTGTCGAGGACTGGTGTAGAGGATTTGAGAGTGGATATGAATAAGATGGTTAAGAAGTCGATGGCCTAGAGAGAGGGCATGTCAGAACTCTATGAGCAGGTAGGGAACCGGTAAGCAGAGTGTTCGATAGCCCAAGAGGTAGACCAAGCACTTCAGCGCAAGGTCGACGAGTTGGAGGAGGAGGTCGTGGATCTTAAGAAAGATCGCGACTCTCAGCGTCTTGAGGTATCGTCACTTTGGAGAGTGATGGACGATGTTTGGAGATCATTTAGGAGTGCTCGTAGTCGTGGCTAGATTGTGTTAGATTCATGACATTGTACCATCTTGAAACTGAGTAGTCTCTAGTTCGAGATATAGATCTATCCTAGTTATCCTGTTAGTATCGTTGTTAGGATCATTTTT
Source organism: Chrysanthemum makinoi (assembly GCA_910596185.1). Lineage (NCBI taxonomy): Eukaryota > Viridiplantae > Streptophyta > Magnoliopsida > Asterales > Asteraceae > Chrysanthemum > Chrysanthemum makinoi. The sequence continues at coordinate 220,631,129 of OU343217.1, forward strand.
GATTTCTCTGTATCCTTTCATGTATTCCACTTCAAAACCTATGAGTTATGGTTATTAGAATGTGCATCCTTTGGTTTTGATTCTGTCTCTAGTTGTTTCGTTATGATGTAGTAATATCCTTGTTAGCCTTGATTATGTATTCGCGGCGCTATTCGGTGATCCTTGGAACCAAACCCGCCTTTATAGAGCGTGAATTGTGAAATTATGAAACTGTTATTTTAACCCTCAGATCAATGGCACCAAGATGAAACCCGCCTAGGACCAACCGAGCCGCTCCTGCTGTTGTGGTTACTCATGTCCGTCGAGGTCGTCGTCCGACCTGACCACCTCCACTGCTGTTGAGAACCGAACACCGATAACCCCGCTGGGAACCCAATGTGAACTACCGCCGAGAATGGTCCTGTTATACTAAACCCTTCCCTTTGAATCAAGCCCACATCGACCACCGGTGACACGCGTGTAGTCGAATCATAGTCGAAGTCTAATCACTCTAACACCTCGGTGGAACCCCACCGCCAATCGAGCTCGAGGTTGTACCTATAAAGAGTTCCGATTCGTTGTCCCATCGAAGTTCGGAGGAACCGAGGGAGTGGTTTACCTAACAAGGTGGATGGAGAAAACCGAGTCTGTGTTTACCGTTAGTAACTGTGATGAGGATTGTAAGGTTAAGTATGCGAGATATGTGAAAAATGGGGAATTTTTCTATGAAAAGGTAAAAAAAAAACCATAGGCTAGACGTAAATCACGTTCACCTTGAAGGACGAAGCGTTGACTTGGTGGAACAACTACCGCAGATCAGTAGGAAGTGATATAGCCTATAGCATGACTTGGACCCAGTTTAAGGCTCTTCTGATCAAAACATATTGTCCTAGGAATGAAGTTAAGAAGTTAGAGATTGAGTTCTGGAACCATAAGGTTAAGGGTACCGACATGACGACCTACAATCGTCGTTTTCAAGAGTTGTCGTTTCTTTTCCCAGAAATGGTTCACACTGAAGCCCTTAAGACTGAGAGGAATATTGATAGATTGCCCCTAGCTACTAGGAATGATGTCATCGCTGCGAAGCCAGCTAACTTGCATGAGGCAATTACCGTGGCTCAGCGTTTGATGGACTCTTATGTGTTAGAAGGAGGAGACAAGGATAAGAGTGATAAGAGGAAGAGGAATGAGACTGTTAAAGGGAATGGCAACAAACGGCAAGAGACTGCCAGGATGTACGCTATAGGAAATGGAGAGAAGAAAGGTTATGAAGGTAGCAAACCCTTGTGTGGTCGTGCAACCGCACCACCATGGACCGTGCTCAATAGTGTGCGTGAATTGCTCTAAGGTAGGACACATGGCTAAGGACCTAGGTCCCGGCCCCTGCTATGGCTCAAACTACACAAGGAGTGGACTGAAGGCCACTATCACCGCTTTGATGTGGAAGAAAGGGCACTACAAGAATGAGTGCCGAGAGCCGTGGATGAAGCGGAAACCCGGTAATAGAGGAGGATTTGTTAACCGAGGTGTGGGAAGTAATGGCCAAAACCCCGCTTGAAGCGAGAGGTTGTAGGGAACCAGAAAATTAGGTGCTAGAAATCAAAGATAGAGACATGGGAACAGCGCGAGTGTATGCCATCGGGAAGGAAGCTAGAGGACCCGAACGTAGTTACGCGTACGTTCCTTCTCAATAATCACTATGCTTCCATACTTTTTGATACTGGTGCTGATATGAGTTTCGTATCCATCACCTTTATGCCATTACTAGGAATTTCCCCAACACCTTTAGGGTTAAGCTATGATGTGGAGTTAGCTAACGGAAATAGGGAAATGATTGACACTGTAGTCCGAGGTTGTACTTTAAGTTTCCTAGACCACCCGTTTAGCATAGACCTTTTTCCAGTTACCTTTAGCATAAATAATAAATAGTTTTTATACCAAAACCTTCTATAACAAGACTTATCTTGTTATTCACTATTTTAAATGGAAATTAACGACTAAAAATGGAAATGTTTTCTAATTAATGAGTATTTAATGTTTCGAGTGCACATTTATCGAAATGTGCCATTTATGAGCATTTAATACCATTTTCAAGTATTTAATTCTATTTACGTCTTGTGCATGGGTTACGGATGACCTAACATTAATAGCGTCGATTCACGTGGATAGCGGACTTATTAGGTTGACGAATCTAATAAGAGCCCGCAAGGTACGTAGGATAACGTTATTAATGGGTGGATTATCCTTATGACTCGTTAGGATGCGGCCGGTTTATGGGATAATAGTTTACACTAATAAATGATTGAGTTTATCGAGTTGACGAATTCGATAAGGTCTAACTATTTATTCCGAAACTTATTGGACTATGGAGCTTATCGCTTAGACATCTCATTGTGTTGCATTGAGTCACGTTGTGGTTATTTGAGTGCATTCATGATATCATGTTGAGTCGATACATACACACACGAAGATACCAAAGCTAGGACTAAATGGTGAAACAATACATTTTTGGAGATAAAGAAAAGGAATACATTGGGTTATATAACGTTGATTTTGGGAAATATATATTAAGAATTGGTTTATATTAATAGGTTGTGCCGAGTCAGTAGTTTCCGAGCCGTGTTAGTCGTTATCTTCAAGCTAGTGTTTGTTTGTGCGTTGCTTGCTTGAGGTGAGTTTCATAGCCCTACTTTTATCTCTGTTTTTAACTAAATTGGGGTGAGAAATCATGCTACTCTTTTGGACCTTTTAAACTATTTTGATTTGCATATGTGCTTGACTGTTTAGATAGATATGTGGTAGTTGTTGCCTTAGTCTAGGGTAGCAATCATAATTGCTATAACACTTGCCCAACTAAGTATAGACTTCTACCTCGACCTAGTCAAGGGTAGTATTTGTTCTAGACCTTGCTACGACTGCGCTGGCTAGAGTCGCTTAGGGCCCTACTATGACGTCGGATATGTTATTGATGATATTGTTGATTGTGATATTGGTATGTGATTGGTGTGATACTAAGTATCTATCTTAGGTCTCGTGATATCAAATAGACTCCTACAGTCCACTATTGAATTTGAATTTAAACCTATGAACTCACCAAATAAGTCAATGACCTTTTAGCGTGTTTTTCTCAGGTATTTAAGTGATGTTTGGAATGCTTGTTCTGTGGAAGCTTGGCAAGGAGGCATGGTTGAAGGATCATATTTAAACTCTGATAATATTATGCGGACCTATTTTATAAATCATATTGGGCCTTACATTTAACTATTTTGGGATGTTTGTATTGGATAATTAAATTTGGGATTGGTTTTTGAGTTATAATATGACTATCTTGTTTGCTATACTTGTGTGATGTACCAATCTACGAGCGCATAACCTAACGTCCAACATGACACATGAAGGACACTACATACATACATAACCGTCAATTCATAAGTGTACAACGAGGGGAGACCTCACGAGTACCATAAATGCGAGAGGGGTGCAAGGCACGCATAGGCAAACGCCATAAACATATCATAATATCATATGCCTAGGATGCATCCATATCCACACATAACATAAATCATATATGTACCCTACTCAAGACAAGTATACACACATATCATAATGGCCAAGAGATCTCATAACATACATAAATGGGGACGCCGTGGACTCAATCACACCGCCACCGATGGTGTCATGCCATTGGTGCTATCAACGACATGGTCATGGTACCTCCATGACTAGTTAGCTCGAGCAACATAAGGAACAAAACATACGAAGCATAATCATAACATATCATATCATATCATTTAGAATGAAACATATCAAACTAAAGGGAATCATAATCATAGCAAACGAATGTCATAGCGAATAGAATCATATCAAAAGGATCATAGCATAAGGAATCATAGCAATGGAATATCATAAACGAAGCAAAGTCAAGGATCGGAAAGTCATGAGAAATCCCTACTGAAAAGAGATAGAATATATGTACCTCAAACCGTAAATCAAATCGCCAGAAACACACAAGTAAAAACAAGGGCTACTCCTTCCTCCGCGGATCAACACGAATAATGACCGCTTAATATTTATAGTTTTAGGGTTCATCGTTATTCATATTTCATAATTAAGGTTTCTTTCCATTTTAGAAACTTTCTGAATTAATTAATTTCCGTATTAGTAAGTTTTCATATTTAAGTAACTTTATACTTTTGGGGTATAAATGACAATTTATTAGATTTAAGGGTTTAACATAATAATTATCATAGTTTAAGGTCCTTAAAATCATATTAGTAAAGTCTAGGGTCAAATACGACAATTATCAAAGTTTAGGATTAAACATGTAACTTATCATAGTTTAAGGTTTATTGCGACAAGTTATCATAGTTTAGGGTTAAAAGTGACAATTAAATGACTTCGAGGTTTAATATTATCAATATTGTAGTTTAGGGTGTAATATGTCAATTCATAAAAATCTAAGGTTTGCATGCTAAAATTATCAAAGTTAAAGGTTTAAAGTGAAAATAAACTAATATATAACTTAAATGTTCAATGAGATCTCATAATATTATACATACAGTTACGCTTCCGCAAGTCATATTTCATATACAATTTCGGTCCATTTTCAAGCTCGTTCGCGGTTCAAACAATTAACATCTACGACTTAGTAATTATGGATTATGATTAACCCCCGACTCAACTCCCCCGACACACTTTCAAAAAACTAAACGACTCACACATAAACTCCGCGATCACCCTCAAACTCACCCCACACAAGACCAAGTGTAAACCATTTCAAATACATATTTTCATGTTCGATCGCGGCTCACAAAACTCACAACTACGACTTAGTGAACATACATTATGACTCACCCCCGACTCAACTCTCCCGACACACTTTCAAAACTCCAAGCGACTCAACCATTTGCTCCGCGATCACCCTCAAACTCACCCCACTAGACTAAGTATGAACCATTTCGAAAACAATCACAACCATCCTTAACATATCAGTAAGTATGTACATATATATCACATGCAAAGATTATGTACTTCTCAACCCCAATTCCTATTCGACTCATACAACATCACCATGCACACAACCACATTCGAAAGAAATACACAAAAGGAAAAGTCGACATACATATGGTTTGTGATTCAAGATTTATGTAGCGTGAATATATGTTGTTATTTCATGCACTAGAATACTCACCATACTAATCAAATAGTTCATGTTCTTCTCAAATCCTAACGTTTTCATATAGACTGATATAATTCATCATTTCATGTGACAATTATTAAAGTTTAACATTAAAGTGAAATTTTAGATTTATGAACCATGCTACGTGATACCAAAAGAATTCCTCATGCAATCATAGAAAATGTAACATAATCGGTTTACACAATGAACACGCCCTCGTTATGAGTTCGCCTCGGAGTACCAGCCCATGCCACCCTCTCGACATCCACCATGATACCGATACACGTCTAGGCGAGACAAAATAGCCCAACGAGACTAGGTCGTTGGCGAGGCAAGACAAAATAAAAGGTGGTATGAGGGTGGTCAAACGAGCAAAGCAACTAAACCGACCACTCCAAATCGTTTAGTAGTACACATTCATTATTAGGTTTTCGTCCTAAGTCGACACACCAACACCACCCACACGACCAGAGATTTAACGAGCCGACAAACCAAACGATCCACACATGAACGCGCAACGACCGAAACAACCCTCGTTATACCAGTTACATACGCCTAGGTTTTTACCAGTTTAGGTCTCATTAAATGCATTGCTTAAAGATCATATTATAATTGTTTTTAGGTCATGATATAAGTCGGTTAGGACTGGAATCACATGTGCAGGTCGATAGGACAGATTACCAGATATGACAGTTTAGTAACAGTTTCCATCTATGATTTCATGTGACTTCTTAACGAGTTCTATAACATCTAAAATGAGTAGCAAGTTAAGCAGGTTAGATAGCCTATAAACATATTAGGTTTTTTTTTTTGTGTTTTAGATATTCAAATAAGCAACATAGGGTGTCGATTTGGGACAGAAAAGAAGTAGTTTGGGTGATACCTGGTGTTAACGAGGCAAGGAGAAACAAGAGGACACACCCACGATCTGAACATCAACAAACCTATCCCATGATCAAAGCAATAATATCTCGAACACTTGGATTTTTGAACGGAGAACAATAGCAGCAGCTTGTATGCTTTTATTTGTGTTTGAGTTTCGTATGATAGGAATGGGAGAGGGTACTGTGTTATAACCTACAACTTAGAGGAGGAGTGTTTTTATTGTTTTAGGGTTTTTGGCATATAAGAGAGATTTGGGCTGTGATTTGCAGAATATTAAGGTGACATATTTCCAATCAAATACTTTCCAAAACCTGCTTATTCTTATCTCCAATTAAACAAAATGTGCTCACAATAAAAATCGGGCCTAGCAAAAGAAAAAGGATGGACGTGCAATGTTTTCGTTTTTCCTTCTCATTTTTTTTTTATATATATATATATATATATATTTTTTTGTATATTGATTTATATAAAATGAATGGCAAGCAAAAATGTTTAAAGGCTTATGATTCATGAAAGTATTATGTTTAGAGTTCGAATTAGGAGGGTCTCATAAATAGTTATTGAGGAGAGTTATTTTACATACCAAACTTTTCTTACATACCAAGGGACTCATCTCAACTATCCATCTAAAAAAAAATCAATGACTGAGATTAAAAGCATTTTATTATTTCACCTATTTTTTATAATTTAAATATCTCTTAAACCGTTAATCGTTAAGCAAAAATAATTACACCATCGCGATGAGCATTTAATTATCTTTCTATAGACGGGAAATATACTTTCGAAAAAGAAAATCGTTTTTCACGTTTTCGTCTTTTTCGCTTTTCTTCGAAACTGGAATTTGCATGAAATATCATACAGTATATGATTTAACACTAATTTGAATACCACATGTGATAATCATATATGATATGTATGTCATATGTGATATATCACATATGATATACATATCATATATGATTTACCACTAATATCACATGTGGTATTCAAATTAGTGTTAATCATATATATGATTTTTTCATGCAAATTTTAGTAACGTAAAAAACGAAAAAAAAAAAAACTTTAAAAAAACGTGAAAAACACGAAAAAAAACTTTTTTGTCGAAAGTATGTCAAAGTGCCTATTTATAAAAAGATAATAAATGCTCGTCGTAATGGTATATTTTTTTTTTGCTTGACGATTAACGGTTTGAAAGATATTTATATTTGAAAAAAAAATGATGAAAGTGAGTTTTTTTAATTGTTGGGATTAATCTCATCCATTAGATCTAATAAAAATGGATGGTGGAGATTGATCCCTTAGTATGTAAAAGATCTTTTGTCCTCAAATGATCTTAAATCATACTACCTCCGTCCCAAAATTATAGTCCCCTATTGACTTTTTCGGTCTTTCTTTTTTAACTTTGACCTTAAATATTTTTGTCCGTGTTATACAATAGTTGATGAAAAATATACTAATGGAAAATACATTTAAAACACAATCTATTCATATAATTTGCATCAAGTATTATATAACACAAATAAAAATATTTAAGGTCAAAGTTATAAAAGAAAGACCAAAAAAGTCAATAGGGGACTATATTTTTGGGACGGAGGGAGTAGTTATTACATAAACTTAGGTTATATGCCATATAAATTCCATTATCACATAACATAAAGTTTTAATTATTTAATAATATCCATAGTACTTAGGGTAAAATTCAAATTATATGCAAATTTCGAAAAACGGATTTTAGGGTATTACAATCCATCATATGTGAATGGGGCACTTCCTCGTTTCTAGTCAAATAAGCTCAACATCAAATATTATGGATTAGTGTTTGTAGTGTCAATCATAGAGATGGACACTAATCCATTCTTCAATAAATATAAACAAATTACATATGTATTTTTTTGAATCATAAAATAAAAAGGCACCCCCTCCCACTTGAGATGTATCATGTAGAATAATAATGAGGAATAAGGGGGTCTTCAACGATCTTCAAAAATATGTCTTCCACGAAAGTGTGATTCTCGAACCTCTCAACTCGAACCAATGACTTAGGCAGATGGCAATGCCTCAACCACGGAATTAAGACTGCCCGATAGGCTATGGCGATATGGTGTAACGAAACAATGTATGTGTGGGTTAAGAAACGAAATATTGGCTCTAAAAGGGTATATCTAAGGGTATCTTGCATTAAAGTTGAGTGCAACAAAAGGGATTATCACGAAAGGTCGACAAGTCGATAAACGTACACAATTTAAACACATATGGGCTGATTTGGGGAAATCCTAAGATATTTCCTTCTCGAACAATCTATCTCAATTACACCAAGAAAACTTGATGCAATACTCGTCTATGGTCACGAAATGATATAAAGGCCAAGTTCTAAAGTCTATAATACTACCGGTACACTCAATATCTGGTGGATTGTGTAATATGAGAAAACGGATATGGCTAAATCTCACCAATGAAATAAAGGGTTTTTGTGCTCGGCAAAGATCTATTATAGTTCGGTTAAGAAAAACATGTCAAAAAAATTTTAAATGGCATAATTTTTCAAAAGAAACTAGAAAAACCAGAGCAAATAAAGTCAAGTGATAATTCTACTCTCGTCCCTCCACTTGAGTTGTATGATGTCCTACTGTACTAAAAATATAATATAAGGAGAGAAAAGTAGAATTAGAATGAGAAACTCTCCTAAAATTTACTTGAAATGGTAGAAGGAACACGTGCCTTGACTTGGCTTCCTTGAGCAAATTTTATTTCCTTGAAATCATAAACACTACCAAAGCATAACTCTAGAAACACATGTATAAAATAAACAAAAAAGAAAAACCTAACTCACCTTCGTAGGAATCACGGTTACATTTAGCGTATTCAACAAGCCTATTAAATCACTCGGTTCCCGAGTAGAAGAGTTTAGTCTCGTGTGGGTTTACAGGGAACACGCCCACAAACTTCATTTAACTTATAATACAAGGTTATGAAATGTAAGTATTTTGAAAAAAAAAATGTTTTGCTACAGGAGGAAATTACAGCGTAACCTCATCGACTGAGTTACGCCGAAAAAGAGTTGACCTGTTCTTTTTCTATAGCTGGGAGCGAGTTGCAGCGTAACCTCATCGACTGGGTTACACCGTAACTTCTTACCAATGTCAATCCCAGAATTCTGCAACTTTATGGTTCATTTCAACCCGTCACGTGTCCTCCATTGCTATAGAAACCTACAAAAATGATAACAAACAATACAAACCAAACTATACTACTTAAAACAAATGAAAGGAAGACGGGTTATCTCCCGACAAGTAATTTTCTTTATTAATGAGTATTTAAGTTAGACTCAAACTGGGGTTTACATCATTTCGTGGAAACTAACATGTTTACAAATTATCCATTCAATAACCTTCTCGTCATTCTATATCTTATACTCCGGCCCAAGTTCCAAACATCCTTTGTAAAATACTTTGATTTTTTATAGGCATAATTGTACCCATCCTTCTCATCCTTATCACTAATCTTTAATATTGGTGGGATCCTACTCCACTACATTGCGGTCAAATTCTTGAATCTATTCACAATTCTCGGAATTCGAAAGATAGTCTTATCATTGTGACTTGTCAACCATACGAGACCGTCACTAGCGAATTCCTCTAAACTAGATATATCCTTAAAAAGTTTTCTCAATACAACCTCAAGCAAACCCTTTTCAACAAAGTCACTTACATCTTCCAAAAATCGTGAAATCCGTTAAAAATGTGTAAATTCCCACAAATACATGAATATTCCTAACCACTCCAATAAAGTTATTTCCTTTATATACCAACTCATTACTCATAACCTCGTTGTAGCTTTCCCTAGACATAACATCTATGGGTGAATTCGGATCAACGAAAGGAATGATTGATAACGCTACACGCGTCGTTCGGGGTCAAAGGAACTTCCTTTTCGTCTAGCAAGTTTTTCAACACCCTAGGCAAGGAACCTAATCGTTGTAGTGTAGTATTAGGGTAAGCCACGGGAATTGATATCATTCTCTAGGGGAATAGGAATGCTAGTGAGAAGTTACTACGCTAAGGTTGGGGTTGAGGAAGATTATTTTTTTATCTTTTTTTGTGTTTTTTTGGAAATGGAAAGGTACGAATCTCGGGGTTTGGATTTGGGGGTTGGTATTTCTACCGATTACTCTACTTATCTAATTATCTAATCTAGTGGGTAGTCTATGTCTAATTATTGTGTGCTCGTATGATGATTTAAAGATGTGTTTACTTAGGTTTTATTACTCCTTAATTATCTCCTATTGATGGTTGAATTGTCACGTCCTTATTCTTAATCACGTTGTGTGTCTAAGGTCGTAGGGTATGCGTTTATCCCTATCTCTTTGAAACTACCAAAGGTTAATGACTACAAAATCTATAGGATTTATAAACTTTAACTATAAGGTACTCTTCGGATGGTTTAGCCTACAATGACTCTAGGTACTATAAGCTAAGGTTCACAAAGATTAATCAAGCATTAACAACACAACGGATGACCTATCGCAATACTAGATCATTAACAATTAAGATAAGAGACAACCAATCAATATTCAATAATTAAGTTTCATATTCCCTAAGCAAATACACAAGTAAATTAGCCGGACATGGGAAACATGCAAGCATACACACAAGTAATTAAAGACATAATTAAATTAATGAAGTAAAACACTTATCTTGATGTAAGATAGGGTATGGAACCCTAAAATACTGTACAAGACAGCCTTGGTTCGGTTTAGGTTTTTACTCCAAAAGACTACACTCACAAAACTAAAAAATTCGGATTCTATATATAAGATTACAAATGCGACGGTGTCACCTTTTGATTTGTGACGCCGCCGGTCGCCGCCATTAGGATTTCGTCTTGGCCACGTTAGTCTTGCGACGGCGTCACCTTATGCTTGTGATGCCGCCCCTTCGCCTCTCGACGTCGTCGGATCAAATCTAGGCCGTCCTGAGTTGTGACGACCTACTCTTTTAAAACCCTGAAGCCGCCACTTGTAAATAAGCAATTTGGCTACCGAGCCGTCACAAAGATGTTTGATCAAGTCAACTAATTTGTGCCTGACGCCGTCCCCTTCAGTTCCAGCAGCCTAAGTGTCTCGATTCTTGACTTTGGCCATTTTCTTCGTATATTCGCTCCTTTTCGGCCGAATAAGTGTCATTCCAGCATTTTGCCTTCAAGATACCTAAAAAGTGAAAATGAACGATATTAAGTAATAACGGATACAAAAGTGATCAAATAAGGGCTTAAACGACCCCTCAAAAAGGTACATTTTAAAACCTTATCAATGATGTTCATGAATCCAATTTTACAAGTTAATTGTAAATTATAAGGATTTTGATGGTGAGTCATATTGCTGGCTTTATTGAACTGAGGTTATAATGATGGATCCACTCCATTTCTATGCTTCTCTAGTGAGGGAACCTCCTCCATATAGTTTAGTTCCTCATTAAGATCATCCAATGTGATCCATGTTTCCTCTTCTTCTTTTTGGTATTTTGAAAACACGTCAAAATCCTTACCTGGTGAAAAGTTATTTAGTTCCAAAAAATCTCCTAAGTCACCATTATGTCATCATTCATCATAAATTCCTCCAAGTCTTTTCCAAAATCATCCAATCCCTGCATATTGTTATCAAGACAAACAATCCCATTTTGTGAAGGTGATATAATTTTGTTTGTGCTAAAAGTAATTTCTTCACCTCCTACCTCTAAGGTCATTTGCTTACCATATACATCGACTTTAGCATGAGCGGTTGCAATCATGGGTCTTCCTAGTATTATCTTTTCATTAGGGTGTCCTACCATATCTAGAACCATAAAAGCAGTTGAGAAGATAAATTTATTAATCCTAACAAGCATATTCTTAACTATCCCTCTAGGTGTTTTTTTGGTCATGTCAGTCATTTCAACTACCATTGTTGTTTCTTTAAGATTAGTTAATTTCAAAATTTTGAACACCGATAATGGCATAATATTGACATTAGCACCTAAATATGCAAGAGCTAGCATATTAAAGTTATCAATAGTGCAAGGGAGCGTAAAACTCCCGTGGTTAGACTCTTTCTTGGGAAGCTAGCAAGGCAAACCTGCTAATTCTCAACTCTCTTGATTTTGCTGTAAATAAGCGACTCCAAGAAGTTTATTAGTATGATCAAAAATAAGATTAGTGTCATTTACCTCTTTGTGTGTGAAAATGGCTTTGAAATTGCCATGTAAGTTCTTCTAGTTTGGACATCTTTAGTCATTTGTATAATTTGAGTCTCTAAATTCTTGATTGCAAAGATCCTGATTCCTCAAGTTCATATCGGTATCCTCCTTAAGTTTCTTCATCTATCCCTCGAACTCATCTCTCTTCTTTTTTAACTCCTCAATGGGCTTATTAATAATCTCTTCAAGGCCAGGTTTCTTGTCTCTATAAGGCGGACGATTGTCCACTCTTGTGTAGTATCCAAGTGGTCCTACACGGTATCTCGCCCCATTACCTCCATTGCCTTGAAAAGGCATATTAGCTTCTCCATACTTTACTTATTCAACAACCTTCACTTCTTCATGTAAGGGGAAATCTTTGTCTAAATGTGCTTCTTCACAAGTCTCACACCCTATTTGTATAGCATGAAAGTTTTCTTTCAGCTTCTTCATGTCTCTACCCAGATTATCGAGCTTGCTAGTAATTGCTGAAATTTCGTCCAAGCTTCCCATAATACTTTTATTGCTAGCACCATTGTGCCATTTCTAAGAATGATCCGCCATATCTTGAATCGCCTTAAGGGCTCGAGTGGGAGTCATCCTATGGATCGGCCCTTGAGAGTCAAGCAGTTTTCTGGTCGGGAAGTTCAGACCCTTGTAGAAGATGATCACAATTTGTTGAGCATTAAGATCATGAGTTGGGAACTTGTAGAGGAGGTCATTGTACCTCTCCCAAGCTTGCTACAAAGTCTCATCTCCATCTTGCTTGAAATTGTGAATCTCCTCAAGTTGTTTTGCTGTTTTAGAAGGTGGGCAATATCTCTTAACAAACGCCTTTTTGAGGAGGTCCCAAGTGTTGACTTTGCATGTGGGTAACCTATCTATCCATATTTTTGCTGCTTCGGTGAGTGTCATAGGAAACACTCGGAGCATGACAAGAACATGAGAAACAATTAGAATGTTGAAGAGACTCATGATGTACAATACCTTGTCCACATGCTCATGAGCATCGTCAGTCTTGCTTCCAGAAAAGGGGGCTTCCCTAACTCCTGCATAAAATGGCTCTTGATCTTAAAGTGAAAATTGTTGCCAATTTCCGGTCTTACAACCATCGGTCCTTGATCACCTCGAGTCATAGCTAGGTGCTCCTCGAGAGTGAGTGTGTTGATGTCGATGTTTTCCATTGCTCGCCCCAAAATTATGAAAAATAAAGAATAAAAGAGAGAACGGAAAAAAACAAGTAACAAAAACTACTAAAACAAAAATTGTAAAAACTTAAATTAGAAACCTATTTAGCTCTCTTGCAGCGACGCCAAAAACTTGATGCTTAATTTCTAGATCACGTTTTAAATTTATAGTTACTCTTTTACCTATGATCTACTATTGCACTAACGAGCAGTGTATCCGGTTGTGTGTAGTCTAGAAATTGATAAAACCGAGGTCGTCCCAAGAGCTATTGGCGAAGTTTAATTTAAGTTCTAATTGTCACGGAAATAAGTTTTAAATTAATTAATAAATTAATAAATGAAATGAAATGTCAAGACAAACAATCAAGAAGAATGTGCTAACCTAGTTACCACTTTATCATGCAATGATCTAGTTCCTATGTGCAATGTCTATATCTCGCCTTATGCAGTGGTTCTAAGTCATTAGGCCCGAATGGTCATCGTGACCTAACCTATAATCCCTAGATCCCAACCCCGATGTTCATGGGTGGCCAAGTATCTAATTTTTAGTCATTAAGTACAACCTATCTATAAGACCTATCTGGTGTCGAGTTTCCCACTACTTGACACTTAAACCCTCGTTTGGTCCACGTAAAGTTTACCCGCGCTTCTTAAGTACTTATTCTATTATAGGCCGTGATATGGTCAATCCCTACACACATTGCCACGATTCGTGTAACCTACTAGGCTGGTGTTCGAATAGTCATATACTAACTAGCATAATAGATTATTCCTAGCTTCAATACTACCAAAACGCGGGGATTTAATGATAGGCTAACAAGATATCCACATAAAGCGAGAAATAGACAAAGAACATAAATCAAAGCATAGATAAATTTATAACTAAGCTAACACATGAAGTGTTTAGCCTCTCATACTAAAAAGTATGGAAATAACAATGTTTATAATCAAAGAATGAGTAAACATCGAGTTCGATACAAATACTTGATGTTGTGCTAAAGCTATGTATGGAATGGTATAAATTCTCCCTTGGAAAATCTTCTGGAACCGCTAGAAATTGTCCTTGATGCAACCTTAATCGTCCTTCAAATGGTGTATGGAGAGAAAGATGTGAAAATGCATAATTAGGGCTTCCTTTTATAGAATCAACTAAGTTATGGCGTAACCATAAGTAACGGGTTACGCTGTAAGTACCCTTATCACTAGATTTCCCGTAGTTGTGTAGATAGTTACGACGTAACCTTGATGAAAGGGTTACGTCGCAAAACTCTCATTAACATTTTTAGTGCAAATCTACTCCGTAACCCATTAAGTGTAGTTACGGCGCAACCTTCTTGATTACTAAATTCTTCTAATTCCCATAGTGATTTACAGCGTAACCTAGTCGATGGGGTTACGTTGTGTCCTTGTAATGCTTTGACTTTGGTCTTCGTGTGACATCTTCTATTACGGCATAAGTTGATCGACTCACTTACGTTGTAACCTTCACTGTTACAACAACTTCAAGTATATCTTTAGATGTTTCTTTCCAATTACGCGTTTCTTCGTTCCAATGCTCAATCTTAACCTGAAGTGAAATACAAACATTTTAAAGTATATATTCCAATGAAACTATAGTAACTATGAGCATAATTAGCAAAAATTGATATTAAAGTACCCGTACTATTTGATGTCATCAAAATACATAAGTCTCAAACTAAGACTTTAAAGAGGTGTGTTTTTCTATCACATAGTTTCTTCTTCATTTATTTCTTTCAAAGGCAACAATGAA
Organism: Chrysanthemum makinoi; assembly: GCA_910596185.1. Taxonomy (NCBI): domain Eukaryota; kingdom Viridiplantae; phylum Streptophyta; class Magnoliopsida; order Asterales; family Asteraceae; genus Chrysanthemum; species Chrysanthemum makinoi. Next base: position 220,646,339 of record OU343217.1, read on the forward strand.
TATTTGCCGTAGGTGTTGGGCGACGGCTTTTGGCTGCCAAGGCTTCTATTCATGATTTGACTGCCTCTTGTTAGCTATTTCAGTTTAAGTCATGTTCTCTTTCACTATGTTCTATGTTTGTTTCTTTATCAAAAAGATAAGATATAAATGGTTGGTCGTTCAAATATACTCGAAGTACTTGCTTTTGTTTCAAATTCTTACTTTATAAGGGAAGATCTGTATGTTTGTTTTCATAGGGAGGTCTTGGAGGCTAGGCAAGGGGTTATTGGGTTGGAGGCTCGTCGTGCGCAGCAGGCGGAGCGTATCTCTTAAAGAAAAGAGTTAATCCATGACTTGGAGGGGCTGAGGGGGATGCAAGCTGAGAAAGGTGTTGAGTATATGAAAGAGATATTGGCTTGTGAGGAGGAAAAAGAGGATAGATTGAATATCATGTTGGTGGATGCGTGCCTTATTGTTCGTTAGAGGCATCACAAGTGAAGGATCTGTATATTAGGTTTTTTGGGAAGTAGATGTTGTTTATTTGTTCTTGTTTAGTTTAGAGCTTGTTTTTTGGGTTTCAAGGGGTACCTTTTATGTGTTTAATATTTGGTTGTTAGTTGTATTGGTACTATGTAGCTTTGTTATGTGTAAGTATGGATGAAGTGTCTTATAGTATTGTAATGTGGTATGGTTGTCTTATGGTAAAGGTGTTATGAAATGTGTATTATCTCATATTTTATAATTGTGCTTGTGTTTGATTGTTGTCTTTTAAGCTTAACACTTTTCAATTTGTTTGTAGTTATTTTTGTTTGTTAATTTTGCTCATATTTTTTGTGTTGTTGGTTTTTGCCATTTGTGGTAATTATCTGTGACCATTAGTTTTGATGTATTGTTTTTGCGGAAGTGTTAATCGGATTTTGGTGGTTATAAGTTTGTTTCGGCAATATTCTGTAACTTGCCTATTTGTGGCAAGATCCTTACATTGTAGCCAATAGATGTTAGTATACTATCAGAGATTCTAATATTACGATTAACTACATAGCAAAAGGTTGGGCAACTTGAGATACATGTAGCTATTTAAGTTGTTCTAAATACTAAGGATAACATGTTTTTTACATTGGACAAAACTTGTAGCGCGAGGCTTGCATCAGCCTTTTCTGCGCTATCAAATATTATAATACCACGATTAACGACATAGCCAAAGGTTATCTAAGTCGAGCTACATTTAGCTACTTAAGATGTTGCAAACACTACGAAGGACATGTTTTTTTACATTGAACAAAAGGTGCAGCATTAGGTTGTTTTCCTGCTATTCACACTTTTGTTTCTTGGTATCTGGCTAGTCTGCCTCTTGTTTGCTATCCTTGAAGAGATCTTTTCGGACTGAAGGTTTGACCGAAATAGGTTTTGCATCTGCCTTTTGTGAAGCAAAAATTTTGGTAGGTGGTGGTGTTGCTATTTCAGGCGTTGATGCGTCTGCAGTTGATGATGTTGTAGTCTTGTATGGTGTTACAGTAGGTCCTGTAAGAAGCAACGACTTTTGATCCATAGTTTTATCTAAAATGAAATCTGGGCGATTCTTTTTTCTTCCGCCACCAAAGTGAAACCGAAACACATGTTTCGTGTTTTCTAATGCTTTTAGTGAATCTAGGATTTGATAAGGATCTTTGTTCTCAAGTTTGATACGGACTTCATGGTAGTCTATGGTCATTGAGTTGCCTCTGGGCTAAAGCAGGTTAGCGTTATGATTGTAGTTTTGTCGCTGATGATTGCTTTAAAGCAATAGCTGTTGATAATGGATGTATGTGTTATTGTTAGCTATATAATTAAAAGGAGACTTGTTGTATTTTATATACTTAAAATAGTGGATGCACAATTTATGGTACATGTAGTTAGGTGTTTGCTGCGAACCGATTTACTGACCTTGTTAATGCGGAAATCCGGGGGACACTTCGTCAAAAGGTGATAGACTTATTAAAGTACCATGGTCTTGTTGCGTCTATCCTTAGTATAACGGCTTCGGTTGTAAACCGCACATCCTGTGTTAAGTAGGTGACATTTATAGATATTTGTTATTGGTGGGTGAAAAAAGATATACAATGCCTTGTAGTGTTATGGATTCGCTTCAAGACAGTAATTAGTTGAACACGGTTTCTGAGTTTCTCTTCTTTGAAGTCTGCAAATCTTTGTGTTTCAACTTCCAATGTCGGGTGTTAGTAGTTATTAATGGTTGCTCCTTTTTTGCCATTTGGTTTTACTAAGAATTTAGTACTTACACGTTGAGTATTAGATGTTAGTAGTCAATGATTTGGTCACGTGTTTTGTTTGGTTGTGTTAGCGCACTTGTTCTAGCATTTCTCCTATTGATGTTTAGGTTTAGTAGTTGTAGGGTGGGTAATAGTTGCGGTTGCAAAATTTTCAAGTCTTGGAGGAATAAATTTTGTGAGGTAGGAGGTGCTAGGTTTAGTTACAATACATCATTGGTTGGTATAGGAGATGTGGTGTTACTAGGTAGTACAAGGGAGGTAGTGTTTGGTGATGATGAAAATAGTATAGGTGATGATGGAGTGTTAGTTGGTGAGATTTCTAGTGGTGATGATCGTATGTTCATAGTTGATCTTGGTGGTGGTGGTGGTGAAATTGTTTTTTGGGTAAGGTTGAAGATGTGGTGGTTGAGAGTTACAAGGTGATTCATTTTGAGAGGATGAGTTGGTAGGAGATTTGATGTTTAAGTTGATAATATATTGGAGGGTGTTATTTAATGGTTCACGATTGATGATGGCTGGTGGCCTTACACTAATACTTGTGATTTTTCTCTTCACAACATTTGAAGATGAGAGGCAAGATTACTTGTTCATGATGATAGGTTGTTGTTGCAACAGGTTTTTGAGTGTGAGAGTGACTAGTGATGGTGGTGAAAGTGCAAGATGAGGATCTCTACTTATAGTGAGACAGCCATGCAACAAATTAAATGTTATGCCATTAAAAATGCACTAAATTTAGTCATTTGGTGAGTGTGGAATGCAAGTCTAAAAATAGAGTCAAAACTAGATCTACTTATGCAGGGATGGAGTGTTGAAGTGGACAAAATAAGTGGGAAAGATTTGAAAATTCGTATATGAAATTGCAGTTCCACAGATCCCGTCCTTCTTTAATGAAGGTATTTGTGGTATCTACCGACAGAACAGATCAGTGAGCAACAAATAGATGCAAGTTCCCAACCATCTCAAGCTACAGTCCTAATATCTCATTTAAGCCAAAAAAAATCCTAAGTGCCATGTCACTAAACGCAAATGAAGCATAGACAAGATTCATATATGAACAAATAAGGCAAATAAGTAAAAAGTACATACTAATAAGCATAATAGATAAGTTTGATAGATCATCCTACATAAAACATAATAGTTAGATATTGTTCCTACTGGCATAAGCATAAAGAGTAATGTTTAGAAGCATATTAACATGCTCAATGACCATACATCAAGTCATTACATACCATACTCCTCAATCTTTCAACCTACTTATTCTTCTCGATAGGAATCTCCCTAGGCACTTGAACTTTCCTTTTGTTTGCTTTAACTTTTCTGAGGCATTGGGAATGTTAGGAAGTTCATCAATGTAAGATTTAAGTGGGGGGTGTAGTTCCTAGTAAGGTCTTCTTCGTTTATGGAGTGTGAGGAAGATGAAGAATCGATAAGCGGATGAGCACGTTTTCCAGCAACAACAACCGTTGTTACCCTTTCCATACTAAGAGGTACCATCACACGGTTAACGAGATAGTAGTCATCGGTCAACGGATTTGGTTGCAAATGGGAGACGTGCCTATAAAGACGGGTGATGAGCATGGCATATGGCAAAACCATTTTTGGCTTTCTGCAAGTTTTAGCCATCCTTTAAGCAAGATTGAAATTTTTTACGAGTGACCAAACAACAAAACATATAAACAAGGCAAGCATTAGGATGATCTTTGTTACGCACTAGACATTTGACATTTTCTCTCATAATTTCTTCCCATTGTTTCTACATAGGGAACATTTCATTGAGTTCCATTTGGAGAGGATGTTTATTGATGACACGTTCGTGTTTGGTCCTGTTTATGAAAACAGTGTCTCAGACAGTTATAGGATCATCCAATGGAGTGGTGTATGGAGAGTTTCCATCAATGCTTGTTTGGAGAGCTTGAAGTGACCACTCATCAGTGTAGATACAAGCTCCTTGACAAAGAAGGTTGAGGATTTGAGCAAAGACGGGAAGTGGGAGAGTAAAGTCACTTTTGTTGATCTTAAAAAATATAGATATGGCATTGTCATCATCTCGAATGAGATGGACAATGTGGTAGAACTTGAGTATAAACCGAGGACAAATTAGTTCGTTATGTTTAGTAAGCAATAAAAATTAATTGTCGAGAAGATTGGGACAATGTCGGTGTTATCTAAAAAGGAATGATCAATGACTCTCCCTTTGTGAAAGCGTCATTTTTCAAGATTTTCAAACTCTTTTGTCCTTCCCACTTCGACACTCAAATAAGAACCAATGGCCTTGCTTACTCAGCTTGTAGAAAACACGGAAACGTGTAGCGGTTGGGTTTATATGCAAGCTTTGGCAATATATTTAAAAAAGAGTGGTCTGATTTAAGCAAATCGAAACCAGTTGAGAAATATGTACTTTATAGTATCTAATGACTCTTAAATGAAATGTAGAGAAGGGAACTCTAAGGCCTCCATATTCAAAATACTCAAAATATAAACCTATTGCATCCTCCGGTAAGTGATTCACCGTCATTCGGTAGGAGGAAGTCTAGGGTGTAAGTCCATCAGGATATCAAACTGCCCAGCGGCCCATGAAACCTCGTCTTCATTCATATTAGACCATAAATATGTACATCAAATTTAGGCTTAACTACTTCCTCAACCATCTCTTCCTCTACATTTTCTATGGTATGTTCGTCGGACATGCTAGATACCGAAAGAGGACAGGTACAACCGAAAGGAAAGTGAAAGAAAAAACATAGGCGTACCACATATTTACTTTAGCATTTGATTATAACAAACAATTTTTCTCGTTCATGCGAACGACCTGGTCTTACCAAGTCTATACTATGCGCAATCAGATACACTACCCGAAAGTGTTAATATTTGTTGTAAAGATAAGGAAATAAATTTAAGACAAGAAATCACTCATCAACGATGCGCAACTAACGGTTAAACTTGTTTGGGAAGTTAAACCCAAACATAAAATTTGGGAAGTTGTCACAATCACTCATTGATTCACACTTTATGTGCTCATAATTGTTTTTTTTAAGATAGAAATAATTTGTTCGGTCGGGTAACAATAAATATTTAAAAATTTAAACTGGAAACCTATCTATACTACATAAAAAAGAAAAATGGTCAAATGTGAAAAGTGAAAAGTGAAAAATAGTCAAATGTGAAAAGTGGAATACTACTCCTAATACACGGTTTGGTTGTGAAGTCAAACACCATTTAAAACACCCATTGAAAACATTGATTCAGTTTCCTTCTATTCACAAAACTTCTATGATACTCATCTTATTCAAAAAAGATAAAAATTATGTGATAAGTGATAATCATCCATTCATTAACAAAAACCTAAATCAAACCCACAACAAACCGCAACACAAAATCGATTCATCATTTAACAATAAGGTTTGTCTCAATATCATGTGCTTTTGTTTATATTTATTTAATTATCTATCACATCATCTGATGTTTATATATGCAGTTTGTTGTTATGATTGCGTACGATTTCAAGAATCGTGATCTTGAGTTGGAGTATGTGATGGTCTTTTTTCTTGATCAGGGCTTGATGAGAAGGTGATGTAATGACTACCAACGCAATTTGTTGTTATGTTTTTCTTTGTCACAATCACTTATTAGACAAATCTGTGTTTTTTTTATCAGGAATCGCCATGAGATTTGATTGGTTTTTTTATAGGCCGTTTAGTGATGATGAAAAACAGAATAATGCGCCACAAGTGGTGATGTAATGACTACCAACGCGAAATTGCCGCTTCACAGAGTATCGCTGGGAAGCAAATAAGGTTATTATTTTTTAATAATTTGTATGCATTTTAATACGTAGAAGTAGGATTTATGGTTTTATATTTGTGTTAATGTTTATAAGTGTTAATTTAGATATTTAGTGGTGATATAGGTGTTTATGCGTAGGTTGTTTAATTTCTTGGTGGATATTGTTGCATTTTGTCCTCAAAAAGTACGCAAAAGTGTGATTTACTTTTAAGCCGACTACACGAGATCCTTCGGGTCATAGCAGATGCTCAACATTCAAAAGAGGTTGTTTATGTTTATGCAACCATTAGTAAGTATAGGTAAGGATCATATAATTCGTATCTGTGATCCTCTTATCTCCATGAAAGCATTAACAAGTTAATGTTTGTGTAGGTTGCAAAATCAAGATCACGTTGTAGGGCAATGACACATGGGGAGAAAGCACCAACAAATAACAAGGTAACCTCTTAATGGATCACCTTTTCTAATTTTAGTTTTGTAGAATCACCTATTATTTGCGCTTTAGGGCCCATTTAAACAAGTTGCATATAACTTTCCAATTATTACTTTTTCCCCATGTAAGAAGCGGTGCATCAACTTGGTCTACTAGAGCACAACATTACATGTACATGGCAAATTAACAAATAATGATAAACAACTCAGGTTGTTAGTATGAAATGAATTGGCTTTTATTAATTAAAAGTAGACATAAGCGTTTTTAGTTATTGGTTTTTTATTTTGTCTAAGAATCCAAGTGTCCATATCATACATGTTTAGTGGAATACGATAGGAACGAAGAATTTGGCAATCATAATAAACTTTGACACTTGATTTATATCAACAGAAATAATATCAATTGAAGTACAACATGGAAAGCTAAATAATATCAGGCGTAAAGTCTTCAAAATTCAATTTTATTGTTTTTTCAAATGACGTGTGAGAAACAGGAACATGTACCGCCCAGAAAAAAGATGGATATTGTACGCTGCTGATTCAACACACTTCCAGGTATGACTGTAGGACTAGGGCAGTGTTCTAGCAGTTTATGTGGGAATGCCAGCCATAAATATTCGAACACTAGAGGTTATTTGACTATTTGTTATTTACGTATTGTAAATGTTGTGGTTCAGATATATCTTTCAAATAATCGTTTCGTTTCCTTTTTTCTTGGTTATTCGTTCTCATTTTCCCGATAATCGCATGGAGCGCCACCGAGTATATGTATATGCGGAATTGTGAATGTGTTTGTAGTCATTTGGCATGAAGAGAGACTAAAGACGTATTCCAGATAGGCATGATACAATATCATCAACGTTTCTTAGTGGCTTAACGTTTTTCTATATCATATGTTATCAAAGACGCCAAATATCAAGTGTACCCAAGTTACAACCACAGGCAGTATTCTGTTTATGCATTTCAGCAGGTACTTACAATACACATATAATCATATATAGAAACAAGGCCATTTTCTTTGTCTGTCGGTAATAAAATTACCAGTGAGTCTTCTGTAGACGTGATCGAGATTCACTTTATAAAATGAAGAACGAACTATAGTTTGATTTTTTTTTATTGTTTAACCGTTGGTTCCTTTGTACACAATGGTTTGTATACACTCAATTCGACTGTATGATTTGAAATGAGCCGAATGACAAACTCTTACAAGTACCAAGTTTCCGACAACTGTTCCATTTGGCATTGCAAGTTTCGCACTCGCGATAACAAAAAAATATAGCAAGCGCCCTCGCCGCAACGCGGCGGGCTCCTGCTACTCGTTTATTTACTAATGCTTATGGCTGATTTTTTTTGAAGGCATATGGTTGATGTTTTTGAAGCTATGAATGTAAAGACTCGACTGTAATTACTATTTGTTAAGGCATATGGTTGATGTTTTGTTATATTAATGCAACTTTATTATATTAGACCCGACCCGACTGGCACGAGACATCAACCGAGATTGGTTGACCAGTTAATTTTTTTACTTAATCAAGGTGTTAGTCGATAATATGTTAGGCCCATTGATTGTGTATTACGGGATTAAATCATTCTATTGTATTAAACTAGACGAGTACTCGTATATAGCAACAAAATTTTTAGCGACAAATAGTTATATGGATATTTTGGTTATCCAAACCCTTTAACCAAAATATAATTATAACTATATGCCGCTATAAAATCTAGAGGGATATCTGGTTTCAAAACATTATGTTTAATACTCAAATCTTCAAACTTTTATTATTTTTCGTTTAAAACTCATAAACTTTTTTTTATCGCTAAAAGATCTGTCGCTATAAAATCCCGTTGCTATGCACACGTACTCGTTATAATTATTTAGTAAAAGTATTAGAAACCATTATAGAATTTTTGCTTGAGTTGAATTATCACATGTTATAACCGTTTTCAATTACGTTTAGATCTTTTCACGTTTTATTTTAAACATTATACGAAACACTTACCACAATATCACATATCGTTAATTGTCTGCCGCTAGAAACCGCTGCCGCTAAGCGCGGGTACTCGCCTAGTCATAATATACGAGCTTTACGAGTTTTAGTTCTTCAATAATCACAGCAAATAGATCTATTGAGTTTAATGTGTTAACACTTCTCGTATTTACCATGCATGTGTCGAATACATTAACTAACATTTAGAAAAATAAAAATTGGCTATGTTGTTACGGAATTAAATGTCAAACGACTGTTTTTAAAGTAAGCATGAAAAGTTTAGGTAAAGATATGTTAGGAAATAATGTTATAAGTCACACACGAAGTATTGACATGTATCAAATTTGGTTTATGTATTAGAATTATAATAATTTGGCATATTTAATTTTTTTAACCCGTGCGCACACGAGTTATTGAACTCGGATTGCAAAATTAATTGTTTTCGGATATATTATTATGAGCCGTTGCATTATAACGTGTCAAATGTTATTCGTATAAGCTGTTTGGTATTGCAATTAATTTAATCTAATAACGATGATGATAATACTAAAAAATAACAAATATACTAATAAGTATTATCTTTTGAAAAAAAGTATAATGTCATTTGTTAAATTTATAAACTTAATAAAACTAATAAAAATATTACGCTTAAATCCATTAAACTAAGAAAACAACGTAAAAGTAAAAGGACTTAGATACACTAAACTCATACCAAGAGACCATTCATGCAGATTCGCTACAGCTCCGAGGACCACTCATGCAATCCACCCTTTATAAAAAACCAAAAGCTTTAAATACTGAAATGAAAAAAATGTCAGTTAATATTTGAAGCAATAAAAACTGCCAAATTTAGGAACGTTTGTGATTCACTCTTTAATTAGTTGTTTGATTTATTCCACTATGAACAAGAATCGGATCTCACATTATCTCACACTGATCATTACTCATCTTCTCTCATTCAGATCATTATTCAATTTGCATACATTTTTTTTTTACAGTTTAGAGTGTTCGAAATGGCTGGATGTGCTGCCGGAGGGTTTCTTACGCGAGCATTTGAGTCAATGCTTAAAGAATGCTCAGGGAAAAAGTATAGTTCGATTCAGATTTCAATCCGTTCTTATTTAGGTCTGTTTTCTTCTTTGTTGATGATCTACATATATGATTCATTTGATTATGAAATTTAGTGTTGCGAATTTTGTTTACAGTGAAAATGTGGTTTTGTTGTATTTTTGGTAATTTAGTGGGCATATGAAATATGAAGTGGCTACCTCATGAGAACATGAGCTTAGTATGGTAATTATAATGAATAATAAACCTGGTAACTTTAGTTATGTAGATGACCTAGGTTTTAATTTAGTGGACATGAAACTTAGAAGATGATGCAACGAGTTATTAACTTATAGAAAAGGGAATTATACACTGGAGACCCAAGTTTAAACTGTACATGCAGCAACTATATACTGCCGGCCTTCAGGAGCCTATTCTCCATCACAAACGTTCTTGTGGGGTCGATAATGGAAAAACTTTTGTGAACTTATTAGATAAGGGGATAGTTTAGTATTTATACTTTCCGAAATGTACTAAGGTGGTGATATATTATTGAGTTTGATTACCAAAGGAATCACCAACGTAAGTAGGTTGCTATTCTATGACATTAGCCCGTACAAATTAAACCATCTTTATTCCATATTATAACTTATAGTACTTGTTACGTAGATTAGTGTGGCCAACATCCAGTTCTTTTATATCATTTTGATGTAGTTTACAAAGGTTGCGTTTGGTATAATGACATGAATCACAATCGGTATCGGTTTCGATATAAGATGGGTCCCTCACCTATGATAGATTTATTCCTCCCCTTTTAGACTCCTATGGAGTATGGACAATATCCATATTTTCATTCACATACAATGTGGGCCCCTCATCTTAACCAAACACTTAGAATCATTACCACTATCATTCCCTCATTCCCATAGGGGGATACCAAACGCTTCTAACTCTCATGGAATATGCAATAAGCTGGCAAAAAAAACTCAAGTTTTGAGAATGCAAATGTAACTGCAAAAACATTCTATAAAGTACTTTTTGGTATTTTGGATCTTTTAGTTTGTACAAGGTGATGGTCAATGGGATTTAAAGGTTTTCATATGGTTTTTGTGTTAGTCTTTCGACATAATTTAATTTTGTTTATGCTCTGACTTTCGTTCATTGAAAAGATGCTAATTTCCAGTTCCTCTTGATTTTTCAGATAGTTCAAAAGCGACCAATCAAGAGACAGCATCAAATAATAGCAGTAGAAAGACGTCTCTAAGTAAAGATATGAGGTGCTTCCAGTATATTTTACCTTTTAAGGACACTTAAAAAAAATGAACTAAAATAAAAGGATAAATCCGGTGTTCTGGTGGATCCATACACAAAGTTAGAAGTGACATAGGGCTTAACATACCTTTTCTTAGGAGGATTAGATATTATTATAATCTGAACTTTATTAACATTGGTTTAATTCATAAAAATGGAGTTTTGTCGCAGTGATGATTGGAGTTCAAGAATTGAAATGGAATCAGATGCTCTCGAATCAGGTGGAAGTATCACAAAGACCTTGGCAAATGCTGGCCATTCTTTAGAAGGAGCTGAGTTGGAACTCGTTCTTAATCCACTTCGGCTTGCATTTGAATCAAAGAATCCAAAAGTCATTGAACTAGCATTGGATTGTATTCATGTATTGGATTTTCTGATTTGTTCTTGTATTTCTGAGTACACAATGTGTTGCGCTTAACATTTGCAACCAATTTTGTGTTCGTGTAAAGAAAACAGTAAAATGTTTTGTAAGTGCAGAAACTCATAGCTTATGATCATCTCGAGGGCGATGCTGGTTTGGAAAACAGTAAAAATTCTCCACTGTTCACAAACATATTGAACATGGTCTGTGGTTGTGTTGATAATAACTCACCAGACAGGTACATTTTGTAATTAATGTTTACCTGAAAGTTACTTTTGTTAGTTATATGCTGCATACAATAACTTCTGAGGACATTCATGCAGTACGATTCTTCAAGTTCTGAAAGTGCTACTTACTGCTGTTTCATCCACAAAGTTCAGAGGTAACTAGAATTGCTTGAAGCAGTTTTGTTGTTTTTTTAATTATTGCTTATATCTTTATTTTCTCTAACGTCCACATATGCAGTTCACGGGGAACCATTGCTGAGTGCAATTAGAGTGTGCTATAATATTGCTCTTAACAGGTAAATCTGATTGTATATTCCACTTTGGTAAATTGTATTTTATTTTTATTTTTTTGATAAATTGTACATAATCTACTTTTTTGATGATTAGTAAAAGTCCTGTCAACCAAGCTACGTCCAAGGCTATGTTAACTCAAATGATTAACATAGTATTCAGGCGAATGGGCACCAACTCGGTTTGTAGGCTAAAAATTTGTGTTCATTATCATACACATTTGGTTCCTGGACATATTAGTTTTTCAACACAGTATTTCTTGCATTTTAGGTGTCTTCAGATGGTAAACCTATAAACAAATTGAGTGATTCATCCATGAAGGCTGAAGACACTTTACCACCTGACGAAGATGGTCAAATGTTGACTCCCACTGCCATCAATACTTCCATTGTACCTCTTGAGGAACTTCAAAATCTTTCTGGTGGGAATGACATAAAGGTTCTCAACTTCTTATTCTTCTAACGTCTTTTTTTTTTCTTCTGAAACTGTGTTTCTTTATGCTACGCGATTAGTCAACACGAAGATGGTTGACTTTTTATGTTTTGAAGGGATTAGAGGCAGTTCTTGACAAGGCTGTGAAACTTGAAGATGATGGGAAGACTAGGTAAATATATAGGTCTACCTGAGAAAACTTCGATATGGTTCATTAAGATAGCAAATATTTATTTCTACTTTATTATGAAGCGGAGTTAATCGTGAAAGCATGAGCATAGCAGACCGTGATGCATTGCTTGTTTTTCGCACCCTTTGCAAGGTTTGTGTTTCTTGTATCTGCTGTTTCCTAGTTCATGCCTTACAGTTTGATTTATGATTTGATTAATGGTATTGCAGATGGGTATGAAAGAAGATAAGGATGCAGTCACCACAAAGACTCGAATTTTATCTCTTGAACTTCTACAGGTTATTTATATGTATAGCAGTCGATAACTTAACTTTTTATATATAAATTTATTAGGTCTACTTCTTCTCATATGTTGCTGAAATATTAACTTCTCAGCGCCTGTTAGAGGAAGTTAGTCACTCGTTTACTAGGAACTTCACTTTTATAGACTCTGTGAAAGCTTACCTTTCATATGCTTTGTTACGGGCATCAGTTTCAAAATCCGCAACAATCTTTCAGGCAAGTTCTTATCTTATTTTGGCACATTCAAATTTTTCATTGTGTTCTAGAAATGATAGGTATCTTTTTCCTTACAGTATGCAACTGGGATATTTGCAGTACTTCTGTTGCGATTTAGGGAAGGCCTTAAGGCAAGTTATTACTGTTCTACTTTAGCTATGTTTTCTTGTAATGTGTTGAATTCGCCTCTTTGTGCTCAAATTAACATTTATATATTTACAGATTGAAATTGGTATTTTCTTCCCTCTGATAGTTTTGCGATCTTTGGACAGCTCAGAATGTTCTCTGAACCTCAAATTAATGGTGATTGGGTACAACTTCTGCTTACTATATTCACCCCAACGTTCTTATTTGAAAATCAATACACCGCAATTTGAAATACGGGACCATAAAACTGATATGATCCCACTGTTTTCTTAGATTTAAACTTGTAATTTGAATCAAATAAAAATAACAGGATGCTGGATAAAATTTGCAAAGATCCTCAGATGCTTATTGATCTATATGTGAACTATGACTGTGATCTTGAGGCTCCTAATTCGTTCGAACGAATGGTATGATTTTTCAGTTTTTTTTTGTTAAATTTGAATTTTTTTTATTCTCTTTTCTTAAATTTGTATGTGATTCTTGTGCCTTTTCTTTTACATTCAGATTACAACTCTTTCCAAAATAGCCCAAGGAACACAAAATTTAGATCCTAACTCTGCTAACTCTATCCAAACGGGAACGCTTAAGGGATCCTCACTTCAGGTTTGTACATCCATATACTCCCTCCTTTCATGAAAGTGGCAACATTTGGTGCTACACGCTTATTACTAAAAGTGCAGATATTATTCCAACATTTAGTTCAAATATTTTATTTGTGCGATCTCGGTAATACTATGTGAAGATGTGTTAACTTCTGTCCTTCGTCTTTATAGTGCCTTGTGAATGTCTTAAAGTCACTTGTTGACTGGGAGAAATTGCGTAGGGATGCAAAGCTAAATAAAGTCAAACAATCTATTCATGAAGATGTTCCATTGGAGGATTCAGAAGAAATGAATAGCAACGACGAAGCAAATAACTTTGAGAAAGTGAAGGCTCAAAAATCGACCATGGAAGCAGCCATCTCCGAGGTATATGGTGTTCCATTTTATAACAAAATAGATTGATGTTTTTCTTGACGTCAAAAGGCAGTTTTGGTCAAAAGTGATTCTATGTCTGCCTGTTAAATTTTTTGATACCCATTAAGCTTTACAACAAGTGCTATGTACTCGGAGAACTGTTGGTAAGAAAGTAAAAGCAGAACCTGTATGGAGTTTAAGTTTGACCTCAGACGTCAAAGCATTCATCTTATTCTTGTCATCTAGAATTGCTAGTAGAGGTCACAAAACGGGTTGGGTTGGGTTGGGTTGAGTCGAAACACTTACGTCCATAATTTTTAATCTTTTCATATATATTTAGTGTTTCTAATATGATTTTTGAAACTATATTATCTCAATAAGAATAGAATTTCTTATTTAAACTATTTAGGAGGTATTAGGCACTACAAATACATGTTAACAAATTTTGACCCACTCGACATGATTATCTTTAAGGTTTTTTCTTAATTTACTCGTTTAGCCCGTTAGAGATAAATTAATCTGAACTGATTGAAAACATATAAGAAACACAAATATCAGAGGATATAAAGATTCTGCATGATTATAAAATGTGGAACTCTCTTAACTTTGTAAGGAACTAATTTCATATCATCAATAAACACAGTTCAATCGTCATCCTGAAAGGGGTATCGGATTCCTAACAGCAAATAGGTTGGTGGAAAATACACCAGTCTCGGTAGCACAATTTCTTAGAAATACATCCACTTTGGACAAGGTACAACATCTAATATAGTACCGTACGATATAGTTTTTCATACATAAATAGATGCTAAATACCTTTTGGTGTCTGTACCGTCAGACTATGGTTGGTGATTATTTGGGACAACATGCTGAGTTTTCCCTCGCTGTAATGCATGCATACGTTGATTCTATGAATTTTTCTGGAATGAAATTTCATACTGCCATTCGTGAATTTCTCAAAAGTTTCAGACTTCCGGGCGAAGCACAAAAGATAGATCGTATAATGGAAAAATTTGCAGAGCGGTAAGTCAAGGGGTTTTCCTAGATACATCATACTGTATTATTGGGTTTCGGGTGTTTAAATTTGCGTGTTGGTAAAGTTTCTTAAGCGTGTTGCCACATTTTGCAGTTACTGTTCAGATAATCCAGGCCTCTTTCAGAGTGCAGATACTGCTTATGTTCTTGCATATGCAGTTATAATGTTAAACACTGATGCTCATAATCCAATGGTATGGCCTAAAATGTCAAAATCTGATTTTGTGAGAATGAATGGCACAAATGATCCTGAAGAATGTGCACCAAGAGTACTTCTGGAAGAAATATATGATTCCATAGTTAAAGAAGAGATAAAACTGAAGGACGAGAATGTTAATATGGGTAAGTGTGGTAGGAAAAAGCCAGAAAACGAAGAAAAAGGGGGCATTGATGGTATACTTAATTTGGCTCTTCCAAAACTTAGAAGTCAAAACGATGCGAAGTCTGAGAGTGAAGCTATAATTAAACAAACACAAGAAATCTTTAGGAAACAAGGGGCTAAAAGGAGTACTTTTTATACGTCCCAACGAATTGAGATTATAAGACCAATGGTTGAAGCTGTAGGGTGGCCTTTGCTTGCTACATTTTCTGTAATGATGGAGGAAAGGGAAAATAAGGCTCGAGTGGTTCTTTGTATGGAAGGTTTCAAAGCAGGGATATACATTACACATGTCCTTAGAATGGATACCACGCGATATGCTTTTTTGACATCATTGATCAGGTAATTTATGTTTATAGTATCTTCCATTATATGACTGCCCCAAACATAAATTTTCCCATTGCAAGGAGTGGTCCATGCCAAGATGGCATGGATCTGGTTGATGAGCATAGACAAGTATACAAATTGTTCTTTATGTAAAAATTGGTTAAAAGTTGTTACTTTTTAGTTTTGTTAAATCTGAGTTATTTTAATTTTATTTGAAGTAATTTCGAATTTGGATATATATATATATATATATATATATATATATATATATATAGAGGATAGTGAATATGGGGCTGTCTCACATCTAAGCTTACATGCGAAACCATAAAAAATTACATCGTTTTAACAAGAAAAACATCAATTCTTTTCCATTTATATCATATCTTTCACTATATTAGTGTTTTCCTTTGATTTCATCACAACATCACTTATGTTGGGTTCACGTTGATACATGCATAATCTACATCATATTGTTAGGTGTTTTCATTTACCAACAAATTAGTTATAGATTAAACAATGGTTTGATTTAATTCACCATTAAAATGCATTCCACTATGCATATATTGGTTCCACTACTAAAATTTTGAAAAAATAATAATCAAAATGACGTATTTTTTAGTGATTTTTGATGGTTTCGCATGTAAGTTTAGATGTGAGACGCTCATATTCACTTTTCCCATATATATATATATATATATATATATATATATATATATATATATATATATGGTTTATTAGAAAAGAATGATGAAGCATGTAGAGGTGACATGTGTCACCTTTGCCACATCATCATGCCACATCACCATACCCACCCCCAAAAAAAAATTTTTTTTTTTAAATTTCCCGCCAAATTTTTTTATTGCATCACAATCATGATTTTAGTGCATTAAAGAGATAAATTACTGCATCACAGTTTTAAAGTTACTGCATCACAATCATGATTTTAGTGCATTAAGGTTATAACGTTGATTTTAGTGCATCATAGTTGATGCACTTAACTATTAACTATGATGCAGTAACTTATAATAAAGATGCACCAAAACTTATTAGTGCATTAAGGTTATAAGTTACTGCGTCACAATTATAATTTTAGTGCATTAAGGTTATAAATTACTGCATCACACAATCATGATTTTAGTGCATCATAGTTGATGCACTTAACTACTAACTATGATGTAGTAACATTTAATAAAGATGCACTAAAATTTATTAGTGCATTAAGGTTATAAGTTACTGCATTACAGTTATAAAGTTACTGCATCATAATCATGATTTTAGTGCATTAAGATTAAAAGTTACTGCATCACAATTATGATTGTGATGCAGTATTTTTATAACTGTGATGCAAGAATAAATTTTGGCGGAAAAAAATTTGAAAAATTTTTTTGGGGGTGGGGAACATGCCTTCATTCTTTTTCATTATAAGAAACTTTTCATTTTAACCCTACCCTATATATATATATATATATATATATATATATATATATATTTTAATAGCAGCCACTAGACTTTTGAACTTTTAAGTTCTATAAAATTCATTGATATTATACAAACTGGCCATTGAAAAATTTTGTATAGCATACAAAGATTGATGTACAGTTTTTGTTTCGATGTGAAATAATCATAATCATTTTTACTGTTAATAATATGATCATTTTATATATTATTAATAGGTAAATAATTCTAAACCATGTAATATTTGGACGTTGCAGATTCAATTTCTTACATGCACCAAAAGATATGCATAGTAAAAATGTTGAAGCCTTACGGACTCTACTGGATCTATGTGACTCAGAGCCTGAATCGCTCCAAGATACCTGGAATGCAGTTCTGGAGTGCATATCCCGACTAGAATATATTACATCTAATCCTGTTATGGTTGTTCAAGTAATGCATGGAGCGAACCAAATATCTAGGGATGCTGTTCTTCAATCTCTTAAGGAGTTGGCTGGGAAACCATCTGAGCAAGTTTTTTTAAACAGTGTTAAACTCCCAAGTGAATCTGTGGTGGAATTTTTCACTGCTCTATGTAACATCTCGGCTGAAGAACTGAAGCAGAGGCCGGCTCGTGTTTATAGCTTGCAAAAACTTGTGGAAATCAGTTATCATAATATGGCTCGTATACGCATGGTAATAATCCTTCGCCCTTTTTCTGTAATATGTTTTTATCTGTAGACATTAGAGCTGGAAAGATGGGTGGATTTGGTACGGATTAAAAGGCTTACTAGTTGAAAGGGGTCATTTTTGGTGTATACTGGTAGGGTTGACCCACTAATACTTTTTTGTCCATTTTAAATATTTACTATATATAATTGAATTTACAAAAAAGATACACTTACAAAGTAATCCAAATTTTTGAATGAAAAGATTTAGGAGGTTCTCATAAGGACGGTAATGTTGCATCTATAATTTGTGATTTAATGATTAAATATACTTTTTTCTCCAGGTATGGGCTAGAATATGGTGTGTGCTATCTGATCACTTTATTACTGCTGGGAGCCATTCTGATGCAAAAATTGCAATGTATGCCATAGATGCACTAAGACAACTTAGTGTTAAATACCTTGAACGATCAGAACTTGCCAGTTTCACATTCCAGAATGATATCTTAAAACCATTTGTTATTTTAATGCGGAATTGTCGCAGTGAAATAATTCGGAAGCTGATTGTTGATTGCATCGTACTGGTATGCTTAAACTATTTGAGATCCAGTGAAGTGATGAGTTATTAATTTTGTATGGCCTTTACATGAAAAGAAGTGCTCCTTTATAACCAATATGGCGATT
The DNA here is from genome assembly GCA_910596185.1 of Chrysanthemum makinoi. Classification (NCBI taxonomy): domain Eukaryota; kingdom Viridiplantae; phylum Streptophyta; class Magnoliopsida; order Asterales; family Asteraceae; genus Chrysanthemum; species Chrysanthemum makinoi. The sequence continues at coordinate 220,664,775 of OU343217.1, forward strand.
GGATTTTGTATGTTAACTCTTTTATTGGTTTTTGGAAGCAGATGATAAAATCGAAAGTTGGAAGCATTAAATCTGGTTGGCGAAGTGTTTTTATGGTTTTTACAGCTGCTGCCGATGACGAGTTGGAATCCATTGTTGAAAGTGCTTTTGAAAATGTAGAACAAGGTATTTTAACTCATCATCATAGCTGTTTCCGGCATTGATGTTTTATATCCTTGAAATTGCAACAACTGATTCATCACATAGCCTTAGGATAGCAGATGACTATTCATCAAATATCTAACAATACCATCCTGTAATAACAACATATGAGAATCTTTTGTGGACCCAAATGAAAATCATCAGTTTTGCAACGTTGCCATTGGCAAATAAGTTATTATAATTTGAGCACTTTCAAGAAACAGAAATGTTGGAATTTTCATGGGACTTCCCAAAATAAAAATTATGGCGCTTTTCAAGAAGGAGAAATGTCTCTTTAAGGGTTACATTTCTTGAAAAGGTTACATTTGCAACATTGGTCCATTTTTTATTCATGTAACCAACTTTCTTGGCACCTAAGATTCCCTCAAAACTTTCATTGCTATGACGAGTCGCTACCTCTGACCATGTTGACTTGTACTGTCAAAGTTGCAGATTACCTTGAATAAATTATTTTAAGGGTTTTATTTCGGTGCAAACAAAGTTGGTTATTATTTTATGCAATTACCCTCTATATACATTAATTAGACCAAAAGTTATTTTGGTGTACTGTGTCTAACTTAAAGAAATTGACAGTTATACTAGAGCATTTTGATCAAGTTGTAGGCGACTGCTTCATGGACTGTGTCAACTGCCTGATTGGTTTTGCCAACAGTAAAAGTTCTCACGGCATCAGTTTGAAAGCCATTGCACTTCTCCGCATATGTGAGGATCGACTTGCCGAGGTTTGTAATTTCAGAGGTGGCAATTTTGACCCATTTATCAATGAACTGGTTAAATTGGGCTGTGTTTTGTCTCAAATGGATCAAATCAAGAAGTTTAGCTAAAAATCGCACAATATCAATTATTGCACTTCTAAACTATTTTTGTTGTAATCATAATTACCACATTGGTTACTTATAAAAAAAACTAAAAGTGGTCAAGATGCATTTAAGCGACAACCCAACCCGACCCAGCTCGTTTTGACTCGTTTCCCAGTCCGTCACCCCTGGTATATTTATGTGATCTCCTTGTGTCTTCGTTTAGGGATTCATACCAGGTGGTAGATTAAAACCCATAATCGCCAATGTAGATACAACTTATGATGTTACTGAGCATTATTGGTTCCCGATGCTGGCTGGTTTATCTGACCTGACGTCTGACTCACGACATGAGGTCAGCAAATGTGCACTCGAGGTTTTGTTTGATTTGTTGAACGAGAGAGGAAGCCACTTCTCACTCACATTCTGGGAAAGTATTTTCCACCGAGTTCTATTTCCAATATTTGATCATGTGAGACATGTTGGAAAAGAAACTACAACTTCTCGAGAGGGTTGGATTAGGGAAACTACTGTTCATGCCCTACAGTTGCTATGCAACCTTTTTAACACATTTTACAAGGTACCATGTCTCCTACTATATATGTATGCAAGTAGATTCGTACATTCATTTTTTTTCTGTATCTATCTATCTACGTAAAGGACAAACTACAAGAATATAAAATGTGTTGTTCACTTAAAACGGTATTATGCAACGTACTTAATTTTAACATTGAATTGTTAGAAAAATGAAAATTATTTTGCATCTTTGTCCGGTAATAAGGTCAGATCATTCAAAACCGAATGTCTTTTAAATTAAATCATTTTTTCTGAAACTCTGTGGTCTTTTCTGGGCTATAAGAAACTGCTTACTAAATTAGAAAATGACCACACTTGGTTACCTTTTTGTGCAAAGAGTCCACATATATAAAGCTTTTATTTTGTGAACTACTACTAAGGTATAAACAATAGGTAACATGCCATGCAGGAGGTTTCTTTCATGCTGTCTCCACTGCTAAATCTATTGGTAGACTGTGCCCAAAAGACTGACCAGGCAGTGGTCTCAATATCACTCGGTGCACTTGTCCATCTTATACAAATTGGTGGGAACCAATTCATAGCTGCAGACTGGGATATGTTGTTGAAGAGCATAAGGTGCTTATAATGTCATTTATCTGATCCAGTGATAAACTTTTGAACAGTTGTACTCGGCTTCTTTCAAACAAACTAGAGGTGGCAGTTTACAAAATTTGAACTAATAAGGTCAATTTGGGTTTTGTTTTTATGACAGATCAAACGCATAAAATATATATTAAAAAAAATAATAATAAATAAATAAATAAATAAATTAGTATCTAATGTTGAGACAGGTAATATGTTCGAATGGGTCAAAATTTATCTAAATTCCATAAAAAATTTGGCTGGTGGTCCAATCCAACAAGACTGTTTTTAACTGCAAATACAAAATTACCCGTTTTAGACCCAAACCCATTTTGATATGTTGCCCAACTCACCCGTTTTGCCACCTCGGAAATAAAACAGTTTCTTTTTTTTTTGCATAATACGGAAAAACATGCTATAGTTTGCAAGAACAAGTAATACCAGACGAGAAACGCCACACGTGATGGCCTTTTTTGGATTCATATTTCTACAATTTATCCAAAAATGGTTAGAAAAGTTTGTGATCTGTGGTAAATCCATTCATATTTCAGGGATGCTTCTTACACCACTCAACCCCTCGAGCTACTCAACACTTTGAGTCTTGAAAGCGCTATGGGTGGAGGTTTGAAAGTTCAAGAGGACAACAGTCTCTCTGTTACGACTGCTGGTGGTGAGCCTTTAATAGAAATGATAAACTAATTTATCCTCCTTATGTTCGAAAAGAGAGTTTGCCTAACGTGGATAAATAAATTAATTCTCACTTCATATTTGACTCATTTTTTTCAAATGGTGGGACTGTGGGAGTATCAAAGAATCTTTTTAGCTTTATTTGATGAGTTCTCTTGACAGATCAAAATTTATTAATGGTGGCGAAAGAAAACCAAGAAGATGAGCCATCGATGGATCCACATGAATCAGAAGGTTATGACTTGGATCTTTTATTTGAATTGCTAAAACTATCGTATTTTCTTTCCTTTCATAGTATGTTGTTCACATGCGCAATTTTTCCTAAAAACACCATCTTATACAAATGAAATTTACATGTTTATGAAACCTTTTTTTACTTCTTGTAGGTCTAAGTTCTTCATCAGAAAATACTGACAAATCTCCAGGTCAAAGTCCTTCATCAGAAAATGCTGAAAAATATCCTAATGGGCCGAGTTTGCAACAGAGTCGAACAATAGGTCAAAGACTCATGGGAAAAATGATGCACAACGTTCTTGTTAGAAGTTTTACCTCTAAACCTAAGAACCTTACTTTAGATGCTATAATACCTGCTTCCGTAACTAAGGTACCATGTCCCTAACTTATTTTATTATCATTACTTTGACGTTATACGTTAATCTTATTACTTTCCATTAAAATTTGATTTTTGTTTTCTTTTTAAAGCCGTAAGTAGTTCCTAAGTCCTAGAAAAAAAGAGTCATCTTTTTTACTTTCTGAATAACTGCTAAAATCAACAAATTGGTATCCTTGACGTTGTAAACATTTTACCACATTTGAATATTTGATTATATCACGGCTATTAGAATTGATTTAGTTTAGCTATAGGAGTTTAAAAAAAAAGTTACATCAAATTTAATGCTGTTTTTCGATTTAAAATGTCCAATATATAATATATTTTTTCTTTATGTAGTCACCTGACGAAGAGCGTACATCTGAAGATGCAGTAGAAAGTCCATACATGGGAGCAATTCGGAGCAAATGCATAACTCAATTGCTACTACTTGGTGCCCTTGATATCATCCAGGTATGTGCCTTACTAGAAGTATCCAAATGGGCGGGGTAATGGGTATTTTTCAGTCGGTTTGGGTCAGGAAAGAAATTGACCCTCATGGATTTTCTTACTAAGCTAATAGTAAAAAATTATTTATGTGTGTTAAATATGCAGAAAAAATACTGGGGCAAGTTAAGGGGTCATCAAAAGATTGCCATTCTGGAAATTTTGTTCTCAATTTTAGAATTTGCAGCATCATATAACTCGTACACTAACCTCAGGTTGCGGATGCAACACATTTCTCCTGAAAGGTTAGCTACTTGCATATGTTATTTACAACTCTATATTTTACTCCCACCTCACATGAAAGATGCCCCAGTTTCCAGTTTTAATGTCACAGACTAATTTCAGCATTTTCCGTTTATGAAAAATATTTCGAGCTTATAACACATGTAGATTGTTTTTAATTTAGTATAATAGCATGTCATTGAGTATAATAGCAATTTTAATAAAATATGAAGTAAGATTGTTTAGGAGAATTCAACCCAACCACTACAAAATTACCACTTTACACTCTTAAAACAACCCGCCCCGCTTCTAGTATTTGATGCAATTACGAAATAATATGTTAGACATTTGACTAATGGTCAAACCCTTCTCTTAAATAGAGTCAAACATTGCTATATTCATGGGACGGATTCAGATGCTATACAGAAGACAATCGACCTTATCCTTCTGACTCAAACTAGTTTATCTTCATTCAGGCCGCCGTTAAATCTTCTTCGTCAGGAATTTACTGGAACTTGCATTTACTTAGAAGCATTACACAAGACAACTTCTGGAATTAAATCAAACCAAAATGGAGAGTTTAAGACAACAATTGATCATTCACTTGACGATGAAGAAGATGATCACAAAATTAAAACTAACGCTGAAGAAAAGCTTGCATCTTTTTGTGGCCAAGTACTCAAAGAAGCATCTGATTTCCAAACGAGTATTGGAGATAATACTAATATGGAGATTCATCAAGTTCTTGAACTGCGTTCGCCCATTGTTGTTAAGGTATCAACTTTTTGTTTCATTTAAGGGGTGCTTCCATGCGCATTTTGAATGTGATTATGTGGTTTGAATGCTCAGAATAAGAATATTAGCTGTAACAAAAATGTTGGTCGTGGGTGATAAGGTTTGAACTTTTGATGTGCGTTTTATAATCAGTTCGAGTGGTGGACAAAGTCTGACTATTTAGTAAATAAGGAGATATGGGTTGTGGCAGGAGAGTAAACGTCTCTTGAATAAAGTTTAAAAAACGATAATTAAGTTACATAGGAGATATTCCACCTGTTTATTTTTCCCTCTAACAATCACAAAACTGAAGCAGGGGATGCGTGTCTTAATTAATCATTGTGACCACAAGTCGCAACAATTAGATAGTCAGGTCTAAGACACAAATTCAAACACCCCTATAGTACTACCAGTATACCAAAATAAGGCAATATTTGACTTAAGGTGCTCAGATGTAGCATTTCATCTTAAAATTTTAAAATTAACGAGTTATGTTTTTGTCGTCTATGATTGTAGGTGCTGAAAGGTATGTGCTCAATGGACAACCAGATATTCAGGAAAAACCTTAGAAGTTTCTATCCTTTAATCACAAAGCTCGTATGCTGTGACCAGGTAATCTTTCACCCTATAATTGATCATGTTTTTTCCACGGGCCCCATTTCTTCTGACACAATCGGTATCTGTCATCGGTTCTCTACAGATGGATGTTCGTTGTGCTCTGGCTGATCTTTTCAGCATGCAACTACGTGGATTGTTGCAGTAGGAATGTTTACTATAGACTTTGAGTACCAAAAGTCGTTTTAGAGCACCATTTCATGTTTTCAAGTAAACAATATCAGTTTTGAGCAGTGCCGGCGAAGAGGGTGTGCAAGTGGTGCGGTCACGGCCTTACAATTTAAGGGGCATCACTTTGTGTACTTATGTTATATATCCGACTTCCTCTTTTTTATAAATCTCATTAGTTAAATACAACCATCTTGCCACAATAAGTAAAACGTCATTAAGGGCATCATTATAAGAAATTGTTATAATTGAACACCTTTTATGCACACCTTTAAGTTTTTTTTTAGTTTTGATGGGGCTTCTTTTTAATTTTCGCCCGGGGCCTCCAAATTCATTTGTCGCCCCTGGTTTTGAGACATGTAGAAACCGAGATACAATCTGAAAATAACTTGGTTTAGAAAACAATTGGAATCCTCATTATAAGGATAAATTGATGTGAGTTGAAGTATTTTTTGGTTTTAATCATGACGGATTCTGTGAAGGATATAACGATAAAGTTTGGAAAGTTGGACAAGTTTGAAGGCAGTGATTTCAGGTGTTGGCAGAAAAAGATGCCTTTCCTTCTCACAACTTTGAAGGTCGTGTATGTTTTGAGTGCCCCCATGCCAGAGTATGTTGAAGATCAGGAGACCCTAAAACAGACGAGGCGCCGCCCTTTGACCCCCGCCCGCTCACCTGGGAGCGGGACCCCAAAGAAGGGTTGACCCCGCAAGAGGCGTTGCCCCTTGACCTCCGCTCTTTGTTCGTAGCCCGTCATCAAGCTAGCTTGAACGAGTGTGCACTCCACACCTCCTAACTCGACTGTAAGCTAAACCTGATTAAGCCCTTGATCTCAAGTAAATCACAATTACATCAAATATAAATGATGACACTAAAATCACCTCGAGCAAAGAAATATACGTTTCACTATGATAAAAGTTAGAAGTTACATTTTTTCACTAATTACAAAGATTAACAATAATCTCTTATAATTAGGAAATATATTATAAACCCTCTAATTAACTCACAAACGCTAGGAGACACTTGTATGTGTTTTACTTCGAAATGGGATGAACTAGAGGTGAGCATCGGGCCAATACCGACCCGACGCAAAACCGAGTTTCGGGAAAACCTAAACCATGTCGAACCAAATTATTCGGTTTTTTGGTTCGTTCGGACTAGTCTGTTCCGGCCGCTTTCGTTTTTGTTTGTATTTTCTCGGTTTTTGCCCGAACCGACCGGAACCGACCCATCCCAAAACCGAATTTCGGGAAAACCCTAAACCGAGAATCGAACCGAGTATGGTTGGTTTGATTTCGGTTGATTTTTCGGGACGAGTCGGGTTTGATCAGTTTTGCTCACCCCTATTGTAAACTATGGCAAACTTCATTGCCTTTTATCAATATCCATTGAATGAAAACCGATTTAAATTCTGTTTTCGATTTTGCTTTTAAAAAATGACCCGAACCAAATAACCGGATTAGGGGTGAGCGAAAAAACCGTAAAGACCGAATAAACCAAAACCTAAATCGAATCTGAACCCAACTAATAACCAACCAATTTGTAAAACCAACCGAACCAACTACTAATTCGTTTCGGTTTGGATATGGGTTTGGCAATTTGAACCGAAAACCGAATTCATATAAATATATATATTTTTTATATATTTATATATATATATATATATATTTATATTTTTATGATTATTTATATATAAATAAATACTATTAAAAGGTTATCATAATATAATAAAACACTTTTATGTTTGAAATATATTTTTTTTGCTAAATATCTATGTAATTATTAATTTTTTTTTAAAAAAAAAATAGTGAAATTCGTTATTCGGTTAACCCAAAAACCAACCAATTAGAATTCAACCAACCAAACCGAAAACTGAATTTGAATTTCGTTTGGTTCGGCTCGGGTTGACCTAAAAAATTTAACCAATTAACCGAACCAATAACCAACAAATTTAATCCAACCGATCAACACCCCTAAACAGGATAAATTCGAAATCCGAACCATGAACACCTAAACATAGCCCATTTAAACATTGGACCAAGCCCATATAAACATTTCACCAGAATCAAAGTCAAAATCGACTGAAACCTTTAGCTGAAGATATCATCAAATCAATTTGATTTGGAGAGAAAGAAAAGAAACGAAAAGAATGGGGGGTTCAACGAAGGATCAATTACCGCCATATCCAAACGCAGCTCGTATTTCTGATTCTCAATGCTATTCTCAGTACACTGCTTCTCTTAAATGTAAACCATCATTTCACTATTACACTTTTATAATTTTGTTTATTTACTACTTTTAGGGTTTATTGGTATGCACCTTTGGACCCTGTATTTTAGCTTTTGGTTTATGTTTGCAGTTGCTTTTTTTTTTTAATCATTCTATGTAACGAAATGTTTCTACTGTTTAATGTAACATACTTTTGTTATTTCTTATCATTGTGTGCTAGGAGGTATAAGGTTATTGTATTAGATGATAAGCAAATGAACTTACTTTAGGTGGTTCACATGAAATGGTCATTTAGTGTCGGTTGCATCAAAAAGGTGAAAGTTCGTTATATTTGGTTTGGCAAATATATTGGTTACTTTTATCATCTTGCTTGCTCCGAGGACAGGGCTTTCGATTGTAGTTTGCTAACGATTTGAATATAAAGAAGGTTGCTCTTGTGTTGCTTACGTCTATCGCCACATCTTTAGGGGAGAAATAGAAGTCAGATGAGTTATGTTTTAACTTCGAAGTCGATAGGAGTTCTTAAGTCATACACAGAAGATTATTATGTAGATTTGTTGGACAATGAGTATAGTTGTGGAAGATCTTTTAGCTAAGTGTCCAACGCATCGATATTAAATTTGGATTTGAAAGATGTTGGAGATTTTTTATTTAAAGTGAACTGAGTTGTGGAACGAAGTATATTTATAGAAAGATGAGTGGCTGGAAAGATCAGTGTATTTTTTTTCCCGGTATATCCATGGTCCAAAATAAGCAACGGTGTGAAAGTAAATGTCGACTTGTTTCATTTTCAAGTGGTGTAATCTATCACCAGAACTTAAAAATCTCGGTCCTTTTTCTAGCTGAACTCTAATGGTGTATGGAAGAAAGCGTTAATGGTCTGCAGTTGTTCTTATGTCTGTATCGTACATGATTTTTACAACTTTAGTTTAGGTATCGTCGATAGTTCTTAGTGATATTCATATGAAACTCTTCCGCCGTTCAAAAAAAATTCATATGAAACTCTTTGGTGATAAAAGGAACTGATGGTGTATGGAAGAAAGCGTTAATGGTCTGCAGTTGTTCTTATGTCTGTATCGTACATGATTTTTACAACTTTAGTTTAGGTATCGTCGATAGTTCTTAGTGATATTCATATGAAACTCTTCCGCCGTTCAAAAAAAATTCATATGAAACTCTTTGGTGATAAAAGGAACTGACTGTGTTCCATTTTAATTTCTCACTGTTTACGATTGGTAACAATTAATTCTGACCTTTCAGGTTTGGAAGAATTTAGCACTGACAAAAGTAAATGTCAAGAACATTTTGATGTCTACAAGGAATGCAAGAAAAAAGAGGTTAGCAACACGTGTTCCCCTTTTATTTCTGGTTCCCGGTTTAACATTTCATACCATGCAATTACTGTTAGGTTCAACTAAAGCAAGCTTTTTCCCATACCCCCAAGTTTCAGAGTTCTTGGATTAAAATGATTTAACATTGTAGGGTTGAGCAACGGGTCAAACCCGACCTGAACCGACCAAACCCGACCCGAAAACTGAAAAGGGTAAAACGTGAACTGAGAACCGAACCGAGTAAAAGCTATCGAAACCGAACCGAATAAGGTCGGGTCGGTTCGGGTCAGATCGGTTTAGCTATTTCGAACCGAATAAGTGTGTTTTGACCCGAATCAAACCGAGTAAAACCGAAATAATTATACAAAACCGAAAACCGAACCGAATAAGGTCGGTTCGGTTCGGCCCGGTTTTGGTCGGTTTGTCGGTTCGGGTCGGTTTTCGAGTGATTTTGCTCAACCCTAGTCTGAACCAACTTGTTTAACTTGTTTTCTAAAATTCCTCCAAGACCTGCACCCATTTGTTTTAATTGCTTGTTTTACCGTCACCGCCCTTACCAAACCATTCATTTTTATGTTTTTTTGGCCAATTGAGAAAGTAATGCAGCTGATTGTTGATCTAACTGTGAATTGTCAATAATGGTTAATACTTATATGGTTTACAGAGGGAGGCTCGTTTGGAGCGTAACAAAAGCCGCTCATTGTTCTCATGAAACTTTTCCTTGAAGAATTGCTAACAGCTCGTCCAAGAAGGAAGCTTAGGGTACTGGTTCCCTGACCTACACCATTTCATTCATTTCAAAAGAGTTCGAACAAATTATAGTGTTGCTATAATACTTGGTAAAACAAACTTAAAGAGTACTTATTTATTTGTAAGGCAAAGTTCAGCTTTATCGATGTACTAAGGAAATCTTCTCGTAGTTGTATATGACTCAATAAACTTGGTTATGTGTCTCACCGATCATGTATGGTTTGATAAAGCGTGTATATTTGTCTACTTTGGTATCGTATTTGTTTCTTCAATTATTAATTTTAGCATGGTTCTATTTTTCTACCCATGTGATAAAAGGGTGGTTGATGAACCAATAAGCATTACTGTCAGAAACATGTTCTAGATGCATACATGAAAAGAAGAGAAGCATTGTTTTCTTTAACATCAAAGACCTAAGGTCACACTTTCCTGACATGGAGATGAATTCCATTTTTAGGTTCTATAGTCAGGCCAAAAGTAGGTGAGTGTTGATATGTTGGAGACAAGGTGATACTAAACCTTGATAGAACTTGTGCTAATATAACCTTCAATTCGGTCATAGCAAAGTGTTGTCCTGCACAGATACGTGGGCCCATTCCAAATGGCATATATGCTTGAGGAATCTTGCAAGCACCTTTTGTTCCTTCTGCAAACCTTTCTGGCTTGAACTCATATACATCAGGACCCCATAGCTCAGGGTGCTGGTGTAGCATTGGTATTACAATCTGGACATTGATCCCTTTTGGGATAAGAATGTTTCTGAACTTTATACCTTTTAGGGCTTCTCGTACTGTAAAGGCTACGGGTGGGTATAGTCGCAATGCCTCTTGAATAACCATTGTCAGCTACCAAGGTAAGACAGTAAACAAAAAGTTAGTAATATTACTATGTGGGAATCTTGACTCATTCATGAGTCAATGGGCCTATTTGGTTTTACTTTATCTCTAATGGGTCAAATAAGAAAAAATTAACTAATATGAAATCAGGTTGAACGGGTGCAATGTGTCGAAATTCAAAGTGTTTTATAATATGCATAAAAGTCCCTGGCTTGACCCATATTACTTATATAGTTTATGTATATAACATGCTTATTATTAGCAGTAAAAGATAAGACACTACCTGACCCGACCCATTTTAAAGATGAACCCATACCAAACCACGTTCATTTTACCACCTTTTAATAGATATCTTTGCAGTTCATTGATTGTGGAGCTACTGGGTCAGTTATTACTTTTATATAATCCTAACTATGACCACAATGTTTGTAAATTTAGTCTTTTTAAGAAAATTATGTTAGTTTGTTAAAAAAGGGTTAATGTCTAGAACATAAGTTTTTAGGAGATTTTATAATATGTAAATTTTTACGCCTGTAAGTGCAGTAACTTTGAGTTTGTATACTAGTAGATAATTTAAATTGCCAACTCCACGCTCACATTGCTCTATTTGCAATTAGATTTGAAAAGTCTGCATTTTAGCAAAGTATCACCAATATTGAAACTAAGTAAACTGCTTCATAGACAGTATTCGAATATATTATGAATGTTGGATGGTACAGAGTAACAGAACCCCAAAATTGTGATTTTATGATATACGTACCGATTTCATGCTTTGAAGCATGGTCATATCTGGTAGCTTATCTCTACAGATGTCAAGAACCTCTGCACGACAGCGAGCTTGCCACTCTGGATATTTAGCTAGTAACATCAAACACCATGATGCTGAGGTGGCAGTAGTCTCATAGCCAGCAAAATATAAACTTTTGCAGTTATCAACTATAAACTTGTGCGGGTCAATACGTATCCACTTGTTGGCCTCTTCTCCATCTTTCTTTGCAGCTTCAATTATCGTCTGTAAGAGGTCCTTTCCACTTGTACCTTCATCACTAGATTTTACTACTTGTACTATTCTCGAGTTTATATCATTCTCAAGCTTCCATGTTTCTCTGTTGTTTTTACTGGGCACATATCTGTTGTTTTTAAAAAATGAGTTATGGCAAAATTTAATCTTGTTTATAATGCTCATAGAGGTTGAAGTTTGACCCATTCTCTTGTCCATCCTGCTAAATTATCGATAAAAGAATGGACAAAAAAGTGTCTTAGGTCAACCCAGCCTGACCCAGCTTGTTTCACCCGGACTAAAAAATTGACCGTTTCAACCTTGTCAGCCTAAATGTTATGTTCAATGGAAAGGTACCTTAAAACCGGAACACCGATGCTTGCCTTAGACATGACACCTTGAAGGGCCCTAAGTTTTGAGAAAATCATTTCCCCTTGGCTGTAGTTGCTTCCAAAACACGCTCTTGAAATTATATCTGCTGAAACACTTCTCAAATCGTTGTCGATTCTAATGTCTGCAAAATCTCCACTTTGTGTGATTTTACTTTCCCATGAATGTAGCACTGTGCTAGTAGCATAAGCCATTAAGGTCACCATATCCTTTAAAAAGCAAGTGAAATAATATATTAAGATGCATCAAAATAGTTGATACTTTTTTAGAAACGATAATAGTGTACCTTAACTTTGTCGGGGTAAAGGTGAGGGGCAATGATCTTCCTTTGGTGAGACCAGTATGGACCGTTAGATGATAAAATGCCTTGACCAAACAAAGGGCCCCTATCTTTAGAAAGATATGAAGGTTTGCCAAGATCCAAGGAGGTATGGAGGCTTACTTCTTTTACTAGTTCTGGGTCTGTTATGCATAGGAAGTGTATGTTTCCAGCAGAATACACAAAAGTTTTTCCTGCCACCATTACCATAGTTAGTTGAACACCTTTGATAGTCTTATTAGGCATGTTATGATCATTACCTTCTAGATTGAACGAGGGGAAAAAACTGTCTGAAATAAAAGAACATCGGCTGTACTTGATTAGGAGTTCTAATCAGATGGTCCTATTTATTAGGTGGCTATTCAACCCAATTTACTTAAGAGTGGGTCGATTCGGGTTATGTCTTTATCTCTAACGGGTCTAACATAACTAATAGTTTTGAGGGGAATATGACCCAGAGTCAAATTTCACTGCATAAAAGATTTAGATCATTGTAAATTGTAAAGAAATTTCTTCTGTAATCTTAATAATTCACACATCTGGGACGTTTAGAGAAACAGTTCAGAAATGAAACAAACATTTCAGGGTCAATACAAATTGTTCCGGCCCTTGCCACCCTCTTGCAGCCTTTAGTCCCATTCCATCGTAGCTGGTCCTTTCAGGACAGACATAGTTACCTTTGAACGACTTTGGTGAACGTGTGTTTGGTCATTTCAACAGCTTTTAAGTACATAAGTTATTATTTCGTTTATTAGCAACGACCTGTGTTTTATATCTATTAAACAGGTGTTTAAGTATGGGTTTTGAAGCCTATTGTGTTCATAATCATAATTGGGTAATAAGCTATAATAATGGTGTTTGGATATGCTTCTGCTATTCAAGGTTGTAATATGAAGTTATTTGAGTTTTGACAAATTCTAATTATAAAATATAATAGATAAGTTGACCAAACAAATAACTTCTCAATATTTTACTGGAATACAGAATAGTTAAGTTTCAAAAACATGATAATTTAATAAATTTATTACTAAAGATACTTGTTACTATATATACTTTTGTCATATACAAAAGTGTTAAATAATGGATTAGTTGGTAGGAAAATAGTTATTAATTGATTGTTTGTCATTAAATTATCAGACAATGAGAACAAAAATGACTTAATGTAAACAATACATTAGTATTACAACCATGACTCGTAATTATTAGATAATCAATCTGCTAATGCACATCCAAAAACTTTTAAGTTTTGAGAATGATTAAGAGGTCTCTGATATTATTCATACATGTAAACATATAATAAAAGCTACCAGCAATATGTTACAGTTAATAAGTAATGCATAAAGTTGTAAGTTTAGCTGTTTTCCTTAAAAAAAAAAGAGTGGCAGATAGAATACCATATTGAATAGCCCATTGGTAAATATGAGGGAAGACTTTGGTAGCCCAGTCATGGGAGATAACTCCATCACCACCATCAACCGCCGCTTTTGCCGCGTGCCTTAGACAAATGTTCTTGATCTCAGGAGTGTTCCCATGCATAAAAGAAGGAGAAGGGCCTTTGATACCTTGCTTCTCAAGCATTAATCTTACTCTTTTGGCCTTCAATATGTATGAATTCATTAGCACCCATAATAGCCCACCAATAACCAATGACCATATCATAGTTGTTATCACCATCATGTGTGTGTGTGTGTGTGTGTGGAGACTTGTGTGTTTTTTGTGTGCTTGTCCCTCTTTCTTTCTCTGGCTATTTATGTATGGAAAAAGAGAGAAATCTTTTATATAACATAGATTACAGAGAGAGAGGGAAAAACGATTGTATACAATTATACATAGAACTTGTTAAAAGAATATTAGAAAATGTCATTGTTTGCACTTTGCATTATTAAATACATTACTGAAAACAAACATCTTCATTCAATTCCAATAGCTAAATGATTCGCTATGCAAAAACAAGGTTTATTAACTTAATTGTTCAAAAAATAAAAGTCAAGTAATGGTTTCTCTGATTTTTTAATTTTTTTATTTATTGAAGCTTTTTGGGCTCATTACTCTTGTTTAATCTATTTTCTGTCTTTGTAATCATTTTGTCAAATGTCGGTAACAGGTGTGTTTTTAAATCTTACTAGCTCTCTTACTCTTATCAATAAAAGGTGGTCGCTTTTACTTGTTTTTTTTTTCATCACCAGTCATATGGTAAGAGCTAATATGTCTAACTCGGTAAGAGGTGGCGAAAAGATCTTACGACCTCTTATTAACACCCCTTCAACTCATTCATCCTCAAATTATGCAAAGCTAGGTTTTAAATTATTTGGTATTGGTTAAGTTACTTAATTGTTGTTTCATTGCGTTAAGCTTATGTTTTATTTTAAGACAATTTATGTAGTAGTTTTTATTATGTTAAACTTTGGATATGTATTAAGAAATTTATATAATGATTTATAATTGTGTTAAATCTATAATAAAAATGTTTTGTTTCAAGTTTACATTATCTACTTATTAATTGTATTTGCAATAGTTGAATATATACTTAAAAAAGGGAAAATTAAAACCATTTAGACAATTATAAAAAAAACAAACAACACTTTTTCATTCTGATTCACACATTATAGCCATCTCTTACTAGTAAGATTTGGTAGTCAAATTCAGATGCGAAACATCTTAATCAAACAAACACACTACTCGGATTTAGATGTGAAACATCTTCTCGGAAGTGGTCAATTGAACGTATGCTTGTATTTCTCACCCAATGTCAAAATATTTAATCCATTTTGATCTATGGATCTTTCTAGCCTAGAGATTTTATCTGAAGGGTCATGAACATCAAAGGTTGTTGGCATCACTATCAAATATATCAAATAATTATGTTTTTTTTCGTCATTACGTATTGCTTTGATTTTGTTACATGACTTTTTACACTGTTTTGTTGTGTTTTGGTGATTTTGATTGCTTGCAAGGCGTACATGGTCAATGGATTAAGCTATGGAAGAAAAAAAGTTTCTTATGTTGTGTTGTTATCAATAACATTGTAGCCTAAAAGGGTATTTGGGATTGCTTATTTAAAATAGATTATAAGTTTTGAAAACGGATAATCAGATAATCAGCTGTTGCAAACGTGTTTTTGAAATAGAGTTAAGATCCTTTGCAAAGTGAAAAAAATTAAAAAGTCTAGAAAGTCTATCATTGAGTGAAATGTGCCCCCCACTCAATCTTTCCATTTTTTCTTATTAAATTCGGTTAGGGTGTATTTTGGTCTTTTTAACTCATTTTTTTATTTCACCCCAAAATTTCAAACGTGAATAACTTTTAAACGGCAAACTTTTATGAAAAACCGATTTCACCAAAAAATTTAGAATTTAATTCTCTTTAATTTGGTATGCATTATGATATATGAATCTCAACTTTTTAAGTGGGTGTTGATTTTCTTGAAAATTTTGGCATTTTCGGCTCTAATTTTGACTAGTTTAAAAGCCGAATTTTACAAAACTTAAAACATGAAAATTATAGGCTTTTGACCATTGTTTACCCCAAAAATTTGAATCACTCAATCCGATATGATATGAGTGAGATATTGCACGTTAATGTTGACGTCTTAGTCATATTTAGTGCATACAAAGTGTTTGATAAAATGACTAAAAGATATTTTTCTTATAAAAGTACATTCAAATGCACTAATCGGTGTTATTTTTGGTTTATTTTGAACTGATGAACAACCAAATGATAAACTGATGAACATTGTTACCATAACTGATGAACATTGTTACCATAACTGATGAACATTATGATTTTTTCGACAACTCATGAACATTATGATTTTTTTTTAATACCGATAAACTGATGAATAACTTTTTTTATTGATGAACAATACTAACTGATGAACAATACTAACTGATGAACAAGACTAATCGATGAACTGATGAACAACTAACATATGAACATTGCGATTTCTTTTAGATAACTGATGAATACTATCAAAAATAACTGCTGAACATTATTTTTAAAAATATTGATGAAAAAGACTAAATAATAAAAAATTCATTATTAGGTTGTTTAGTTCATCAGTTAGTGTCGGTTGTTTTTCAACTTGTTTTCGTTCATCAGTTAGTGTCGATTGTTTTTCAACATATTTTTGTTCATCAGTTATTGTATTTTGTTCATCAGTTAGTGTCAGTTATTATTCATCATGTTTTTATCATTAAATATTGTTCATCAGTTTTTGTTCATCAGAAGTATGTCTTGTTCATCAGTTAATACTAACTGATTAAAAAGGTTAACTAATGAATAAAAACTAACTGGTGATATTGATGAGCGCAAGTAAAATGGGAAGACATGTGATGAACAAAATCTCGTTTTGATGAACAAAAGTATGTCTTGTTCATCAGTTAATATTATCCATCACCTCATCAGTCTTGAGCAAGATTATTAATGAACAAATACTAATTGATGAACAATACTAAATGATGAACAAGATTAATTGATGAACAAAGACTGACTGATGAACAAAGATTAACTGATGAACAAAACATATATTTCCTTAAGAAAATTAATGGTTAAAAAACTCACTTTTTGAATCTTACGTTAATAAAATTGTGGAAAACTAGAAGGGGGGTTGAATAGTTTACCGATTAAAAACTTTGTTTTGAAACTTATTGAAAGATCAATTGATATTGATCTTATATATGTTAGTGAATGATAATCAATATGCAAGCAATATATATAAAGAGTAAATAAGGAAAGAAACAATCAAACCACGACAAGTTGTTTATAGTGGTTTGGTCTACAAGGACTCTTTTTCCTTGCCCTACTTCACTCCCCGAGTCTCACACTCGAGAGTTTAACTTCACTAGTCAACAAGCTCCTTTCACCGGCGGAGAAACCTTTACACTTCGCTTACACAGTATTTCCGACACTAAGCTAGATGTCGAGTTTTTTTCCAAGTGTACAATCACTCCCACACACAATGTATTTTAAGGACTAAAATACTAATCACTCACACTC
The DNA here is from genome assembly GCA_910596185.1 of Chrysanthemum makinoi. NCBI lineage: Eukaryota > Viridiplantae > Streptophyta > Magnoliopsida > Asterales > Asteraceae > Chrysanthemum > Chrysanthemum makinoi. The sequence continues at coordinate 220,682,343 of OU343217.1, forward strand.
ACAAGATTATGATGGTTTGGTACAACAATGATGTATGAATTAACACTAGATCATACAACAACAAACAAACAAGACTTCCAACTATTTGTTGAAGCTTGAATATGCCTTGATCTTCTTTGCTACAAAAGAGGATCACTATAATGATATAAAACTTAGTTAGAAATGTTATAGAGAAGGAATGTATGTGAATATGCTAGAAAGGTATGAGAAACAACTTGGTTTGGCTTTGCTATTTATAGCCAAAATGATCACAGCACCACGACCACGGAACCCTTAAAAGGGTTCCTACCGCTGTATTAATTTGGTGTCACGGGTCTGACAAAGAAGATCACCAAAATCTTACCAAAGTCAACCATATCTATCCAAGATTGTGTAAGATATGTAGAGTCTAAATCTACACAAAATATCTACAGAAATCTTTTAGAGATTTCAATGATGCACTATATGATGTCATGTGTTGTTTTCTATTTTTAGAAATATGTTAAATGTAAATACATATGTAATGTTTTTGTTTTTAGGAAACCAAAACATGCTTGATCTAAAAATGTTAACACACATTATGGTTTAGAGGCATATCAACAATATAATTAATCAACATGTAAATGCTTGAGTGATGAAGATATTATTTGATAAAAAGCTTGTTTTAATATCCATTAAACTTGACAAGCTTTAAGCTTTATAAAAATTAAATTTACTTTTGTCGTTAACAAAACTTAGGTAAAGATCATAAAATATAAATAACGTTTAATGACGATATTTGTATTAACAATCTCCCCTTTTTTGTTGAGGACAAAACATAAATTTTATTTTTATAAAAGATTTAGAGTTTGTACAAAAGTTATAAAAATATGGTATTAATTTTAGAACTTGAAAGATTTAGATAAAGATGATAATACTAGTATGTCCAATTTAGACATGATGTTGACTTTTCAAAAAGTCAAAGTATGCAGTTGACTTTATTTGAAAGTCAAAGCCTTTATTAGACAAAGTGTGATGTTGACTTTTCAGAAAGTCAAGGTATGCAGTTGACTTTTATAAAAAGTCAAAGTTGTCCAAGTTCTATAATATTTCTCCCCCTTTTTGTCTCAATAAAAAGAAGATGCGAGGCGGAATATGTAATGAGCCCGAGCCATTATCTCCCCCTTGGCCAATGCTCCTCCTAAATTGGGTGCCAAGAGAAAGATACATGGATTGTGAAAAAGCTACAAAAAAAAAGATGTTAGTAATAGGCATCATCACAAGCATTTCCAATCACCATGTAACAATCAACAACAATATAAGAAACACCATTCATTTCTTAAAAAATTTCATGATATGAAAGTCATTAAAAAGGAACAAAATGAAGTGTTAGTACATGAATAAAATCCTAGAAAAAAAAATAATCCTAGAAAAAAAATAGACTAGGAACCTCCTATTGAGGTGGTGGATGAGAAAGAGCATTGATGCGCTCTAGGATGTGATTGAGGATGAACCTCGTTTCATCTTGAAGCTCATGGACCATCACCCGGGTCCTTTCGGTAATGTGGGCGGTTCGCTCACAATTTGAGCAACCGTGTCTAGGAGGGTAGTATGGTTCATGATTTTGTGGTGGTGGAATGGTGGAGTTGTTGGTGTTGGTGGTTGGAGTGGTGATTATGGAGGCTAGCAAAGCACTTTGCATTTGCATGGTCTCGCTAAGGTGAGAGTCCACCATATTGGAAAATTGGTGGAGATGATTTAGCTCGGCTTCAATCTCCTCTTTAGTGGGGTGATCATCCCACACGGATTCCTCAATGTCCTCTATATGAGAATTCATGGATGTTGGAGGTAGTGGTTGATCCCCATACAAAGGACCATGGATTTCCTTGTGAATAGGATGGAAAAGGAGAGGTCTAGGCCCTAACGGGGCGTTTGGGTCAAATGATGGACATGGAGACTCATGAGCTATTCGCTCAATAGTACCAAAAGGATGGTAGTGGTGGTGGATGATTGGGCCTAGGAGGCAAGTCCTCCAAAAATGGGTTTGGAGATGTAGGTGGTGTAGAGAATAGCTCTAATGGGATGATTGTTGGAGATAGGAAAGCAGGTGGTGAGCTAGTGATAGGAGTCTTTGTGGTGAGTAGTGGATGGTGGATGAGTAGCCAAAGTGGAAGTTCTCATCTCTTATGGGATGAGATGTGGGTACCTAAGTTTTGTTAACGACAAAAGTAATTTTAATTTGTATAAAAGCTTAAAGATTGTCAAGTTTAATAGATATTAAAACAAGCTTTTTCAAACAATATATTCATCATTCAAGCATTTACATTTATGATTAGTAACATCTTGATATGACTCTAATCATTATGTATGATAGTAGTTTTTAGAATGTGTTAGGTTCTTAAAACCAAACACTACTTATGTACTTGCATATTTCTAAAAATAGAAATACAACATATGACATCATGTAATGCATCATGGAAATCATTAGAAGATTTCATTAAAATATTTTGTGTGGATCTTGAACAATCTCACTTAGATAGAGTTGACTTTAGCAAAGAGATTTGTGCCGATATTGGTATGGGCGACCCTTCCGGATGTTTGCTATAAATAGCAATGCCAAGCCAAGTAGCCGGCATATCATATTAGTGATCTCTTTTGTAGGAAGTCAAGTCATATTCAAGCTTAGTTGAAGTCTTGTTTGTTTAGTGTTGTATGAGTGTTGATTCATACTTCATTGTTGTGTGAGGTAGTGGTGGTTGTAGAACTCGACATCTAGCTTAGTGATAGTGTGTTTAAGTGTAAAGGTTTTCTTGAAAGGAGGTGAAAGTGAGACTCGAGGAGTGAGAAGCAAGAAAGAGTCCTTGTAGACCGAACCACTATAAACAACTTGTTGTGGGATATTGCTTGCATATTTCATTAACATATCTAAGATCAATATCAATTGATCTTTACAATAAGAGTTTTTAATTGGAGAGATGGTTAAGGAGAGGACTCGGAAGAGGAGCTTATGTTGACAAAGCAACATGGTCTTACGCTCATTCTAGCCGTTCTCTTGCAAGACTTGGTTGATGGAGAAGACTTAGTCATTTTAGCTTAAGGTTTTGCTAGTAGATGAGAAGATTTGAAAAAGTGTGAGGATGATCATGTTAGAAGCTCTTAATTTATAGGATTATGAAATTATGGAGAAATGTGTTTGATTTGATGTTAAACCATAGAATAGATTAGGTTCCTAATGATTTAGAAGTGGTTTTAATTCTAGTCATATCACCCAAGTCAATCCATACAAGAAGGATGGAGCGAAGTGACAAAGATATGCAATAAATGTGTTATAATGATTGTGGGATCTTTAGAATCAGATCACCCACGGATTGCAAGGAACCAAATTTTTTGGTTCCTTCCTTTATGAAAAAGGGTTCCTTGGGTGAATTTTTGGAATTTTTGAATTTTGGTGGGAAATGGATATCCTATATGCTTAAGTGTGTTAAACTAGTTCTAATATGGTTAAAAACAAGTAAAAACTATCCTAGAAGCAAGTTATGGTAATTTGGAATGTTAAAATAAGCGAAATTTAGAAAGTTACCTGTAGGATCCACGACACCAATTTTTTACACAAGCGGAACCCTTATTTTGGTGTCGCTTGGTCCGCCTGTACAGGTTTGGCGGTACCAAAAATTACAACAGACGGAACCAAAAAATTGGTGCCGTCTGGTCCGTGGTGATCAGATTTCATCACATACCCATTTTTTAACCGTCGAGGACTTTTACGAAACCTGAAATTTTGCTTAAAACATATGACATTAATTATTTCTAGTTAGGAATATACAAACATAGTGGAGCATAGACTTTGACAAAGGGCTAACGATTTTCACATAAAAGTGAAAATGGGTAAAATTTGATAACACACTTGTGCTATCCCCATGCATAAACCGGTTAGCATACAACATTGTTTTAAGTTATTTTATCATCCTACAAAGTAAAAACAACCAAATAGTATCATACACCATTGTTTTTGTCTTGTTCCAAACACTCCTTTAAAACCTCACTTATCCAATTTCTTGTAGATTTTTGTCATCATCCTTCCAAGGCACTTGAACATCCCCTTGGTTTGCTTGAACTCCGCCGATTCATTCTCAATCTCGGGGAGAGATGCATAGTACTCTTGAGGTGGAAGTCGAGAATTTGGGAGACCGTCTTCGGAGCTATTTTATGATGATGATGAAGGAGTTGAAGGTTTTGCCCTTTTACCTTTAGTCTTAGCCACTCGCTCGTCACTCAAGGGCACAAATATGTGAGGGATGAGAGCATAGTCTAGCTTCAACCCTTTTGGGCTGGGTGGAATGGGTGCAAATGCTCTATAGAGACTGGTGAGTAGCATCCCGTAAGGAAGAGCAACCGATCCTTGAGTTGGAATATCTACCATTCTCCTAGCAATGTAGTAGGCTAAATTGAATGGTTGACGAGTGGACAAGTTGTAGAGCATGTGACAAAGGCAAGCATTGATATGGTCTCTATTTCCTATAGTGCTAATGACATTGGCTCTAAGGAGTTCCTCCCACTTTTTGAATTCGGGCTTAAGCTCATTGAGCTCCATACCATATGGATCTCGCTTCACTTCCTTTCCCTTTCGGGTGACACGGGTTGGAGCCGCCCTTTCGTTAAAAAGGTGCTCACAGATGATGTCCTTATCCGCCAAAGGAGTTTGGTAGGGAAGAGAGCGGTCATTGATTGCATCAAGGATAGTGAGTGACCACTTATCCGAGTAAACACATGTACCACGGTTAGGAATTCCTAGCACTTGAGCAAATTGGTCTAGGGAGATGGTGTAGTTAGTTTGATTGATCCTAAACCTAAGAGCCATTTGATTGTCCTCATCAGTGAAAGAGACAACACTAGCATTGAATTCTAAGACAAACCTAGGACAAATGGGTTCATCGATGTCGAGTAGACAATCGAAGTTGATAGTGGCAAGCTCTTGACGAAGATTAGTTCCGTCGACAAAGGAGGAATGAATGGTCCTACCCTCATGGAAGTACCTTTGCTCTAGACTCTTAAAGATTTCGACTTGTTCCTTGGTGAGGCCCTTGGTTTTGTGGTGTTTAGGGATGTAGCTAAGAGTATCCTTGTGATCATAGAATTTTGCGGCTACCATGGTTGTTCCTATGAGCAAACTTTTGCATATTAAAAATAAAAACAAACTTAGCGTTTTGATTCTAGTGTGTGCCTATATGAAAACAATTTGGAGTTGCGGTTATCTCGACTCATTTTATGCATAAAATGGTTTTTAATGGGGGTGTTTGGCAAAAGCCATGAGATAACCCAAACGCTCCTAATTCAATGTGGCTTCATTTGAATATACCCGGGAATGCATATTAGTTATGCATTACCTTTAGTATTGAAGAGCATTATGCAAGTGATGAAAATTTACGTTTCGATTTGTATTAAAAATGAAAAATTGTTTTCCTACAAGTGAGAAACTTTTTCAAAATTTTAACATGGGGTTTTTGTTTAATTAGAATAAAGCCTTATAGTAATTATCTTTTAATTAGCGGGAAAACATGATTAGTTTATGCAATGTGACAATGTAGTACCTAATTTCAATGACTAGCTATGCAATTTGCCAATTGAATCTATGTTTTGTACAAGAATATACATAATCCCCATGTAATGATTTTGTGCAAAAATTAGAATCCTAGACTCAGAATTAAGAGAAGTAATGTAGTTTAGGATACTTACAATGATGTTATCTTCAGTGATTAATGGGTGAGAAAATCTCAAAAATGAGGTAGGCGTGTTGTTGATACGTTTTGGTAAAGTGGGTTGTGAGAAAGAAGATGTTTTGTAAGTGGTATTTTTTGTTGTTGTCACCACGGACCGACGGCACCAATAATTTGGTTCCGTCCGTTGTCGTTACCGGGAACAAGAGCGACTTAAGGTAATATGTTTTGTTTTGTTTGTTCTAAGGTTTAGACTATGTTTTAACTACATGTTTGATTCCATTAGCCCTCAACCAAGTCTAAGAAGATTAAATGGTTCTCGTTTGAGAGGCTTAGGTGTCGTTTGTTTTTGTTTTTTTGTTTGAGATTTGTTTTGTGCTATTGAAGGTCTACATTGGTGTGAAAGAAGTGGAAGACCTAAATTATGTCTATAGGTGAAGGATTCTAATGTAACAGCTCAAATGTTGTCTTCGGATGTTGTCTGATACTTTCTCAATTGAGATGTTTCCTTTTTGAACATTGTCGCAAAGAAAGTGATGGCGGATTTCAATATGATTTGTACGAGCATGTTGGACAGGATTTTTGCTGAGATCAATTGCTCCTTTGTTGTCGCAAAGTATAGAGATATCGTTGAGATGAATTCCGTAATCCACGAGAGCTTGCTTCATCCAAAGAGCTTATTGACATGCTTTTCCGGATGAGACGTATTCGGCTTCAGTAGTTGAGATAGCTAGAGCCGTTTGTTTCTTTGCAAACCATGAGGTGAGACAATGTCCAACAAAAGTAGAAATACCACTTGTACTTTTTCTATCGACATAGTCACCGGCATGGTCCGAGTCGGCATACACTATAGTTTCTACACCCGTTCATTTGGGATACCATAATCCTAAACATGTCATTCCCTTAATGTATCTAAATATCCTTTTTAATGCTTCTAAGTGTGATGCCTTGGGATTTTATTGAAAGCGAGCACATAGACAAACACTAAACATAATTTCGGGTCTACTAGCCATGAGATAGAGTAGGCTACTGATCATTCCTCTATATTTAGTGTTATCTACCGATTCACCTTCCTCATCCTTGGTGAGTTTAGTGTCCGAGGACATGGGTGTCTTAGTTGGTTTTGAGTCTTCAAGACCAAATTTCTTAAGCATATCTTTTATGTATTTAGATTGGTTAAAGAATATGCCATCTTCTAGTTGTTTAATTTGAAATCCTAGAAAGAAGTTTAACTCGCCCATCATACTCATCTCAAACTCGTCGTGCATGATTTTAGAAAAATCATCACAAAGCTCGTGAAAAGTTGATCTGAATATGATGTCATCAACGTATATTTGAACTATGATTATGTGTGATTCCTTTTTCTTGGTAAGAAGAGTATTATCTACTAATCCCATGGTATATTTGTTTTCAACTAGAAAAGTCTTAAGTCGGTCGTACCAAGCTTTTGGTGCTTGCTTAAGTCCGTATAATGCCTTCTTGAGTTTGAAGACATGATGTGGTTTCTCAAAGTCGGTAAAACCGGGAGGTTGAGTAACATATACTTCTTCGTTAATAAACCTATTAAGAAATGCACTCTTAACATCCATTTGAAATAATTTAAAGTCATAAGCACATGCATATGCAAGTAAGATTCTAATAGAGTCAAGTCTAGCTACGGGTGCATAAGTTTCGTCGTAATCAATCCCTTCTTGTTGATTATAACCTTGTGTGACAAGCCCAGCTTTGTTTCTAGACACTATACCATTTTCGTCCATTTTATTTCGAAACACCCATTTTGTTCCAATTATAGTTTGATCTTTAGGTTTTGGAACCAACTTCCAAACATCATTTCTAACAAATTGGTTTAGCTCTTTTTGCATAGCAATTACCCAAGATTCATCTTTTATTGCTTCGTTTATGTTTTTCGGTTCAATGGTTGATACAAAGCAAAAGTAATTGCTTTGATTTTGGGCTTGTGATCTTAACGTTCTTTGATTTAGTTGTCCTATGACCTTTTCTAAAGGATGACTTTTGGATTCTTTGATGTTTATAATTTCATTATTTAATGGTTCATCTTCCTTGTCATTTTCAATTATTTATTGACTTTCTACAAGTTGACTTTCAACTAAGTCATCATCTACCAAAGGTGATGTCTTAGAGGGAGGTGGACTTTCGTCGAATGTTATGTTCAACGATTCCTCGACTCTCATTGTTTCTTTGTTTAAGACAATGTAAGCTTTACTAGTTTGTGAGTAACCAAGAAATACACCTTCATAAGACTTTGGGTCAAACTTGGTGAGATAGTCTTTAGTATTAAAGATGAAACATTTACAACCAAACACTCTAAAATATCCTAAGGTTGGCTTTTTGCCTTTATATAATTCGTATGGTGTTTTGTTTAAGAAATGACGTATAAAAACTCTATTTAAAATGTATGTAGAAGTGTCAACGACGTTACACCAAAACTTTTGAGGTATGTTTTGTTCATTAAGCATTGTTCTACTCATTTCTTGAATGGTTCCGTTTTTACGTTCTACAACTCCATTAGATTGAGGTGTTCAAGGAGCCGAGAAGTTATGTGTTATACCATTTGTATCACAAAAGTTTCCAAATTGTGTTTCATTGTCAAATTCACGACCATGATCCGTTCGGATCGACACAATGTTAACACCTAGTTGATTTTGAATTTTCTTGCTAAGAATTTCAAATTTATCAAAAGCTTCATTTTTGGTTTTCAAAAATAATGTCCAAGTAAACCTTGAGTAACCATCTACTATAACCAAAGTGTATAAGTTGCCTCCATAGCTTCTTATAGCGGATGGACCAAACAAGTCCATATGCAAAAGTTCTAGACACTTAGATGTGGACACCATGTTTTTAGCCTTATGGCTACTATAAGTTTGTTTACCAATTTTGCAAGCGTCGCAAAAATTTTGGTCATTTTTAAGTTTTGGTAAATTTCTAACTAGCTCTTTTGAAGATAGGTTTTGGATAAGCCTCATATTAGCGTTACATAAGCATCTATGCCAAAGAGTTGAGTTATCATCTAAGGTTGTTAGACAAAGTTTGTCATTAGATGTTTTATCTCTTTTCATGACGTATATGTTATTTTTCATAACTCCTTTAGCTATGGTGATACCATCTTTTAGTATTTTACTACCATTTTCTTCAAATAGTACTTTATACTTTTTATCATATAATTGGCTAATACTAAGTAGATTAAATCCTAACATATCGACATGAGCAACATTTTCAATAGTTAGGGAGTCATGAGCGATCGTACCTTTGCCAATGATTTTGCTTTTAAGATTGCTACCAAAAGTGACATTACCTCCGTCATACTCTTGGTATCTTGAGAAGAGGCTTTTGTTGCCCGTCATGTGTCGTAAGCGTCCACTATCTTTTATCCATTCATCAGGTTCTAATCCAACTTTCAAGCATACATGTGACACAAATAACTCAAGCATTTGGTCCCCAATATCTCATGGGTCCGTTTGGGTTAAACATACCATTTACTTGGTTCATATATGGAAATGATGGGTAAGGGTTCCATAGCATGTAATTTGGAGTTTGATATGGTCTAGGGAAGTTTTGATTCCAACCGGTATGTTGATAGTTGGGTTGTATGTAGTGGTTGCTCTTGGGAAAAGGGCGTTTGGGAATAGGTGTTTTAGACCGTTGTTGAATAGTTTTAGATCTAAATTCATTTCTAGCAAGTCCTACTCCTAATGTAACAGCAAGTTTTAGTTTAACATTATCCTTGGTTTTCTTTGTTACTTTGACAAATTCACTACGGTCCGTATTGCAAACATTCTGTCCTGCTGCAGTCCCCACATCACCAAAATTTACAACGGACGGAACCCTATTTTTGGGTCCGTTTGGTCCGTGTTGTACTGCAGCAGTTTTAACAGTTTGCTTGTCTTTTTCGGCCGTTTTGGTTTGACTCATTGGAATTAATACTTCATTAAATCCTAGTCCATTCATTTTTCCTGATGTTTTTTGAATTCTAACTATTTCATCGGCACAAGCAATATTTTTGTTAAACCTTTTAAATTTAGAGTTATGTTCGATGAGAACTTCTTGTGTGAGCTTTAGTTTTTCTATTTCAAGACTAAGCTCTTGACATGATTTGCAATCATCGTCATTTGCTTCCCCTTTTCCAATCGTTTTGCCTTTTCTTTTAACTCATAGACTTCATTTTCTAAAAATTCCTTTTTAGTCTTTAAAATTTTATTTTTAGTTATGATTTTTAAACTAAGCTCACATAATTGATTATATTGTTTTTGCAAAGTGTCATCATCAATAGAAGAATAAGATGAGTCGGAATGTACCTCGTTTGATTCATGTGCCATTAGAGCGATCTCATCCTTGCTTGATTCTTCAGCATCCTCACTATCACTTAAAGCACCACTTACAAAAGCTCGTTGAGTTTTGCTTTTAGGTAGCTTGGGACAATCTCCTATTAGATGACTTGTATCACCGCATCTAAAACACTTTCTTTCACCTTTTCCCTTTTTGTCATCTCGGTATTTTCGGAATGACTTCTTTTCTTCTCGGGGTTGTCTTACGAACTTTCCTCTTCTTCTAAAGAACTTTTTGAAATCTCTAACGGCCATAGCATACTCCTCATCTTCACTACCGGAGCAAGATTCGTCATCATCACTTGATTCCGTTCTTGCCTTTAGAGCAACGGATTTGACTTTCTCTCTTTTTCCTTTGATGATTTCCGAATCTTTCTCCATCACCATTTCGTGCATTTTGAGGTTCCCGATTAGCTCGTCAAGTGACATTTTTTAGAGATCTTTTGATTCCTCAATAACCGTTACTTTAGCTCTCCACTTCGGATGGAGTGCTCTAAGAAATTTCCTGACAAAGTTCTTACTACGAAAAGATTCATCAAGTGCTTTAAGAGATGTAATAATAGTATTAAAGCGAGCAAAACCACAATCAATGGTTTCATCTTAAGGGATAACAAATTGTTCATATTGTTGAACAAGGAGATCAATTTTGTTATCCTTAACTTGTGAATTTCCTTGATGTGTAATAATCAAAGATTCTCAAATGTCTTTAGCGGTTTCACACATAAAAATTCTTTCATATTCTTTTTTAGGTAAAGTATTATAAAACATCATTTTAGCTTCATTATTTTTGGCTATTAATTTCTTTTGATCATCAACAGAAATATCTTTTGTTGTAGAACTAAAGTCTCCTTTAATTATAACAAACCAAAGATCTATATCTTTTGATTTTACCTATGTTTCAAAATGGTCTTTCCAATAGATAAATCCATTGGTTTCAAAGAGTGGTGGTCTTTGCATAGATTGCCCTTCTTTAAAGTTTTCGAAATCCATGGATCGTTTCAAGTTTATAAAATACAATATATTTTAGAAATTCTTGAGCAACGAGGCTCTGGTACCAATTGTGGAAAACTAGAAGGGGGGTTGAATAGTTTACCGATTAAAAACTTTGTTTTGAAACTTATTGAAAGATCAATTGATATTGATCTTAGATATGTTAGTGAATGATAATCAATATGCAAGCAATATATATAAAGAGTAAATAAGGAAAGAAACAATCAAACCACGACAAGTTGTTTATAGTGGTTCGGTCTAAAAGGACTCTTTTTCCTTGCCCTACTTCACTCCCCGAGTCTCACACTCGAGAGTTTAACTTCACTAGTCAACAAGCTCCTTTCACCGGCGGAGAAACCTTTACACTTCGCTTACATAGTATTTCTGACACTAAGCTAGATGTCGAGTTCTTTTCCAAGTGTACAATCACTCCCACACACAATGTATTTTAAGGACTAAAATACTAACCACTCACACTCACAAGATTATGATGGTTTGGTACAACAATGATGTATGAATCAACACTAGATCATACAACAACAAACAAACAAGACTTCCAACTATTTGTTGAAGCTTGAATATGCCTTGATCTTCTTTGCTACAAAAGAGGATCACTATAATGATATAAAACTTAGTTAGAAATGTTATAGAGAAGGAATGTATGTGAATATGCTAGAAAGGTATGAGAAACAACTTGGTTTGGCTTTGCTATTTATAGCCAAAATGATCAGCAGGCACCACGGACCACGGAACCCTTAAAAGGTTTCCGCCCGTGTATTAATTTGGTGCCGCCGGGGTCTGACAGCAAGATCACCAAAATCTTACCAAAGTCAACCATATCTATCCAAGATTGTGTAAGATATTTAGAGTCTAAATCTATACAAAATATCTACTGAAATCTTTTAGAGATTTCAATGATGCACTATATAATGTCATGTGTTGTTTTCTATTTTTAGAAATATGTTAAATGTAAATACATATGTAATGTTTTTGTTTTTAAGAAACCAAAACATGCTTGATCGAAAAATGTTAACACACATTATGGTTTAGAGGCATATCAACAATATGATTAATCAACATGTAAATGCTTGAGTGATGAAGATATTATTTGATAACAAGCTTGTTTTAATATCTATTAAACTTGACAAGCTTTAAGCTTTATAAAAAATAAATTTACTTTTGTCGTTAACAAAACTTAGGTAAATATCATAAAATATAAATAACATTTAATGACGATATTTGTATTAACAAAAATGATTAATAATGCGTTGTGGTAAAAAAAAATTAGAGCAGTTGACGCAATTTTAACACTAAAAATCTAAGTTATACATTTCATCAAACACCTTGTGTGCAACAAATATGAGTAAAAAGTAATCTTTAATGGGTGATATCTTACTCATATGACATGGGATTCGAGTGATTCAAAAATCTGTGTAAAAAGTGAACGAAAATCTATAACTTTCATGTTTTAAGTTTTTCACGAATCCACATTTATGAGGGTAAAAAATATGGATGAAAATGCTCAAAAAATAAAAAAAATTAACACCCATTTGATATGTAAAAAAAAGTTTTGAATTTAACAAAATTTATACCAAATTAAAGAGGATTAAATTTTATAAATTATTGTGAAATCGGTTTTTTTCTAAAAGTTTATCGTTTAAGAGATACGTGCGTTTGAAATTTGAGGTTGAAAAAAAACGGGTCAAAAGACCATATTACCCCTGGACTAATTTTATGTATAAATTAGGGTGGAGGACACGTGTCACACTATGAATAACTTTCTACACTTTTTAATTTTATCACACTTTGCAATAGATCCCCATTCTTTTAAAATATAGTGTTTGTATTTGATTATTTTGTTTGGTATTGCAATAATCAGCTAATCAGTTTTTTGAGTGTTTGGCAAATTGTATTATTTAACCACTTATTATGTAAAATTACAAAAAAAAAAGAATACATTGTTTTTTTATAAATGAGTAAAGCTTAATATATATACTGGATACATAAAATAATTATCTACAATAATTTCTACCTACCTTTTCTAATTATACAGTAACAATTTTCACATATTGTCTATTAAAGAAAAAATAGGTACAAAACACATAAAACTTTCATTATCCACATTCCACGCTACTTCACCGCCATCCATTTTCATGAATTCAACCCCAAAAAATTTAACAACATTTGAGCACAAGAAGCAAAAGCTAGAAGTATATAATTCAACACATTTGTAAGCATTCATAACTCACTGATAATTAACTATGACCAAGAAGTTCATATCCAATCACAATAGTTGTGCTCATTCGCCGGAACAATTTCGTCAATGGGAAGGACGGTAATCACCAAGAATAATCAACTTGCTAAAAGGTAAGTTTGACAACTGAATGATTGAAGAAAATTACCAGTTGTTGAATAAAGAAGAAGAAGGTAATATGTGAGGGTATTTTGGTCATTCGACAAATAAATAATATCCTCTTCAAAACCACGTTTTCCAGTAGTAGCTAGCTACCTACTTATCCAAAATCACGTTTTGGAGCATTCAAATCGCAGAAAAATACTTTTTTGCTTTTGTTATCCAAACACTAGTTATTTGCGGTTTGAAACTGAAATAATCAGATAATCAGCAAGCAAACGCAATGCCAAACACCCTCTTAGTTCATGATTTGAACTTCTCTTTTCACTAAAATGGGTGGTGAGAACCATGCTTCATTGTTTTGTTAACGTCTTCTGATGCGCGTACGGAGCGCGTTCGGGGTCAAAGGAACTTCCTTTTCGTCGAGCAAGTTTTTCAACCTCTTAGGCAGTGAACCTAATCGTTTTAGTGTAGTATTGGGTAAGCCTCGGGGATTGATATCGTTCTCTAGGGGAATAGGAATGCTAGTAAGAAATGTATGACGAGAAGGTGGGGGTTGGGGATGATTCTTTTTATTGGTTTTTTAGAAAGCTAAGGTAAATATCTCGGGGCAATTGGTTTGGGGGTGGTACTTCTACCGATTACTTCTATTTATCTAATTATCTAGTTACTACGAGTAGTCTTATTGTGAAAACGTAGAGGGAGGTGAATACTTTTCCGTTTCAAACTTAAAACTTTTGTATCAAATATAGTATAAACCATTGCATTTGCTAATCTCGACACGAGGATGCATTTAACGCATTACGGCATGTAAGGCCAACCCCTTAATATCACATAAGATTCTGCAAGATTAATGGTTCATTATAAATCAAGTTTCACCATTATCAGTCCGGTTACTTTTTCTTGATCAAGCGTGTCATAATATGTAAAGTGTTAAATATAGTTTATGACTATATGAAAGACCAAGTATGCATCACAAACATAGACATCAACCACATAGAAAATAAACAATGTAATGCAATAATAAAAGTAAAGCGATAAGTAAAAGGATAGACAAACTAACACAAGGATTTATAGTGGTTCGGCTACAAGGACACCTTCCTTGCCCTACTCTACTCCCCGAGTCACCTACTCGAGAGTTGCTTCACTAGATCAACAAACTCCATTCTCGGCGGAGAAAACCTTACACAACGTCGCTTACACTTTTTCCGGTACTAAGCTAAACACCGAGTTCTTCCACGAGGTAGAACCAAACCTATCACAACGTCGCCTATAATTTATCCGGTACAAGGCTAGATATTGGGTTCCATTATAAAGGAGGAACCACTACCCGACCAACATGACACATCTATGACACCCGTTATGTTTTGTGGCCCAACATAACAAACCTTGTGTTTTATTGCACAAACACATAAACCATCTAGTCTAGTCATAGATTCATGACACATCTATGATACACGTTATGTTTTGTGGCCCAACATAACAAACCTTGTGTTTTATGGCACAAACACATAAACCATCTAATCTAGTCATAGATACAAGAATATGATACTAGACAATATCCAAGACAATGTGTCTAACGGATATGAAATCCTAAACTAAACATCAAGAACACAAAGCATGATGTAGTTAGTCTTCTATGAATGAAGATGACAAGTTTCCCAAGCTTGTTGTAGAAGATCTTCATGTGCTTGTATGCTTGTGATGGGAGATCACTTCAGTAGGTAAGGATGCAAGATCTCTAAGCTTGCTTTGGAGG
The DNA here is from genome assembly GCA_910596185.1 of Chrysanthemum makinoi. NCBI lineage: Eukaryota > Viridiplantae > Streptophyta > Magnoliopsida > Asterales > Asteraceae > Chrysanthemum > Chrysanthemum makinoi. The sequence continues at coordinate 220,697,460 of OU343217.1, forward strand.
ATCACTTCGGGAGTATGCTTACAACAAATGAAAGTTAGAAGCATTATGATCATATGAGATGATGGTGGTTTACATGTTTTCTAATGATCTAAATATCCTAGAAATGGTGGAGAGAAACTATGTGTAAAGGTGTATAAAACAATGAAGAAATGGCTCACTATTTATAGAATAAAAATAGCCACTGTTCCCCGGATCCCACGGATCTCCCTTGAGGATCCGTCCCACTTGGGGATCCGTGGGACGCTCCCTTTTACCCATGGGTTTTGGGTCATGGGTTATGGGTACCAAGTAGATTCAATGTATCTACAAGATGCAATGCATCTAGTCCATGGTTTTGAGTGCCCACCAAGGTACAATGTATCTAGACATTGGGTATGGGTCATGGGTTATGGGTACCAAGTAGATTCAATGTATCTACAAGATGAAATGCATCTAGTCCAAGGTTTTGAGTGCCCACCAAGGTACAATGTATCTAGAAATTGGGTATGGGTCTTGGACTTTGGGTTTTACCCAACTACATTCAATGTATTTGGTCAATGGGTCAAATACTTAAGTTTCTACCTATTTATATTACCCATTATAATACATACTAGTTATGTATATATTTAACCAATATGTAAACACTAGTTGTTATACATAAACTATTTAACTAAACATGTTTTAATGGTTTGTTGGGGGTTTGATCATAATGCAACATAACAAACATGTACGAACCTGTTTTGTAGCATACAAGGACTTGAGTCGTCGAGAGGTGTTGAGAGTATGTTGAGACAAAATATAATTACAAGTAACTTTTACATTTTACGTTATGTATTACAAGTTACATGTTTGTCATCAACAAAATAAATGAGAATGTATAGATTAAATATCGTAATATTTGCACTAACACTTATGTCTATTTGATGTGTGCTCGTATGATGATTAAAAATGTGTTTACCTAGATACTATTACTCCCTAGTTATCTTTTATTGGTCGGTTGAATTGTCACACCTTATCTTAACGCGTTGTATTCCTAAGGTCGTATGGTATGCGTAGTCCCTAGTTCTTTGAGGTTATCTCTCGGGTTTGACATATGAAATCGGCAAGCCTAAGCTATTTCATTCATAAGCCCCACATTCATAAAGCATACTCAAGCAATAAATACAACGAATGATGCCTAGTTGCACTCCTAAGCCAATTTACAATTAAGATAAGAAACAACCTAACAATAATCAATAACTAGGTTTCATAGATCTAAGCAAACACACAAGAAATTTAGCTAGACATGGTAAACAAGCAAGCATACACACAATCAATCGAATAAGGGATAGACATAATGTTACTTTGGATTAAAAGACTTATCTCGATGTGTAAAATAGGGTATGGGACCCTAAGATACTGTCCAAATCGGACTACAAATGATTTAGGGTTTTTGCTCCAAAAGTCTACCTCCCTAAATGCAGAAAAATCGAATTCTATATATAGATTTACAAGTGCGATGGCGTCACCTTTTGCATGGGACGCCGTCAGCTCGCCATCATTAGGGTTTCGTCTGGGCCAAGTCATCGATGGGACGGCTTCACTTTAGAGTTGTGACGCGTCGGTCTTCGTTGGGACGCGTCGTCTTGATTCTATATCTGGGCCGTCTGAGATGAAAACTCTGAGTGACGCCCTTCTTCTTTACAACGTGACACCGTCAGGTTATGTGAACAAAATTTCCACTAAGCCGTGGTGCATGTTTTGATCAAGTCTTCATAGAGGGACGGCGTCGCCCTTTAATTGGGATGTCGTTAGGTACTGTTGATTAGCTTTGAGTGGCTTCGATCTTGACTTTGCCATTTTTTTCATGTATTTGCTCCTTTTCGTCCAAATATGCTTCATTCAAGCATTTTGCTTCCAAGAGACCTAAAAAGTGAAAAGGAACGAAATTAAGTAGTAACGGATATAAAAATGGTCGATTTAGGGCTTAAATGACCCCCTAAAAGTGTACATTTTAAATCCTTATCATCTTCCCCGTTTTCATCTTCATCATCGGAACCACAAAACCCATATGTTTCCTTAAGGGGTGTCTCGTGAGCCTTGGGTGGGTTTGATGGTTGTGCTTGTATCCAACCCATAATAGACTTTAGTTGACTAGCAAGCTTATCGACCTTGGTTGCGAGGTCATCCTGACCAAAAAGTTGATCCTTGGTATTAGTCATCGTCTTTAGCCTGTGGTGGTCGGCGATGTTGTTTAAGAATGGTAACGGGTTCTCTTGATGCCTTGTGCCCAGACTTAGTTTCAACCATACAGATAAGTTCCTAACCACTTTACGTCCTTGGTGTTTTTTTCTTTTTTTTTTTTTTGGGTTTTTTATTTTTTTCAAAAGTGTTTTAGTTTATTAATTACTGAAAAACATAAAAGAAACAAGCAATTTAGAAAGACTTTAACTTAAAAAGGAACAAATGGGACTAAAAGAAAAAAATAAAAATTAAAAAAGAAGGTGGTGAAGCATGATTTGAACTTGTAACTCAAACTAAAAAAGGAACACTTGGAAGTAAAAGAGAAAAATAAAAATAAAAGAAGAAACTAAAAAAGGAATACTTAGGGAGAAAAGTTCAATTATGAACTATTATTTTAGTTACTGAGAGACTAATTACTACCATTATTTAGTTTGATCTAATGATGGGGATTAACCTAATTCTTAATTTTATAAAACATTCTTACTTCAACTATATAAGTCTTTTTTTCTTTTTAATTCATTATTTTATCCCTCGGTTATTTTATACTTAGGGCGTGTTTATTTGAGGTAGCTGGTTTCAAAGATTGGGAATAAGACAAAAATAAAATATTTGGTATGAGTATAAGGTGTTTAAACTAGTGACTCATACCCCAATATGAGGGGATATGCAAAACAACTCACATGAGTCTGGTTTGAGATAAAACCTCTAACACTTTATCACTGATAAAAATCTCATCCACATGTTTAATTAATTTGTTGTCTCATCTTTACTTTTTATTTAAAAAAACGTATTTTATATAGTAGTTAACTTATAAAACATATATGTATATATATTTTAAATAATTATATTTTTTTCTCTCTACTTCTTTCATTTTAAACTCACACTAAATCCAAATCCAAGTCTAAACCAACGTACAAACCAAACGAACCCTTAATGTATGTTTTTCTATCTTACAACAACAACAACATTATCTCTCCTCCCTTCCCTCAAAATTAGTTACATGTCTTCGTCTTCAATTACTCTTCAACTCTTCATCTATTCTTTATTCTGATCATCTTCATCATCTCGTCATCACGTCTCGATCATCATTAAGTGTGATGGATACCGGTATTGTAGCTCCAGTTAACAGGCGGTGACGTCAAAATGTTTTCCGATGACGTTTATGAGAAGATGACTTCATTATCGGTTAAATATGATGAAGACGAAAAGACGATGTCACTTTCGTTAAATTCGAAATCGTTGAGATCTGGTTGTCGTTGTTTTCAGGTACGACAGAGATAACGGTGGTTGGTGGTTGCCATGAATGGAGGAGGGTTGTTGGTTCACTAGAAATTATTAAGCGTTGATCGTTGACCAACAAACACCTCCTTTCGTGTAAAGCAAGTAATAGAAATAGGAGTGTTATGGCGGAAGTGTATAAGTAGGATGATTTATAATCTCCTTATTTAAATGAATCGGGAGGCCTTTTTATTTAAATAAAGAAATTGTGAATCGTCGAACCATAAGTTTATATTTCCTTATTTACATTGTTTGGGACACCTCTCTATATAAATAAAAAAGTATAAATAAGTGGGCTTATGTGTTTCCAAAGGTGGCATGAGTAGGGTAAGGAAGTAGCAAACGAGACTCTAAAATAGTTAGACGTTCTAAGAGCATTGGGTATGCTCGTGCCAAAGGGTTGGTGTCGTTGGCAAAAAACACTGTCACGTCAGCAAAACACTTTATGGCATCAGAAATCCTTTGGCACCACATTTTGTGTCGTTACCCTTGGCACCAGAAAATGTGGTGTCGTTTTTTTTTTCATTTACATATATTAAAACATACACAATATTAACTAAAATAAACTTCATTAAATTAAAAAAACACATTACAATCATTAAAAAAAGTTACATAAAAATAAAAACATAGTACGTAAACAAGAAATAAAAATTACAAACTAGTGATTAAGGTTCCATAAATGCTCCACAAGGTCTTGTCGAAGATCGTTGTGCACTTGTATATCTCGAATTTCTTTGCTTTTTAACATTTAAATCACATCTTTCGATCCAAGTGTCTGCTATGTTCAGCCTTGGATCAACGAACAACTCTCTTAAATTCACTTTGAATCCTTCGTCTTCCAATATCATGTTATGTAACATTATACAACAATACATGATTCTTTTCAACGCGTTGATTTCGTAAGCACGTGCGGGTTGTCGTATAATTCCCCAACGACCTTGTAGGACTTCGAAAGATCGTTCAATATCTTTTCTAGAACTTTCTTGAATTCTTTTAAATTTCAACGTTTTTCAGTCCTTGCAACAGAAACGTTTTCACAAACACGGACCATGTTGGATAAATGTCGTCGGCTAAATAGTAACCTTTCTTGTATGTATGTCCGTTTACTACAAATGGACATTCTGGAGCTCTACCGGCAAGTTCATCATCAAATAACGGGGAACCATATAACACATTAAGATCGTTATTTGCCCCCCGGAACCCCAAAATATGCATGTCACATCCTTATTTTTTTATCCGCAACCGCTTCTAACATAAGAGTTGGGTATTTGTGATCACGTCTTTTGAATTGAGCATGTAAGACCTTTGGACAATTTTTCCAGTCCCAAAGGCATACAATCAATACTCTCGAGCATTCCCGAGAGTCCATGCTCTTTTTCGTGCAATGCATATATTTTTTCAACATTCGTTGAAGTGGGCTTTCTTAAATATTTTTCAACGTATAAAATATGTATGCATTTAGTAAAGTTCTCTAAACATTGTCGTTAATAACGTTCACCAATTTGCAAGTACTCATCAAACGCATCAGGCGCAGTGCCATACGCCAGTTGGCATATGGCGGATGTGCACTTCAAAAGAGGACCAATACTTTACGTCCGACAGCATCGTAACTTTCTCTAACAAAATTAAAATACTCGGGAAGAGGGTGAACATCATAACTTAAAATAGCGTTGACTATTTTATTAAAAAAGTGTAGAACTCATACGATACCTTCGCTTAAAATTCTCTTCCGGATACTTAGGAAGAGTTTCATCATCGCCAAAATAGTCGTCCATTAAACGTTGTTCCGCCTCTTCTCGTTCACGTGGTATGTATGTCCTCGTCCTCTTAATAGCCGATCCCGGTCCCCCGACTTATTGATCACACATACTTAGAAATTGTTCATATGCCGCATAACCCTAGATTTATCATTCCGGGTCTTTTGAAAATAAACATCATAATGATCATAGGTGTAGGCGTTGTTGGGATTGTTTGGATCCATAGTTGAAAGAAAATTCAGTATTATTGAAGTAGAGATTAAATTGGAAGAGTGTGTGAAAAATGGTAAAATAAAGAGGTATTTATAGAGTTTTTAGGGGTAAAAATTTAGAAAATATGGTATTTTTTGCTAAATATCCGTTAGGCAACGTTCAAAAAAAAACAAACCAATGTTCCAAAATTCAAAAAAAAATAAAAAAAAAATCAACGGCGCCGACTGGTAGCTACGGCACGAGCTCCTTTAGCGCGAGCACCGGTATGGTGCACCGTTCTCTTTCCGGGCTGGTGGTTTGGCGCCACTCTAGCAGCCAACCGTACCCCAAGCTCTAAGGAATAAGATAAGTGGGATAAGAATTGGATTGTTACTTAAATTAAAATGATATGTGAAACCTAATTTAGGTGTCTAGTATAAGTTGAAAAGATTAAAGATTGGAAATGATGTTAAAATATGCTTTGTGTCATGAGATAAATGTGAGAAATGAACGTGATAAATGCTAAATAGTATTAGCACCCTTATATGAAATGAGATGTTATAAGTCAAAGTTTGACTTTATAGAGTTAAAAGTATTGAATTTTGCAAGCGAATTATAGTCCTTGACGAAATTCTTTAGAAAAAAAAGTAGAGAAAATGAGGTATAATAGTGGAGAAGTTAAAAGAATGGTTAAGTGACTACGGTAGAATGTGATATTGTGAGTCAAATTTGGCTTGTGAGAAGTCAAATTAGTGTAATTTTCTCAAGTGACAATTAGTCTTTGTAAATTCAAAATAAATGGATTAAAAGTATGGTGTGATAGTAAAAGTGTTGACCAAATGATATAGTAGTTATAGTAAATATGTCTCGGATGGCATAATGACCTTTGTAAGAGCCATGTAATCATGGAATTTAAGCGAAAGTAAAATGGATTAAGTGTATTGATTGCGTTATAGTATCCTAGAGTTGCAAGATTATCTAGATCGCTACAACTAGTTGATTAAATACTTGAAGATGTTAAGACGGAATGAGGAGTTTTATGTGACCAAGTTTTTGGTTAGTAATAGACAAGAGATTTCGGGGACGAAATCCAAATAAGGATGGTAGAATTGTTACACCAAAAACCGAATTTTAAGTATTAAATAACGAATATGCCATTGGAATAGTTTGACTAAGACTTTTATGAGTCGGGAGACTCGCTATGATTGGTTAGTCAACAGAAGTTGAATTTTAGTCAAACCCGATAGTCAAACTAATAGTCAAAGTATTGCATAATGTGGTTATAGAAAATATGATGTGTCATAAATATAAAAGAAATAAACTTAAGGGACTAAAGTTGTAAAATGTTAAATAAGTTATAAAGTTTTGTGTGGCCAAAGTAGGAAAAAAGGGATTAAGAGGCCAAATGTGTCATTTGGCCAACTTTCAAATAGTTGGATAAGTATTATCAAATCCTGTAGATTTCTAAAATCTTCCAAGACTTTCCAGGGTGTTGTGGGTGTCGGTTCAAGAAGATAAAAAGGAGGAAAAAGACGATGAACAAGAAGGGCGTTTTTTCTTGGTGAATTATACATGTTTATAGCAAGGATAAGCTCTATCAATGAAATAAGTAATCTTATATTGAACTATTGTGATGTAAGAAGTTAATGGTTTATGGGATTGATCATCATATTATCAAGATATGATTATATGATGATTAAAAGTGTTTAGAGATGGGATATGGTTATATAAACTATTGTTATAGTTATTTGATTGTAAATATTAAGTATTTATGTTATGATAATTTGACCTAAGATATAAAGAAAGGTTGATGATGATGAATTGATGATGATTATAGTGGATAATCTTAGCTTGGATTCCTAAGGTAAGTAACTATGATTGTTATGTGATTAATATGAATATTCTCATGTTATGTAATTATGTTTGAGTTTGTAAGGTTAAGTTTTGGATTAGTAAGTTTTGGTGTAATAGGAGACTTGTTTAGTGAGGCCATACAAGTGATAGATCGTAATATAGAAGGATTAAGATATGTTTTGTGATTGTTATATGTTAAAGATTATTATGTTTATGTGTTATAGATTATGGTATTGCTATGGTGATGGTTATGAGATTATGATAGCTTATTGTGTTCATGATGCATACTTGTGATTTAAAGTATTATTCATATGATAATCTAGTTGCTTACTAAGCGAAAGCTTACGTATAGATTTTCATATTTTGTAGGTGCTCATGGTGAGAAAGTATTGTTTGGATTATAGCTTAAGGAATGAATGTTCGGATGTTAGAAGGTTATAAGGTATTAGGAGCTTAAGTAGAATACCGAGCTCAAAGTCAATGTTGTACCCCCAAGAGTCTTTTAATGGTTTATATGTTGGTTAATCTAGTGTCATAGTTTATGTTATGGTCGTCAAAGTATTATGGATGTCAAGGTCTAAAGTATGTCGAATTGGCATGTATTAGTAACGGTTAAAGTGTATGTAATGGGTTAAAGGGGTGTTTGGTTTAAGGTGTATTTCCACCCATTGTGGGCTCAACGGGTCGAATGGTTATGAAAATGATTTATTATGTTATGTTAACGATTTCTGGAAGTTTTGGTGTTATGTCGAGTTATGGAAGTCGTTTTCCAGAAATTAGAGTAAGTTGTAAAAAGTTGGGTTTTTTAGTAAAATATGGAGATGAGAGCATAAGACCTTCTGCAATTAAAAGTGGTTTTTTTTTTTTTTTTTTAATTTTCGAAAGTTATCTGGTCATACCCTTATGGGTCGGGCATAAGGCCTTACACCCCCAAATTATTGCTTTGGCAAATGAATGGAATTCTCGGGATTGATCATAGCATCACAATCACAAGTTATATTGAACGACCTAAAGTGTCGCTTGAAAAGAACATCGCTTGATTTAATAAAACAATCGTGAGTTTACAAAGTAGGTCCCAAATGAAAATCAACTTGTGCGAAAATAAGTTTGTTACAATTCAAACGATGTTTTAAAGTGCGTAAAACCCAGTGAGACGCCGTCGTCACCACGACTCCATGATGTGTCCAAATGCATGCCATGAAGTGAATGCCTTAGATACCCGAGATAAAACATGCTAAAAGTGTCAACACAAAGGTTGAGTGAGTTCATAGAGTTTGTTTTGAAATGTAAAGCCTTTCAAAATCGCTTATGCAAAGAACGGCATTGTAAATCGTTGAAATGTAAAGACTTTCAAAATCGTTTATGTAGCAAAGGAATTGTAAATCCACTCGGCCCAAGTCCCTACCATACAAAACTTGCAACCCGTGGTGTTCACAACCCACTTTGCGCTGTAATATGCATAGTTTATGTTCAAACAGAAATCGTCAAATGAATTCACAAAATAGTGCATGGCTCAATGCATCGAATCGCTTATGAAGCAAAGGCATTGTGAATCCACTGGCCCAAGTCCCGCCCATACAAAACTTGCAACCTCGGGTGTTCACAACCCACCGCCAGAATGTATATAGTGTATGTTCAAATCGTTCCAAGACCGTTAGTCCATAATCGTATACCAAGTCCGTTAGACCAATGAATATACCAAGACCGTTAGACCAATGAATATACCAAGACCGTTAGACCAATGAATATACCAAGACCGTTAGACCAATGAATATAATATAGAAATTCTAAGTATGGCAATAATGTTACTTCGTATGACTAGCATTCAGTTTAGATAAACATGTAGTTGCAAATAATCATGAATGTCATAAAAGTTGTTGATGAGCATGTATCTCCCCCAAAACAGTTATGAAAGCAAGTAAAAGTAGGGGCTACGAACTCACCTGTTGCAATGATTACGATGACAAAAGTGGATATACTGAAATATAGCGTGAATCTCGAAAATGACCTATTATGAATGATATGATATGTAATGAGTTGCAATGTAATGTTATGCATGCATTTCATATGTTATTTATACCATTTACGAGTTTTGAAAAAAAATATTACTTGTCGTCGAAAAATACTCTTTTGACGTCTTGACCACTCAAAAATCACTTTACAAGTATTTACGTCAAAATGTCATCCTACAATGGTTTAATAATGATTTTTGGTGAAATTTCCACTTTTCGTCGCAAAACAATGTCGTCGAAATTTTCTATGAAAGTGACAAAAATGGCTTTGAAAAACTAGTCGTAAAACGGTGTACGTCGATCGTTAGAGAACGAACTCGACGGTTTTGGAAAGTTTGTATCGATATCTAAAAGTTTCAGTTCATGAGTTTTCGTCATAAAGGTCTCGAACATAAAGATAATAGAGGTTAAATATGGTGATTTTAGTTACCGTAACACTTATCTCGTAAAAATAATATAGTTTTTCTAAAAATAATAGTTACGACAAGTTTATGAAAACGCATATGTTTGTCGCTTTCAACCGCTTTCTACGTATAATACGCCCTTAGCTTCAGATCAGTAAACTAATATATTTTTGAGAAGTCGAAATAATTTGTGAAGCTTAAGGCTCATTTTTGCCCCAAACAATGTAAAACAGCTTTGTTGAAAATTCTGAAAATAATATATTTCGCTTCGCCAAACTTGTAAAATCCATAACTTCTTCGTTATAAGTCCGCTTTCATCCGCTCAAGCTGCCACGGATTCGTTTTAAAGTATATTTTCTAAATATCAAGGCCAAAGTTTTGTACCAACTGTCGGATTTTCCAGAAAAATGAAACAAGGACAGAACATAATTTATAACTTATCGAAAATAGTTTTTCTCGGACAAAACCTATTCTAATCCCTTCAAATCAACTCCAAAGCTAATCTAATCCTACCATACACCTTCTTAGGGTGTCATGGGTTCCTAGACATCATCAAGACCAATATATACCAAGGGAATAATTATAGGATGACTTTATATGTATAAAACACTAAAAATCAAAGTAAAAATGGTACAAACAACACAAGTCTTGCATGTTTTTGCTCAAAAATGATAAGATGAGTATGAAATGAATATGTAAGATGAAAATAAACATGAGATGCTTACTAGTGATATGATGAGGTGATAAGAACCAAGGATTAACCTAAACACCCTAGGTTTTTATTTCAAAACCTTATAAAGAGTGTTAACTAGATTGTGTTAAACTTGAGCTTGTAAAAAGTTGATGATCTCTTGAATATACTTTATAGGGCCGGTTTTAAGTGATGAAGAACAAGGAGAGAAAGACCTTTTATCAACTTGATGAATTATTGAAGTGAGTGTTGTGATTGAGATAGAGTATAGATCTATCTATATGTAGAAAAATGTTTACCAAACAATAAATGTATACACCCTCCCCACATGGCCGGTTGGAGGGGGGGGGATGTATCTCAAATACATTTTTTTTTTTTTTTATATAATGTGTATAATTATTGTAATAAATGTAGGAAAGGTATAAGTAAAATGTAACTTGTACATAGATGTGAAGTTAAAGTCATATGGATTAAAATAAGTTTTAGAGGATCAAAGTAAAGTATATTGTAGTTATATAAATTGTAAAAATACATTTCTTGTAAAATTTGAGTGATAAAATAATTATCGTATAGTTTTTAAGAAAAACGTCGTAATAATTTACCTTTAACGATTTATGTACGAAATAAATTTAAAACACTATGTAAACTCAAAATATAGTTTTTACAACTAAATGTAAGTATAAAAATATGTCGGGATCATTTTTGAAAGTAACGGATTAAATGTTCAAAATAATAACTCACGCGATAACGTTTATTTAATATAAAATTTACGCGTTAAATGTGAAATGTAAAATCATGAATGAACTAATATGATGTAAATGATGTTAATGAAATGTAGACTAAACTTAGTCCATATGAAATGTTCGTGATGATATGATCATGAATTCGCCGCTAAACCATAAAGGTTACGCGAATTTGGAACACGCAAAGCTAGTTTACGATAAATGATGAAATTGTGAAACGTGAATTGTTTTGAGAGATGACCAAAAATTGAGAATTGTGACATTCTTCCCATGTCGAGGAATCACGCCTCGTGATTCAATCGATGATACTATGGTCCGAACCTCGACAAGGGTTCTAAAAGTTTATGCTCGGGTATGGTCTAAATGATTATGTCAATGCTCATGCATATGAGTTACTCGTCCCACAAGATAATGCCTCTGTGCTATCGTGAGCAATTCCCATCCTAAATACATGCTTTCTTATGATTAGGCTCGATGAGACAAGCTTTCCCATTCCCAAGCAAAATTTTTAAAAGACTTTTTGGTAACCGATTTTTGCTTAATCCCACAACTCATCAAACAAGAACTGCCATACGATTAGGCTAAATCGGTTTAGGTAACGACTTGTTTCTAGCTCGATCTTTGCAACTAATCAAACAAGAACTGCCACCGGATCAAACCGAAACAAGTGGTTTGAAGAAAATCTTTTGAAAATTTGGCTTGATTACGGAATTGCTTACACATATGAGACTACTACTCCCTTCATTGCATGATTCTTCCCGAATTAGACATAGGTGATCAGGCTATGTATAATTTAGGAGTAACTATGCAATGCTTGAACTAATCGACTCATATGATGTTTGGTGTTGAGTCATAAGTCCGCATGTATAAAGAATGTGCACTTATAATGATATGATGAGATGCTATGATGATGTGGTTATAGTCTAGGGTCAATGATGCGACCTAGTTCTCTATAATCAAGCTCGATGCCAACTGTCACACCCCCAAATTACCTGCTTTGCAAATGTGAATGGAATTCGGGATTGACCGTCATAGCATCACAATCACAGTTATATTGAACGACCTAAAGTGTCGTTTGAAAAGAACATCGCTTGATTTAATAAAACAATCAGAGTTTACAAAGTAGGTCCCAAATGAAAATCAACTTGTGCGGAAAAATAAGTTTGTTACAATTCTAACGATGTTTTAAAGACGAAACCCAAGTGAGACGCGTCGTCAACACGACTCCATGATGTGTCCAAATGCATGCCATGAAGTGAATGCCTTAGATACCCGAGATAAAACATGCTAAAAGTGTCAACACAAAGGTTGAGTGAGTTCATAGAGTTTGTTTTGAAATGTAAAGCCATTCAAAATCGTTTATGCAAAGAACGGCATTGTAAATCGTTGAAATGTAAAGACTTTCAAAATCGCTTATGTAGCAAAGGCATTGTAAATCCACTCGCCCAAGTCCGCCCATACAAAACTTGCAACCGTGTGTTCACAACCCACCGCATATGCATAGTTTATGTTCAAAACGTAAATCGCCAAATGAATTCACAAAATAGTGCATGGCTCAATGCATCGAATCGTTTATGCAAAGCAAAGGCATTGTGAATCCACAGTTCGCCCAAGTCCCGCCCATACAAAACTTGCAACCTGTGTGTTCACAACCCACTTCGCCGTGAATGTATATAGTGTATGTTCAAATCGTTCCAAGACCGTTAGTCCATAATCGTATACCAAGTCCGTTAGACCAATGAATATACCAAGACCGTTAGACCAATGAATATACCAAGACCGTTAGACCAATGAATATACCAAGACCGATAGACCAATGAATATAACGATATAGAAATTTAAGTATGGCAATAATGTTACTCATGATGACTAGCATTCAGTTTAGATAAACATGTAGTTGCAAATAATCATGAATGTCATAAAAGTTGTTGAAGAGCATGTATCTCCCCAAAACAGCTTATGAAAGCAAGTAAAAGTAGGGCTACTTAACTCACCTTGGGTAAATGATTACGATGACAAAAGTGGATATAATTGAAATATAGCGTGAATCTCGAAAATGACCTATTATGAATGATATGATATGTAATGAGTTGCAATGTAATGTTATGCATGCATTTCGTATGTTATTTATACCATTTACGAGTTTTGAAAAAAAAATTACTTGTCGTCGAAAAATACTCTTTTGACGTCTTGACCACTCAAAAATCACTTTACAAGTATTTACGTCAAAATGTCATCCTACAATGGTTTAATAATGATTTTTGGTGAAATTTCCACTTTTCGTCGCAAAACAATGTCGTCGAAATTTTCTATGAAAGTGACAAAAATGGCTTTGAAAAACTAGTCGTAAAACGGTGTACGTCGATCGTTAGAGAACGAACTCGACGGTTTTGGAAAGTTTGTATCGATATCTAAAAGTTTCAGTACATGAGTTTTCGCCATAAAGGTCTCGAACATAAAGATAATAGAGGTTAAATATGGTGATTTTAGTTACCGTAACACTTATCTCGGAAAAATAATATAGTTTTTCTAAAAATAATAGTTACGGCAAGTTTATGAAAACGTGTATATGTTTGTCGCTTCAAATCCGCTTTTCACGATAATACGCCCTTAGCTTCGTGATCGAAGTAAACTAATATATTTTTGAGAAGTCGAAATAATTTGTGAAGCTTAAGGCTCATTTTTGACCCAAACAATGTAAACAAATTGCTGAAAATTCTGAAAATAATATATTTCGTCGTCAAACTTGTAAAATCCATAACTTCTTCATTATAAGTCCGTTTTCATCCGCTCAAGCGCCACGGATTCGTTTTAAAGTATATTTTCTAAATATCAAGGCCAAAGTTTCGTACCAACTGTCGGATTTTCCAGAAAAATGAAACAAGGACAGAACATAATTTATAACTTATCGAAAATAGTTTTTCTCGGACAAAACCTATTCTAATCCCTTCAAATCAACTCCAAAGCTAATCTAATCCTACCATACACCTTCTTAGGGTGTCATGGGTTCCTAGACATCATCAAGACCAATATATACCAAGGGAATAATTATAGGATGACTTTATATGTATAAAACACTAAAAATCAAAGTAAAAATGGTACAAACAACACAAGTCTTGCATGTTTTTGCTCAAAAATGATAAGATGAGTATGAAATGAATATGTAAGATGAAAATAAACATGAGATGCTTACTAGTGATATGATGAGGTGATAAGAACCAAGGATTAACCTAAACACTCTAGGTTTTTATTTCAAAACCTTAATAAGAGTGTGATCTAGATTGTAATAAACTTGAGCTTGTAAAAAGTTGATGATCTCTTGAATATACTTTATAGGGCCGGTTTTAAGTGATGAAGAACAAGGAGAGAAAGACCTTTTATCAACTTGATGAATTATTGAAGTGAGTGTTGTGATTGAGATAGAGTATAGATCTATCTATATGTAGAAAAATGTTTACCAAACAATAAATGTATACACCCTCCCCACATGGCCGGTTGGAGGGGGGGGGATGTATCTCAAATACATTTTTTTTTGTTTATATAATGTGTATAATTATTGTAATAAATGTAGGAAAGGTATAAGTAAAATGTAACTTGTACATAGATGTGAAGTTAAAGTCATATGGATTAAAATAAGTTTTAGAGGATCAAAGTAAAGTATATTGTAGTTATATAAATTGTAAAAATACATTTCTTGTAAAATTTGAGTGATAAAATAATTATCGTATAGTTTTTAAGAAAAACGTCGTAATAATTTACCTTTAACGATTTATGTACGAAATAAATTTAAAACACTATGTAAACTCAAAATATAGTTTTTACAACTAAATGTAAGTATAAAAATATGTCGGGATCATTTTTGAAAGTAACTGATTAAATGTTCAAAATAATAACTCACGCGATAACGTTTATTTAATATAAAATTTACGCGTTAAATGTGAAATGTAAAATCATGAATGAACTAATATGATGTAAATGATGTTAATGAAATGTAGACTAAACTTAGTCCATATGAAATGTTCGTGATGATATGATCATGAATTCGCCGCTAAACCATAAAGGTTACGCGAATTTGGAACACGCAAAGCTAGTTTACGATAAATGATGAAATTGTGAAACGTGAATTGTTTTGAGAGATGACCAAAAATTGAGAATTGTGACACTTCCTGACTAAGAGTGCATCTTCATAGTTTCTGAGTAACAGGCCATACGCCCTTCTGAGCCTTGGGCATAAGGGCGTATGGTACACATGTTGTCTTGGAAGATTTTTGTCAATGTTCGAAAAATCATATCTTTTAAACCGTAAGTCATCACGGGTCGTGCCACCGTCGTTTTCGAAGGTAATTGAGTCTATTTCATAGCTGTCAAGATCGCGAGTTTACACGTAAGATCGTACGATCTTACGTGCCCACCAAAAATCGCGGTAGATCGGGTAGGATCGCATCCGAGGTAGGATCGTAGTAAGATCGTAGGATCGCATCGATCGTAAGATCGACACGCCGATCCGAGTTCACTTTTTTTTTTTTTTTTTCTTTTAATCTTTAAGTCCATCTCACTTGCTTAGGCAAAAAAATACATGTGTTTTACTAATGTCTAATAAGTAAACCATTATTGTCTCATTTTCTAAATAGATTATAGTTTATACATAGTTTTTACTTTTCTAAATAGATTATAGTTTAAAAGTGTTCAATAGTTTAATTTATTTACTTCAATCGTGATTAAACTAATCAAATGGTATGTTTTGAAATTCCACTTATGAAACGTTTGTTTTCTTGAAATCATGTAGATGACTAGTATGTTTTGAGAAATTTAGGACTTATGTTATGTAATATTATTTCCACTAAAGCTGCTAATGTAACGATGGAAACTTTACTTTTTTGTGTTTTACTATTACTTTGGTGTTTGAAATTTGAACTTTGACATTTTCAAGAGGATATTATATAAATTTACCTTTGATGTTGAGTAGAAATGTAAAACAGCCCGACTTGGATATCATTTGTTTACAAAATATGACTAATTGGTAGGATCGTAGGATCGCGATCCGATCCTACGATCTCGATCTTGCAAAGACAAAAACGATCCTGCGCGGGATCGCGATCTTGACAGCCTGGGTCTATTTACATTTAAAAATAGTATCAAAGGTTATTTTGTGATAGATTTTTATCAGATATTAAAAGGGTAACTAGAAGTCCGTTATAGTCAAGTCGTTTTCACGTAAAGATTCAAATTTTAGTCAAAATGGGCATGGGGCGTAAAGATTCAAATTTTGATAATAGTGTAATTTTTCTTATAAGTTAAACTTTTAGTTTAATTTTGTTTGAAGTGCATTGGATTTTGTTGTTTTCTTGTGTAAATGATTCATATTGAAGCTTTTTTTTTTTTAATCTGTTATGTATCATATGTGTAGTATCACATGTGATATTTAAATTGATTATAATGAACAATGTTTATTACTTAATCTCTTAGTTTATTTTGCTTGAACATTGTTGTTTTTATTGATATTAATGCTGCATATGAAAGTTTTTTTTCTAACATGTTATGCGTTATATGTGTAGTATCACTTGTGATATTGTGTTTCATATATTTTTTTATGTGTTTTTTTGTTTGTTTTAATGATGCGTGTTGTTGTCAGCTTTTTGTTCGTTGTGGGATTATATGTCGACAAATATTTTTTGTGCTCCAGAATTGAAATGGTACGTATCCCATAACAATATATATTGACACGTTGGAAAATGGATTTAAAAAAAATCGTTATTATGAAAATAATGAAATTTTCTTGAGGCTTGCAATTGAAGCATCTACTTTAGTGGACGTGTGTGTACATATATTCAACAATAGTTATTATATGTTTAATGATTTTGAACAAGTGTTTAAGAATTTATTTTAATAAGTGTTTGAGGAATTCGCGTTCTGTTTTGATTTTTCAAAGATTTAAATGATGTTAAATTACCTTCAGTTTTATAAGGGTTTCAATTTTATGTATCACTTGTTATACTACACTGCAAAGGTAAAGAAAGTGTTTAAGTTTCAGGCGATGCCGAAGCTGAAGGCTGAGCTAGTGATAAAATATGACAAGTAATATTTATTATTTCTTTCATACACACTTGGTAAAATACTAAATTCATTATCACATGTGGTAAGAATATGATATTTCACATTTTCAGTTGAGTATCATAATTGATAACACATATATGTAGAGAACATAAACCATAATCATTAACATTTTTTATGAAGTTGATTATCTCTTGTGATAATTCACATTCTTAGTTGGGTATCCCAATTGATAACACCTGTTATGTAGAAAAAATAAACTATTATCATTAGCATTGTATATTATCAACCAAAAGATTTTAGTACCAATTGTTAAAACATAACACCAAACACATATTGTCTTTTAAATCAAATCAAAAGGATTAGATGCAACTGTTTTCATCAACTTGTTCTAGTTACTTTTGTTCTTCAACAATGTAACATATTGGATTTCACATACACATCATAACATAAACACAAGAGGCGTATAAGATGAGTTTTAGAGAGAGAAAGTTAGAGGTTTGGGAACTTTAGTGAGAGAGAGAAAAATCTTATTATGAGCTCCAACTCTCTACCTTGGGAGGTAGAGAGTATTTATAGTCATTACATATAACGCCACCTGACGGGTCACGTGGATCGTGCATACAGTGGGTAAAGACCCGTCCATCCTCCACGGTGTTACTTAACTAAATACTACATAATATTAAACAACTATGACTACGAGCTTTCTAACGATTACATATACTTGAGGTGTCCGACACTTTAATCCATCGGATTTTCCAAATCCTAACAATCTCCCCCTAAGGGAGGTCACCTCAAACACACATTAACATTACATAGAATACAACCAGATATTTCTTTGAGATAGTTCTTGAATTCTTGTTCATGTTCTTTGTTCTCAGAGCTCGTAGTCTTTGATTCTTCATTATTGCTAGTTTGGATAACTGAAAGTGGAGGTCTTTAACCGATCCACGGATACCGAAGTTTTGAATCGGCTTTGAAATCATCACCATATTAAATCTCCGACTCATCCATTGTGGTGTTGGTATTATGTGATGTTGTGACTTTTGGACCGACATGCTTACATTCTGGATCATGATATATTCTTATCGTGAGTAGCGAAGCTTTAGTTGATTCATGATATTGGCGCTAGCCAGTAAGCATGGAGTGATAATATCAGAGTCAATGATGCACTAATCATGATTTCTTTGTAAATGAATGTGTTGTGTGAGCATGCCACTATGGATTGACCGCCCATTCCCGATCAGCTGTAAACGCCGGGTGTTCCCGCATAAAACGCTTAGCAATAAAGGCACAAGAGTGTCTTTGATCACTTTTGTTGAATTGAGGTACACGCCCACGGTTCCCGCTGATCGCAAGACAAGTACCGCCTCGGATCGTATTATTCAAGAATTTCCTTGACAGGTTTCGCAATGCTTCTAGCCGTTTCAAACCGAACGCCTTAAAGAAGACAACACGGAGTGAGTGAACCAAATGAAATGAGATTCATCGATTGATTAAAAGAGATTTGAAAACAATCGTAACGCTTCAATAGAAATTATTTTTGCAATACAACGAAGGTTTTAATGAAAATCAATTATCAATCATAAACACCTTTTATTTTTGAGAAATAAGTACAATGATGTGTCAAGAAAAGAGTTTTTAAGCACAACGACCGGTTTTCAAAGGTATCCGTCAATCCATAACTCCGAACCGTGATTGATTCAAAAATTGAATCGCCTTATCGCTGCTCAGTTGTCACATGGTTGATCTATTGAATAGATCTCACATGCCACCTACCAAGAGCTTGTTTGATGTTGGCACTAGAAGGCTTTCCATCTTCATTGTGAATATGTTTGCATATCACTGATGTTCCGTAATACCACAAGGATAATGCGTAGGACTCATAAGATATAATCTCTTTCCACATTGTGTGAAACAGAGAGTCTTCATTGAAAGTGTCCTAAAGAGATTTATATGATGATCTCGTGGCTCTAGACTCAATTGTGCATAATTGGTTCCTATGCCGAGACTGTGGAGAGGGTCTCCTATTTCAATATCAACAATCTCTAAGAGAGAGTCGATAGATTATGTCGGTTCCCCGTGAGAATGAAACAAATCCTTTTAAGAGGAACTTGAGTGGTTTGGAAAGTTGAAGTGCAATGCGCCACCGGGTCCATGACGCCTTGTCTTCAATACCGATGTTACCTTGCTAACCACCAGTAGTATATGAATTGAACTCTGGCTGCTCTAAGGTTGAATAAATGGAGGGCTATTTCTTTTCACCCTTTTCACATTCAATTCTTTTTCATTCTTCAACCCCTTCAGACCGAGACTTCATAACTAGAACCTTGTTGGGTTTATTCCAAAGATTAGCTCAGCCTCAAATCCGCACTCTTCCCATATCTCACTTTTCTCCTTTTTTCATCATCATACCTAAGGACTTCTACACTATCTAGTGGATTGTCCCTGGGTAGATCCCTCCGGTTCTGGCAGATCATGGGACCTCAACCTAACCTTATCATCCTTATATCACCATGCACAAAGTAGAGTTGGTCGGCCTTTTTGGTATTGTTCATCTGCCATAGGAACCAATTGAAAACCATTTGTAAATCAATCAAGATACTTGTGATATAGAATCAAAGCATTTTGAATCTTAATTGTTTTGATATTATAGAAATGCTCTCCCTCAACATATGCATAAAAATTCAGAATCTGTTTAGCACATGGAGGCAAGAGATCTTTGAAATCGTTAGATTAAGAGTGAAAGGTCCAATCTTTTGATTAACATTTTCTAAAATGATCATCATCACTTCCCAATCAATTTGAGTAGATAAAACATTTTGATGAAGGATGAGGTTTTCAAAATTTTGCTCCCCCTCAATATGTGTCTCGAAGTTTGAAAGAGTTTTGCACATATTAGAGGAACCTCGCATTTAGAGACAATTCAATCAAGCTTCAATAATTTGAGGTTTAAAGTAGATGCTCCCCTCAACATGTGCATGGAAAATTTGAAATCGTTTGTCACATGCGGGAGGAAAACATGCTAAACACTTATGAAACCATTTATCGAATTATCAGCTTAAATCCAATTTAAATCACAAATTCTCCCCCGATCACAATTATCAAATCATTTGAGATTTGTGATCTCTTAGAGATTTAAATTGATTTTGAAAGCTTTTAAGGAGAATTGTGACTTGATTATGAAAATGTTTTAACTGATAAGGATTGTATTTTGAGACTTTAAACTCCATTGATTAAACATGCATGATTAACTTTTGAAAACATAATAATAGCCAAGGTCTTGAACCAATTGTGTAAAATATTGTAAAACATTTAGAGTCGACCTTGCTCATTTAAGTGCTAATTGTTTGAAGAGAACACTTTTTGATTTAATTGAAAAATCAATCCCCCCCTCAATCAATGACGAAAGTTGTTGATTGATGGATTGAGATTTTGACACTTGATAAGTTCTTTTGATTTTCAAAAATAGAGTCCGAAGTGTTTTCAAAACAATTGAGTTTTCATAAGATTGCAAATATATTTCTGAGGAATCATTTAGAAGGAAAAATATTTGAAATTAAACATTTGTCTTGCTAATGACAAACATTTGTTTTTAGAATCTGAGCATTAGGTTTGAAACATGAGATAAAGCATGGCTCTGTTCTTTCTTTGAAAACGGGTTACCGCCTCGAAATGACAATAAACCATAAGTTTCACTTTCTCCCAAAAATATTTTTGATTTTTTATTTTTTATGAAAAATAAATTATGAACATTCGAAGAACATCTAAAAACCCGTGACATTCTTTAAGTGTCAACATAAAGTCCGTAGATGATATCAAACAAAGAAAAACATGACAAAATAACAATATTTTTGGGATTTTTTAAGATTTTCTAATTTTTATGGATTTTGAAAATTTTATATTTTTCTATTTGCTTTTTTATGGTTTTTTAATTTTGTATTTTGCTTTTCGAAAAAATATTTACAAGAGATAAATTAGTTTAAGAGAATGATGAAATGAGTACCGAGATAAAGATATCGCTCAAAGACGCTGTAGAAGAAAGGAATCAACGTCTCTTAAACTTTCGCCACCAAAGCATTCGAGGCTTCCAAGAAAATCGCCCAACATGAGCCTTCTCAACTTGGATCTTTGGTAGCTTCCCCCCAAACCGACAAACATCGAATAAAGACCATTTCCCTAAGAAGTAGAGTTAAAGACAACGCGGTCTCATTGAATGAAGCTCAACACCCCAAAGAAGACGAAAAAAACGAAGTAACAAGTTGAAACATTGATCGACTCAGTGGTTTTCAAATCCGGAATAACTGATTAATTCCGATCACATGAACCTCTGCCCCCGATGTACACATTTCTTCGAGATTGACCGCTTGTCTATTCAGGGAACAATACATCAACATCTTCATTTTACCTAGTGCATTCCAGATATCTTCCATATAACCAATCAACCCATAATGTACACAAGTACCCAACCGTAGAGACAAACGACATCACAAGAATCGTTGAATCACCGATCTTCTCTGGATGTCAACTCCGAATAATCGATTAAGCTCGATCATGTGAATATGTTTTGCATCCCGATGTACACATATCTCTCCCCGATGGTTGCGATTTCATCTAATCATCATTACATTGTGTACATGAAGCACTAACCGGAAGCACTTTATCATAAATCATATAGAAGATGTCGATAAGCAATATCATCTCACGCTCCAAATATACTTCTCACATTTCTTCCAACCTAACGTGAAGTAACACATACCAAAAGTCTCCAGAGACCATTTCCCCAAATAGTTGGAATAATACATCCTTCCCCCAAATAGTTGGAATAATATGTCCTTCCCTCAAATAGTTGGAATAATACACCAAAGGCTACGAAGTTAAACACCGAAGTTTTCTACTGTTATGACCATTGTCTTTCCTGATAACTTTAATCGTAGAAGTGTTAAGTTCATCATATGTACTCGTTGTGCTTTTAGATATATGTCTCCTTCCCCTTGCGGTTTTGATACCTCTAATCAGCAAAACATAATATACCCATAAGCTTGAAATCTTGTGAGAAGAACTCAAATAGCCCAAATGAATCCTGTGAGAATCAATCAACAGTAAACTCTCTCGACTATCTTTATCAACCCATATGTAGACAATTTAAAGTGACCACCGTTGAAGAAAACCCGATATACCAAACTTGAAACTGAAGTCGAATTCCCCGCATTTGTATCTTAAGCTAGCACTTAATGATGGAAGAACGGTGTCGAGAATCTATGCTTCTAGCAAATCTCTAAATACTCAATACTCAAACAAAGTATGAGACATTAACACCTCTTGAGATTATCCACATCGCCATCCGCATGTGACCGAGTAAAGCAACGAACTCCTAATAGTGATAGTTAACCATGTCTTCAACCATCCACCCCGACTGCTGGTAACTAGATAAACCAAGTCTTCAACTCAAATTCTTAAGCCCAAGCAAGTTATCAAATAAGAACACGCCTTTGTAGAAAGTCAACTTTAATCTCAAATAAGTGATAAATGATTAACTCTGAAGTAATCAACTTATGTCAAATGCCCAACACATGAATAAACATACAAAAAATGAACCGGAACAAATGCTTCCTCAACATCGATGCATTCTTCCTAAAAGTATACATGTAGAAACTGACCGAAGATTCACCAATAATGTCTTCGAGCGGATGAGGTAGACATTTTCCTTTAAGTTCATGTGGTTGATTTATAGCGCACATCGAGAGAACAATAATCCGTGAAGATTTGGCAAAGGAATACCAAAGAGCGGATCATTATTCATGAACAATAATCCGTGAAGATTTGGTAACGAATACCAAAGAGCGGATCATTATTCATGAGTGTAATCGCAATATTATGATAGTCAATATCAAAGCCTAGAGGAATAACTGGAGATTGGGTTTCTTGAGTAGTCTGAGTTGTACTTCTTAGATGATCAATATTCGCTAGCGGTTGGAAATACTCATCAAACATATCTTGAAACAATGAATCCCACACAATAAATCCCATTTATCCTTAGTGAGTGAAACATTAGGCGTTGGAGGAGACTCATCAAACATTAAGTCGTATGACCATTAATCAAACATCCATCATCATTTAGTATATTCACTCTTCTCCCCCTCAAAAATTGCATCCAAAGTTGCCATTTTTGATTTAGCAAGTGAATAAGAATATACACCAATGAACGTAGATCCAATTGATGACTGAATAAGCATGGGAGAAACATGAAGCTTGTTGATGAAGAATGTCGATGAGAATGGACATAACATGAAGATTTCTTCTCTCAAGATAAAGCGCGACCGACGCTGCACTTTTCTTTCTTTCGAGGAACGGGCCCTGAAGTGTTATCTGCAGATGCCATAATGTTGAAGAACGAGGCCCGAATCGATGAACAGACGTCATAGCCGATTGAATATCAATGTTGAGTAACTTGAACCCGTGAGTTATGAGATATCAATCCTTTTGTAATCCATACTTTAAGCCGTACCCATGTATTGAAGGATCAAGTATCTCGAATCGGAGTAAGGACTACCTGCACTAATATTACAAACTTGATTGCATATATTTTGGTTAGTGACATCAATATCCAAACCCTTTGGGGTTTCACGGTCAACATTGAGAATGCCATTGGTAAACATCTTTCCTGTAGGAATCCACCTAAGTCCAAAGATCCTTAAACATTCTACCGGACGGTATCCACTTATGGCAAGGTCTAGGATTGTTAGGCTTCTTATGCATAGTGAAAGACTTATCCTTATTCCTAGTTTCCACAGATTTAGCAGTTGGTATCCATCTAGGCAAAGATTTTGGTTTGTTTTGCTTCGTATGCACAATAGATGACTTAGTGAAAATCCTAGACTTAACAGGTTGAACCTTTGTATGAGCATTTACCTTCTTTAGGGATTTTGAAACACAATTATCATGATTTGCCTTAAAGATGCATTTCAGACAATTTGAGCAAACAAACTTTGTTTGGATTCTAAAATGATCTAGAGTTCTTAGAGTGATCTGCTATGGGAATAGCTTTATTCGAAATGCAACTACTATTAGATACAATCCAATCCCTAGTCTTTATTTGAGTGTTCCTAGGTAATAGTTTAAAACTACTAGCAGTGCTTTGAAATCTCGTAGAATTCCTCACCCTAGGTCTAGCACCTAAAATTCTATCCTTTTGAATATGTGCCTTCTTTCTAGCCATTTCTAGATAAGAGTTCTTATACAAGTCATTCATATCAATTTTCCAAGGCATATGAGGTGAAGTGACTGGTTTTGACAAAACTTGTTTCACATAACTTGGGAGGCAAACCGTGTTTTTGAAAATTTTGTTCTTTCAGATTTAAATGCAAGAGGGTCAACAACCGACCGGTCTCTGGGATGAGAAACCGTTTCCCAAGGTTGATGGTTTTGTAAACTTAGTGTTCACACTTTTCCCTACGGTTTTTCTAAGCTCATTCTTTAAGGCAACAATGGCGAAACTCTTTTCCAGAAGTTGAGCTTTGAGTTCATCAATTTTAGCTATCAAAGGGTTTGTTTGTTCCATTGACTTAGTTCTAGCTTCTTTGACAGAGTCACTTAGTTCTATGTGATGCTTTCTCAAAGACTCATTTTCCTTTAGTAATTTAGCCACGTAAATTGACAGTTCATTATTTCTTGTTATAGTAGCATCAGTGTCTTGTGTATTCATGACTAAATTACTTTTCACATTCAAGACATAAATATGTTTCTTCAGATTGTAAATGGTTGAGTCTTTGTCTTGAAGCTGAGCTTTCAAAGTGTTAATTTCAAAAAGTTCACGAAATTCAGAAGTTCAATTTTACATGGTTTGTTAAGTTGAAAACTTTCTTCTTTACTTTGTATCGCAATTTCAAGTGAAATGCAATATTTTTCAAGATTTGAGAATTTGTTTAAAAGTTCATCAAAAGCCTTTTTATCAACCATATCTTTTGTTTTGGAACACTTAATCTCGCATCACTCAACCAAGGAACATTTATCATAATCATGTTCAGAATTAAGATTAGTATGTTTAGGTACATTAGAAGATGCACTATGTTGAACAGTTAAGGGTACCTCATCACATGACACCTGTTCATTTATCTGTCTGATATCTGCATCCTCATCATGTGTAACAAGAGTCACCGAACCATCGGCCGCTTCAAGCTTATCTCCGCCTCGAGCCTATGTGTTCGCACTAACCGATCCATCATTCCGATTCTTTACCCATCTCAACACTACGCCTCTTGATTGCACTTGACATTCATTCACCAAACATTCATTCACCTCTCTCGACATCAGATCCACATCTTGTCCGACATGAGTTACTAAACAATTTGTTGCATCATTCTTTGTTGTCTCGTTATTCTCATTCAAGAACATCCGATATTTCAACCGATACATTACCCAACTCATCACAACAATCTCTTAACCGCACTGGCCACACGCCCACTTTTTCATCTTTCTGAGTAACTTCCTCAATATACTTCTCCACATTATGTATGAGATGAATAAGTGTCTCAATGAACATGCTAATTTCCATTCCAAGCAGTGTCTCTTGAAAGATATTTCACCAAGTCTTGATCATAATCGATGAATATTCCCCATTGATGAATGGTCAAATTGTTTGTGGATCACATGAAGTGCAAAGATCGAACTATCCTTTTGAACCTTCTCTTTGTCAATTTGTAGCT
This sequence comes from Chrysanthemum makinoi, assembly GCA_910596185.1. Lineage (NCBI taxonomy): Eukaryota > Viridiplantae > Streptophyta > Magnoliopsida > Asterales > Asteraceae > Chrysanthemum > Chrysanthemum makinoi. Next base: position 220,723,349 of record OU343217.1, read on the forward strand.
CCAATTGCTCTAGGTTTAACAACAAAGTTCCTGTTAATGTGGATAAGTCTTGACGGAAGAGGGCAATACATGTTCGTTTCATTGATGTGAGTAGAAGTAACATGAGGTGAGAGTGAAGTTGTTGATAAGGTTCAATGTCGCTTCCTTTGCATGGCATTCTCAGAGGTCGAACAGGTGCAAATCTTTCTCATTGGACTCGGAGCATGAAGAACTCAAATCATCATTGATTGATTCCATCATCCGTAACCGCTCAAGATAGCTAATATTCTCATGGTTGTCTACAAGATCATACGCTTGAGTACTTCTCAAATCATCAATCGAGTGTAAGACATGATGTTGATGAATCCACGGTATTTTACAAGTCTATGATTTAAACCGAGAAATAGAATCTTGCTGCTGATTTTACTAAAATCAAGACCAAACCGCTAAGCAATGACCAATGGAACGAAGTTAAGAAGACCGATGAATTGTCACAGTTGATAGACAATTGTGTGTTAGACTTATGATTGTTTGTAGGATTAGCGAGATGTTGTTTGGTTGAGATTTGGATTGGTTTATACTGCTTTTACGGAGAAATTTTGGTCTAAAAACATAAAACCTCAATAACTTCTGCTCGGGGATTTAGCCCTCGGCGTTGACCCAAGTTGATTCGGCGCGCCATTTTCCTCGCTTCACCGTTTTGATGGTAGAACCCGAAAACGGAGTTACGGTTCAAAAGTTATAGCCGTTTGAAATTTTGTCGGGAAAAGTCAACAAGTCGCTTAGAGTTCTTGAACCAAGTCGCTAAGCCCAAGTCGCTAACCAATTAGAAGACAAGTCGCTAAGTTCCAAATCGCTATGAATTTTGACAGCAAGTCGCTATGCACCAAATCGCTAAGACGTCAAGTCGCTAAATAGCAACTCGCTAAGGTCCAAATCGCTACCACCAAGTCGCTAAGAAACTTAAAGAACAAGTCGTTATCAAAATTGAAAGCAAGTCGCTACCTTACCAAGTCGCTACCCGTAGTGGAGAATCCACTAAGTGTACTGTTTGTCGGCTTGTCTCAAGAGACAAGTCGCTATGACCAAGTTGCTACCAAAACTCACTACAACTCGCTACCTTTAATCAAGCAAGTCGCTACCAAGAAATTCACTCCGAGAGCCAAGTCGCTACCAAGAAAAACTTTAAAACACACTTTTCAATCCAAAACAAGCTCAACCACAGTGATTCAAGCTTACCAAATCAAAACCCAAGCACATACAATGATCCTAAACACAAAAGTACACCCAAAATTCAAACTTTAACACAAGAAATGAACCAAATGATGCAAAAATCACTAAACTTTTTCAAACTCAAAAACCATCTAAAACCACTAGAAATCCAAGGATATGTAAGAGATGATCTAACCATGGCTCTTGATACCATTTGTAACATATTGGATTTCACATACACATCATAACATAAACACAAGAGGTGTATAAGATGAGTTTTAGAGAGAGAAAGTTAGAGGTTTGGGAACTTTAGTGAGAGAAAGAACAATCTTATTATGAGCTCCAACTCTCTACCTTGGGAGGTAGAGAGTATTTAAAGTTTTACATAAAACGCCACCGACGGGTCATGGATCAGCATACAGTGGGTAAAGACCCGTCCATCCTCCACGGTGTTACTTAACTAAATACTACATAACATTAAATAACTATGACTACGAGCTTTCTAACGATTACATATACTTGAGGTGACCGACACTTTAACTACTGGATTTTCCAAATCCTAACAAACAATCTTCATCTTCACTACTTCATCAACCAACTCCTTCATTTTGTTCCCATCTGGTTTCTAGTGCAAACCTATTTGCATACTCTATCATCAGCTTCTTTTGGTCATTCATTTCATTCTCATGTTGTTCAGCTTTTGGAGTTGCCATTGATATCACAGGTGTGTCGACTTTTTTCTATTTGTTGAATCAGTGTTGGTGATGGAGGAACTTGTGATATCACACTTGATATCGCGTGTGATATCACAGTTGATATCACAAGTGTTTGAGTTTCTTCAGTTTGTTTTGTAGAGATGTTATGTTTTCTTCAAACACAATTGCAGTTGTTGCTGATTCGTTTCTTTTGATGGGGCCATTTTTTTACACATCTCATTCAAATCTGCATCAAAATATTTTCATATTTTTGGTTTGTGTATGAATAGTTCATTTTTTCAATATCAAATGTCAAACAAAAAACTATTGATCATCACATTAGATGTACTACCAAACAACAATCATTTAGCTATTATACCATAAGTGATATACTACAAATCAATATTGTTATCAAATATTGCTGTAAAACCTTTCGAAACATCCACAATCTATCCATTAAGCAGACAAATTCCCACAAATCTAATAGAACCATCACAATATCTCCTGTGTTATGCTATTCATAACCTCTAATCTCTCATATTATAACAAAAATCATCACATCAGCACAACTTATCAAAAAATAATTAGTAAAATACACTAATAACGTTTCTATAAAAGTCAAAACTAAAGTATTATCACAACGATCCACAATAGACAACCAAAATGAACAAAAACTTAAAAATCTTCATAAACAAAGATAAAAACACAAATAAAATACATAAATAAGAACAAAATCACAAAAAATAGTTAGATAACATCAAATAATGGATCGGAAAACTGTACCATCATTCGCAGTTTCAATTGGTTCATTTTGAAGCCTTTTTCCCAACCGCTTGTGCATGCTTCGATTCCTTCATTTTTATGTGTTTTATTTGATTTCTACGGTTAATAACTGTTGATTTTTGATTTTTATGTTAAGTTTTGATTATAGTTAGAGAGTGAAAGTGAGTGAAGTGTGTGTATATTTGTGAGTGGTTGAGATAGGGTGGAAAGAGAAAGATAATGAAAGGTGGGAAAAAGATGGTGAGTGAAGGTTAGTTAATGAGATAATTTACACTCGGAAAATTACAAAAAGAGGCCAAAATCCAAGTTGGTCCATTATGTAGTCACTTTCAATATATTTTTCCCATTTTCGCCTACGCCAACTGATCAACCTGCTCGACTCCACTCATTTATTGACACATGTTCCTTACAAGTACAAGGTTATGTGAAGATATTTTTTTGTTTTATTCCAAAATTACAAATATACCCTTGTTATCTCTCTTTGTTAATTACCCACCTACCTTCACCACTTTACCACCCACCACCACTACCACCACCACCGCCTCGACCACCATTGCTCAATCCGCTAAACCATCACCCACCATTGCTCAACCGCTAAACCACCACCGCCAACTCCTCGACCACCACCGCCAATCACCATTGCTCAATTGCTCACCAAACATCTCCAAACTCCACACCATTTTCTCGTGATAAAAAGTAAAAAGGTAACCAAACTAACCATTTTCTTTATACAAAAAAAAACTAAAAAGATAACTCAATTATTAGAAGAATGCCCTTGTATATACATGATCCTGTGGCTTTTTATAAAGAAAAATGCAAAGAAAACAGAGTAATCAATTCTTTAAAATACATAATCACATCCTTATCTTTTGCTAAATTATTATAATGCAGACATAGAGCTCCATAGGTAATAACATCCGGCTTTATTCCATTTTCCACCATTTGAGCATATAGATCCCAAGTTTCTTCAATTATTTTTGCCTTACAAAGACCACGTATAATAGGATAATAGGAATTAACATCCCAAAAACACCGCCATCCTTCATACCTTCAAGAAGCTTAATCGCTGTTTGTATTCACCAAGCTTACGCGAACCCCCTTATTATGCAAATAAATGTCCACCGTGGTACTGGTAAAACAAAAGTATGAGATTTGACCTATGAGCTTCGTGTTATGTTAACGAGACGTTAATTGTTTGAACAAGTCTAGTTGAGTGTAGCTGCTTATGCACCAAATGTGGGTATTTAATGTTAGGTTCACTTGGAATGGACTGTAAAAACATTGGCTTTAGAATGACGAACGCATCAAGCTCATTTCCGCCTAGTGATTCAACGCCTCATCCACTTCACCTTGTTCTAAAAACCCTCCAATTAACAGGTTATAAGTTCCAAAAACCCTTCATCGGTTCATCAACTAACAACCAATAGATCCATTGCTCGATTGGGTGGTGGTCGTTTGATTTGGCCAGTGGTTGCCGGATCTAAAGTGTGTATGAAAAAGAGAAAAAGAGAAAAGAGAGTGAGATTCATGCTTGTTCGTGTTATGTGTTTATCCAGATCTATCTTTAAGGATGGATAAGATATGTGTGGTGGTGAGGTGAAGAAGGGTGTTTTATACATTTAATAAAAGCAAATTAAATCAATAAACAATTAGTTGCACTTTAAAATATTATAAAAAGAACACGTGTCAATAAATGGTTGGAGTCGTTAGCTTGATCACTGAAAGACGGCCAAAATAGGAAAATGATGCTAAAAGTGTCTAAAAATTGACCAACTTAGATTTTGGCTCTTTTTAATTTCTCTTTACACTTTAGGTCCTTCCATTTTTTTTCCCTTAAATCTCGTCCGTTAAATTTAAAGATTTGTGTGATTCAGATTTGTTCCCCAAAATGTAGCGAATTATTTTCCCACAATAACTCGGACTCTAAAGTACACAATGTCATGAACAATCTTTTCATTTTAAAAAAAATATTAATTTTAGTAATCTATGTATTCTAGAGTCCCTTTATTTTACTTACCATCAAATTGATGCATACCAAGGAACAGATCTGCACCGTTGGATCAAAAAGACAAAACTTAATGAAGAAAAATACGGAGGGACTACTATTGTAAATTCGTCATTCTATCCCTAACCCACACACTAAACACGTCATTTCTCACAAATATTAATCACACAAAAAAACACATAGATAACACTTTCTCTCTAAGTGAAAACTTCAAAATAAAACAAAAACATCACAAATCATCCAATTTTAACCGTCAAAATCAAAGAAAACACATAAAAATGAACGAATCAAGGCAATCCAAAGCAAATCTGGAAAAAAAAATAGGTATGGCTCTTCCAATTCATTATTTTGTTATTTATTAACTATTTGTTGTGATTTTATTCTTATTTCTGTTTTTGATAGTGTTTATGAAGATTTTTTTTGTTTTTTTGTTGATTTTAGTTGTTTATTAATATATATACATGTGATACAAAAAAATAAATTTGTCTTGGTGTGATTTTTATTGCGATTGTGACATGCTTTTGGTAGTGTTTTTTAGTGTTTACATTTGGTTGAGTTTCTGAGTAAAACACTTTGTATACATGGATGCACACCAAGTGTTTGATTAAATGTGAGTGAAAAGTATCGACGTGTAGTATCACCAGTGATATTTGAAGTTGAATCGATATATGTATTATCACTAGTGATATTTGTATTATCACTTGTGAAATTTTTGTTTATTTGATAGGTGTTTTTGTTACTTGTTAAGATTTATTATATATAATGTATAGTATCACTTTTGATATTTTATTGTTATTGTTTTGTAATCATAGTTAAACTCTTTTTTGCTAAAAGTTTTGATGATATATTATTTATGCGGAGTAAATCCAATTTGTCGCCAATCAAATTTTTGACTCCATCTACAGAGATTCATAAAAGTAAAGGTATATTGTAACGTATAAGCATGTCTCCTTAAGAAGAATTAACTATGATAAAACCTCAATGTATGCGGCGCACTTGATTTAACATTTAGCTTATGTGTTATAACATCAGTGATACATACACATTCAGAGAATGTGTATGTATACTTTCGAGAGAATGTTATAATGGTATCCCTAAAAACATGGATATTTATTCTACAGTATGAACACTTTGCTGTTTTTGTAGATTTTAGTAGTTTATGAGGGATTGTTGTGAAAGTTAGATGATTATTGTGATAATATGAGAGACTTAACAGGCTAAAATAAATATTGTAATTGTAACATGATTTTGTTAGATTTGTGGTAGATATATGTGCATAATGGATAGATTGTGCATGCTTCGATATGTTTAAAAGCGGTATTTGACTCTAGTATTATTTGGTATCACCTATGATACAACAATTCCAATGATTGCTTATTGTTAGTATATCACATGTGATACAACAGTTGCAATATTGCTTATTTGTAGTATGTCACATGTGATACAACAGTTGTAATGATTGCTTATTGGTAGTATATCATATGTGATACAACAGTTGTAATGATTCCTTGTTGGTAGTAAATCACCTATGATATTTGATGACGTATACTTATTCAGTTTATATATCACATATGATATTAAAAAAATAATGAACTATTCATACACTAACATGGTATATATTTTATGCAGATTTGAATATAAAACCGAGAACTATCAAGAAGAAAAAAAACAGGGGTTAAAGGTGAAAGGAAAAAGACCTTGGCGAAAAAACAACCAAGTCAACTGAAGAAGTGAACAAAGAAACAACATCGTCACCGACAACACTAACAATACCATGCCAATTAACAAAATCTCCGCTAGACATTTAAGCTTAGGAAACATGAAGAACAAACACGTAAAACATATACACCACCAAAAAATAATCGAAAAGAAACATTTGTGATATAACATGATCTACAACCACCAACAAGAATCGTTGAACTCGACAACAGAGACTGCATGTAAGAAAGCAAAGACAGTTGCATAAAAAGAAGAAGAGGAATGAAGAAGAAGAAGCTGCAAACTAAAAAGAATGAAGTGGTAAAGAAGACAAAAGGAAGGGATGCTCATAAAGCTGTCAAGAACAAAGTTGTAAAAAATAAAAAGACAAAAGCATCAATTAGTAATTTTCTTTTGCTACTTAAATTGTAATTTTCTCTTGCTACTTAAATTGTAAATAATGGTAATTTCTATTCAGTTGTAAACAATGCTTTTGGTTTCTTTGAATATAACATTCTTTTGGTAATTTTATTAGAGTATCACAAGTGATATTAATGAAAAGTCAGTTAAAAATACCGTTGACTTCATGAAGAAAACTACGAAAATAAAAACATGACATATTCTCAAAATCAAACAAGAATAGGATTCATGGAGCATTGATTTTGAGTAACATAACGATTCGGCAAAAAAAAGGTCAACATATATATCAATTAAAGAATAATATTACAAGTGATACATGTCAGAAACAAGTAAACACATAAATGATGTAAATATTTCATCATTTTCATGCTTTATCACAAGTGATAAAATGACAAAATATTTCATAAACTCATAGAGACCTCATAAAAATTAATTCCAACTATTTATCACAAGAGATACATAACTTCTAATTTATGACAAAGACGGAGCTTGGAACCGTGAAGCTCAACTGAAATTGCTTTTCGCATAGCACCATCTTGACCAGTTAAAATGATATTCGGATAATGCACAAAAGCTTTCTTGAATGCTTGGAGTAACCATACACAAGATTCAGTAGTTTCATTCTTAAGCAGCACGTAACCAACAATAATGAACTCCCGTGATTGTCAATTACAAAGAAAGGCACAAAACCATCATGTACTGAAAAGAGAAATATCTCGTGATAATATATACAAAATGTACAAAAACAATGAAATATCACAGAGATATTACAAATTAAAAGCATACTTATTTGTTTTGTATGTATGAAAAAGAGACGATATCACCAAACTATTTGTGATTGCAATTTGCAAAAAAACGGCTCCATCAAGTGAAAGAATCAACAACAACCGCAATCGTGGTTCAAAAGCACAATGTACTCCACAAAACAAATTGAAGAAGCTCAAACAACTTTGATATCGCCTGTGATATCATAAGATCCTCCATTACCACAACTGATTCAACAAAATAAAAGAAAGCTGGCACACCTGTGATATCACAAGTGATATCACATTAGATATATCACATGTGATATCAAATGTGATATCACATTTGATATCACCTATGATACAACTGAGAAACCAGAGAATACAGAAAAGCAAAAAGGAGAAAAGCGTAACCCCAAATACAACACACTGAGTCTTATTATCTTTTGTAATTAACCGAATTACATGATTCCAGACAGGGTTTAAGTTGTAAGCATCAAAATAAAGGTAACCAAATGAAAATTTCTCATATTCTAATATAACAAAGTTCTGCACCACCAATAAAGCGACCTATGAATTTAATTATCTGATGTGTCCAAAGACTAGGCCATAGATATTTTTGTCAAGTACTTCTCCATTGCGCACTCCCCTTTAAAACTTCTTCTGTACGATTCTTCTCCCATCAGTTACCATTCCTCCATCCTATTTTTGTAAAGCATTAAACACCACTACACTCCTTACCCATTGTCGCTTCAAAAAAAAAGTGTTTAAAGTCTTGCAATAGTTCCACCGATTGAAGAAACAACACTTTCAACATCTCTTAAAAATCTCCCTTCAAATTCGATCTATGCAAGTGATAGTTTTGATGTCTACACCTTAAAGCTAGTAACTATCGCATAAATTCATTTTTTAAGGGTTTAGATTGTAATCACATTGTACATGTATGTGATGAAAAAGTTTTTTTTCAATTCAACTCAATTTATTTGATTTGATTTAGTTTAGTTTAATTGCGTTGATGCAAAACCTCAAAAACAATTAGGGGAATAAAGTTTGGTTCAATAAAGATCAAAGAAAAATTAAAGATCAAATAAACCATTCTCAACCACTCATTTTTTTATCAAAACAATAAAATAAACTTTAACCTTCATTTTTAAAAACTAAATATCTCACAAACCATTGATCGTTAGACGAAACTAATCATACCATCACGACAAGCATAAAATTACCTTTAATTTTATATCCAACATCTTATACTTTCGACGAATTTTTTTCTGACTTTTTTGTGGGTTTAGGGTTTACGGTTAGGGTTTAGGGGTTTGACTTTTTTGGGTTAAGCTTTTTAGGGGTTAAGGGTTTAGGTTTCTTACGGTTTAGCGGATAGGGTTTAGGTTTTTTTGGTTTAGCGGTTAGGGTTTTAGGGGTTTAGGGTTTTTGGGGGTTTAAGGTTTTAGAGGTTTAGGGTTTTAGGGTTTAAGGTTAGGGTTTTTATGGTTTAGGGGTTAGGGTTTTTTAAGTTCAAGGGTTAGGGTTTTTAGGGTTTAGGGGTTGTGTTAACACAAAAGAGTATTTTTAAAATATTCATTTATAGTGTAATATATCGAAACCTGCAAAAAACGATAAAAAATAAGTTCGTCGAAAGTATACAATATTCGATCTCTATAGAAAGATAATTTTATTCTTGTCGCAATGGTATAATTAGTTTTATTTAACTATTAACGGTTTGTGAGATATTTAATTTTTAAATATAAGGGTGAAAGTGAATTTAATTAATTTGATAAATGTTTGAGATTAATCCATTTGATCTTTAGTTTTTATGTGATCTTTATTGATCTCACCCCTAGGGGAATAATCATTTTTTTTCCGATTCTTGATATATATAGGAACTATTTTCGTGTTCTATATTTTGTTATTATTCTTCTAATTTTGTTTTAATGATTTAGTTTTGTTTTATTGGATGTTTAAGTGCGTACTGCGTGTTTATTAACGTTGTAGATTTATTCGGGTGGGCTATGTTCAATAACTCAAGGTATGCTTCCAAACCAAAAGTTTAAATTGTTACACATGTGTAGTTTATAGTTATAATGAGTGAACAATTACTAATCATGTGGGATTTAGCATGTATGTGGCAATCGCAGTGTAGTCATGTCGATTAATTGGAACACCATGCCCCCGCACCAATTACTAATCATGTGAGATTTTGCTGATTCTTTGTGTTACAAGCTTCTTAGAGGCCTTGTTGTTCACGAGTTTGTAAGCGTTTATGATTTGTCTCATTACTTATAGAAGTTTGAGGTTTGATAAGACTATTGATTGATATTACATTCAATTTTATACGTGCATTGCAATGGTGTTTTGAGGACTTCTAGGTTGCACGGACATGGACACGGACGCGGACACGCATGACATACGACAAAATCTAAAAATATAAGACTCGGACACGGCATGGACACGGGAATTATATATACATATAAACATGTACAAAGCCTTAAAATCAAATGAAATATCATAATAATAAAGAAACACAACTAATGTGACGGACCTTAAGGCCAAATCTAAGGTGTTCTTAAAACTAAAAGTCAACTAGTCAACAAGGTCAAACGCCTCGTGATAAATATAACGTAAAATAAGGAAAATTAAGGGTAGTTACCTATAATATAGTTCTTATTTCTTCAATTGTAAATTTTAAAAGAGTACAAATTATATTTTTAAATATATCGACAAATTAAATAATACTATCTAAATTTGTACGGGTATGAAAAAGAAGAAAGGAAACAGTAACTCATCTTGGGAACATACAATACAATTGTCTTCACCTATCAAAAAGCAACTTTATGACCATTTATTATTGTTTTTCATCTTCATTGACGATCATCTTCATCACCCAACGCTAAAGTCCGCCATATATGTAATCACCTTCTTTTTCAAGTCCGCCATATCCGCTCGCAATCACCTTCTTTTTGTTTATTCATTCCTTTCAAATCCGGGTCCGCCGTCCAAATCCTGTCCGGCCGTGTCCAAGCCGCTTCCAAATCCGTGTTCGCCCAAACATCACGCGGGACACGCACGCGCGCGGTCGGACATGTGTCCGAGCCGTTCGAGGCGTGTCCAGGTCCGATTACATCGCCACGCCGAGGTTTTGGCCGCGGTCCGTGCTTCCTAGTTTGAGGTTTGTTATGTGGAATGGAGCAAAGGATCGCGGAGGTATGTTACGATATGTACTTATTTCTCTTTGGTCCTACATGACAACTTGTGTTACGTGGAATGGAGCAAAGGTTTCATAAGACTATTGATTGATACTACATTCAAAGAAAGTTATTGCAAATACATAAAGGTGAATTTTATTCAAATGACTAAATATTTCTACCCGAAGGAGAGTGTTCGAATTTGTAAAGTGACTTACTTAACTTGATTGGAGTATTGTATCATTTTTATGCCGCAAATTTCAAAATTTAGTAGTAAAACAAATTATATTTGATGTTGTAACTTCTTTAAGTTAGTCTACAACATGTGAAAAGTATTCGGTTGAAATTTGTTTCTTTTCATACTGGTTGTTTCATGAACCTCCTTTAATATTGGTTGTCGTGTTTCTGGTCTTTGGTTTCAGGTCACATAACTTTCTCTTGAGCTGCCTGCATCGTTCAAAGATACGAGTATCCTTTACTGTAACAATTCGCATTTTCGGGTCACTATTCATGTTTACTATTCATTTTTACTATTCATCATATTTTGGGTCATTATTTAAACTCAAACTTTTTTTTCCCGAAAAATTACTATTCATGAGTTACTATTCACCGTAATTTTTATTATTTACTAATTTCGCATAAATTAAACAAGTAAATACTTTTACACAATTTTCATGCATAAACAATGTACTCTGTACTCATAATGTATAAATATCTAGTTACTATTTATAAATATCTAGATATTTTCAAAAATATTTAAACACTATTCATCAAAATATCTAAACACTATTTATCAAAATATCTAGATATTATCAGATATTTTTCCTATAAATGAAAAGAAAACTAGTTCATTTTATTTCACGTAAAAACACACACATTTCCTCCTCCTGATGTCGCCACCCTCCATACTTGATTTTCGGTTCGAAGTTATACACATAAGTTGAAGGCATAAGTATTCTCTACGTAAAAATTTAGTTTATTTTGTATTTCCGCGGTTGGATTAAGAGCTACACAATGGTGGGTTGGAGTCGTGGGTCCCGAAATTCTCAAAACTTTTGCAAGAATAGATCGGAATATTAAAGATTTTTGTTTTGAAGCTATTGGGATAGTTATGGGGTAGGTATGAGGTGATTAAGAGGTTTTTATAGTTTAGGAAATGGATTTTGAATTTAGACGCTAAGCCGCCCAATTTTCTAGTATCATTCATCGCTTATTATCGTGAGTTCAGTAGTCCCACTTTTACTCGCTTAATTGTTTACAAACTTTTGGGGAGATACATGCTCAACTACTTGCTTTTACAAATACAAATACTCAAAACATTTACACTTTTATACTACGCTATACTTTTTATACTTGATTTGAAAAATACTTGATTGCATACATACATGATTATGATATACCTATTTTATGCTATTCTTGAATACATTATACTTATTTGCATTATTCAATTCAGTGGCTCCAAATTAAGTTGTTGGATGACCATTAATTTAGTGGCTCCAAATTAAGTTGTTGGAAGGCTATTAAATTAGATACATACACAAGTGGCTCCAAATTAAGTTGTTGGAAGACCATTAATTTAGTGGCTCCAAATTAAGTTGTTGGAAGGCTATTAAATTAGATACATCCTAAATTAAGTTGTTGGAAGAACCTTGTGGTGACATATATACTTTTTATTACTATGATACATACATACATGATTGTGCAAACTATATTTTGGCAATGGGTTGTGAACACACAGATTGCAAGTTTTGTATGGCTGGAACTTGAACCGAGTGGATTTACAATGCCTTTGTGGTGAACATTCTTTAAAGGCTTTTTAACTTATTCAAAACAAAATCTATGAACTTACCAACCTTTGTGTTGACACTTTAAGCATGTTTATCTCAGTCAATAAGCTGATAGCTATTGCATGGAACTTAGAGTCGCACGACATATTTTGAAGACTTATGCTTTTATCATTTACCATTCGAAACATTTATGTATTATACTTTGGGACTTCATTGTTTGTAACTCTGATTTCATTAATCTAATGGTAACTTTTCAAAACGCCTCATTTAGAAGTCGCTTATAACTTGTACTTTGTATTATGAAGTAGCACCCCCAGGACACACTTCTCCTACGGTATTTTGGGTGTTACATTTACGCACTAACGCATACACACGCTTATGTATTTCTTCACATACCGAGATTCATTTTATATCCGCTACTAATGGCTTTTTGCATTGTGTTGATTATATTATCCTATGCGTTCATAAGTTTGTTTATGGAAACAATTCTTTCACTATATTGCTGCTTATAAATATGAAAAGTTAAAAAAGAGAGAAAAAAAATGAATGTCATCTAAATGACAAGCCACAAATTCCTTATCTTATAATGATAATGTTATGCAGTTGTGCCTACAAAATGAGGCTATGAACAAATTATTAGCTAAGAGATCTAGGGATGACCTGAAACTTGATGCCCTTTCAAGTAGCTCTTCCTTTGCTCCGAGAATAAAAGTCGCCGCCCACGCAAGTAATCTTTACACTATCTCTTCTTTGTCCTTTAATGCACGAGAGGACGATAATGTTTCTTCAAAGTTGCGGTCACCTATCGTTGTTGCTGATGCTTCGCCAATCATGTCATCTCCATGAAACTCTCTGTTCAAATTGTTCCTACTGACGATTATGATATCGGTGGCACAATCTCCTCTTAGGAGCCTCACGCCAACGCTTCAAGAATGCTCAAAAATCCGGTGGTGGTTAAAAATCTACACAAGGTCTGTTATCCATATATATAACTTACTTTTAATTCATTTAGCATCATTTTTTTTATCAATCGTGTGGTTTTTCAACAGGGTTGTCTTCAACATATAGGGACGTGGGAGACTGTGATCAAGTTTGTGAGTATTGTGGTGCTATTTTTTGGTATGAGGAGTGCCTCAAAGGCCATTATCCAACTCGAAGAGCTAAATACAACCGATGTTGTAACTTATAAGAGTGGTCGAGTTAGGTTACCACTTCAAAGGTACTGTCCTGAGGTCATTAAAGAACTTTTTGAGTCAGGTACTTCATGGAAAATATCCGGGCTTATAACCTTATGTTTGCCATGACTTCATTTGGAGCTAAGGTAGATGCTATGAATAATGGCTCACTGATGCTAGTATGGCAAGTGGTAGCAAAGTAATGATAAGTTAATAATGTTCTTAAGCATTAATAGTTGGCGCTATATCCAAGCTCAACAAAAAGCTTGGTAATTTATTCTAGTTGGTGAACAATTACTAATCATGGGAATTCAATGTGTATGTGGCAATCAAGTGGAGTCATGTCGATGGATGGGAATACCATGCCTCAAGCACCAAGTACTTTTAATTGTTTAAATAATTTATTTATTTTCGTTAATGGGTTTTATAGATATCTTATGTTTTGTTCAGATGCTACAACCAATATTTACACAGACAAGTACAAAGAGATGTGCAACACATTGCTACATTGCAAGGAACATTACTATCTTGAGAAATTCATGAAGATAAACCCTTTGTGGCAACCAATATCGCATCTGGACCCACAACTATGTTTGGGGCCACTAAATTGCATGGAAACATTGTTTGAGGCCATTTACAAGCAATGAATGACAAAGTCCAAACTCAGGGACACCAATTCTGCTCAAGCTACAACCTTTTCCAATCCTACCACTTGTTCATTTTCTAGGCTCCGTACTTCTCTGTTTCCAGGATCATCAATAATCAAACAAGCATCATGTATGAACCATCATCAAGAATAATATAAGAACAAGAGATTTGGGTTTGAACCCTTTAACTAATCTGATATATAATACGAAGGGTTAAGTTTGATTACAGAATTCCTACTCTATTTATAGGATATGAAATGACACCATGAAGGGTTGTGTCCCTTCATGTTAACCGCCAATAACCAAAATAACTAACTATTCGGTTACTAAGTTTTATTCTAACATATCTAGCCCTTAGGCTTTATTCTTAATACTATAACATCCAAACATAATCTTTGATCTAAATAATTTGAGGCTAACATTCTCCCCACTAATGATTTAGTATCAAAGCCTTCTTGAGTGATCCTTCATTGTTTCTTCAAGCAATGTCTTCAAAGTTCATTGTTGTCTTGATCGCTATCATGTCGTCTTCTTCATCATCTTCAAGACTAATACCAAAACGATTCTGACTTGTCTCTATTGCTCCACATCCTTCATCGTGACCTGCATCAACATCGATTTACATGCACTATCCTTCCGCCCGTGAGTCCTGGTTGCTTAGTTTCACCCACTTCTATCGGCTTTTCAACCCAAGGCACTTGAGCAGTTTCATGGCAGATTACAACTAGATCAACAAACTTTTTGTAGCAGCCTCTTTACCGCTTCACCATCTTTGATATCTAGTCCTTGAAGTTTTGCAATCATTCCACACTTGTCACTCAAAACAATTAACGCATTCTCTTTTCCTTCTTTGTTTGAATATGGTCTTCATGTTCCTTATTTGTATCTTCAAAGAACGCTGCCTCTTGATTCTTGAGTGATGATCAAAAACATGAATTGTTGTGTTGTTTGATTCCTTTCGCCTCGATACCATGTTCGCTTTCCGTGCCCGACTTCTCTCTCTTCCGTGATCATCAATAATCAAACAAGCATCATGTATGAACCATCATCAAGAATAATATAAGAACAAGAGATTTGGGTTTGAACCCTTTAACTAATCTGATATAATACTAAGGGTTAAGTTTGATTACGTAATTCCTACTCTATTTATAGGATATGAAATGACACCATGAAGGGTTGGTCCCTTCATGTTAATCAATAACCGAAAATAACTAACTATTCGGTTACTAAGTTTTATTCTAACATATCTAGCCCTTAGGCTTTATTCTTAATATTATAACATCCAAACATAATCTTTGATCTAAATAATTTGAGGCTAACACCACTCGTGATAAAGCAACAAGCTATAATGCTATCTTACACAGTGATGCAAATCACGTCACGTTGAGATAAAGGATATTTTATGTGTTGTTGCACTAGAAAATATTGACAGAAGGTAACTTTATATATAATAAGATAATTTCTAATTTTAGTAAGTAACCTTTTCTAACATTTTTATGTTACAGTTTGGTAATGTTACATGTACTTGTGTTCTTCTAAGACCTCATGTGTTAACTTCCATCTCTTTGATGTTTAGACTGCCGGTGCCATATGGGAAATTTTTCTAAGCTCCTCTTTGTGTTTTACAAGTAAATATTGTAACAATCTATAGTGATCTGTGTATAACTAGTCATTTATGGCTCACTTAAATTTTATTGTTAGATCAAAGTTGATATCTTTATGAAGCATGCAATAGGGCAGTGTGATCGCTCTCGATTAGTTTCACATTCTTTACATCTTTTAAGTAATTACTATACCGTAATATGATCTTATCTCAGAAATTTTGATGTGACTATAACGAAAAAATAGATGGTGCAGGTAAAAACTTATGAAGAAAATTATGGGCTACAATGTTGGATTCCTAATTTGAAGTGGTTAGAACAATTGTTGTCAATGATTGATGTATTTGTGATTAGATCTACGCTAAACACACCATTAAACTATTTGTTGGTGTTAATTTATGGTGTTTCATACAATAAGTTTAGAGGATCTTCCCGTGTAAAATGTTAGTTTGATATGCAAGTCCCTTTTTATTTGTTTGTACAAGTGTGACTTGAGAAATATTGATTAATCCAATGGATTATGCAATGGACCACGACTTCAAGTTGTTAGATTAGTAACAACATCGATTGAGGTTCAAATGATAAACGGAACACACTTTGGAAAGAAGGTGATTATTTCGAGGTTGAAAATTACTGCGTCTGACAAACGTTTACCCCTAAAGATCATAAGGAAACAATGTCCAGTGGCGGTTTATTTGCAATAATAATAAACAAAAACCATGGCCATTCTCTTTCAGAGGTTGGTATGTATCCGCCACGTCCAGTTTTCACTAATGCACAACTATACATTTTTGTTTCAAGGGTAAAAAGAAAACACGCATTGAAGTTTGTCATTTGTGATGAAGATGGTAATACATCGAAAAGTACTACAAACGTTGTCTACCAAGAAGTACTTCGAAGCCCTTGATCAAACCTGGACAAACATGTACATCTATATAACTAATACGTTTCGTAGAATTCCTTAAATTTATATAATCTTATCGCTAACTTCATTTTTTTGCTTACTTTTGTTTTTCTTAAACTGTTAGGTGTTTACAGAATGTGTATGGGCTACTTAAATGTTTGACGCTGACCACATTCTTTTCATATACAAGTCTATCTATATGTTGAACCACAAGATACATGCACATTATGTATTGACTAAAATACACCGTTGGTCCCTAAACTTGTCATCGCAAGATCGTAATGAGACAAACCTTGCATTTATCATCGTGGTGAGTCCAAAACTTGTGTCTTATACTCTAGACAAGTCCCTTGACCAAATTTCGTTAGTCAATGTTGTTAATTTCCCCATGTGCCTTGCACATGAGGGTAAAATGGTCATTTAATTGTTTTGGTTAATTACCCTTCATCTTCATCTTCCTCATGTTTACCTCCAACCTTTCATAGAGAAAATTCACAGAGCAAGGTTTATTTTTTCTAACCAAAACAAGGTCTATTTTTTCTAGCACTTCCAGTTTGGTTTTTCTTTTCCAACCTTTCATTGTAGCTACAAGGTTTATTAGTCCCGTCATTTGGCTTTTTGTGTACTCCTGAAGTGTGATAAACTCAACAAGTTAAGATTAATATTAAGTGAAAATTGATGCAAAGTGTTAAGAAATGTATACGGTAAACTGGTAAAGAACATATAGTGCTGATATCTTACCGGATGAGCACTAGCCCAATGCACATATTCAGTTTTTGGAAGATAAAATGCCTGTTATAGTAAGGACAGATAAAGAATTACTCGTACAAGTTATTTCACGAATTTTGATAGAGCCAAGTACCCAAGACTTTAAGGTCGCAATTAAATCAGACTTTGGTTACCTTAATAAAAGTTTCAACTCTTTGTAATTTTGGCTTAACATTAATGGTGAGACAATGCTGAAGACCAGTAATTAAAACCTAAATAAACCGCACAAACCATCATTTCAGAATACAAAGAACAGGAATATATAAACTAAATCAGTTGAGGTGGCGATTTCATCCCGGTTACTTATGAATGGGTCAATACGGGTAATTTATTTATCTCTATCTGCTCACACATGGAAATCAAAAGATAACTTTAGAATAAATGGATCAGAGTCATCCGCAATGAATTTCTATTGGATAGACTAGATTATCTAAAATTAAATAGTTTTTAATCAGATTGAAACACCAACTGTTTATAAAGAAAAACATTTTTTATTTGTAAAAGACGTGTTTCATAAGTCATAACCACCCTCATTCCGTCACAGCCCATGTAAAAAATATCCAATCACCCGTTACCCAACCCGCCCATTTCGCCACCTCCAACACTTAGTATGCGTCAAACAACATAATCTATGTAGTTGTGATTCATGGGAAACCTGAAAATCTAATGACATTAGAGCTCGACCCTCATCAGTACACCTCTTCACTCTTGATAGGCCTTCAACAACGGTTTCAGAAAGATTTTCAAGTCCATACGCTATTAGTGTCGCTTGAACCTGAGTTTACACATATAAATAGATGTTAGTATTCTTCTCAGCTCCTAGTGTCGTTTATCTTTGATTCGAACAAACAAAAGTCAACAAGGTTTAGGACTTCACCTCCTTCCGGATGCCTTCATGAGCAAGCCTCATCTTGTAGTGCTTAAATTCTCCCAACAATAGATCAACATACCGCTTAATATGACTATTTAGCCAACTGTAGAATAGTTTGTTAATTTACAAAGAGCGTATATCAGTGATTATTATTCAAGAGATTTTAAGGGGTAATAAAAGATCCGATGTAATTATATTAGCCCATAAATGGTGAATTCATCATTATGAAAACTTCTTTAGCCAATTAGTATAAATAGAGATATAAAAATTATTACCTCTAAAGATATTGGTGTAAAATATAATTACCCGTTATGTTCCATCCCAAGCTCTTTAACTTCCCATTTAGCATTGGCAATTCGATCACCATACCTACAAAGTGAGCCTGGTTAAATATCAAATGATTGGATATTGTAGTTTATCTTGTCAACAAGAAAAAAATGCATTCAATCAGTTCATATCTTGTGTCTTACCCGCTAATGTGAAGAAGTAACCTTGAAGTTGTTCTGTGAATTTGCTCTACGAGAAGTAATCTTACCCGCTAATGTGAAGAAGTAATCTTACCCGCTAATGTGAAGAAGTAATCTTGAAGTAAATCTGATAATTTTGTTACATTTAAGAAGCGTCTTTGGTGGTCTATATATTAAACATGTATTTTTGACATATTGGAGATGGAAATCATGATGTACATGGGTTGGAGGTAAACATGAGGAAGATGAAGATGAAGGGTAATTAACCAAAACAATGAAATGACCATTTTACCCTTATGTGCAAGGCACATGGGGAAATTAACAGACGTTGACTAAAAGAAATTTGGTCAAGGGACTTGTCTAGAGTATAAGACACAAGTTTTGGACTCCCCACGATGATAAATGCAAGGTTTGTCCCATTACGATGCGCAATGACAAGTTTAGGGACCAACGGTGTATTTTAGTCTTATGTATTTTATATTTATAAACCATATTTTTTATTGCTTCATTCAAATATTAAACTTATTATTCTCTTCATGAGAGAAAGAAACATGTTTAAGAGGTATGCACAATATACATATCACATGTTTTATGCCACTTTTTTATATTTACATATATTATTAATCACAAACTTCTTTTACTTACATTTTTTGTTTAACTTATTAGATGCTCACGAAATGGATATTGGCTTATCATTTAATTAACGCTTATAAATTTGTTTTTCAAGACCATCAAAATTGAAGGACACGATGTATGAACGTTTATTACAAGCATAATACTTTATAGTATGATTGACTTATTACTTATTATTATTTTCAAAAGATAATTCAACCTGTTCACGTTCGTTATTCTTTTTTACTTTATTCACAAACTCATATTTTTTTTAGAAAAACCCCGTTATTCCACGGGTCTATTAATCAATCACAAGGATATGTAATGGGACAAGACTTCAAGTCACTAACTTAACAAGAACTTCTATTCAGGCCAAATAATTAACAGAACACATTTAGAAAATAAGGTTATCATACCAAGGTTGGAAATTACTCCGTCAGATAAACGTTTACCGCTCAAGATCGTGCATAAACATTTACTGTCTCAGTCTCATTTGCCATGACGATAAACAAGAACCAAGGGCAATCACTTTCGAAAGTTGGTTTGTACCTACCACGTTCTGTTTTCACACATGGATAATTATATGTGGATCTTTCACGCGTCAAAAGCAAAAAGGGTTTGAAGGTTGTTGTTTCTGATACGGATAGTAATTTATCAAAGTCTACTACAAATATAGTATATAAAGAGATTCTTCACAGTCTATGATCAAGTTTCAAGAGGTATGTACAAATATTCATATGTTGTGTTTTGTGCCATTTTTTTATTTACATGTATTATCTATAAAAAAAAATCCTTTACTTATACTTTTATATACTTATTAGGTGCTCACGAAATATACATCGGCTTATCACTTCATGATCCCTCACTACATACATTTGCTTTTCAAGACGGTCAAGATTGGAGCCCGCGTGCATGGACATTTATTAGACCATCAAAATCGTATGACACGATGCATGACCTTTATTACATTATTAGTTACAAGCATTATACTCTATATTGTCATTGACTTATTAGTTCATATTCCTTTCAAATAGATGATTCAAACTGTATACTTTCATTTTTTTTTTCTTATTTTGTTTACACACTATTATTTATGTATTTATTTCTTTTCGCATAACCATTTTGAAAACCCCGTGAGTCTACGGGTCAATATGGTATAACATAAAATTGAGCAAATTTAAAAATAAATTTCATCTTATTGCAAAAAATTTCAAACAGAATCCCAAAAACACCCTAAACACAAGAAAATATCAACCCAAGGGAGATCTCTCTCTCCTCCCCTTTCATGTTATTCCCTGTCCACACCAACAACCAACAACAAAAACAACAAACCCTAATTTCCTCCGTCTTCTTTATTCAATTAATCAATCATCAATTCCAATCTATTTAATTCCCTCCAAAACCTATAGACATATGTACAAAAACCGTGGTATTGGTGGATCATCAGAGATGGTTGGAGGAGGAGATCGGAAACGAATAATCAATGAAGCGTTGGATAAACATTTGGAAAAATCAACAAGGCCTTTGAATATTATTAATAATAACAATAAAGATAAATTGTCTATGATGCCTTCTACTTCTAATACCAAAATTATTAATAATAAACCTTCTGATGGTACTATTTTTTTTTATAAAGTTTTGATTTTATATAATGTTTTGATTTTTTTATTGCATTAAATGATTTGATGGTTGTAATGGGATGGTGTATTTGTTATTATAGGGGGTATTGTTACGATCCCACATCGCCCAAGTATGGGATTGGGCGGTGGTTTATAATGTCTAAGTGTCCCCTCCTCATCAAGCTAGCTTTTTGAGTGTGTTTTCCATTAGTTTATTTTCGCGCATATGAGCTTGTTTTGTTTGGCTTGTTTTTAAAAAGCATATTTTTTCGGCTTGTGCATGACTTGTGAAGATGGAAAAATAAGCCCAAAAAATATGATTTTGGAAAAACAAGCCGAACAAAAAAAGCTCATAAGCGTGAAAATAAGCTAAAACGAACACTTGGTTATGGATATTTATTTTGATATTGTTTGATAGGATAATGTGGTAGTATGCTGATTTGTTTGTTTTAGGGGATGTTTGCTTTAGCTTACTTTCGGGCTTGTGAGCTTATTTTGTTTGGCTCGTTTTTTCATAAGCCTATTTTTTTGGCTTATTTGAATGACTTGTGAGCTTATTGTATAAGCTCATAAAATGGTAAATCAGTCGAAAAGTTGGGCTTTTTAAAAATAAGCCGAACAAAATAAGCTCATATGCGTGGAAATAAGCTAAAACAAGAACCCCCTTGAGTGAAAATTGATTTTGCATACTTGTTTTGTGATTAAGGTGGAATGCATGAGTAGTGTGAGTATTGATGGTATGGATCGTGAAACATGATGTTTGATTGTGTTAATTGAATTCGATTGTCGGTTGTATGTAGTTGGTTTGAAGTGGTAATATGTATTAGGTTTGTATAATGTGATAGGATAGTGTACTAATGGGAGTGTATATTTAATCTTGTAAAACGAATCACTTGTGTTACCTTAAAAGTTGATTTCAAAGTT
This sequence comes from Chrysanthemum makinoi, assembly GCA_910596185.1. Taxonomy (NCBI): domain Eukaryota; kingdom Viridiplantae; phylum Streptophyta; class Magnoliopsida; order Asterales; family Asteraceae; genus Chrysanthemum; species Chrysanthemum makinoi. The sequence goes on from OU343217.1 coordinate 220,745,441, forward strand.
TATATTTTGTGGATGCAAACACACACTTTTTTGCTTCATTCGTATCCTGTATATATGCTTGTGCAAATTTAGATTAAGGGCGTGTTTGTGGCACAAGCTCATAGTAAGCTTCATTAGCTTCTCACAAGTTACATCATGTAGCTTTTATAATTGTCTTCAGCTAGTTTTGCCACGATGGAAGTTATGTGCTTGCAATTGGTATCATTAATGAACTTTATAGTGAATGTATGCAAATGGGTATAATGATGTTTTTTTTGGGAAATGAAGATTCTTGGTTGTATGTATATAGTTTTAAGTGGTAAAATGTATTAGCTTTGCATGATGTGGATATGAAATTATAAGTAGAATGCTTGTATAGTTAATGACTTGCGTTACTTAAATTTTGATTCCAAATTCATGTTTTGTTAATTAAGACGGTGTTATGTGTTTGCATTTGGTGTCCTTAACGATAAGTAGTGCATGTATACGAATGGGTTGTATAGTGAAGCAGCATAATTTTATTTTCTGTGTTCGAAATAAAGTTATTAGTTTTGAATTACTGGTGTTAAGTGATAACATTGTTTTACTTGTGGTTCTGCTTATGATTTGTGCTTTTTATTGCAGAGGAATCTGAAACAGACAGTGAAGAGTCTGATGTTAGTGGTTCTGACGAGGATGATACTTCTTGGATTTCATGGTTTTGCAACTTGAGAGGAAATGAATTTTTCTGTGAAGTTGATGATGAGTATATTCAAGATGATTTTAATCTCTGTGGATTGAGCAGTCAAGTTCCTTACTTTGACTATGCACTTGATTTAATTCTTGACGTGGAGTCTTCTCATGGTAAGCTATGTACATGAGTTAATGATATTAGTTCTTAACATTGCTTAATGTAGCCTGTTGTTGGGGTTTGTTGCGGTGGTTTACATTCTTAAAAATGACAGTTGCTTACAAACCATCAGAATTTGGTGAAATAATTTCGGTTTAGATTGTTTAGTTTTACGAGCACACGAGTATCGAAGGAGTAGCAGAGTAAAACATACTGATAGAGCTAATGCACTTCTTAAACATAGTTTTTGGTAGAGTTGAGAGGTCTTGGTAAAGGTGAGGACTATCTCGTTTGTCCATATATGACTTCACTAGGATGGAATCTAGAACACCCCAAATGTATATAACGAAAAAATTGATTTGTTGACGACTATACATGCCTCACCTCTCTGATCAAGCTGTAGCCTATAGATACTGATTTCTAGTAATCCTGGGTGGTTGATTCGTGCAGTCCTTTCTATATGTATCATGTCACCCTTTTGGACCTAATGTTTTGGCTATTAAGATAATGGATATTTGGTAAAGCCGAGCATTGCCTTTCTTTAAATTAAAATTCGAATTTTTTTTACACGTGATTGTAAAAGCATCCTCGAGGCCTGGACTCTTTTGAGTCTTTGTGAGATGACTGCAAGTTTTTATAGTTGCTGACTGGCACTCCTTTTACTTTGCTTTTATGTTAAAAAATGTTGTATACACTACTCATGAACAATATGTTAGTGGTGCATGTTTTTGTTGTACTTTGGAGCTCTATGAGCTGTTGAATTTACATTAGATAAGATATGGCTGTGGTACTGTTAGATGTTAGTAGTTTACACACCAGTTCGCCCTGCATCATAAACTTTTAGGTGTTCTGTATTCTTGCTACATTTACGCAAGTAGATGTTTTAGTTTTAAACTTTTTTATTTGTTGAGTAAATCTTTCCAACTGGTTACCGAGATGTTTGATATATAAAATGGAAGTATCATGTATTATTGAACCGTATAGAATGCATCTTCGTTTGTTCCTCATACTAGTATTGGTTTATTGCTTGTGTGTCTGAACAGGAGATATGTTCACTGAAGAGCAGAATGAACTTGTTGAATCAGCCGCAGAAATGTTGTATGGCTTAATACATGTCCGATACATATTGACAACCAAGGGAATGTCCGCAATGGTATAATAACTATTCCTGCTTTTTTATTTCTCTTATTTTATGATTCAAAAGTGTAAAGATCCTTTACTGGAATTCTTCAGTTGGAGAAGTACAAAAACTATGACTTTGGACGATGTCCAAGAGTTTATTGCTGCGGACAACCTTGTCTTCCAGTTGGCCAATCTGACATACCACGTTCAAGTACCGTGAAAATATACTGTCCCAAGTGTGAAGACATCTACTACCCTCGATCCAAATACCAAGGCAGTATCCTCACATTACATATCTTTGTGCTTAACTGCTTATTATCACCTTATTATATTATGGTTTATACATAACTAGACTGCATATTTTGGAGTGACTTGCGTAGTTACGTTGATCATCGTTGCACCCAACACTCAGATGTCTAACCTTTGTACCTGGAAACAATCTAAAATACCCTATACTCTGCAAACACAGATATGTTTGGTCGTTTTTTCTCTTATATTCAAAAACGAAAAACCTGGAACCATTTGGGAATAAGATGCATACTACGTATAACGTAGATAGGTGCTGGGTAGTGCTTTTGAAGGTTGTGTTGGTAGGCAGGACACAAACTTTTTACCACCGGATGTGAAGGGTTTTCTTAGAAAATACACAACGCTGTTAGCTTTTTCATTTTCTGAGGATATATGTCACTACCTACCATATTTAAGACATGCACCCATACTTTTGCGTTAATTCATTTTTTCTAAAACATAGAAAAATACATAATGCGGTAATCTGATTGTATACAAATTGCTTCTATCTGATAATATATATGTTGTGCGGTAGAGGTGGCAAACGGGCGGGCGGGCGGCACGGGCTAGAATGGGCAAGGGCTTAAACGGGCACGGGCCAAACGGGCACATGTTATACAAATCGCTTAATAAAAGACCTAAAACGACGAAATAAATTCCTTAAACGTAATATCTTATTTATATTAAAAAACTTAAATATATTATATAAAAAAATTTCTTTAAAACGATCGTAATGTTCAACAATTGAGAAAAAAAATGTGCTCGTTAGTGCCCATTTAAGTTTTCAATGGGCTATATGTGCCCATTTAAAAAAAATGATGCTAAATGTGCCCAAATCTTTTAAAAATTTGCCCATTTATCCCTCTTTTTGCTTTTGGGCACATTTTGCCACCTCTAGTTGTGCCTTGTCCATGAGCATTAATTATAGATTGCATTATTCTTAGTGATGACCACAACCTCTTGCTTTGAGTCATTTCTTTAATCTTTGTGATTATTCTATGTTAAATAATAGTTGGTACTACTAGCTTCCAGCCGCCTCTGCTACTCTCCCATACGTAGAGCTTTATGTGAGTGTGACACTTCTTTTCCTTGACTTCCCATAGATATTGATGGCGCTTATTTTGGCACCACCTTCCCACACTTGTTCTTAATGACTTATGGCCATCTGAAGCCACAAAAGGCAACACAAAGCTACACTCAAAGAGTATTTGGCTTCAAGCTCCATAAACCATGATAATAGGCCCACCCACCAGCCTTGCTTGAAATCCGGACTCTCCTATTGCCCGATCTTTGCTTCTACAAGCGGTTCCATCAAGCCAGGTCAGTTAAAACGCAGATATGTCCACAAAAAAGGGTGGACTCTTAATTTATTTGATGATGGAATATCATCTCTGGCCTGTCTTATTTGAGCAGAAATTTGTCTTGATGAATTACTTCGGATGATGTTAACATAGTAGTTGCTAGTCAATTTTTTTTCTTTTTAATATAAATTGTTTTGGATATTTTTATGGGAATACACTCGGCCTGTAGTAGTTTCTTAATTTGGAAACTAATTCTGTAATTAGAAGACAAACTTTTATATCTGGTTGCTTGATAATCTTTCATTTGTGGTTCTTTGTTGCCTGCAGTTACCAGTCCATTTGCATTTTGGATTAGTAAGATTATAAAGCTAAGATAAATGATATGCTTATAAAACTTTAAAATAAAAACTGTCACTGGAGCCTACTTGCTCATATTTCTCTGATGGATTTTTACTGTATAGTTATATGTCATTGTAGAGTTGGTTATTGATTAAGACCATATTAGATTTCTATGGGCTATTGACGATGAATTGTTGTCCTTTTATTTCATCTATAGATTAGGTTGGGATGGGTCAAGTTCTTAGTCCATGGCGCTGTATTACATGTAGGATTTTGTTTGGGAAACACAATTCCAATAGCTCAAGATCTTGTGTTGGATATGAAAATTAGTATTTATCGATGATACCTTAGTTCTTGTTGACATTATCCGTTAATATATATCACTTTTTAAGTTGTATGGAATGCACCCATGTTATTTAAGGTTTGTCATTTAGGACGGGCCTGTGTTTTTTTGGACCCATTATCTTATGCGTCTAGAGAAAACATGTACTATTATCGGTGTTAGTTTACAAAGTATTTATTTTATCAGATATGGTTATTGGACACAAGACAAGACCCCTAGGGCATGTTTGGTTCTTTTAACTTTGGTATAATAGGCTTTTCTGTGACCATTTTTTATGAATAGTTAGAGAACTTTCTAGGAATTGAATTTCATAATATCTCCCAATTTTATTACCTTAAAAGGAAAATCTAATATTCCATTGGAATTAACAGAACCAAGATCCCTTCCTGTGGTGAAAAGACGTTGAATGCCTAGGATTCTTTACTAGCTATTATTTTAAATGAACGCTATAAACTTGCGATTTTGCTGCTTAATTTTTTAATGCTCCTAGGTCTATGGTACATTGCTTTTAGATTCCACAATCTGATGTTTGCGGCTGTATCTGATCCTGTTCACACTGTTATTGCTTGATCTATTCCATTTTTTGCATACTTGATTGATTTCTGCATATATATCCAGGCTAACTTTAAGGTTGATGTTGTTTCTGAATTGATTTTTAAAGAGCACCTTATGATCTCTTGGATCATTTTTCTAGGCATGCCATCCTGTCTTCCCAACCAAAACCCAAGTTTACAACTGAATTCCATTATTATATCATGGGATAACATGCCTTTATTTCAATTTCGTTAAGTTTTAGCTCCTTTGAAAATTTGATTACTTAATAAATTACTAATTGGACGAATCCCTTAATTGTCGTAAGGAAAGGACTACCACTTACGGCTAGTAGGCAATTGTCTCTAATAGCTGTATATGATGTTATTAGCCGTTCCTCCTTTACGGCTCACATTGATATAAACAGAAAAATCTGAAAGAAAATGATATTTCAAAATGAAGCACAACTGTAAATGATCCAATAAAATGGAACACAACTTTCACCAGTACCTCAATTTTTGAGTTAATTGCATTTTTGGTCCCTGTGGTTTGGCCAAATTGCAGATTCGGTCCCCAAAACTTTGAAAGTGCACCAGAGGTCCCCATTTTCAAGTTTCTGTTGCACGTTTGGTCCCTGGCCAAAGTTAAATGACTAAAATACATTTATCTTCTTCCCCTTTAATTTTCTAATTACTTTTTCTTTTTATTTATTCATCCAATACCAAGATCATGAACAAGAACCCAGATAAACAAAATATTTAATACACTTAAATATCTAATACACCCATATCATCAACATAAAAAAGCACCCACTTCTAACCATAAATCCATATTCATGCCCAACTCTTTTTACTCTCAAACACAAATTCATCAACATCATTGGCTAATCCTTTGCCATTAAACAAGAAACAAAAGTCAAAAAGAATAACAAGATCAGAATCATCTACAACAACCATTACAACTTCACAAACAAACAGTAACCATGTCCTAATCCTTACCACTACAGATTGAAACAAGAAATGAGAGTCACAGAGGAAGAACAAGATTCGCGAAGGTGGTGACAGAACCACCAAATCTGGCGGCGGCGGCGGCGGTGATAGATCCGATGGAGGTGGTGACAGAAACCCCGAATCTAGCATACATCTTCAACCCATGTAGATCTACAAAAATAAGTACTCATTATCCATAACCCCAAATCCCCAAATCTGATCCGTGTTGATGTTTTTATGTTTTGATTAACACATAAAAGAAACAAAGAGGATTTTGTGGCTTGTGTTCGGTTTAAAATCATAAAGGAGAAGAAAAGAGATAGATTTTTTTTTTATCTAATTGGGGGTTTTGTGGTTTTTGTATTTTTGTTTATCTTTGCTAGACCTGAAATTGTTTTTGAGAGTGTTTGTGATTTTGTTATTGATTTGTGTTTGAAAGTGGGAGTGGTTTTGTTTTGAAAGTGAAAGTGGGAGTGAATTTTATTATTGGTTTGCAGTTTTGTTTATCTGGGTTCTTGTTCATGACCTTGGTATTTGATGAATAAATAAAAAGAAAAAGTAATTAGAAAATTAAAGGGGAAGAAGATAAGGGTATTTTAGTCATTTAACTTTGGTCAGGGACCAAACGTGCAACGGAAACTTGAAAATGGGGACCTTTAGTGCACTTTCAAAGTTTTGAGGACCAAATCTGCAATTTGGCCAAACCACAGAGACCAAAAATGCAATTAACTCAATTTTTTAAGGGCCTCAAAAAGCACACCCTTTCAAATTTTTGAGACCTTAAAATTCATTTTCAACAGAAAATTCTTAACTTTAATTTAACTTCATGTTGTAAGTATTTGTTATAATTGAAGCTTGTCATTTAAGTACCATGTTTTTTTGTTCTAATAGTTTCTATAATATATCTTTTATCACCATGCTTAGTAAGCTTTTGTACATGGCATCTGTTAGCTTAGCTACGCATTGAGTTAGCACATGGCTAAAAAGTGTTGGAGTTGAATTATATACATGTCTTACCACTTGTATTTCTGATGACCATTGTCCGTGTTTGACTACTTTGGTTTCTCTTGATTTTGATTCTTTAACATAGAATTTTGGATCGTTTTTGTCTTTCATACGTAAATGATATGTATTATCATGTTGACCTTTTTGACAATGAAAGAGATTGATTGGGATTAACTCGTATGCCTAATAATATGCCTAAACATATGTGTTAGCATCCTATTGGGGATAGCAGGGGGACCCACTTGTTCACAAACCAATAATTTATTGCCACGTCTATTAGCCACACAATTAGTCACATATTTTAGGCATCCCAATCATTTTTCTTTGACAATAAACGATGACTAATGATTTGCACACGCCTTATTTTTTATTTGTACACTCTAAACTGTGCTTTAAACAGTTGTACATTTATTACATGAGATTTTTGAAAATTGTACATTAGAGTGTGTGGATAAAAAATCAGAGTGTGCCAATCAACACTCATAAACGATACATTAGCTTAACGTAACAAACAAGTATGATGCACGTTGCGGCAAAATCTTAAAAAGTATATATTTGGACAACATGAATGTCATGCATACTTAGGTTTTTTCCTCTATTTGCTTTTGTCGAGGAAACATAGTTTCCTCTCTAATTTGCTTTTATATTTACTAGATGTATATGCGCGTAAAACAACAATGTATAGCGGTAATGAAATGATTCATTTAACATAAACCCATTTGTCTCATTTTTTTAAAACATAAACCCTAGAATCAAATAAGAAGAAATTACAGGGATGAGTGTAAATACTTATGAAGATGTTTAGGATACTGGGATTGAGAAAGATGAAACCCTAGGATGAGAGAATATAATATTTTGGTCATTTTTGGAATGAAGAGATGGAAAGGGAGGTTGTGCGTGATATTTAAAATCGTTAAACGGTGTCCGATGTCTTTGGTTCCACCGGATCCTTTTACAAAGGATACTGTCGTTGTGATGAAAGGATCCGAAGATAGGATAGCTTTGAGTGTTTGGTTTTAGTGTATCATTTTGTCACTTGTTATTTTACTTGTTTTAAGTTAGATTGTGACAAAGGATTCTAAGGCAGAAATTGTGAGAGAAGTTTAAGACGAGAGTTTTAGATAAGGAATGGGCAAAAGATAGATCAAGGCGAGAAAATAATTATGTTTCATTTGCTTTAATAAGCGGCAACATCAAAGTTGAGGAGAAAGAAGAGATACACGAGAAGTGTTAAGATTTAGTAAATCCAGTTATTAAAGAGTCGGTCACCTCAAGTATATGTAATCGTTAGAAAGCTCGTAGTCGTAGATTATTATAAGTTAAGTAGTATTTAGTTTGTAACACCGTGGAGGACGGACGGGTCTTTACCCACTGTATGCCTGATCCACAACCCGTAGGTGGCGATTTATGTAAGAACTATAAATACTCTCTACCTCCCAAGGTAGAGAGTTGGAGCTCATAATAAGATTTTTCTTTCTCTCACTAAAGTTCCCAACCTCTAACTTTCTCTCTCTAAAACCATATTATACGCTTACTTGTGGTTATGATCTAGTGTGTTTGTAAAATCCAATATTTTACAAATGGTATCAAGAGCCATGGTTAGATCATCTCTTACATATCCTTGGATTTCTAGTGGTTTTTAGGAGGTTTTTGAGTTTGAAAAAGTTTAGTGGTTTTTGCATCATTTGGATCATTTCTAGTGTTAAAGTTTGAATTTTGGGTGTACTTTTGTGTTTAGAATCATTGTAAGTGCTTGGGTTTTGATTTGGTAAGCTTGAATCACTGTGGTTGAGCTTGTTTTGGATTGAAAAGTGTGTTTTTGAAGTTTTTCTTGGTAGCGACTTGGTTCTCGTAGTGAATTTCATCTTAGCGACTTGCTTCAGTAAAAAGTAGCGAGTTGTAGTGCTTTTTGGTAGCGACTTGGTCCTAGCGACTTGTCTTTTGAGACAAGCCGACAAACAGTACACTTAGTGGATTCTCCACTACGGGTAGCGACTTGGTGAAGGTAGCGACTTGCTTTCAATTTTGTTAGCGACTTGTACTTAAGTTTCTTAGCGACTTGGTGTTAGCGACTTGGACCTTAGCGAGTTGCTATTTAGCGACTTGACGACTTAGCGACTTGTTGTCATAATTCTCAGCGACTTGGTGTTAGCGACTTGGATCTTAGCGAGTTGTTCTTTAGCAACTTGTCTGTGTCTTAGCGACTTGGCATTATAGCGACTTGATTTCATAATACTTAGCAACTTGGTGCTTAGCGACTTGGTTCAAGGTTTCTTAGCGACTTGGTTGAATTTTTGTTTGTAATACGGTTTTCTCTTGATTTAGTAAAATCCTGTGAAAGAATCTATTTCCCGGTTTAATCATAGAGTTATAAAATCCCGTGTAATCTTTAATCATGTCTACCAACGTACCTACAATTATCTCCACTGTTGCCGAGGATGTTCAAGCGGCTGGTTCAGATACTCGTCCACCCATGCTTGACAGAACTGACTACGACTATTGGGCACAACGAATCAGATATGCTTGTCTTGGAAAGGAAAACGGAGTCAACATTCTCAAGTCTATTGATGAAGGACCTTATCAGATTGAGACTACAAGAGACTTAATTGATACAGCTGCAGATGGAAAAATGATCTATGGAATAGATAGACCAAAGACGTATGATGAGCTCAATGATAAGGAGAAAAAGAGGTTCGATGCTGATATCAGGGCTTCTAACATTATACTTCAGGGTCTTCCAAAAGATATCTACAAGCTTATCAATCACAACACTGAAGCCAAGGCAGTTTGGGATAATGTCAAGATGCTTCTCTCAGGTTCTGAATTAACCAAGGAAGACAGAGAATCACAACTGTGCGATGAGTTTGAGCACTTCAAGATGAAACCTGATGAGAGTATCTATGAGTACTACGTGAGATTCCATAAGCTTGTAAATGATATGAGGAATATCAGAATGACTATGCCAAACATTAAGCTGAACTCAAAGTTTGTGAACAACATGAATCCCGAATGGCACAAGTTTGTCACCTTTGTGAAGCTAACCAAAGGATTGAAGAACACCAACTATGAGCAACTGTAAGCATTCCTTCTCCAGAATGAGAGACATGCTATGTTTGAGAAAATGATTCTAGAACAGTTCAAAACCAACCAGGGAGAAACAAGTTCCTCAAATGACTCAACAACCTTTTACACAAATGTTGGTATTACTACCAAAGCTTCTCAAGTCATTCCCATGGGTGATGGTAATTACAAACTCATCCCTGATCCAGCATATAAGCCTCTAGACCCAAACACATTCATGGAAAACTTCATCAATCAACTGTCTCTCATGGTCAGTCAAAACATGAACTCTCTTCCACAAACCAACAATAACCTCGAGCGACATCCAATCCACACAATCAAGCAATGTCGAGAGATGGGAAGGTTATGGTGCAACCAGTTCAAGAAAGGCAGTATGAACAGGGAAGAGGAGGAGTTGGCAGAGGATATGTGGTAAATCAGAATAGGGGAAGGAATGGGAATCAAGGTCAAGTAAAGCCAATTAAGTGCTACAACTGTGGTGGTGAGGGACATATTGCTAGAACGCACATCTCCAAAACGTCCTCAAAATGCAGAATACTTCAGAGACAAGATGTTGCTTGTGCAAGCTCAGGATAATGGAGCAGCTTCGGATGAAGAGGAGTTGTTGTTCCTTCTGAGGAAATGCCGAACCTATGATGCTGATGTTGATGAGCAGCCAATTCAGGAGATAGGTCATAATCATCAAAATGCATTTCAAGTAGTGACGTGATGCATTTGACTCTGATGTCGATGATGAACCTACTGCCCAAACAATTTTCATGGCTAGCATCTCACCTATGGTCTCTCCAAAGGTGTCTCCACCACAACATGCTGGTCCATCCAAAGACAAAATCATTTATGAGGTATTAAAACTATATGATAATGTTGATGGGCAAAAGATGCATAATAAAGTACAAAATCTTGAAACTTATGAATCAGATATTGATGATGAGGGTAATAGCAATATTGTCCCATATGATCAATATGTGAAGCAAAGTGAAAGTGAGGTTGTACCAAGTAATGCATCTTCCGCAGTCAATGAGGACTATGTCTTTGATGAATACACTGCATGTGCCCCTAATGATTCTGTTACCTCTGAACTGAATGCCTATAAAGAACAAGTTACTATTTATGAACAATGTGCAAAGTTTGAGTTGACCACCCGTGAGCAGGAAATGGACGACCAAATGCGTACAGTTTTTAGAAAAAGTAACTTTAGGGAAGAAGTCTTAAAACAAGAGTTAAACTCCTCACAAGAAAAGCTTTCTAAAACTGCTAAGCAAAAACAAGAACTTCAAAAAAATGTTAAAATGCTTAAGCAAGAATTCAATGCTAAGGAATCAAAACTTTTGAATGATTTTTCCAATCTAAAAACTTTGAAAAACAAGCTCGAAAATAAGTTGTACATACAAGGGAATACCATTCAGACTGCTCACTTGATCACTAAGCATAGAGTGTTAAGCGATAAGCACAGTATTCCCCTTGTTGAGGAACCAAATCCAAAGGTCATTAAAAGGGCTAGAGCTGCTAATAAGGTACTTTATGATGGTAATGAAATCCTTAAGCCTAGACAGAAACCTAGTTGCGTTGAGTGCACTGAGGAAGATAGAAAATTAGATGATGCATCTAGGGAGAAAATGAATAAGAAGCTAGAAGATCCTGAATGTAAAGAGAATAATATAACGATCAAACCCCATGATTACAAAAAGGAAAATTGGATTTCCTTGAACAAGTTTAAGCCTCAAACGTTGTTAACACCCGAACAAGTGTTCTGGAAAAAGGATTTAGATAAGCAAAAAGCAGAGAATCTTGTTATAACAAACCCTTTCCTTAGGAAAATGCCTTCAGTGACTGTGTATCCTCCGAATACACCAATGCATTTAGTTCCTAGAACTATTGCCATTAAAAACAAGACATTAATCAATCAATATGTTATCTTTCAATTATTTGTTGATTTTGAGAAAACTTGTAAGAAAAGGATCACACCCACTGGGATAACTGAAGGGGAAAGGGGTTTTGAGCAAACTAAAGAATGCTATTTAACTGAGGTCATGTCTTTCTTTAAACATCTAAAAGGTCAATTTGAGAGTCTTAAAAAGGGGAAGGACTTAGATATTAAAGAAATGGAAAAGGAATTTGATGCGATGATTGTTGAGGTTAGTGACTATGAGCGAGAATTAAAGTATAATGAGATTGAGAGGAAGAACTTGCATACCTTGAATGAGAATCTTATTTCTGAATGTATTACTCAAGATGTGTTTTACACTGCTACGAATTGTTCCATTAATGCTTCTCAATTTCATGAATTATCTGTTGCTCTGAAAGTCTCCCATGATCGTGTCATTGAGCTTGAAAAAATTAACTCTAAACTGCATGATAAAGTTGAACAGGATGATCATGATAACTTGGTGAAACAGTTTTCTAAATTAGAAGTTGAGCATCTTGCTTTGCAATTAAAATATCAACATCTGAAAGAAAATGTTAAAACCTCCAATATCAAGACATCCTTGGATGCTCCTGAATTTGATGCAGTTTTTGAAATTAGCAAACGTGATGAACAGATTCGAGCTCATTGTAACACGATCAGAAAGTTTAAAGCCCAAATATCTCAATTAAAGGGTGAAAAGAACAATGTGACTGGCTCCCAAATGCCTTCTCCTTTAGATTCTCAGTATTCCCAAACTTTTCATCTTCAAAACTTGGTTAATGCTTTACAAAAGGAAAACGAGAGTTTTCTAGAAGAAAATGAAAAAGTTAAACGACACTTTAAAAAGTTATATGATTCAATGAAAGTCACTCGTGACAAAAACAATGAAAAAATAAAGTCTTTACAAAAAGAAATTGAGAATCTTAGGAGTCAGGAAAGAGGGAAACTGCCACTTATTTTTAATGAGAATGTTGCATCAAAGTCATCCTCAGACCAAATATATCTGGATGTGAAATACATTCCTCCTCATCTTAGGAATAATGAACCTGTGTTTCATAACTATTGTGCTCACCTTAAGGATAGCCTAGAATGTCTCCGTGAGATTGTAGAAGAGGATTTCATTAACAAACCTCTTGATAGAGAAATTAGGTTTGCTTGCATTCAGGCCAAACGATCTCAGGAGCTGCTAGAATGTTTAATTGCAACATGTCCTAAATCCTTAGGTGCGAAAGGAAAAGCTGTGATGCCTTGTTCTATACCTAGTGCCAAGCATTCAAATCATTTTATGCCCAGTTTTAAGAAAGTGAACACTAATGTGCCTTCAAGTAGTTCAGATCCCTGCACGTCTAGTTCAGGAATGCAAAAAGTAGATCAACCAACTAATGTTCCCATAATTCCATCTACAGGAGTAATCAGTGACATTAAATCAAGCGGGTTAAAGCCTCCAGGCAATACCAAGCAAGATAGGACCTCGCAAGCTAAGAATGTGCATTGGAATAGAGTAGAAGATCACCCTAGAAATATTAAGTTTGAGTTGAATAAAACGAATCGTGTTGATTCTAGTATTAGATATAAGCGTACTGTAATTAATTCAAATTATGCTACTATTCGCAAACCATGTAATGATGACTGCTTGATTTCTATTACTAATCATGAATGTGGTGTAAATGTTTTGTCTAATGCTGTCAAATGCCCTGATAAAACTGTTAATGTTAAATTCAAGCTAAGAAGGCTAAAAGGCAAAGGCGAAAGAAAGTTAGAAAACAGTGGAAACCCACAGGAAGGAAATTTAGTAATATAGTTTATCAATGGATACCTCTTGGCGTAGGATTAATGAGCTTTGCTCTAAAGTTGCTAAATCAATGCCCACTAGAAAATGGATGCCTCTTGGTAGAACTATTCCCTTAAGAAGTGAACATACTTTGAATAGGTCAAATACGGACACAAGCACTGCATGTATTCCTAATGAGTCCATTGTTTCTACCTCCGATGTGGGTGTTCCAATCACTGTTACTAACCAAGTGAAACCCATTCTTGCATGGGGATCCCAATTATCCAGTTATCCATTCTTGTCTGTGTTTAACTGCAGATCGTTCAAATCGTTCTGTGGTACTTGGACTCAGGCTGTTCCAAGCATATGACTGGAGACGGTCATGCTCATGAACTTCATGAGTAAATTCATAGGGACTGTTAGATTCGGGAACGACCATTTTGGAGTAATTATGGGTTATGGTGACTATGTAGTTGGCAAAAGTGTAATCTCCAGGGTATATTATGTTGAAGGTCTTGGTCATAACTTGTTTCTGTTGGTCAATTCTGTGATTCGATCTAGAAGTGGCATTTAGAAAACATACTTGTTTCGTTAGAGAACTCGATGGTGTGGAATTATTAAGAGAAACTCGTGGTTCAAACCTATACACCATCTCTATCGAAGATATGATGAAATCTTCACCCATATGCTTGCTGTCAAAAGCTTCCAAAACTAAGTCATGGCTATGGCACCGTCGTCTCAATCACTTGAACTTTGGTACTATAAACAATCTTTCCAGAAAGGACTTAGTAAGAGGATTACCCAGATTAAAGTATGAAAAGATCATCTTTGTTCAGCATGCAAATTGGGAAAAAGCACGAAATATGCCCATAAACCGAAACCCACAAACTCAGTAATGGAAGTCCTTCATACCCTTCATATGGATTTGTGCGGACCAATGAGAGTACAAACGATAAATGGGAAGAAATACATTTTAGTCTATGTTGATGACTACTCTCGATTTACTTGGGTAAAGTTTTTGAGGACAAAGGATGAAACTCCATATGTCATCATCAAACTTATCAAACAACTACAAGTTCGACTCAACAATACTGTTAGAATAGTTCGAACAGACAATGGCACAGAGTTTGTTAACAAAGACTTAATTCGGTTTTATGAAAGTGTTGGAATCAGTCATCAAAAAAGTGTTCCACGAACTCCTCAACAGAACGGTGTAGTTGAAAGACGAAATCGAACTCTTGTGGAAGCCGCAAGAACAATGCTAATTTATTTAAAGGTTCCAATGTTTCTATGGGCTGAAGCCATTGTCACTTCTTGCTACACCCAAAATCGTTCCCTTATTCATACCTCTCATGGAAAAACTCCATATGAACTTGTTCATAAACGAAAACCTGATCTCTCCTACCTTCGTGTGTTTGGTGCTTTGTGCTATCCAACGAATGACGGTCAAGATTTAGGTAAATTAAGAGCAAAGGCAGATATTGGAGTTTTTGTTGGTTATGCACCAAACAAGAAGGGTTACCGAATCTACAACAAGAGAACCCGAAATATCATGGAAAAAATTCACGTTACGTTCGATGAGCTGACCGGTCAAATGGCTCCAGGACAAATCAGTTCTGGACCCGCATCTCAACTTTCATCAAGCAATCCTATCAGTTCTACTCTTGTTTCTAATCCATCACCAGCAACTCCTTATGTACCTCCTTCAGAAGATGATTTAAAGAAATTGTTTGATCCAATGTTTGATGGACACTATGAACCAAATGCTGATGAAATGTCAATTCCATCAACAGAGGCTGCTCCTATTCCTGTGAATGAAGTCAACCCTTCAGTCTCAATATCATTAAGTCAAGAAGCGCCTGCTGCTGATCACTCTGTCTCATCAACTAATCATCAATCATCGAATGTACATCATGGAATTGTTTGTGGCATCAATGATGAAGTTAATCCCTTTGCTACTCCCGAAGATGCTCCATTTGAAAACATATTTGCTCCTGAATCATCATCAGAACCATCTTCATCAGGAGATATCGACTCTGCTACCTCAGTCCCTCAACAACAACCACATGAACACCTTAGAAAGTGGACACATGATCATCCATTGGACAACATCATTGGAAACCTCTCTCGTCCAGTATCCACAAGGAAACAACTTGCAACCGATGCCTTATGGTGCTTCTTCAACTCCGTACTCTCTAAGGTCGAACCAAAAGATGTTAAAACTGCCATGAATGAAGACAGCTGGTTCAATGCCATGCAAGAAGAAATTCATGAGTTTGATCGACTTGATGTATGGGAATTAGTACCTGCTCCAGATTGTGCTATGATCATTGCTCTAAAATGGATCTTCAAAGTGAAACTTGATGAGCATGGTGATGTTTTAAAGAACAAGGCTTGATTGGTTGCAAAAGGATATCGTCAAGAGGAGGGTATTGACTTTGAAGAATCGTTTGCTCCTGTTGCTCGTATCGAGGCAATCAGAATCTTCTTGGCTAATTCTGCAAGTAAGAACATGGTAGTCTATCAAATGGATGTAAAGACGGCGTTTCTTAACGGAGATATTAAAGAAGTCGTTATCGTCAGCCAACTGAAAGCTTTGTGAATCCAAAGCATCCTACTCACGTCTATCGTTTGAAGAAGGCTCTTTACGGTTTAAAGCAAGCTCTAAGGGCATGGTATGATACGCTATCAAAGTTTCTTCTATCCTCTGGATTCAGCAAAGGAGCAGTTGATCCGACATTGTTCACCAGGAAGTCGGGCAAACATTTAATTCACGTTCAAATTTATGTTGATGATATTATCTTTGCCTCGTGACCCCAATGAAGTGTGACCGTTTTTCTAATGAAATGGGTTCTAAATTTCAAATGTCAATGATGGGACAAATGTCATTTTTCTTAGGATTACAAATTTCACAAAGTCCCGGAGGCATTTTTATAAATCAATCTAAATATGCAAATGAGATTTTAAATAAATTTGGATTTGATTCTAGTGACCCTGTTGACACTCCCATGATAGAGCATACTAAACTAGATGAGGACCACTCAGGGGTCATGGTAGACCAAACGAAATATCGTAGTATGATTGGATCCCTGATGTACCTCACAGCTAGTAGACCAGACATCTTGTTCGCTGTTTGTATGTGTGCTAGATATCAGGCTAAGCCTACCAAAAAGCACATTGAAGCGGTTAAACGGGTCTTTCGGTATCTCCAAGGAACCATCAATATGGGACTTTGGTACCGAAGGACACCGGTATGTCACTAACAGCCTATCTGAGATCTGATCAAGCAGGATGTCAAGATACTTGTCGAAATGCGTCGGAGGTGCTTAGTTTTTGGGTGATAAGCTTGTGAGTTGGTCTTCAAAGAAGCAAATGAGTACTTCTATTTCCTCTCTAGAGGCTGAATACATAGCCATGTCATCTTGTTGTGCTCAAATCCTATGGATGAGATCCCAATTATCTGACCATGGCTTTGAATTCAACAAAATCCCTCTCAGATCTGTGATAATAAAAGTGCTATTGCTCTCTCATGCAACAACGTACAACACTCAAGAGCAAAGCACATCGACATTCGACATCATTTCATCATGGAGCAAGTTGAAAACGGTGTGGTGGAACTATACTTTGTGAGGACTGAATACCAGTTAGCAGACATCTTCACCAAAGCTCTTCCTAGAGAACGTTTTGAGTTTATCCTTCCACGACTTGGTCTTAAGAGCCTACAACCGGAAACACTCAAACATCTTCAAGAGGAAGAAGAGGAGTAAAAGGTTTTCCTTCATCTATCTCTTGTAAATATCTATTCGAAAAGCAAAATACAAAATTACAAAACCTTCAAAAAGCAAATAGAAAAATATAAAACTTTCAAAAACCCATAAAAATTAGAAAATCTTGAAAAATTCCAAAAAAATATTGTCATTTTGTCATGTTTTTCTCAAATTTCGAAAATATCTACGGTCTTTGTGTTGTCATTCAAAGAATGACACGGGGCTCTAGATATTGTTCGAATGTCCTTAAAAAAAATCAAAAAATCAAAAAATATTTTTGGGAGAAAGTGAAAAAATGGTTTATTGTCATTTCAGGCAGTAACCCGCTATTCAATGAAAAGAACAGAGCCATGCTTTATCTTGGTTTTCAAATCTCATGCTCTGATTCTTTAAACAATTCCTTACCATCTAATGAAAACTAATTGCTTTGTTAAATAATTCGGACTCTTTCTCTGAAAATCATCTAGACTTAACTTTTGTCAAAACATCTATCTCTCAATCAACAACCTATGTCATTGATTGAGGGGGAGAATTATTTCAATTAAATCAAAAGGTTATTTGTCATACAATTGTTTTCAAAAGATAATCATGCATGTTTAATCAATGGAGTTTAAAGTCTCAAAATCCGATCCTTATCAGTTAAAACGTTTTCATAATCAAGTCACAATTAATTCTCCTTAAAAGCTTTCAAAATCAATTTAAATCTACAGAGATCACAAATCTCAAATGATTTGATAATTGTGATCGGGGGAGAATTTGTGATTTAAATTGGATTTAAACTGATAATTCGATAAATGGTTTTATAAGAATGTACAAGCTCTCCTTCCCACATGTGCCAAACGATTTCAAATTTTCCATGCACATGTTGAGGGGGAGCATCTATCTTAAACCACAAAGATTTGAAACGTGATCAAGTTATTTCAATGTGCAGTCTTTTCCTAATATGTGCAAAACATTTTCAAATTTCCATGCACATATTGAGGGGGAGCAACTATTTTGAAAACCACATTCTTTATATAACTACTCTTAGATGCAAGCCAACTCTTCAATGATGAAAATTATTTCTATTACAAAATGATGCGTGATGCACATGTTGAGGGGGAGCTCTGTTTCTAAAAATTATCAAAAACAATTCAGGTACAAAATGTTTTGATAACATATCACAAGTATCTGGATTGATTTTCAAATGGTTTTCAATTGGTTCCAATGGCAGATGAACAATACCAAATAGACCGACCAAATTTACTTTATGTATGGTGATATAAGGAAGATAAGGTTAGGTATTAGTTCCCATGATCCGCCAGAACCGGAGGGATCTACCCAGGGACAATCCACTAGATAGTGTAGAGTTCTTAGGTATGATGATAAAAGGAGAAAAATGATATATGGGAAGAGTGCGGTGGTGAGCTAGTATGGAATAAACCCAACAAGGTTCTAGTTATGAAGTCTCGGTAAGCACCGAAGGGGTTGAAGAATGAAAAAGAATTGAATGTGAAAAGGGTGAAAAGAAATAGCCCTCCAATAATTCAACCTTAGGGCAGAAACCGATTTCAATTCATATGCTCTTGGTGGTTACCATGGTAACACTGGTATTGAAGACAAGACGTCATGGACCCAGTGACGCACTGCACTACAACTTCCCAAGCTACTCAAGTTCCTCTTAAAAGGACTTGTTTCATTCTCACAGGGAACCGACATTATCTATCGATTTTCTCTTAAAGATTATTGATATTGAAGAAGGAGACCCTCTCCCTAGTCTCCGAGATAGGATCCAAATATGCACAATTGAGTCTAGAGCCACGAGATCATCAAATAAATCTCCTTAGGACACTTTCAATGAAGACTCTCTGTTTCACACAATGTGGAAAGAGAGATTATATCTTATGAGTCCTACGCATTATCCTTGTGGTATTGCCAGAACATCTGAGTAATATGATAACATATTCACAATGAAGATGGAAAGCCTTCTGGAGCCAACATCAAACAAGCTCCTGGTGGGTGGCATGTAAGATCTATTCAATAGATCAACCATGTGACAACTGAACAGAAACAATGGGGCGATTCAATCTTTTGAATCAATCCTGGTTCAGGTTATGGATTGACGGATTCCTTTGAAAAAACGGTCGTTGTGCTTAAAACTCTTTTCTTTAGCACATCGACTGTGTACAAATATTTCAAAATAAAAGGTGTTTATGATTGATAATTGATTTTCATTAAAAGCTTCGTTGTATTGCAAAAAAATTTCTATTGAGCGATACTCGATTGGTTTTCAAATCTCTTTTTATCAATCGGTGAATCTCAATTCGCTGGTTCACTCACTCCGTGTTGTCTTCTTTGAGACGTTCTGGTTTGAGAACAGCTAGAGCAGCTACGAAACCTGTCAAGGAAATTTGTCGAATTTTACGATCACAGGCAGTACTTGTATCGATCAAGCGGGGAACCGTGGCCGTGTACCTCAATTCAACGAAAGTGATCAAAGACACTTTCATGCGCTTTATTGCTACGTTGTATGCAGTACGCGCCGACGTTTTGCTGATCGAGAATGAAGCGGTCAATCCATAGCCGCATGCTCACACAACACATTCAA
The DNA here is from genome assembly GCA_910596185.1 of Chrysanthemum makinoi. Lineage (NCBI taxonomy): Eukaryota > Viridiplantae > Streptophyta > Magnoliopsida > Asterales > Asteraceae > Chrysanthemum > Chrysanthemum makinoi. The sequence continues at coordinate 220,765,279 of OU343217.1, forward strand.
TTCTAAAGAAATCATGATTAGTGCATCAATGACTATGATATTTTCACTCCATGATTCGCTCTGCTGCCAATATCATGAATCAACGAAAGCTTCCGCTACTCTGATGAGAATATATCATGATCCAGAATGTGAGCATGTCGGTCCATAAGTCACAACATCACATAATACCAACACCATAATGGATGAGTCAGAGAGTTATGTTAGCGATGATCTCAAAGCTGGCTCAAAATCATCATCACGTGGATCAGTTAATGACCTCCACTTGGATTAACCAAACATGCATCAATGATGAATCATTGACTACGAGCTTCAGAGCAAAGTACTACATCAAGAATGCAAGAACAATTTATAATGTAATATCTGTTTGTATTCAATGTAATTTTAATGTGTGTTTGAGGTGACCTCCCTTAGGGGGAGGTTGTTAGGATTTAGTAAATCCAGTTATTAAAGAGTCGGTCACCTCAAGTATATGTAATCGTTAGAAAGCTCGTAGTCGTAGATTATTATAAGTTAAGTAGTATTTAGTTTGTAACACCGTGGAGGACGGACGGGTCTTTACCCACTGTATGCCTGATCCACAGCCCGTAGGTGGCGATTTATGTAAGAACTATAAATACTCTCTACCTCCCAAGGTAGAGAGTTGGAGCTCATAATAAGATTTTTCTTTCTCTCACTAAAGTTCCCAATCTCTAACTTTCTCTCTCTAAAACCATATTATACGCTTACTTGTGGTTATGATCTAGTGTGTTTGTAAAATCCAATATGTTACAAGAAGAGATAAGTTTGAACAGAGAAAGTGATGATGGAGAAAGAAAGATGTAGTAAGTCAACTTAGTGTTTTCTTTTTTTCTTCTTTTGACGATGAGTGACGATGAGAGATTATAGATCAAATAATTTTGAGTGATGAAGTTTAAGAAAGATGAGGTGGAATACTATTCCTGATGATATGACGAGTGTGGGAATTAGTGAATAGAGACTTTTAAAAATTGTGATTTGATGTAACACATAATTCACGAAGATATAGAATAAAGCATGCTAACACTATGACCAACAAACAAGTTCATGTAGATGCTTGATCATAATGAAGAAGCACATAGACAGGCATTTTAACCATATGCACTTACCACATTTTATAACATTAATTATAGATAAGGAAACATACATTTGCCATATTAACTCATATGGTTTGTGAAGCCATAGATGCAAAGTACTTTCATGAGCTTTTAAAAGATCCTGCAAGCTTATTGGTAAGGCAGGTTGATAGCTCTTTAGGTTCTTCTTGGGTATGAACTTCATTTATCCTTTAATGGGATGAAGTATTCGAATAGGCATATTATGAAGTAGACTTTGAAAGAAATTTGTTAAAATTATAGCGAATAGAAACTATCATTATCAAACACTCAGAAATTTTGATCCGATTTGTAAAAATGAGTTTGATGTCAGTTTTCACAAATAGTTTCCTTCTTTGTAGTTTTCAATCATACACGGATCGTTTCAAGTTTTTAAAGTACAATATACTCAAGTTTTCAAACATACCGGGTTATGGGTTATGGTAATGCACCATGGGTCATGGGTACACAACTAGATACAATGCATATAGACAATGGGTTATGGGTTATGGGTCATGGGTTTAACTCAACATGATGTCATGCATGATGTAAATACCCACTTAAATTCATCTTCAAAAGAATTTCACACGCTGAGGTGGCGCCGGATGATTGGTTTTTTGTGAGAGCCACTCCCACAAAAAACCAATCATCCCACGCCACCTCAGCGTGTGTGATTCTTTTGTGGATGAATTTGAGTGGATGTAGCATTAGTGATATATATATATATATTTCAAGATACATTGAACTAGTATGCATTTTAATATAAGTAACCAAAGTTATTTATAAGTGTTTTATAAAAATTGTTTTAGTTTTATATAAACTATTTAACTAAACATGTTTAATGGTTTATATGTTTAGTGAAATATGTTAGTAAACTATTTGCTCAAAGCTTTACGCAATTTATTTATTTCGCTAAAATGATTTTACGATTGTTATCGACAAAACATAAGAATATCGTAAAATATAAATAAACGTTTTTAAGGTTTATTTGTATTAACACTTTTGACAAATTCAACCCCTTAACTTGTGAGGGGAGAGTTATTTTTTGTGATAACTTTCTTTTTGCTCCCCCTCAAAGTTATGTTCTTTTGCAACGTTAGTCCAAAACACTTTTTGATTAACCCCCCCTAAAATGAAGGTCTGTTTTTCAAAATAAACTTGTTTTAAACTTAAATTTTTGAGAGTTCGTTATTTTTAGCAAATTTTTCTTTGGTGATGGAGATCAAAAATCTTTTTTGAACAAACCACTTTTAAAATTTTAATACAAACAACATGTTTCGAAAAATAACATTTTTTGTTTAACACCCCTCAAAATGTGTTCCATTTGAAATTTTAAGACTTATTTTTGAGTTTGAAACACAATATTAAGTTGTAATGGGAGACACGTTGTTTGCAAAAACTTTGAAAAGCGAGTCTTGATTAAAAAAAATAACCAAAAGTCACCAAATGAAGTTCGCGTTACAACCTGAAGTAACTGTAAGTCATGGAAATTAAGCCCGAGTTAGGCGCTAAAGTCTACACAAGCCATTTTAAAGATAAAGAATAAACGACATGATTTTGAATATGTTTAATCTTCCGTATCACTTTTAAAGGACATTAGAAAAGTAAATAAGTTATCGAGAGCCGTGGCGCTTATAAGAAAGTTATTTTTGTGTTTTTAGTTTTATAAATTTTATATTTTCTTCTTGATGTTTTATTTTTGTATTTTGCTTTTGATTTTATTAAAGAAATAGAAAATCAAAAATGGAACATTGAAAAATGAAAATGATGATGATGGAGTGTTGAAAGATTTAGAACCCCTGATTGAATTGATTAAGATATATTAGACTTAACTGTTTCCATTTCCGGAGGTTGTGCACTTTCAACTGTTGAGGTAGTATCTGTTTCCACATTCGGAGTTTGTTCATCATAACCTGCATTAGAAATACATGTTTTCGAATTTGGAATTTGTGCACTGCCTAATGTGCTAGTGAAAGTCTCAAATACTTTTCCAGTAGGGTTCTACATAAGACCAACCATGTTAAAAACTTTCCCGTGGGTATCTACCTAAGATAAGATCTATGAGATATTTTCTTTTCAGGTGCATCGTAAATTTCTCGTAGGTTAAACGTCTTTCATGTGGGGATTCAACTAGGTGATGTCTTTGATTGTATTTGCTTTCTAACGGGTTTGTTTCTTATTGTTGTCTTATTGGTTGGTTTCCTAGCACTAGAGTTCACATCATCAAGGTATTGAGAAATACATAAATTGTGATTGGTTTAAACACACATTTTTAACATGTTGGACTCTACCTTGTGTGCTAACTTATGTGGAGTTCCTCTAGGTTTTGATGTGCCACTACTGGGAGTATTCTCTAATCTTTTAAAAGATGACACATGTTGGTTAGAAGTTTGAGGGTTGTCTTTTTGTGTTCGGTTCCTAGCTTTTTCTAGAGTCTGTTTCTGATACATGTTATTTGTACCATACGGTTCTTTTGGTTTTGGAGTACTCTTAGATAAAACAGGGGCTTCTACGTTTTTTGTTTCTCAAATTTACCTTCTCATGTTTAGGAGCAGTTTGTGGAGTGACTGGTTTTGTTTCAACCTTGTTCTTATCAGTTGACGAAGCAAACCTTGTGTTAACATTATAAAAGTGACGACATTATAGGATTGGACTAGAAACATAGCTAGCTAGACACGTAGGGACTAATGTTGTAAACGTGTATTAGTTAAACTGTGTTGAGCCTATAAATACCCCTCAAGACTCCACTTGAGGGGTGTGTGTGTTAGCATTTCATATTGAATAATACAATTTCTTCTCAGACATCCTCTCTCTACTTTCTCTTTCTAGAACACTATGTCGAGTTATATGTTCTTTGATCAACCTTGACCTCCTGATCCACCTTAAATCATGATACTTACAATTATCAAGGTTGACAACTTGTTAAACTTAATCCCTCCTTTACCATGGAGGTCGGCCGAACCCTAACCTTAAAGGGTTTATGGTTTTTGCTTTTTATGTATTTAATATATTTATCCTAGATAAATATATATGCTATGAATAATTACCGTTTTACTCTTTTATGAGAATATTACATATTCTCATTTTTTCATCATTTCATTTCATTTCGTATCTCTTTTCTTATTACCAAATTACTTGTTCTGTTTAGTATGTACCGATATGACTCATAGACAATTCTATGAGTACCCGTTGCAAAATACGTTATTCTTTGCACACAAATCTTTTCAGAAACAAGATTACAATCCAACATTTTTTCTTTAGATGCTCAAGAGTAGCAAAAGGTTGGGAAGTTTAATTATTCAAGTGGCGAATACAGATGTTTGTAATATACAGTAGGTTCGATTGAAGAGATGATAGCACAAAACAGCCAAAATTATTTTAACTAAAAGCAAATACTCGTATGGAATCTGCTGGTATATGCTATATCAAATATGGTGTCTTACGAAAAAAATAAAATATAATAATATAATAATAAAAATATGGCCTACCTTTTTCTTTTCTTTTTTCTTTTAACATAGGCCTCCTTTCATTAGTGCTTTACTTTTTTGGTGTAGCAATTTTAAGGTTGCTTCCTTCGTATAACCAAGCCGCCCTAGTCTAGTTGTTACCTCTCGTATGCCTCATGTAATTTCTTATGAAGATGTTATGCAAGTGGGAAGGTTGAGTTGTTTGTTGGGGTGTGCACGGTTCGGTTTGGGTCGGTTTTTGGCTAAAACCGAAACCGAAGCCCAATGTTCGGTTTTTGTAGAACCCAAAACTGAAACCGTTCGGTTTTTGGCGGTTCGGTTTTTTCGGTTTGTTATCGGTTTCGGTTCGGTTTTTCGGTTTTTTCGGTTTCTAACCGTTAATATTTGGGTAAGGCCAAATTATACCAACAAACTTGTTTTACGTACAAAATTAGTTATTCTTCTGTATTTCTTTTTCAATCTAAGCATAATAATGTTTATTGCATAATTCTACAATTACAAACATATAAATGAGACATACACATCGTGAACATACACGTAGTATAATCATTATCGAATACTTATTGATATATATATTCACACAAAACAAGCGACACGACAAACACACATGTAAATATAAATGTTAAGATAAATATATTATAAAGCCACTCACAAAATGAATATGAATTTATAAATTTGATTTATTTAGTTATTTAATTATAATATATTAATTAGATATTATTATATAATAAAACTGGTTCGGTTCTGTTCGGTTTTTGAGGTTCGGTTTTTGGACGAAAACCGAAACCGAACCGCATTTTTCGGTTTCTGAAAAAGTAAAAACCGAACTATCGATTTTTAGTTTCGGTCGATTTTTTCGGTTCGGTTTCGGTTTTTTCGGTTTGTTTTGCTCACCCCTAGTTGTTTGTATTCCTTTTTTATTCTTATAATGATAATGATATGCATAATTGCCAAAAAAAAACATGCTAAAAAAATGAGATATTATTATTTTTATAATGATAATGATATGCATAATTGCCAGAAAAAAAACATGCTAAAATAATGAGATATTATTATTTTTAGCTTTTAGGTAGCGTTTGTTTGTAAAGAGACTTAAAGGTCATTTTCGTTTATTCAATAGGCTCTGAATTTGAATTTGATTTGCAAATTCGAATTTGAAGAATGCATAAATGTCTGAATAAAAAGGAATATTGGTTGTTTTTTTATATTTTAAATGTTTGAATGATATTGTTTGTTTGTTTTTTACTTTTTAAATGTATGAATGACATAAGCACAAATAAGTTTTATTCTTACAAAACATAAATGTGTTTAAACATAGAGTTAAAAAATTAACATAGTTTAGCAACGTGAAAAGAAAATGTCTTAAACAAAATATTCAAGAACATTATGTCGCAATTTAATCTCGAAAATTAGTCATATGTTTTTTATCTGTTATACTCCTATGTAGTTGAAAATTTACACCAATTTACAAATTATCACTATCATTTTACTTTACAATGATAATATTGTAAAAAGAAATATTTCATATTATGTTTAACATTGTCAATTAACAATTAAAGTGTTTTTAATGAAAAAATTAAGCTCGTGTTCAAAATACATGTGTCACAATTTAATTTCACAAACTAGTTATATATTAATATTGTTGAAAAATTTTCAAGTGTTTGAGCATCATCATTATTATCTTAAACATTACTTGTTTATAAAAATTAGGGTAATTCTCGTAAACTTATTATCAATATTAAAAGAAAAATCGAAAAAAAATATATCATGCAAGATGAAAAATGAACCATAGAAAAAAATTAAAGCAAAAATAAAATAAAATAATAATAAACAAATAAATAAGAAGAAGGAAGAGTTATGAAATATTAAGAGATATTAAGACACCTCTTCTACATCTAGTTGGGTAAGAGGTAGGGGTGAAAACAAGCCGAGCTTTTATCAAGCAACTCGAGCTCGAGCTCGAGCTTGGCTCGATCGAGTCAAGCTTTTATCGAGCTCAAGCCTAGCTCAAGCCCAATATATTGGCTCGAAACATATAACGAGTCAAGCTCGAGCTTTTGATGGCTCGACTCGAGCTTTTATCGAGCTTTTTCAAGCTTTAAGTAAATAAGGGTTAATTTGAATATTAACCTAATTATAAATAAGTAGTCAAGTTATAGAAATCATTTTGCTCAAGTATTCAAGATCTATGAAGCTTATAAAGTCTTGTGAATAATATTTTGTTGAACTATTTTAGACATTCAAACCTTAACTAGTATTTACTGATTATGTTTCGTTTTAATGTTAGACTTGTTTCATCTTCTTGATTCTTGACTCTTGAATGTGTGGCATCAGGTGAAAATTTAGTCACATTTTGTCCAAGTCAGATACGATTAATTGGTTCAGGTGTATGTTCCTTTTGTAAGGTCTTATATGATTTTATTCATTGGGTACTGTATTGTATTTATTCTTCTTTTCGAGTCTCAAGTCTTAACTCCTTAATCAATTTGTTCAGGAGTTCGAATAGGGGTGTAAATGTGTAATTATGTATTCATATACATATATTCGAGCTTTTCAAGCAAGCTCGAGCTTTGCTCAAAACTGAATCGAGCCAAGCTCAAGCGTAGATGGTTAAAGCTTGACGAGCTATCGAGCCGAGCTTGAGTCTAGTTTTTTTTTTCGAGCCGAGTTCGAGCCTTGTCAAGCTCGGGCTCGGCTCGGCTCGGTTACACCCCTAGTAAGAGGTATTAATTTCTGGTCACGTCTGAACGAGAAAAAAAACGCTCTTATTAGGTCAAATGTCTGAGCTCGTTTGAATAAGTTAGATAAAGAAACTGTTAAGATGCTCTTTTTAAAAAACAAATATTACCTAATAATTCGTACATCTAGATTTAAATCTTTTATTATATAATAAAACAAAATCTCTATTAGGAATTTTTAATTTCAAAAAAATCAAACCATACCTTATTTGGTAATATTTTAATTATTATTATTATCTTTCTTCTAAAAATTAATTAATAAAAAACCTAAATATTTCTTGATTTAGGAAAAAAGTTATCAACATTCGTATTTTTTAGCAAATTGAGTGAAAACATGCATGCGTCAAAAGTATAAAATTATCAAACTTATAACACGCCGAGTAATATACACAATAGTTAGGGGTTAAAACTAAAAATTACAAGAACAAAACCGCCCAATAATTCACGAGCAACACTTGTAGCCACTTTTGTTCTTTCAACCCTACTCTTCAAAATCGAACCATCAATAAATATGTTTCAATATAGTTGTTGCACCGATTCAGAATACAATCAAAAATTCAAGGTATGATTCTTTATGTCTAATATCTTGATTTTGTTTAAAATTTGATACAAGACTTTTAGTTATATTCTAAAAGGGTTTGTGATTTTTCTGTTAATTTTCTTCCAATTAGGGTTTGATTAAAGTTTTAATTTGATTAATAAAGATGGCTAGAAAGATGACTAGAGAGTAAGTGGATTGGTGGTTTAGGGTTTATGTAAACGATTATTGCTTTTAGGTGGTTTGATTATGTAAACGATTATTGCAATTTGAAGCACATCCAATCAGACTTCTTATATATCCATTTAACGCAATTTACATGTAATGAAGGTCTACAATAGTGGTGGAAATGTCAATCAGTTTGCTCATGAATGGGTTGATTGAGTTAGGTTTCTTTGTCAAAACGGGTCACACTGGTGACTGGTCAAGCGGGTTGAAGTTGCTTGAATTGTATATTTAATGAATACACTACTTTTAATTCATGTTTTAGATTATTATCAAAGTAATAATGCTTTTATAATTATATTCAACAATGCTTTCATTATAACTTAATTTTATTTTATGTCACAGAATAGTGGTCAATGCAATTGACAGTATGAGTTTGATCAATGGAGTCCAAGAGGTCGTTTATAAATTGAATACGCTTTTTAATTAAGTCCACTTTCATCCGGCCAAACATGATGTACATATTCTGATTCTACATGCTCATGCTATCATGAACAAATGGATGACTGTGATGGTTAGTATTTTCTTTCCCAGTTTTTTATGGTGACAAACTTCATCAGGAACATGATTATGTGTTCCTTGCTGTTGTGTGGAATAACCAAAAGCTATTTTATACTTTAAGCATATATATAGAGGAATAATATCGCCCACAGTTAGTGGGATACTACATATTTATGCATTTATAGTTTTGAAACTGTTCTTTGCCTTCTAAAATGTTTTTGAACTTTGTTCATATGATACTTTATACTTATCAAATTATTTTGAAGGCTACTTAATCTGGGGACAACAGTCTAGACACGGGTTCGTGTCGCTTCGGCTAGGTTGATTAAAGGGAACGATTTTGTGGTAGCAAGGGTATGGCATGATTATGGTGTTTCAAGAGATAGTATATTTTTAGTTGTCTTTATTGAATATTGCTCAGTCTTTATGTATGTTAGGTTCATAACTTTTATCCACGTTTGGTGGAAGTTCGTACGATCATATACTGTTTAGATCTATGATCACTTACTCGGATAGTCGTGAGTTGTTAAATGTTGTGTTTCCACCAAAGGCTATTGGTTATTGAAATAGTCTCAATTGTGTTTAGATGCCCAGTGGTTGCCTTATAATCTTAACTTTATTACTGTAAGCTCAAGTTTTCAGTTGAATTTTTGTTGCAGGGTGTTGTTTGGAGCCATTCTATGTTAAATTGAAGCCGTATCATGTACCTGACTATCTTTAAGATGCGTCTACAGCTAACGGTTTGTGAATCCTAACTCTGGCTGTGTAAAAAGTCAACTATAAGGATATATATGTTTCATTTGTGTAGTTATAGAGTCTCAAATTCATAATCACACATCACCTCGCTATCACAAGTTATGTATCAATTCTCCTTAAATCTGAAAAATCTGTGATTGTCTATCTGATCATGCATCCATTTTGTACTCATAGCTGATGGTCTTCATTACCATGTTGAAAGCAAAAGTTTCATACTTAGATTAATCTTGTTGGCCAGTCCCATGAACTTCTGTGTAAAATCCAAGATCCGGACTCAACTAGAGTATATAATAACAATGATTGAACATGCACAGCGGAATAATAAGACCACAATCAAAGTTACCAACAAGGTTTTTCTTATAAAAACAATGATCCTCTATGGATCTTTACACCCTCACTATAGAGGTTTTTCTTGAATGTTTTTTCTGAAAAGTTGTTTCAATACAATAGACCTAAGTTCCTTTTATAGACAAGGAACACTATTCCCTCTCTTGGGAAAAGAACAAGCATGCAAGCATGCACCTAAATATTGTTTTAACCCATACATCGAATAATTATGGGAAAACTCTAAACAAGCCCATGCTAACCTTGGGCAGTACAATAATAAATATGGGCTAACATATAAGTAATTAAAACACATGCGCATACTACTTGACATAATCCTTGATGGATACTATATCGCTTGCCAGAATCCTTACTTCAAAGATACTCACGCTTCTTTACTTCACAGACTTATATCTCCACTACTTGAGAGAATAACTTCATAGTTCCTACTTTGTACGTTTATATAACTTCAGTGAAACTCTTCTTCAGCAGAATCCATTGTTCTCGATCAAGTAGAATCATTGTTTCACGTAATTCCCAACAATCCTCCCCTAAACGGAATTTAAATGACATGATGGTAGAATCCAAGAGGATTGTATCATTTAAGTTCCAGTTTCGGATCTTTAAAATTTGAGAACTAGAGGATTGTAGCAACAAATGACAAAACTTCCCAACAATCCTTCCCAACAATCATTTAACACTTTAGAACTTGTACTTTCGAACGTCAAGAGCAAAGAACCAATAATAATCTCATCTCTATGATGACTAAACTTTGACACGCCAGGTCTTTGCAGCAACAAATGACATAATGTACCTCAATACATATCAGTTTCAAACTATTCTCATCACATCCGTGTGTTAACTCCTCGTGAGAGGTGAATCATTGAAAATAATGGATTTGATGTCTCTTTACCAATAGCCACCACTACTGGAGTAGCCAAATGTTTAAGTTCGAAAACTATGGTACACCGATAACCATCTGATTTATTGGCAAACCCAACCATAAACGGATTTGACATGTCTTTACAGAGCCGTTTGCTCGGGACTAGCCAACTCTTTGATGGAATGCCGTCATCATCATGGTGAGCTGATAACCATTTATGGATTTCGACCTTTACCACAAGCCATAATCTTGTGGGCTAGTCAACTCTTGTGCCAGAGAGACATGGTAAGATGAAAACCATGAGTGGTGTAGTAATGAACCAACACCAAAACCTCGCAAGCAAGAGAGTAGAAAGCGAACACGCATGGTTAGAGTTTTTTTAAACTAAGAAGAAATAAAATAACCAAAACATGTACAAGATACCATCAAGCGGCAGAAACGAAAGACAGTTGTAGTGTCGTGAAACACTAAGCCTCCCCTTAGGCGTATGAGGATCCAACATTTGCAAAAAGGTTAGAATACAAAAATACAACAATAAGCCTCCCTTAGGCTTATGCCTCCCCTCAATCAATGCACCTGACAAAGACTATTGTTCTTGGGTACCCAGAATAAACCTTTCCTTTGAGTTTTCCAAGAATAACATGTTGAGGGCTTAACAACAGTTGCCACACTAACTCCACCATGTGCCTTATTCATATGTGATACATAAGGTGTATATGGTGAAAATAAGAACTTTTAGGTCTATAGGGCATAAGCCTAGCCTTCTTGTTCCACCATCCGTAGTAATGGCGGTGAAGAATATCCTCCACCGAGGGAACTGGAAAAGGCCTATTAAGCTGTCCGCCAGAAAGATGCATACACCTTTGGTTTACCAGAAGGAACTGGTTTACCTCCTTTCACATGAGCAACTTTGGGAATAAATGGAGGAATACTGGCAACATTAGTCCATGTGGGTCTAGAAGTCTTATGGCCAAAGGAAACACCCATCTTTTTCTCATGATAATCACAGTCTATAATAAGATTGAGTTTACTACCACACACAAAACAAGATTTCTTCTTAAAAGACTTATTCTTAACACAACTTTGTTTAATACATTTAAACTTATCGCACACGAACTAGAAGCAAAATCGTGTTCAATAGAATAAGTAACTGGCTTTGTTTTGGGCTCATCATCAACTACTTTGGACTTGGGTGTAGTCTTGGGTGTGTGCCTAGGTGAGTCAGACTTTTCACTTGAATCACATGAGGCATAGACAGTGGACTTTAGGTCTGACAACTTGTCACTTTTAGAGCAAGAGACAGAGTCATTAGTTTGGCCACTAAGGTCTGGCAAGTCACTTGACTTTTTGCCATATAAATGGTGTGATCCATCAAAATCAACTGGAATGGACAAGTCAAAGGGCATGAATTCACCTCTAATAGGTCCACGTACAGCATGTAAATCACCTTCTTTTACAAAATTAGCTAATCCTGCTGGTGTAGATTTACGAGTGTCATCCCTAGCTTCTATTCCTACATACTTCTTAAAGCCTAAACCTATAGGAGTATTAGGATTTTGACTAGCATAGATGTGACTAGCTAACTTATTTCCATTCAATAACCATTCTTTATGCCTAGCAATTTCCTCATCTAGTTTCTCTTTTAGCACTTTGTTTTCAGACACTACAATAGCTTTTTCTTTCTCAGTGCGCTTTAAATCAATTCTAGCAAATTCTAGATCACTTTCTAGCACCCTAATCTTTTCATCATAAGCCACTTGATTCTTTTGAAACCAAACTTTTTGTCTTTCTAATGTTTTTAAAGCATGTTTATAAGCTTCATTGTCAACATAGCATGCATTATATTTAGGTTTCAGTTCATCATAGGCTTCCTTAAGTTCATTATATCTCTCCTTACAACCAAAAACACAAGTATGTACTTGAGAGATGCCCATGAAAGCAATTGGCAGACTGGCAAATTCTTCAGCATAACCTTTAGCATCAACTTCCTTGCTCATCTTCTTGAATTCTGCCTTTCCTCCATACCTTGCTTTGAGAGCATCCCATATAAGATTTCCATCATCCATATGGCGAAAATCTGCTACATGATCAGCAGGAATAGATTTAAGCAAGATAGTTCTGGCCTTTGACTCTTTATACAGCAATGTGTTCATCCGCAGTCGTTGGAGGACGAATAATGATGTTACCATCACGATCACTTCCAATCCTTTTTAAACTGTTGCCATTTTGGATCACCTTCCAGATATTCATATCATTATTCATGATCGAGTGTTCCATCTTCTTAGCCCAGACTTCGTACTCATCATCCTTTAAATAAGGAAACATAACTTCATCCTTATTATTATCAAATTCTGCCATTCTAAAAGTACCAAGATAGAAACCAAACAGCAGTAAAGTTATGTGATAGTACGAACCAAAGTGAGTGTCAGCAGTAACCCACAAGCAAACCAATATTCCAAACTAGAGATCAAGTACAATGAATTACCCAATGTAATATCCTCACGTGAACTTCAGCGGAAACAAGTGATAGCCAAATAATAGAGTATGATAATGACAGCCACTGTAGTCATTAATCTTAGTCAGGTAACACTTTGCCCCACGACAACCAAACAAAACCCTCGAGGGTTACGAGCATAATTAAAGCGTGGGACAGCACAAGACACCACGTGACCAGTCAAAAGTCACAATTGTTACGAAACCCCACTTGATCACAAAAGCACAACTACTTGCCGCAATTTTTGACAATCACCAGAATACAAACTCGTTTGACCAATTATCACGTGAGTATCAACAATTAAAAGAGTACAATGCCACGTGATTCCTTGAATAAAATTATGGGACCAAGATTTAAATATGTGAAAGACCAATTAGAGATAAGTACTAACTTAATGTAACAGCCAATCAAAACCTTTGTGGGTCTCGAAAACAATTAAAGTAAGGGACCAACACTAGACAATTATACATCATGCCACATGCCCAAGAATCGCTGCTATCCCCTTTTATATTGGGTAACCTGGTTTGCACACCATCATGTTACTTTTTTTATTAATTTGTTTTTGTGCAAACTTTTTTTATTAACAAAAAAACCCACATCACGTTAAAAGCATAAATACATCATTATTATAATAAAACTCTCTCTCTTATAATAAAACTTTTTCTTTCTTCACTCTAAATCCTCATCAAGATTTGGCCATGAACCACCAAAGCTGCTATCATGTCCGGCCAAACCCATCCCACATGAACCACCGTCGTCACCTACGACCAAAGCACCACCACCGCCGACCTAAACCCATCCCACCTTAACCACCATCGACACCGGATCTAGTGGATTCAGATAGGAGTTAAGATGATTTCCGGTCGTTCATCAATTTATGGTTGGTTGTTTGTTTTGAAGATGAGTGTGACATGTGTATTTTTGTTTGACCATATTGAAAGCTCAATAATGTAAGATGAGAAGCTATAGGTTCCAAAATGATGAAGATGGTGAAAAGCGAAGGAAAAAAAAAGAACAGACAAAAAAAAATCAACGTTTAATATGTTACAAGAAAATGTTTAAGAGGCAGAAGAAAGGAAGAGAGTGTGAAAATTATAAAATATATTTTTGAGAAATGATATATGGATCTAAACTTAGGCCTAAACTTAGACCTAAAACCACTTGGCATCTTTTTGATGGGTTGTAAAATAAATAGGTCCGTGCCTGCAGCCATCAGGATATTGACACTTGGTTTTAGCTTAAGTTTAGGTTCATGTATCATTTCTTTATATTTTAATCTGACATTGAAATTCTAGAAAACAGTAACAAAAAATGTGATTAAATAGTTAATGTGGGCCCATTGCTGTCTGGATCTATCTAAAACTAGTGATGGTTGTACTCACAAACCCCAAAAAGAAGAAGATGGTGTGTAATGCTTATTTTACTGGTGTGCAAACACACTTTGCCTTTATATTAACCGACCATGTGAAATGAATCAAGCGAATGAGAAATGGGGATACGAAGTTACCTTTTGTAGAATTTGAAAGCCATACAAAAACAAAAGACGATATCAAAACAGATCTGCTCTTCTTTATATAAATCGTGATCTGCTGCTTCGATTCTTTTCCACCACTGCTGCAATAGAAAACTCCTTATAAACTCAGATTTTTCGTATGATGTCTCCTGCAAAAGAGTGTCTGTAGCAGTTTTCTAGCCCTTATAACTTTCTGTCAGAGGCTCAGATCAACGATCCCTTCGGTGGAAACCTTCCTTGATATACCAAGAACTTCCAGTCCAAATTTTATGCCGATCCAACGGTTAACGAAAAAGTTATGACTGTTTCAAAACAGTGCTGTAGTATCCCTACGGAACTCTTTCAGCAGACTTTGACGGCTTATAACTTTTGATTGAGAGCTCTAATCGAAAATCCCTCCGGTGACACTTTAGATTACTATCTAGAGATGCACCAGAAAAAATTGTAGCTCGATCCAACGGTTCAAGAAAAAGTTATCGCTGTTTAAAAAACAGCCAAGCAGAGACACTACGAAAATTATTAACAGCTTCGAATTTTGTATCTTTTCTTCGAAAAACCTTGTAAACTCAAGATCGAGAGCCACCCGCTCTGAAACCAACTGTAAAATCCAAGATCCGGACTCAACTAGAGTATATAATAACAATGATTGAACATGCACAGCGGAATAATAAGACCACAATCAAAGTTACCAACAAGGTTTTTCTTATAAAAACAATGATCCTCTATGGATCTTTACACCCTCACTATAGAGGTTTTTCTTGAATGTTTTTTCTGAAAAGTTGTTTCAATACAATAGACCTAAGTTCCTTTTATAGACAAGGAACACTATTCCTTCTCTTGGGAAAAGAACAAGCATGCACCTAAATATTGTTTTAACCCACACATCGAATAATTATGGGAAAACTCTAAACAAGCCCATGCTAACCTTGGGCAGTACAATAATAAATATGGGCTAACATATAAGTAATTAAAACACATGCGTACTACTTCAGCAGAATCCTTCAGTGGATACTAATACTGCTTCAGCAGAATCCTTACTTCAGCATACTCACGGCTTCTTTACTTCAGCAGACTTATATCTCCACTACTTCAGTAGAATAACTTCAGCATAGTTCCTACTTTGTACGTTTATATAACTTCAGCAAAAGCTCTTCTTCAGCATAATCCATTGTTTCTCGATCAGTAGAATCACTGTTTCACAGAATTCCCAACATTCTGGAACACGTTTGTGTTTTTTATAGGATATCCTAAATTTATTTGGATTCTTATATTTGATATGGACGAATTATCTTCAACAAGTAGTGGAAAAATTGACATATTAGTCAGACTTGCTTTTGTTCATACATGGGTTATGTATGTAGTATAGAAGTTTTATGATATTCAATAGTAGAAAAAGTCCAGGGATATGCATATACATAGAGGTCCACCATGATGGATGTAGGCCATAACTTGCTCATCGTGACCACTTAGAATTTACTTAAATGCAGATCGAATATCTCATAACTTATTTTATTGAATTACATTTTTAGTTGATTTCTTTTGGTTTGACTAACCCGCTTAACCTTTTACTTGCCAGATTGTTCGACTTTTCCTATAGAATACTACCAACTTCACCTCAAATCGTATGTTTTTATATTAAGTTGCTCAAAAATAAATGTTCGATTTCATATTTTAACCAGTTAAAACAATTTTTAACAATCAATATGATATTCTTTATTGAATAAAAAATTGTTGATTTGAACTGTTTGTGTTAGTTAATAATTTGTTGATGATATCGTTGTAGACTTTAATTTATGTGATACTGGCGTTAGTTTGATAGATGTAAATTTAATATTCTTTTTTATTAGAAAGGCATGTTAATGTAATATATAAAAGTGTGTTTGTTGGTTTATTAATGCTATACTCCTTATTTGTTAAGAAAAATTATTTGTTAATTTATGATGTTTGTTAAGAAGTTCTGATTAAAGTTGAATAATATACAGTTTTATTTGTGGTTGTAAGATTTGTTTTTGAGTTTGTCTAGCTGTTTGAGATGCTTATTTTGCCCGCTGTTTTGACTTTTGAATAAATTTATGTATTAATTGAGAGCAAATAAGCACTTTAAAATACGTAGTTCTGAGTGTTTGGATGAAACTGTTTATTTGCTTCTTTAGTGATAAAGGACTCTAAATTAGGCAGTTTTGAGAGTATGGTTGATTCATCCTTGTCTTTTAAGCAGACTAGCAGTTTGTAAAGACGATAATAACTTCACTTTTATACGAGAATTTCAAAATGCTGCTTTTTTCTTATGTATTGAGTCAAAAAAATTACCAGCTGTATTTGCACTGGTTGAATAGTGTGAGAGATAATCTATTAAATACTTTGTTGTTTCAAATTTGGAGTATTTCCTGTGTAGAAATGATGTATCAGTGTGCTGTTCTTTCTAATGTTCATTATAGTTTTATACTTTGATTGAGAATTGTGATGCAAAGGAAGAGGTGCTTAGCCAATTTAACATGAGCAGATATGCAATCTTCACTTAGGTTTTTTTTCTAATTTTTATATTTTTTTTAACATTTATATTTCTTATTACAAACATATACATACACCAATAATTAATCCCATTGTTGAAATCCAAAGAGGTTTTTGAATGTTAGTTTGATTTTCAATTTTTCATATTTACTAATCATAAGAAATACAAAATTTGTGCAAACCACGTGCATGCACGAGACCTATGTTCTTTATTGTCTAATTATAAAATATTTTAATAGTTGAACTTACAAAATTGACATGATGACACAACTATTAATATTTCAGCATAAGATTAAAAAATATATTGATCTAAATTATCGATACATAAACACTGCATGTGATATTTAAACTTTATACATAAAGATGGCCGCATGAAAGTACTATATATATATAGAGAGAGAGTCCGGTTCTAGAGAAAAGTATAATTTGATAGAAAAGTGAGAAAAAAAGTTACAGGGTAGATTGCGAACATAGCTGAAACTTTAAGGTAGAAAATGAAAAAAATAACAAAAGTTAAAGGGAAGAGTCATTTAATCAGATACAACACACATAGAAACACAGCCATCTACATCAAATACCAGAGAATCCTCCCACTCACCATCTACATCGCCACCACCACACCGCCACCAATCACCACCGCACCACAACACCATCAACAATCATCATCTCCACCGTCATCATTGCTGTCATCATCTCCACTATCCAAAACCCTAACTACACACACACACACACTCCGATCAAACACACATACACTCTGATCAAGCAGACACACAATCCTATCAAACACATAATCGATCAAACACACAAGGTTGGATCAAGGAATCAGTGGAATCACGCAGTTAAGGCATCAATTATTTCTACATATTGTCATGTTTTCTACAGAATATGGAACAAATTTGATGAAAAAATGCATGAAAAATGTGTTTATTAAAGCTGCACACCATGTGTCTGATAAAATGTCTGAGTAAGATTATATAACTAAGATGCACTAATTTGCAGCAAATATGTTTAATATTGAATGATATGACATCTCAGGGCATATGTGTGTATATTTACAGCATCAAAATTAAAAGTTAGGGCTTCATATTTGTATTAGTGCATCTGTGTTTGTGGTTGTTGCATCTGTATTAGTGCATTTGTATTTGTGTTTGATGTATTAGTGCATCTGTATGTATATTTGCAGCATCAGAATTACAATTTATGGCATCAGATTGTAATAGTGCATCTGTGTTTGTGGTTGTGGTTGTTGCATCAGGTTAAGTGTTTGTATGTTTAGTGCATTTACATGCCCTAAGTTAATATTTTTGTAAATATGTGTAAAATTAGGGCATTTGTGTAGATTCATAATGATGTAATGATTTTCGAAGTTTTAACAAAAAAATGCATCAAAATATGCATTTATTAAAATTGCTCACAAAGTGTTTGATAAAATGTCTAAATAAGCTTTTATGAAATATGATGCACTAAAGCATATGTGTTTATGACCGATTGATATAACATATAAGGGCATCTGTAATATTTGAAACTTAAGATTACAAGTTAGGGCATTAGATTGTGTTAATGGATCTGTAATTGTGGTTGTTGCATCAAGTTGAATGTTTATATGTTTAGTGCATCGTTGAACATATTAGAGCATCATTGAGTATGGTTAGGGCATCATTGATTATGTTTGGTGCATTGTTAGACATATTAAGACATCATTGTGTATGTTTAGTGTATCAGTTTGTAAGCTTTGTGCATCGTTGGTCATAGTAGGGTCTTCATATGTAGTTTTGTATATTTAGTGCATCGTTGGAAATATTTGGGCATCTGTTTGTATGTTCTGTTCATCAATGAACACAATAGGGAATCAGTGAGTATAACTAGTGTAGTGCATTGTCAGACATATTAAGGCATCAATGTGTATGTTTAGTGAATCATTGGAACTACTTGGGCATCTGTTGGTATGTTTAGAGCATCGTTGGAACTACTTGTGCATATGCTTGTATATTTAGTGCATCGATGAAATATTAGGGCATCTATGAGTATGATTAGTGCACCAAAAAGGTAGATAGGGCATCTATGAGTATGATTAGTGCATCGAACATGTGGAAATTAGTGCATTCATTTGCCCTTACAGTTCTTCAGTTAGTAATCATACCATTTTGGCATCTACAGGTAAAAAACTGAGTTGTTGGAGCACCATGTGGTGTGATGAATCAAATGGCTTCTGCATGTGGTTTGAACCATACTTCTTTATTAGTTGTCATCCTGTGATGGGCCCTGAAGATATAACCCGCTTTAATCAAGTTCTTGAGGTATTTTCATTTTTTTTACATAAATATAACTTAGTGGTATATAAAATTCTCATTTTTGGTTATAAAGTGACTAAAATGGTAAACATCTCCTACTGATATTTGTACATAGTATTTCATGCAAAAAATGCCACATTATGGTATTTGTACTAATTGTATGCCTTCTGTATTCATGCTATATATATGAAAACTGTAATTTGCCTCTTATTATTTTATTTATGTATTACACACAATGATCATAAGTTGTTTCCTTTGATAGGTGAGTACATCTGTAGTTGCACTCTGTAAAGCAAAATTATTTGTGTTTTCTCGTCCTATAAGTAAAGTTTCTGTTGCTTTTTCTTCTATTTCTTGTTTACATGGTCATGTGTTATTGACTCAGCTCAACACTTAAGATGGTACATTATTATTTGTTGTATTAGAGGTGAAAATGAGGAATTTTGATACGGGTCAAAATGATGAATTTTTTGTATGAGCTAGGCTAACCTTGAAAACTTGTGTGATTAAGTGAAATATACCCCATTTGACCAAATCCATTTTGACCCATATAAAAAAGACACTCTTGACCAAAATCTTTTTTTGAGAAATGTACATTAAATCAACGATTCTCTAATAGCTGAAGATGCTGAAAATGAATATGTATAATGTCATTGTTTCACGTTAGTTTGCTCTTTTCTGTTATTGATGTTTGCATTGGTATAAAGCTGAGGTTTAAATCATTAATTCTTTTGTTTCCACTTGTAGGTTAGTAGAAAGTCAATGATTATGATTAGTGCAGTGTTATATTTAGTGCATCTGTTTGCATGTTTAGTGCATCTATTTGCATGACTAGTGCATCCATTTTGCATTGTTAGAGCATCTATTTTCACTTTCAGGTTAATGTATATGTTAGATGATAAAATTCTTGATAAGCTTCATGGTCCTGATGGTCAATTTCCACAGAGGTTGCGGGATTTACCCCTAACCTAATTGAAACATTCAGTTCTCACAAAAATCTACACCACAACCATTTTGTCAAACCAAAAGTGGTGCATACCGACTCGATTTGCAATTTGTCATTATGTTGGCCATGTAAGTTATTGTCTTCCTACCTTACTGGACTGCGCATTTGCTGTGGTATGGATTTAATCATTCACACCATTGTACTTTCAGATATGGAAGCTTCTAGGTTGGCTGAAGAAGCCCTTCAAGAAGTTTTTTAGGGTATAATTTGTTAGTTTCAAAGGTACCTGATGTCATGAACTCACAATTTTCATTGATTTTGGATCACTTCGAGATGTTAGCTCCAACGAATCAACTGTAGAATGTAGATTAGGATGACGGGTTTGAAAGTCGCCTAGAGCCCAAATGGTGGTTGTGCTGGCGTATATTTGTGGCACAAAAGTTAGCTGCCCGTAATGCTCTCACTGCTCTAAAAGATAAAGAAACCGTCGAAGCCAAAGAGAAGGATAGCGAGGATGCTAATAAGAAGCATGGCAGCCAAACATTGATTATATATACATTATGCATTATATGTAATAAGATTACAATTTTCATTTTGTCTTGGGCATATGGAAATGAAATGCTTCGATGCTTTATGTATATATGTTTATTTTTGTTTCAAGATAACTTTTAAGATTGTTAAAGATGATTGAAATGAAATATCTGCTTCACCTGCCAGCCATAATCAAATATTTAAGAACACATGTGAATCAGTGTTGAAAATAAAAATGCATCAAGATATAGAAGAAAATGCATTTGTTTGGATAAGAAATAATTCATATAGTAAAAAACATATTTCAAATTAACTTGAATTATTGAACTAAAAAATATATTATTTTTAAACTAAAAACAATTGAATGATTATTAATAAATGATTAGAATGAAATATCCACATCAATACTTAGAAACAAATCATTTTTTACAAAAAAAAAGTGCACCAGTGTTGATAATAAAAGGTGCAACAATGTTAAATATTAAACGGGTCAACATTCTCTTAAAGAATGAGAAAGCATTGGATTAGTGATTACGCATTTCCAAACATTTGTCCAATGAATACTCCAACTCCTTCACAATCTTATTTTATGAAATTATGGAGTTCCTTGTTTAGTATGCAATGCAAAAACACGCATCCAGGATTAGAGGCTTTGGTTTGATTGAGATCTTTCCGATCTATTGAGACTTTCTCAACTGATATGTTGGCCCAAGACAAGACGGTGTGCTGAATGTCAACTTCGGTTACAGTGGGGCCTTCATCTCCTGCTTTTGTTTCGGCCTTGCTTGTCTCTTTTCTCTTATCAACATGAGTTGATATCTGTGTATTGAGATCCATTTGAGAACACAGGTGCATCAGTGTTAAAAATAAAGGTGCATCAGTACACAGCATGAAGTATATCTGTATGGATAAGGTATAATTCATATAGTAAAAAAAAATTCAAATTTAGTTGAATTATTGAACTAAAAATACATTATTTTTCAAGTAAAAACAATTGAATGATTGTTAAAAATGATTAGAATGAAATATCCGCATGAGTACTTAGAAACAAAATTATTGTTCAAGAAAAAATTGCATCGATGTTAATAAAAAATGTGCATCAATGTTAATTTAGGGAAAAAAGGGGGGAACAGGTAAAAAATACCCATAGTGTTACGTTATCGCATAAAACCTCCAATGATGACTTGATTACATATTTAAATATTTTGTACGGAATGTGTTTCAGATAAAACTAACCCAAAGTGTATACAAAAAAGAGCCATTTGACACAAATCATTTTCGACCTGTTATCCAACCCAATTGACCCATACATTTTTATATCTACAAGCAAAGTACCTTTTCAATGTCCTAGCCATGAACAACTTCATTCTTCTCTTTAGTTATTTTCCTAAGCTCTTTCTCAAGTTCTCTGGCTTCTTCTGGGAGCTGAAGGGCATCGATCATTGATTAATGGCTCATTAAAGTACAACAACCAAATTAAAGATACATTGAACACACATACTTGAGCATGACGAAGTCTAACACGAGAACCAGCTTCATTGATTAAATCAATAGCTTTATCAGGTATAAAATGGTCACTACATGTAGAGAAATAGTCATAAGATCATATGCATACTGGTAAACATAATCACAAAAGATCATCTTTGATATTAATACCTAATGTATTGATATGACAATTGGGCAGCAACTACCAGTGATTCATCGATGTAACAGAGTTTGTGGTGAATCTCATATCATTCGCGGAGCCCCTTCAAGATTTGTATGGTCTCATTAACCGTTGGCTCAAGTTCTTTAATTCAAAATTTGTATTAAAGTTTCACATGCTTGTAATTCGCCTCTAGCAAGATCAGGCTTCAAGATGTTAACAGCATCGATAAAGAGGATTATTTCATCACTTTGCTTGATTTCTTCATCAGCTTCTTTAGTCTCTCCTTGAAATCTCCACGATACTTTGTGCCAGCAACAAGTAGACCCCTATCGAGAGTAATCACCTGAAAATCAGAAGCACAAAACACAGTGTAAAATCAGTGCATCACAGTTATGAAATATCATCTAGGCAATTTATCAAACACCCTGTGTGCAGGTTTTGCAAACACGTTTCCAAGTCTTTTTTTTTCTCAAATTTGCTTCAAATAACTCATCTATATAGTGCATCATGCCACAAACTCTTAAATCGATACATCTATGAACAAACATTATGATTACCGAATCAAAAATCGTAAAACAAAACCATAACTTGTAAAACAAAACCATAACTCATAACAAACAATAATCGGTACAAATTATGATGATATTATATTGAATATGATAACAATATGATATTGAATCTGATAACACGAAATCAGTTGCATACCATATTGAATCTGATAACACGATATGATTTCGTAATGAGATGATTTCATGAATTTTCATGGTCGTGATTTCGTGAATCTTCATGAATCTGGAACTCAGAGAAAAAAGGTTAGGGCGTGGAATTAGAGAAAGAACAAAATGAAAAAATGAAAAAAAATTAGGCATTATATATGAAAGGTGTGGATTTACAAAACATTACCTTAAAGAATGAATGAAAATACAATAAGGTCCCTTTAGTTTGGTGTTAAAAAAGGGAGGGGAAGAGGGGGTGATCTAACGGTTGAGATCACTTCTCTCACTTTTCTCTTGAGATCAACTTTTTAAATGATTCAATCTCTCTCTCTCTCTCTATATATATATATATATATATATATTAGGAATTCAGTGAGAAGTAAATTAAAATAAGAAGTGGTGAGAAGTGACCAAAACCACGCATTTGAGATGCAACGACTTGCATTAGATGCATTTCTATTCATATAGATATAACATCTTGAGTTTTGAAAGTTAATTTGATGTATAGATGGTGCAAATTGATTTTCATGATTTCGGCATGTGCATAGGAACAAAAAAACAAGAGAAAACATGAAATGCATATAATATACGTATATGCATCTGATTAAAAGCTAAAAAACACACTATCGTGCGTTATAATGCATCTAAGATTACAGGGATGCATTTAATTTAGGTCGGTGCATCTCGGATTTGCGGTTATAGTTCTTCTTATTCCTTCTTATTTTAAGTAATCTTCTTATTTGATCCTAACTATATATATATATATATATATATATATATATATATATATATATATATATATATATTTATATATATATATATTACTTTTACCATGTACATCAAATATAATTATAAATGAAAATTAAGAATGATAATTAAAATAAAAAACAAAAATTAAGATATTTGTTTTTAAATAAATAAAAACACATTATTGAACATTTTAGAAAAAAATATGCGCGTGCGCAGGCATTATAACTAGTATGTCATAAGGAAAAATTTGAATCGGAATCAATTGTTGTTTGTTTTTCTAAAATGTTTTGAACTTTTGATGACTTTAATATAAAGCAATTTTAATTCTACGAGAATAAATATGTTCAAACATTAAAAAAAATAAAAAATAAATAAAAAATAAAAAATAAATAAATTTGCGTCATGATTAAGGTATCTCCAGTTGGATGTAAAAAAATGATTTTTTTTTCTCATCGAAAAAGTGATCGAATCGACTTTTGTTATTCGACTTTTGTCATTTAATGAGTTGAGGATCCTCAAATCATTGAAGCAATGACTTGAGAATTTGTCATCTCAATCATCTCAGATTCTCAGTCATTACTTACAGAATAATATAAACATAGTATAAAATACATTATAAAATAAGGGTTAATACTCATATTATTTTTTTTATACATGCATCATATTGTACTAGAGGGTACCCGCGTGTTGCGACGGCGGATATCCTGAAATAAAATTTTCCGGTGCATCATGTATTTTAGTTTATTGTATTTTTTTGACAATAAATTTACGGATATTAAGAATTTTATTTAGCCCGTGCCCGTTCCTGGTCAAGCCCGTTTGGCCCGTGCCTGTTCAGGCTCAGCCCATTCTGCCCGTTGCCCATTCGGGCTTTAATATTTGTATAATGTGCTTTATTATATGTGTTAGTGACATTTAATGCAGGGTACCCGCGCGTTGCGGCGGCAGGTACCCTGAAATAAAATTTTCAAGTGAATCATGTATTTTAGTTTATTATAGTCTTTTTGACAATAAATTTACGGATTTCAAGAATTTCGTTTAGCTCGTGCCCGTTCGGGCTCGAGCCCGCTTGGCCTGCGCCTGTTCGAGCTCAAGCCCATTTGGCATGTTGCCCGTTCGGGCTTGAATATTATTTGTATAATATTATTTGTTTTAGTGACATTTAGTGTAGGAAATGTGTTTAATTTGGTTGTACAATATGCTTAATAATTTGTATTTATTATGTTAGGGGTGTTTTAATAACTGTATTAATTGTATTTATTGATCAGTTAATTAATTGGCTATATTAAATAGCATTAATGTGATGTTTTGTTTTTTTTATATGTGCATTAAAGTGGTGTACGCTATACTTCTTGTCTTGTGCGTCTGAAAATTATGTGCATTAAAGTGTTGTACATTATGTTTTTTTTAATTATATGAATTAGTAATTATAGTAACATGTGTAGCTTATATTTTTAAGACTTCCTTTTATAGGAAGTCCTAAATACATTATTATGTAGTATAGATAACACTGCAATGCATATTGTACAAGACAGTAATGCACAATATGTGGTGTATGTATAAAAAAAATAGTGTGAGTATATAAAATATACTTTGTATTAGTTATATTGAGAAGGTATATCTTGTCGTAAAAAAAAGTGTTTCAAAAACTAAATGCATTGTGGATTCACAATGCTCTTACTTTCGGTACATGAAATGGTATTGTATATACATGAAATCAATGAAAACAATTAGCAGAAAACTATAGTGTCATTACTTAGGTGTCGTTTAGTATCGTAGGTGGTGTCATGAGAAAAAGTGATGCTATCTCAACATTTTTTTTCTATGTCACCACTTTTGACTATGACATCAAAACTCCCTCCCTAGCATAATACCAATTTATATGGTGCCATTAGACTATATATATATATATATATATATATATATATATATATATATATATATATATATATATATATATATATATATATATATATATATATATATATATATATATATATATATATATATACACACACACTAGTGGTCGAAGCCCGCCCAATGGGCGGGCATGTCTTATAATTATCGTTGACATAATTTGATATATCGAAATTATCGTTTTGAAAAAATAAGTTAACGGAAAATAAGATATACACGTACCAAATTTATTATTGAATGTATTAAGAATGAAAAGAAATAAACGGTTATCGAATATGAGAGAAAAAAAGTTTCAAAGTGGTACGCAAGAACAAAGTATCAAATCATAGCTCGTTCGATGGGCGAGCAAGCCTTATAAATATCGTTAAAAAACTTAAGTTAACGAAAAATAAGCTATAGGTATAACCAACACTTGATTGAGTCTTTCCAGGATGTGCATATCAAGCTATCTGAACGGGAATCATTCCTTCTTGTACTTGTTGCGTCTGCATCCCTTTGAACTTCTGGTTCAAGCTTTACTGTGATGTTTCTACTCTGTGCATTCAGACACATTTGCTATTACGGAGTAATAAATTAATAAAAAAAAGTAATTAAACATGTCTGATTTACATTGCATGAAGTAGCCATCCTATAACAATTGATAATTGTGTTTTCTTGACTTTCCATACATAGATTTAGAAAAGAGATTGATTTTTGCGAGGGACGCATCCGAAGTCAGTCATAAAGAAAAGGGAGAACACAACATTAATATGGTTCAAAGTCTCCAAATTAAGTATTGCCGAATGAGCGTATGAAAAAACGATATCTCCAATAGCTTGAACTGTCCTCCATATCTTCTCTTGTATCCCATTATAATAACTGTTTCAAATCGGTCATATTCCTAAGAATGGAACAGAACCGCCAATTCACTTATTTGTACATTTACTTTATATTTAGTAATTTACCATCTTCATTATCTGGTTTGGTGTGGTAGTAGTTCAATTCACCTTTCCCAAATATTTAAACTAAAAATGAATAGGAACTAAAGTTAAGCATTCTAACTAAGCTTCTAAGATATCTTAATGAGCCAAATATTCAATCCTCTAATGGAAACATCATATATGTGAAGTTCAGTTTTCTAGGGAGTAATAATGCCCTTCATCTATATCAAAACAGTTGCAGCAAAGGAATTCTCATTCACCCTAACTTCTTTCGCAACCTATCAATATAGGCAAGTTATAGGACATATATAATACTAACTAAATATCAAAAAGTAAAAACATACATCCTCCAAAGCTTCTCGACATGGTGATAAATAACAAAATATCACCACAAGTCCCGATAAGACTATCCATACGACATAAAGATCTTTCCTGTTGATACCTAAGATGGTTGAATTTTAGGTATCTGAATCATCATTAAAATATTATTTTCCCAAGTAAGAACATCTAACATGAGTAAGCATGTGCCAACAGTAGAGGTAGCAGATTTCACCAATACTCTAACACAAGTCATGAATTGCTCGATTCCACATCATGCACGAATTAAGTTGACTGATGTAAGTTTACCAAGTAGGAGCCTTGAAAATCAAGAATTAAGATTAGATATTAGTTAAATTTGGCCATAATCGTAGAGAAGAAAGGAAAAAAAATATATCAGGAACTCTTGATTATCTTAGCACAATCATTCTATCTCCCATACTTCTACCATCGACTACAACAAAGTTTTACACTTGAGTAATACTACTAATCAATGCTTAATTTGTACTTTGTAATCTAATTCACACCGGAACAGTGGCTGATGGAACAACGCCTGATGGAAAAAAGCATAATATCTCGATTCCACATCATGCACGAATTAAGTTGACTGATGTAAGTTTACCAAGTAGGAGCCTTGAAAATCAAGAATTAAGATTAGATATTAGTTAAATTTGGCCATAATCGTAGAGAAGAAAGGAAAAAAAATATATCAGGAACTCTTGATTATCTTAGCACAATCATTCTATCTCCCATACTTCTACCATCGACTACAACAAAGTTTTACACTTGAGTAATACTACCAATCAATGCTTAATTTGTACTTTGTAATCTAATTCACACCGGAGCAGTGCCTGATGGAACAACGCCTGATGGAAAAAAGCATAAAAAAATTAAATATCAGCTATTTGAATTTGTAACTTCAATGAACATTTCTAAAATAAATGGAACAAAACTGTTAGCTACAAGCTATGATCACTTAAATAAAAATCAATATGGTTAAAAGAAGATCTTGAACGACTTTTGTTGACCCAATTTAAATCAAGAATATGTTTCATCAGATAAAAAAAAGTTAAATTGTTGTGACAACTTATATACGTAGTATTTTTTTTGCATCATTTGAGTTTTACTAATTAGTTTAGTAAAAAAAATAAAAAAATAAAAAAATGTACATCCTATTAAGCACTGTGTATTCCTATATCTGCCACTCATTTTTCCTTCATTTCTTCTGCACACGCAATATACAACATGAACCTACCCTCTTGAGTTGACCTAATTTAAGTATATAAAACCCCTACTATAGTTACATGCTCTATACTTAATACAATATGTAACTAAAGCAAGGGTGCTTGATGCGGCCTACACACTTATGAGCCGACATATAAATCTAGCATGGCCTTCACAGTTCTTGATGTAAAAGCAATTGATACTTTTTAATTTTAATTATGCCCAGATAGTTATCGAAGAGATCTATATCTAAGTAAAGCATAGGAAAAAAAACGACAAAAAGAGTAACTTACAATGTCTTGCAACCTCGGGAGAAAACTCAAAGTGATAGTTGATAAAACATCTTAAACAGATGAGTGAATGAAGAAAATTAGAAATGAAGGAAGTAGTAAAAAAGAGTTGTAAATCAAACTATATGCAAAGAATATCGAGTGGAGAATTCGGGGATTATGGTTGCATGGTCATTATTATGATACATCTACTTAGAAGAACACATCACTAACCATTAGTAATATTTTGGAAGAAGTTATGCCATATTCTTTTCTCTTCAAAAGACAACACCACTACTCCGCCAAAGATCCAATCTAATGACAAAAACAAATTAATGTAAAATCAAAATCTGTAAATATCATAAGAATACTATATACGATCCAACCTACAAATGGAATCAAAACTGATTTAACCGAAATCTATACCTTATAAACCTCAGATGATTGGTGATTCCCGATGATCATACAAATGAGACATAAGAATATCCACACGATGGAAAAGTATATGTACCTTACACAGTTGGAGCACTGTATCTTTGAGTAAAACAAACAAACCACATTAAGGGTCCCAAAAGGAAAATAAAAAATAATGTCCTGGAATAGGATCTATGTAAGAACAAATTATAATAGAATAAGTTGTAAGATGTTACCATTATCCTTATTGGCTTGTTGTCGTGCAAAAGTGAGAGCATCCTTCAAGCTTCCTGCTATCTCGAGATCAATACTCTCGCCAAATGCTTCTTTATGAGCCAGCAACTGCGAGTATATCACATAGAGAGGAGGTGGAAGCAACTCTGCCGACTGATGCTGCTTCATTTTCTTTGTGTGAAGAATTCCCAGTTGATTTTGTACAGAAAGAGATGCCTTCATCAGAGATTTAAGGTGCGAAAGAAGACTTGATAGAAACTTCTTCCTATTAGCAATAATGTCCTGAAGGATTTTCTTTTGCTGTTCCATATTTTCATGTAGTTTGGACAATTATTTGCGCTGCCAAGGGACACATATCGTATTATGTCAAATGATAACAATATTTTATCAAATGCACATATTTTACATACTTTGTGTATGTGAATATAAAATGTCAAATATTAAGCATGAAGAATAGACATGCAGAGAAGTGTTAAATTATACTACAGGACCCCTTCCCATTTTTTTGTTAGCTACGTCTAAAAGGTATTTGTGCAAGTTTTGGAAGTATACAACCGAAAGAACGATTCCAACTGCCAAGGGTTTGTAGATAACATTAGTCTTTGAAGAAAAATTAGTGTGGCAATTCCATTTATTAAACGCTTCATGAGATTATTCATAGAACTATTGCTGCTAAACACACAGTAAGTTTTTGGTCACCCATCCCTGAAGCCCTAAAGCATCCTTTGTTAAATAGGTTTACGTGTACAAAACTTGGACCGAATACTGTGCTTGTTATTCGGTAATAGCAATATACCTGTACAGCTCAAAATTAAGCCTCTGAAGCATTAAATTGTGAGCACTGTCCTTTGAGTGTACGGAGTTTTTGATATGCTTGGGCGCATATTTGAAAAACTCTTCCTTCCGGAACAAGTTCGATATCTGGATACTTAGACTTGAAGTCTTTGCAAGCCTTTATTGCTTTCTCTTAATGATTTTTCTCATACATAGGTTGTGTAGTGCAGGGTTGTAAAGTCTACAGGTGCCCTTGCATGTTCTGTCTCTGATTTTACAAGATCTTCTTCAAGCAATATGGAACGATTTGCCTGCACAAAACATACTAAACTGAGGGATACCAAACACGTAACACGTATATTTCCCCTAACCACTATATGTGTACTTAGAAAAGGAGAAAAAGAACACCCAGAAGCACACAGATGTGCACAAGAAGAGAGATTCAGTAATTGGGTCACGAAGACAATCTACAATACAGTTGAATAGGATAAAGTAAGTATCTCTTTTCACATCTAAATATCTAATTTAGAAAACAGTAACGACGTACTTGATTTACGATGTTTTAGGAATGAAGTTTTAGTATGCTTAGATAAATAGAGTATGGCAACACACGTAGGAGGTACATTCAGTCTTTATTGCAATTACTTGATCATTTGTTTTTCCATGGTTCGTCAGATAGTAAATATAGGTCATTTGCTTCCTTGACAGGCCCAGTAAAACCTGCACCAAAAACACATAAAAATCATTAAAATCCTAAAATCATGATGGAGTTTTCTTCAAGGAGGCAACTATGATATAATTATTCATAAACCAATATATTAAGATCACATAGATTTGATGATTGTATTATAAGCATAAATTTATTGATCATATATCCCTGCGCATCACTTCACATACCTTGGTGCTATAAAAAAAAGGAAAAAACAAACACACAATTGACTAATACTTTTTGTGTATACATGAAGCCATTATAAACAACATACCTGGATACATATTACCAACAAAGAAGACGAATAACCTGCACATCAAATCAGAAAAGAAAAAAACATCGTGTGTGTGATGAGATGAATGAGTGATATTAGGGTTTTGGAAAAACAAATACCGTATGATTTGGTAAACAATTTGTTGTAGGGATTCTTATAATTATGTAATTAAATTGGTCAATAATTGGTTGCATAGGTTTATAATTTTGGACTTGCAACATATATTTCAAAAAGTCATTTTGCCTTAGTGGTAAACACACATGTTATTCAACCAAATAACCAAGGTTCAATCCTTGCAAGGCTCATTTTTTATAAAATTTTTTTGAAAAATAATAAAAAAAAATCCGAATTTTACATAATAGCTAATTAAATTAAAAAAATATTTCTTAGGTGGACAACTTATGATTACATGGCATTAAAATGAATTACATGGCATTGAGGTGAACATTTGTGGAATAATCTACATGTCATGCCTAATATAGAGATATTCATTTTTAAATAAAACAATATATACAACTAAATTTAATTTCATTAATAAAAAACACATTACATAAATAAAAAAAACATGAAACTAAAAAAGTACATTAAATATTATCCAAACAGTGACGTTAAAATGAGTATATTATAACTTGTGTTCTTCTTATTTAACATTATATTTTCTTCATTTATGACCTAATGAGTTTTTGTAACATAATATAGTCATATTTGTTTACTGATCACAACTATGTGTGCATTCTAAAATTTCAAATATATACTGTGTACACAATCTAATCTACATGTATGTACCAACATTTTTGGTGAAAGAGGTTCTGTTAGGTCACCATGTTTGTAACACAAGCATCAATATAAGAAATAAGAAGAGAAGATCGGATGAACACTTAACCAAACACACGAATGAATAATAATGAAATGTTTATGCTTAGAGTGAAATAGAAAAGTGAACAACCAACTCTCAAATGAGAGTTACAAAGGTATTTATAGGGAAGGAGCTAGGGCAACACTCAAGCTCCCTTCTTTTACTTATTGGGCTTGGGCCAAGGCTTATGGGCTTTCTATATAAGCCTTGCCTTAAGTACTAACATAAAAGCCTAATTAAGCTAACTATTACATATTAATTACTAACACTTGAAATCTAGTTTAGGAGTGATTCCAACAATCTCCCCCTAAGTGTTGGTGATTAATGATAAGAGTGAAAAACGTTATAGGTGCTGATGTAATAGTTGCTTTGACGTCTTCTGACATTCTTCTTTTTTGTGAGAAGAAGTGTCTTGATTCCAAAAATCTCCCCAGTGTAGGGATCTTGTTTACTTTGAAGTTTTTCAGCTTTGACGTCTTCATTTTCTTTGTTCTTTGATCTTTGTTCTTTGTGGTGGTAGTGATATTATGTTGTGGTTATCTGCATCAGGTCCGCTTCGTTGCTCTAGTGTCTCCACGTCTTTCTCCAACATGCTCACACACTCTTTAACGTTGAATATTCAGTACTGATGTAGTTCTCTTAGACTTTAAACTTTGTAGATTCTTTGACTTTGACGAAGAATTATTCTGACTTTGTGTTGCCTTTTGAGAGAACTTCAATTAGTGTTGTTGTTGGTATGAGCATGTGAAGAATCAGCACGATCTTTTCCTCCCGCGAGCATCCATAAGAAGAAAACATAAAACATGGGTTAGAAATAATCCAGCGCTTACAAGTTTGAACTTAGAGTGTGTTAACAACATAGTGTGAAAGCACGTCTCTAATTCTCACTAAGGCTGTTCCTGAACTGGATTCCCACAAGTGAGATAACGCGATGTACCGAAGTACACCTACAGTTCAGGTGAGTCGCTGAGGTACACCGAAGCATCACCCCACGACTGTAGACCGTTTGAGACACACTAAGCGTAACCCACAAGGAGTTACCGAAGTGACCTGCTGTCAGGGCTGTTTGATGTTGACCCTGGCAGGAGTTTCCATTCAATCACTGAGGATCACATTTGTGAACCCCTCATAAATGTTCTTGACAGATTGCTAAGATCTGTGAAGGACTCGATAATGTATCACTTGTGTTCTTATTGTTGAACGACAAGCGATGAATTGTCAAGTGTACCTAAGAGATCTTTTGATGAATCTCGTGGCTCTAGACTCAATAGTGCGCTTTGGTTTTCCTGAGCGGAGACTTGGGAGAGGGTCTTCTTCTTCAATACCAGCAATCTCTAAGAGAAAGTCGATAGTTTACATAGGGTTCCCTGTGAGAATGAAACAAGCTTCTATTAAGAGAAACTTGAGTGGCTAAGAAGGTTTAGTGCATGCGTCACTGGGTCCATGACAACTTTGATCTTCAATACCGGTGTCATCAAGTGACAGCCAGTAGCATATGAATTGAACCAGGTGTCTGCCCTAAGTTGAATAATCTGGAGGGCTATTTGTTTTCATCCTTTTCTTTGCTTTTCTTTTTAATTCATCAACTCCTTCTTTCTCTGATTCTCATTTTCTCCTTTTTATAATCATACCTAAGGACTACTAAATTCTAACTATTGGTGGTGTCCTTGGGTAGATCCCTCCGGCTCTGGCGGATCATAGGACAGTTATTCCTAACCTTAGTCACCTTATAACTCCATGACTAACCTATGTTGCCGTAAACCATTTCCATGAAAATCTCTCAAAGTGGTTGTGAGTAAAGACATTTTGTACCACTGAAAGAGTTTTATATTTTGCAGAAATACTCCCCCTCCACACGTGCTTAAGTATTTTGGCAGAAATCTGCACGGTGAGAGAAGAGCGCGCACTTTTGTATTGATCAACTCAAGATAAACAATTCCCTGCGAGACACGGTTACATCACTGACTGGGTCAGCTTGAAGTTGTAAACACTCCTTGGAGAGGAGGTTTGACACGTCAAGGTTCATGTCTACCAAGAGTTTCTCGAATGGTACGTTCTACTAGGACAAGTCCTTTGCGAGACACGTTTACATTACTAGCGAACAAGCTTGAAATTATTACCCGTCCCGGACAAGTCTTTTCGAGTTACTAACATTTAAGAACTCGTCAATTCATTGGTTAAGTCTTTAGTACGACGATTCAATAGCAATTCGTAACATATTTCTTATCACATAATTTTTCTCCCCCTAAAAAATGGCATATAAAAGGTATTTTTGACGAAATTTTGATATCGAATATGTCCATTTCGAGTTTTGTGGGAAGATTACCACGAAGAACAATTTGTGAACAAAGTTTTAATCAAATACTCCCCCTCAATAAGTGATATTAATTTTTGAGGTTTTGAAAACTCATAAGGGGAAGTACTTGTTCTTATGAGCAAAACTTTGAAAGTGAAAGTTTTGATTAGTTTTACTCAAAAGTAAGAAGCTTTCGCTCCTTTTATAGGATTGTGGCACTAAAGCGTACCAGAGGGTCCTTTCATGACAAGTACGGGTTGTACACTGTTATGTGTGCACAAGCCATTGTCAGATAAAAATCACACATCCAAATAATGATAAGAGAAACAAATCAAGGGGTACCAGGTGTATCAGGTATTCCAGCAATAATTCCAGGAATGCGTTCTGGACGTTGGTAGCCTGTGAGAGATATGCTTGGACAACCACCTACGAAACTCTCCAATGTTCTTATCTGATCCCGTCTGAACAGCCTTTCATCAATACGAGTGATGATCTTCTTCACATCCCTCTTATCCCTCGAATTCCATCTCTTTGGTGATCCTATGCCGTCATGGATCTCCTTTAACCTGTTTGCTAACCCATCCCGAACCTTCTTCAATGTGTGATCCCCAAACTTATGAAGCTCTTTGCACGCCATGAAGCAATTGTGGTGTAGTTCACTTCGGTAGACTACCCCAAATGGTTTCCTGATGAGGGTGTATTGAGCAAGTTGGTTTATGTCGGGAAGGTCTAGCTGTGGTTTTGTGAGATTAACACTCTTTTGGTATGATTCCACGGCAAGTTGAATATCTTCTACACGTTCTTGGATCACTATGCTTTGGATGAAAATGAGTAGTGACTTGATGTACTCGCGTTGGATATTAGTAGAGAAATGTCGTATTCGTCCTTATACCTTGGCAAGATACATATCTTCAATGTCATTTAGAGACAATCTCGGAAAATCCGCTTCTGAAAAGTCATATTCCTCTTCGTCTTGTCGTTTGACCACTATTTTCTTTAGGAATGTGTAGTCCCACTTTGACGACAGGGTAACATACTGTATTGCAACGATCCGTTTGTCACTGAACACTTCCTTTTTCGGCTTAAGAACCTGGCAGCTTTTGTAGTAGACTCTTCGTCGTTCTAGCCAATGATGAATCCCATATAGTGCATCGAGGTCGTATTTTTCCACATTGTCAGTAAACATTCTTGTGGCTTCTTCCTCGATGGCTATGATGTTGGAGTATATTGTTGCCGGGAAAGGGAAGGTAAGTGATGTAGCGTATTTTCTGGTAACATCGCTACCGTGTAGAAGAAACTCTAGGTCGTTGTTGAAGAAATAGCGGTATGGAATCTTGGGTTGATCCGGTCGACCAATGGTAGGTAGAGGTTTGGTCCAGTTAGTGTAGTATGGAGCTTTATCTTGTCTGGTGAAGTCTATGTTTAATTCAGGATTGAGCCAATCAATGTTGTTAGACATGGCTCGTGCAATGTTATCGAGATGATATTCGACTTCAATTGCACTGTCTGAGCTGTCTTTAAGTAGTTGAAATGCATCATTCTTGATTCGCCTCAACTCTGCTTTTATCATTTTCTTCACTTTGAACTTTTCTTGTATAAGCTTCACATGCTCCATTGTGCGACCATCTACCATTTCTTGACCTTCTGGTAACGGAGGGGTAGCATCAACGAGTTTAGAAAACCAGTCATATTCTTCAGTGTCATCTTCATCTAGCCATGAGACAACAGCGGTCTTCTTCTTTGGCTTCGATGATGATTCTGGTTTCTTTGTTGTTGTAGAAGAAGTAGGTTGTTGTTGGGGCTCAGGAATTTCTTCATCGACACCACCAGTGTATTCAAAGTGATCACCGGTTTTCTCTGTTTGTGGTGGTGACTCAGAGTCCTAAGGTTTGTCTTTTGCAGGAGAACGTGGTGGAGATTTTCTAGCTGTGGAGGTCCTTTCGGGTGGTGGAGACATAGAAGATGAATCATCATTTTTATTCTTTCATTTCGCCTCAGAGTCCTTATCCGCATCATCATCGTCCCTTGGACGTTTAGCTCTTTCAACTACCGCTTTGCAGGAAGTTTTTAGTTGATATTCCAGCAATGCTTCAAATAGTTTAGCTTCGTCAGAAGTAAACGTTGCAGATCGTTTAGAAATTTGTAGAACAAGTCTGGAAATCAATTCTGCATCAGAGACAACTGCAGGCTCAATTGGATTGATTTGCATTGCTACAGGAGTTGATTGAATGGTTTGCTTGACCAATTGCATGAGATTTGGATAAAGTTGTCTGGTGAACATCTCTCTTGTCACCCCAGGGACGATGTCGATGAGAAACGTGTGAGTATATTCTCTGATCGTCTTGTCCATTTCCCCTTGAATATCTCTGTTTAGAAACTGTTGCATCTGTTCTCTTTCATCTGAAAACTCGTTTATCACGTCCTGAAGAATGTTAACTCTGTCAACCAGTTGATTCAGTTTCTTGTTGACCACGTCTTTCTTCCTTACTTGCCTGACAGCTTTGACAATCTTTGTCTTTGCACGTGATATCCAAGTATCGGTTGGTTTCTTTACCGATCTGGATGCGGATCTGGTGGTAGCGTCTTTGGATGGTGGTGGAGATGAGTAAGAAGATGAGTCTGACGATGATGATTCATGAGGAGGCTCAGGGTCCTTTGGTAGCTCAGAAGTTTGTTCCTTGCTACGTGCAGGACTATCTAGAATGTAATCATTGGCTTCCTTTTCCGCTTGAGCCTGTTCTGCAGCCTTGACCCTTGCCTTTTCATCTGCTTGAGCTTGAGCTTCTTCTTTTGTCTTTTCTTTTGCTGCAGCCTCATTATCTTCATCAGTAATTTTCTCAGTCTTCTCCTTCTTCTTATAAGGTACCTCAAAGTCAAAGATCATCTCATCCTCTAGTTGCTGTTGTTCTGATTCGTGGGTGGTGGTACCAGTTCCCTTATCGGGTTGATTAA
Organism: Chrysanthemum makinoi; assembly: GCA_910596185.1. NCBI lineage: Eukaryota > Viridiplantae > Streptophyta > Magnoliopsida > Asterales > Asteraceae > Chrysanthemum > Chrysanthemum makinoi. The sequence goes on from OU343217.1 coordinate 220,802,377, forward strand.
CCGCATCGAAAACTGGTGTGGTTAGTGCACCACCACTTGACCCTCCAGGGCCACGAGTTTGTTGTAGGTTGAACTCCTTAGCAACATGTTGAAGTCTGAGATTCTTCAATTTCTTTCTGTAATCTTTGTCTTCATCTTGTGGCTCTTCATCTGAGCTCTCTTCTTCCTGCTCTTGCACTGGAGTTTTCCCTTTATCAGTTTTGGGACTGAGAGGTTTTGCAACTGTTAGCGTATCATCTGTTGCAGATTCTGAGTAGATAACGTCTTCATCAGTATCAGTATCCTCTGAGTCCTCATCCAACAGTTTTGGTTCTGGTTTGGGAATAGGGATTGCACCCTTTGATTGAACTTTCCTTTTGAGAACATGAGATCTCTTTGGATACTTGCGGGTACTTTCAGTCCTTGCAACACTTCCAACACTGACTCTCCTGGTCTTCCTAACAGGTGTACTAGAAGATTTTTCATCTATGAACCCCACTTTTCCTGATTCAACTGCTTCCAGATATCGTTTGTACGATTGAAGTCCCTTGATAGCAGCAGTAAGAAGGCAATATGGTAATACCGCACCTTCTTTCTTCGTTGTTGAGTACTTAAATCTGACAACATTGAGCGTGGGCTCAAGCAACACGGAGTGATGGTTGGGGTCATCAAGTCTCAAGGGAATATCTGGATTATTCCCTAGAATCCTTTGGATCAACAGTTTTGTGTATATGATATAAGGGATCTTGGTGCCAGGCTTTTTAAGGTAAGACATCATGTCGTCCCAGATCAGAGCTGCAAATTCGATGTGTTTCATGTTGACCATGCCCCAAAATATTTGTAGTTCCATGAGCTTCGGATGCTCAAAACCACTGTCACGTCCAGAAACTGATTTGGCAATCATGATGTAGAGGGTTCTCCATGGCTGGGGGATGTTCTTAAGATCAACTTATGAGTGTTTTGTGATGATCCCAGCAGTTTCATCATAGCCGATGTCGACCATGAACTGGAGAGTGACCTCTTCCATAGGAGAAGCAACATATTCAGCAGGCTGGATGTTTGGAAGAAGAAGAATAGCCCTTAAGTCAGCTGGAGTGATGGTGACTTGTTTATCGTTGAGTGTAACTGTCACAGCATCTTGACCTTTGACCTTCTGCATGGTATGCCAGAATTGGTGAACATAAATCACCGGCACAGTTGCAGAATTAGTAAGCATATTTTTGTAAGGACGAGTCTTCAGAATATCCACAGCAATTTGACAAGAAGACTCAGAACACGTGAAGTTATCAAAATCGACTCTGAGATTGTTCTTTCCAATCTTCATTGTGTAACCGTTGGGGAAGATGTCTTCTATTGTGAGAACATTTGGTGCCATTGTGATGTCCATCGTGTGATCTGAAATATATTGAGCCAAAAGAACCAACATATCGAAAGACATTATGTTAGTCAAAAGTTGATTTTATTGTCCAATTATTGAATATGTTATGTTGATGAATGTTACGAGTCCAACGTCACTTGTTTGTCCAATAGTCCAAAGTAGTCGTGATACGTTTCATGAGTTTATTATTTTTGAATTGTGAAGTCCAAATTTTTCACTCATTTACACAACATATTAACCATTTAAGCTTATTAGTGACATTTTGGTTTCGTGACGTTATGATTTATTTATTTACAAGTTTGTACGCGTAATAATTCATAATTATGGTTAAAATTAGGCTTAAGCATAGGAATTGCAAGCTTATGCGTAAACAGTAGACCATACACGTAGGCATAAGCTTATGCGTAGGAACTTAACTTATGCGTAAGAAATATTACGCGTAAGAAAAGAACTTAGCATTAAGCTTACGCGTAAGCATTAAGCTTACGCGTAAGCATATGATAGAGCTTATGTGTAAGGTTACTCGTAAGAGTGAACCTTATGCGTAAGACTCAAGTTTACGCATATCCTTCACAGGATACGCGTAGTCCCCTTTGTAGAACCTTACGCGTAAAGGTTACGCGTAAGATTTCTCTTACGAATAACACATTACGCGTAAAGTGATCCTTATGCGTAGGTATGCAATGGTTAACCTTGATTCTGAATTTTCACGTGTAATAACTTGAAACAAATTCATCATAACACATTTATTAACACATTATTCAATTCCTTTCAATTTCACATGAAGACACAATCATTAACAGTTACGCGTAGGATATTCTTATGCGTAAAACCTTAAACCCTAGAATTCAAACATTACGAGTAAGGAATCTAGCCATGAAAATAGAACCAAATTGTTTATTGGAATACGTAGAAGCTATATGACCATGTTGCAACATGTTTTAACATCCAGAACCTTATGAATAGAAATTAACCAACTCGTATGGTACTAAAACCCTAAAACTTCGATTCTAACAATTATGTGATTATGGGAAACAATCAACGGTGGTTATGGTCAATAAAACATGTAACAATCATTATTCAGTCATCTAATTATCCAGAAAACATCACACAATAAACGCCTAAATCTATGCGTAAACCCTAATTTTGAAAATGGAACAAATGATGTTTCTGGGTGGATTTGAGTGTTAGAAATAGTTTTAGAATGATTATACCAATGTTTTAACACACTTATTTCAACATCAAACACCCAAGACATGATTGCATGTTCATACGCTTATGCGTAAACATGAAATCAAGCCTAGGGATAAATCAAACCGTTGGTTTTGAATAAAATCCAAAACCTATGTTTAGAATATCACAAAGAACCATTATCCACTTACAAAATTGAAGGATGATGCACGAAATTGTTGTTTGATTCTTAGGCGTAGGATGATATGGTTGAAGAATTTAATGTAGACTAGTTGGATACCCGCGCACAGCAGCGGCTATAAATATAGTTATATAATAAATATATTAAATGAATTGCTAACCCAACTCTCCCCGCAATTCCCTACGCGCTTAGTGAATTTATTTCACAACACTCCAAATGTATATTTGTTAGTTGTATGTGTTTGTTTGGGTTTTTCGTATCTTTCCTGTGACATCATTATTCCCGCATATAAAAATACTTTCACAATCTCTTACCCGTCAAACACTCTTCCAAAAGTAAATGATTTTGATACATCAAGTTTGTATAGATTGAAAAAAAGGTTAAAGTTATAAAAATTTGAATCAAAATAAAATAAACATACTAAAAATGTAAAAACTAAAAAATCATAAAAATATATAAAATTGGATGTTGAATTAAAGAGCACAAAATTTTAGAAAATATTGTGAAATTAGATTATAAAAAAATTAAACGAATAAAAAGATATTTAAATTTAAAAATAAAAGTGATTAATTAGTTAAGAAGTGACACGTGTCACCCTATTATTGGAGCTCTTCATTTTAGTTTGTTAGAGCTCCTCCCTTTTTGTTATTTTTTAGTTAGAGAAGTGACACATGTCACTCAATGATTGAAGCTCCTTATCTTAATTTTTTGTGGAGCCTACAACTTAAATGCTTTATCTATTCTAAGTAAGTTTAAAAAAGTCTGAATTTTTAAGCCTTCTAATTTTAGAAGGCTTAAATGCATTATAAGGTAGTATAGATAATAAATGTGAAAGAGTTTGGTGGAGTGGTTTTGTTTAAAGTAATTTTAGACATTTGACACCTTTGGTCCCTCCACCTTAACCATTTTCGTCCAACGCCTTTAAGTTCCACTTTGGTTACGTAACACATGATTTTTGGAAAGAAACATGACGACACTCCCCCTCGACTTAAGAAATAATGAAATTTTACAAATTTGAATATGGGGAGTGTCAGTAAACCAGAAATGTGACCACCATTATCAAAGAAACAACCGGAGTAAGGTAACATGCAAGTACAAGGTTTTATGAAACATAAAAAATATTTACTTTCTCCCCCTCAACACTTGTTCGGGAAAATGTGAAAAGTTTGTAAGAACAAAGTGTTGACTGAAGTTTTGTACTTGCCATGTTTGAAAGAAATTAGATAGGAGAATATTTTTGAATTTTATCAGATTTTATATTTTTGTATTTTGTTTTTGAAAAAAATATTTACAAAAGAGGTTTTGGTGTTTGACTGGTTTTATGATTGTTTTAAAAGTTCTTCCAGTTCCTCTGGAGTCAAACACCGCATACCAATCCGGTGGACTAACTCAGTAAACCTAGCTGGAGCTAAGGCTTTGGTGAGAAGGTCTACCAATTGGTATTCAGTACCCACAAAGTATAATTCAACGGTACTCTTTTCCACATGCTCCTTGATGAAATGATATCGAAGATCAATATGCTTTGATTTTGAATGTTGAACAGAGTTGCATGAGATCGCAATAGCACTTCGATTGTCGCAGTACATCGGAATTCTGTCAAATACGTAACCATAATCTTTGAGTTGTGTTCACATCCAAATGACTTGAGCACAACAAGCCGACATGGCTACATATTCTGCTTCGGTTGAGGACAACGATGTCTTCTTCGATTGCCATGATACCAGTTTATCACCAAGAAATTGTAAAGCTCCTGAAGTACTTTTCCGAGAATCTAAGCAACCTGCGTGATCAGCGTCTGAAAAAGCTATTAGTTCAAAACCAGAATCCTTCGGATACCAGATCCCCAAGTTAATGGTTCTCTTGATGTATCGGAGGATTCTTTTAGCCTCATGGAGGTGAGTTTTAGTTGGTCGCGACTGATAACGGGAGCAAAGATAATATCAGGTCTACTAGCTGTTAGATATATGAGAGACCCAATAATACTTCGGTATTTGGTAGGGTCAACCAATTTCCCATGCAAATCAGCGTCCAGTTTTTTGGTGTGAGCCATTGGTGTGGCATAGGTGTCACAACTTGTCATTCCATGTTTGTTTAAAATTTCAAGAGCATATTTGGACTGACTTAGGAAAATACCACGGGGTGATTGATGAACTTGCAATAGAAGAAAGAATGTAAGTTCACCCATCATGGACATTTCAAAATATTTTTTCATAAGTTTTGAAAAAGCGTTTGAGTACTTTAGATGTGTTGACCCAAAAATGATGTCATCCACATAAATTTGAACAATTAAAATGTGTTCCCCGTGATATTGTATGAAAATTGTTGGGTCGACCGATCCTTTATTGAAGTTATTGGCAATAAGAAAGGATGATAACTTATCATACCACGCCCGAGGGGCTTATTTGAGACCGTAGAGAGCCTTGTTCAGTTTGTAGACGTGATTAGGGAATTCTGGATCAACAAATCCTTCTGGCTGACTAACATATACCGTTTCCTTCATTTTCCATTTAAAAAGCGGTTTTGGCGTCCATCCTGAAAGACCGTGATGTTCATGTGAGCCGCGAATGCCGAAAGATCGAACAGACCTCAAGTCTAGTAACGGTGCGAATGATTCCTCGTAGTCAATCCCTTCTTCTTGTCTATAACCCTTAGCCACCAGGCGTGACTTATTTCTAATAACCGTACCTTCAACATCCAACTTGTTTTTCCAAATCCATTTCGACCAATAACATAGACCCATATTGGTTTTTCAACCAATTCCCATACTTCAAGGCGTTTAAACTGATTAAGTTCTTCTTGCATGGATTCAATCCAGTTGTCGTAAGTCATTGCTTCTTTAATGTTTTTGGGTTCAGATTGACAAACGGTAAGTGCATAAATGCAGTGTTCACTGTCAGTCTGAAGGCGTTTTCTAGTTACGACTGGTTGATTCGGGTTTCCAATGATGTTTGCAAGAGGATGGTCTTTAGTCCAACGATGTGTGGAGGGTTGATGTTGATATACATTATGCAGATTGGGTGGATTCAAATGGCTTGTAGATGATTCCGCAACATCAGAAGTGGCAGTTTCATTAGCAAAAGGATTAAAGAACGCATTTGGATCAAAATCTGCAGGTTGTGGTACTTCTTGGTTCAGAAGATCATCACCGGCGTCATTGGATGCGGTTAGTTCGACCGTTGTTGTAGAATCAACGGTGGTGCTTCCTCAACAAGTAGTTGTTGTAGCAGTGTATCGGTATTGGATTATGATCGGTTGAGCAGCCAAACATTTGATACATCCGAGCACGTTCATCAATATCATCACTAAACAGAGGAGCAAATAGCTGTTCCATTTGTTGACGAGTAAGCTGTAGGCTTGGTTTAGCTGATGAAGGGGTTTGGGGAAAGTTTAGACGGTTATGTCCGGGTTCCAAGCTGTTATGCTCAGAAGCCATTTCTGTGAGCTCATCGAAATTTGCATGAATCGTTTCCATAATCTCCCTTGTACGACGATTCCAGATCCGGTAACCCTTAGAATTTTCACAATATCCAACATAGATTCCAATGTCAGCTTTGGATTTGAGCTTACCAAAGTCATCACGATCATTATTAGGGTAACAAAGGGATCCAAATCCATGAAAGTGTTTGAGATTCGGTTTACGGTTGTGGATAAGCTCAAAAGGTGTTTTGTTGTGGCGTTTGGTAATCATTGAACGATTCTGGGTGGAGCATGCAGTTGACATGGCTTCAGCCCACAAGTAATCCGGAAGTTTTGCATTTATCAGCATTGTTCTTGCAGCTTCCACTAACGTACGATTTTGTGTTTCAACAACTCCGTTTTGTTCGGGTGTACGTGCAACGGATGTTTGATGCTCAATTCCCACTTTCTCATAATAAGCATGAAGAGTTTGATTCACGAATTCAGTTCCTTTGTCTGTTCTGATTTGTCTAACTGTGTTTCGGAGCTGAACTTGAATTTTCGTGAGAAAGGTGATGATCATCTGTGGAGCTTGATCTTTACTTCGAAGAAAATAAACCCAAGTCCATATTGAGTAGTCATCCACAATTACCAAGATGTAGCGTTTGCCATTAATCATTTGCACGCGCATCGGGCCACACAAATCCATGTGAAGAAGGTGAAGCACATGCTATGAGTTGTGTTCCACTTTTGACGAAAAATGAGCACGAGTGCTTTTTCCTTGTTCACAAGCTGAGTAGGTGATCTTTAGAATACCGAAATCTTGGAAGACCTTCAACAAGTTTGTAACGGGCAAGATTGGTTATGGTTTGAAAGTTTAGATGTGAGAGACGACGGTGCCATAGCCAAGATTTTGTAGATGTTGCTTTAGAAAGTAGACAGATGGGAGATGAAGCAATCATGTCTTGCATTGAGATTGTATAAGGACTTGATGTGCGTTGACCAGACATAAGATCGTTTCCTTGTAGATTACGAATGAAACAAGTTTTTTCCCTAAAAGCAACTTCCAAATCTCCATCACAAAATTGACCGACTGAAAAGAGATTGTGACCGACACCTTCCACATAATAAACTCTGCTAATTTCGATGTTCCCATTGATGTAATCTCTGAAACCCATGATAGCCGCGAAGTGACCATTCTCGAATCTGACAGTGATAATGAACTTTGAAACAAAGTTTGATAACAGTTTAAGATTGCCTGTCATGTGTCGGGAACATCCGCTATCAACAACCCAGAGGATGATCTGTATCACCTGCATTACACACAGACGACACAGATGGAATAGAAGTAGATGTGGAACCCGAAGAGTTAGAGGGTTCCGATGCAGTTATAGGTGAAACACACATGTTTATGATTTTAGGTATCCATGTAAAGCCAAGTGTATTATGTAACCATTTCTGTCATCTCCAACTAGTCTTAGCTTTGGTCTTAGTGAATGCACTAGGTGATAAGGTCTTCCTAGGAGGTGAAGGGGATTCTATGGGTACATCAATGAGCGTAGCCGGAACACTAGAGGGTGGTTTACATAGCACAGACTTAGAAGCATTAATGGGCCTAGAGGTATTCCGTTTTCTATTATTCCGCTTACGATTCAAGATAGCCTTAGCAACACATTTATCATGACAACCAGAAAACATGCTTTTACGACAACCAACACAAGAAGCTTCAAACATAACATTTAAAGTACTTAAAGATTCAGCATTCGTTACATCACTTTTTCCATTACATTTGTCAGACGCAATATCTAAAGTGGGTACAACTTGATTTTTATTCAAAGTCCTAAGGTGTTCTTCTACTTCAACATTCTTTATTGTTCTTTTCTTACGACGCAACTTCCTATTCTTCCTTGTATTGCTCCTAGGCGGTGAAGTGCGGGCGTTGAGAAAAGAGGCAACTATTCTGTTCAGTAGGGAAGCACATTAGTTTTTGTGGTTTGTCATTAGATGTTCTAGAGTCATTTTGAATATGTTTAGGTGCAGTTACTACAGTGTTACTATCCCTATCTTGCTTAAGTTTCACCAACTCTGCTTTTAGATCATGGATTTTGTGTAACAAATCTAGATTTTTAGAATGAGTGAGTCCATCTCGTCGTAAAACATCTTTGGTGTATTCAAGATGATCATCAAGGTCTTTTGACGCTTTAGCACGAGTCTTTTTGAGTAAATCAAATATGACACCATATTCCTTTTTAACTTTTGAAATTTCTTGTTCATATTTTGAGATTTGACACTTCAAAGACACATTATCATCATCCAGTTGCTCAAGTTTTGGATTAAGAGTTTTGGTATGCAACTGGTTGATTTTGTTTTGCAAAGCGAGTTCACGATTTTGACAATCTTTTTGACACCATTGAAGACGACGTTTTGCATTTGAAAGCTCGGTTAATAATCGCTCATTTTCATCTTTTAAGAATTGATTTGTGACACAGTATCAGTATTCTCAACATTTTCAACAGAATTAACAGAATCAGCAGAGATATAATCAAATGCATATGCAACATAATGTAATAACACAACATTAATGGTATCAACACAGATTACATCTTCCAAAAGTCGATCAACATATTTTCTCAACATTTTCTTTTTACGTTTAGTATTTGAAATCGATGTTTCTGTTTGTTCGAAAAATCTTTTCATAAGTCCAAGTTCCTTGTGAAAATCCCTTTCCCAATATATTGCACACATTTTCAAATTTCGGACATGTGGTAAAATTCTTTTCTGAAAAATATCTCTTTGGGCTCGCGCTTGAGGCGATTGAAAATGTTCAACTTTTATTTCAGAATTGATTTCAATTTCACGTTCCAAAAGTTTGATGTCCGATAAGACTGTTTCAAAATATTTTATAACTTTACATTGTTCAGCTAATGGCTTTATTTCACTGAGTGAAGGTAAAGGACCATTAATTTGTGCAATATTAGAATGGGGACCCTTATTAGAAGACTCAGAAGTAGGTGTGATAACCCAAGGTGTGTTAGAAAAATCCTGTGTGTGAAAGTAATGACTTTTGAATAGTTAAATGGTTTGTTATAAACAACATTTTCCAATTTTGGCCGACTCTCGTCTCCTGCATCTAATTCCTGCATGCGATTATATTCAACAACAGTCATAATGGAATCATCAATTCTGTCTTCTGCACTGTAAACTTGAGGATTTGGTTTGAATGGTCTGTTTGAAAACTTAGGTTTGTAATCAGCAATATTCGGTCCATATCCATTTGGATTTGGTTTAAAAGTAAACTTTTGAATAGTTGTGATTGACTCACCATGTTTATAAACAACATTTCGAAATTCTTTGATTTTGTTTTGTAAGTCGACAATTTCTTCAAGATAATCATCTATTCGTTTCTTTGAATGCTTTTTGTACTCACAGAACTGTTTTTGACAAGTTAACAATTCAGACTTGGCTTTTTGAGTTTCCGAAGTGAGAGCGTTAAGTTGTTGTTTATGATCATATTTCAGTTTTTCTATTTGAGACAACAAAGCATTCTTGGATGCAACTAGATCACATATCAGTTTTTCCATAGATTTTTCGTTTTGGTAAGATTTAGCAAAAGCGACTTCAAAACCTTTTTCACGTCTGTCTTGTGCTTGAAAAATGTTGAGTTGAAATTTTAAGCATTCATTATCCTTAGTTAGCAGTGCATTTTTTTCTTTTAATTTCTTATTGACGTCTTTGCAAATTTCCATTCGAGATTCTTGGTCTTTAAGTAAGGTCATGAGCTCAAGATCTGGATTAGACGAAAGTTCAGCTAGTTCAATGTGAGTCTCAACATGATCATTCTTTAGATCCTCAAATATAACCATGGAGTCAACTTGATTATCAAAGGTAACCATAAGGTCATCTTGATCGTCAAATATAACTACGGGATCTATTTGATTATCATCGGAATGAGATGTAGATGGCTCATGTTGAACACTCTGAGCCTTGTCGGATGCAGATGTTGGCGAAGATATCAGATCAGAAATGAGTATAGTTTGATCCGGTACCTGAGACAAGCCGTCAGTGTCATACACTGGGCCTGTGTCACTCATGTAGAGTTCTTGCATGTTTGCCATTAACATCACAGCTGCATTAGCCTGCAAGTCCTCCATATCATCATCTGAATCTGCATTTGCCATAAAGCTGTGTTCTTTGTTGGTAAGAGTTCCACCAGCTTCATCCTTGAGAGCCAAGAGTAAAGCCTCTTTGTGATAAGCGCTGCCTCTTGTCCTCAGCTTTGGGCATGCATTAGCCAGATGACCCTTCTCATTACAATTATAACAACAAATACCATTAACCCCATTCTGAGCATTTCCCTGTTCAACCACTTGAGCCCATTATTGTGGAGAACCCATGTTATTCCTTCCATTTCCATTAAACCCTTGACCACTACCCATCTAACGAACATTACCACGATTCTGAACTTCAACACGTCCATTGTTAACAACAACTTGATTCCTTGTGTTTGATGAGGTACGAATGCGATTGTTGGATTTGTTAGAGTATCGGCCGAAGGCTCTAGCAATCATGACAAACCCTTGTTGCAATGCATCGAAAGCTTCTGCATCCTCATTAGATTCACTGTAAAGTGCTTGATCATTGTTGTTGTATGGAACCAATTGAGTTTCTTGAGATTGTTCTTTGTGGACGGATCATATGGGGTAATTGTAGCAGTTGGTTGTAGAGGATTAGTGAAGACAGTTTGTAAGGTTGGAAATTGAGGATAACAAGCTTGAGCCCACAATGCAAGAGTTTGATTATCTGGGAGTGAAGGTGAAACAGGAGCTCCACGGATGTCTCTTTCTCTGTCAACTTTCTTTTGGTGGGGCTTCAAATAGTCATACAATAATCCGTATGTAGCATGATGAAGATTCTTTGCTTGACGGATGAAGATAACATACTTTTCCCAATCAGAACCAAGACTACTGAGGAACTTAGTGTTGACTGCAATTCTTTGCATGATGATGTTATGTTTGTCCAAGTCATTGATGATGTCTGAAAATCGATGATGATATGACTCTAATGTCTCCCCTGGTTCAATCATGAAGTGTTCATATGCTAAGTAGATTTTTGATTCCATTTCCTCTTGATTGAGTTACATTGCCTTCCATGAGAAGATGAATATGCTCCCATATTGCTTTAGCGATATTTTGAGCATCAACACTTCGAAGTATCGTATTGGGTAATCCCAAAAGGATATATTGCATTGCCAGTTCATCGGCTTCAAAGTGTAGAAGTTGATCGGTAGTAAGTTCATTAAGACTGACAACGTTGGTGACATCACCTCTTGGTGGATTAGCGGTTGGATCTCCTGCAGTGATAGTAGGCATCCGAAATGGACCTTCGGGATGACCTTATTCAAGAACTTTCCATGTGGCTTCTTTAGATCACAAAACCTAAAGAACCTTATCACCCATTGATCGTAGTTTCCGGGAGTGAGCATTGGAGGTCTATCAAGTGATCCAGCCTCATGAATGGATTGTTGACTGCTTAAAGCTTCACACATCTTTGCAAACCAAGATGGTTCCTTCATAGTATTCCTGGATGGATGTTGATTTTGAAAGTTTGAGTAGGGTTGTACTTGAAGACTAGGGGGTGGTTGAATCATTTGTGGTTGAATTGCTCCTTGAGGAAATTGTTGTTGAAGTTTTTGGTGTTGTTGTTGTAGTTGTTGATAAAATTGTTGTTGTTGATGGAGTTGTTGTTGTTGTTGAGGATACATATGAGGAAAGTAGCTAGAGTATAGTGGTTGAGACATCTTGAAACTTTTGTTGATGATGGATCTTTGTAGTCGAATGAAACTTTGTAGATGAAGTATCCTTATGCGTAGAAAACTAGCTTAGGCAAGGCAAGTACCTTATGCGTAAAAACACCAACTTACGCGTAAGAAGAGAGCTTACGCGTAGGGTAAGGAAACCTTAGCTTATGCGTAATCTAAAAACTTTGTAGTAGAATGCTTATGCGTAAGATTTGATTATGCGTAAGTGATTGGTTTTGAACCGTCAAGTTTATTACACAAGCTAACCACTTGTGAATGGTCAACCGTAATAAAATTCAAACAGTCTAAAACCAATGCAATTAAGATCTGGAGAGTATAGTGTTTCCACAGGTCGTTAAGTCCCACGGAGGATTAATGGTGTTTAACACTTTCAGATGTCGAATAATCTCTAAGGATAGTGATCATGGGATTTTGGAATATTTATATCTAAAGAAAAAGTTTTGTAAATTATAGGGGCTTAAATGCAAATTAAAGAAAATTAAAAAGGTAAATTATATTAAATAAACGCTATCACTATTTTTAAAATGATTTTTTTCTTGATTTATAAAACAAAATAACTTAAATAAACTATTTTAATTGAAGCGTAAACCTAAATTACCTAAAAACGTGACCTAGAATGAAAACGCGCGTTATATGTAAAAATTACGCGAGTGTGCAAGATAAAACGTAAAATTTGTAAAATAAAAGTCCTACGAGTGTAAAAACAATTTTCTTACTTACTATATGACAAAGAAAATTTTAGAAAAAAGATTTATATTTTTTTGACTTTTATATTTTTTATTATAAATTAAATACTATTTTAGACTAATTAAATGATTAAAAATACTTAAACTATTTAGAAAATTCTGAAACTTTTTTATAAAATACTTTATACTAATACAAATCTAAGAAAAATATAAAAGATGCAACAACTTATTGTAATAAGCTGTAAATAAGCTAAAGAGGACGAATAAGCTAAATGGACAAAAAGGGGTTATATATTAAATATTGAAAAGTTAAACCCTACCAAAGACCCAAGATGGTAGTGTGTGTGTGTGTGGTGAGTTGGGTGGCCAAGGTTCAATCCCAAAGAATGGCTTTTTATTTTTATTTCTTTTGGACTTTTTCTTTTGAAACTGATTAAGCTAATGATAAATAGCAATTTTAAAACTAGAACTTTTACAAAAACAACTAATAAGCTCGGTTTGAGCTTATGATTTCAACGATGGACAAGAAATTGGAATAAGCACAAGATTAAGCCAAGAAGCTAATAAGCTAATAAATAAGCACAAGGTGAACTGAAAATAAGCTAGACACTGATAATAAACTAATATAACAACTGAATAAGCATAATTACTAAGAAATAAGCACTAAACAAATCCAAATAAGCACTAGCTTAACTGATTGCACAGGGACACTTTTGGGTATCTAGGCACTTTCAAGCTTAAATTTAAGCACTTAAATAAGCTAGGAAATGAAAATAAACACTGGGATTAACAAGTATACCAACTAAGCTTCCCAAAAAGCTAAAACTCTTCTTTGTGGGATTCCGGTGAGCTTATGATGAGCTTATGCAAAGCTTGTAAACACGATTTTCAGTGTACTAGATAAAATGGACAAAACAAAAAGCCACTAGCAGGCTTATTAGATAAGCTGCAAAGTTTAAAATAAGCACTGAAACCTTGAGACAGACTAGGTGAGCTTCTCAAAAAGCTAAGGTACACAAGTTTAAGCTAGCTAATGAGCTCACGAATGAGCTTTGAGAATGAGCTTGTAAAACTGGTGCACAGGGCATGTTTTTGGAAAAGTACTCAAAATAAGCTAAGTAAAAAGCTGTTTAATAAGCTAATTAGAAAATATAAAAAATACTAGGATAAAGTCGAGCAATTGAATATTGATATACCAAAAGATCAAATATTGAAAGCTTATATTAAGTCCTATATAAAATTCTCTATTTTATTCAAAATCGACTAAAGTGAAATTTTGACTTTTTAAATAACACTAATAGTTGACTTATATGAACTTTAAATCAATACTACTTACTTATTATGATATATTAATTTGTAATAAGATGTAATTAAGCTAGATTAACAAGTTTTAAGCTACTTTGGTGATTTTTACATCCTAAATCCTAACAAATGGACAAACAAGGTGAGATTAAAAAGGATTTTGACTTTTACACTTATGAGTACTGGATTTTATTGCTTCTTTGAGTTTTTATGACCAAGTTAAACAAACACCAAACAAGAGCAATGACTTGAGCACTCTCAAACACAGTTAAATCAGTGAAACCAAACAACACTTAATGAGATTGTTTTGAAACTTTTCAAAGCTTAACACAGATTAAGACCATGCAAATGATTTAAGATCTTATAATATCATATATTTAGACTGAATAAGCATAAAACAACAGTAATAACAACATAAAACTCAAGAATGATAATTATGCTCTTATAACTGTTAAAATAAGATTTTTACTAACTACAAATTAAAGAGAACAAGCAACTGGTTTTAATGCTTAATTATACTTAACTATAACTAGAAAACATAAACATACAAAGATTCAAGCTAACAATTGACTTTAACAGTGAAATACCAAAATTGAGCAATAGGCTTACAAATGGCTTCCAAGCTCAAAACTGAGAACTGAGGCACACAAACACAATCTATAGCTTCCCAAGAAGCACTAAACCAAGGCAATCCAATATCAACCTTGCTCCAGCTTCTTGATAACCTTCACCATGGATTTTTGATTTTCCATCATTTTTTAGTATTTTTGGTATTTTTTACTTTCTTATCTTCGAGTTTTAAAGTATCTAATAGCTTTTAGAAGCTATCTAGGAGCTTATGTGGGCTTATCAGTCCAAGACAACAACTAATAACAACATTTAGCTTAATATTAGATTTTTGACATGAAAATTGCATAAACTGAGAATGATATTGAAACTTGAAATTGATTGCTTAAAAAGTTGTACAATACACTGCTAATACTTAAACAAAGACTTGAAAGATTAAAATTACACTGGAAATTGATATTTTACTAAAACGACATACATTAAGAAAAATTATTCTAGATATATCTCTTCTCTGCTTCACCTTTCTTTATATTGATCTTTTAGACTCCCCACATGTCTCTGAATCTTTCCCATCAACAATCTTGGCCATTGATTCAGTCAAACTCATCTCAACCATTTAAATGAAATTTGGCGCCAAAAGTAGTTTATATAACTTGAAATTTTGCAATTAATGCACTTTGGAAGCTTGTACATGTTGAGGAGACACAAAGGAAAAGGTATTTGGCCTAGTTGGAATATTTGGAAAGAAAAACAGGGGAAAGTATGGTTTTGAAGATAAAGTGGTGGAGATGCATTAACCAGGGTTGTGGGCTAGTTTGTGAGGAGGGGGTGAGTTGGGAGAGTAGTATAGGTGAGGTGGAGGGAGGTGGTGAGAAAACCACCGGTTTTGTGGTTTTGGCGTGGGAGAGACGAGTGTACAGTGGAGGTGGTTTTTGGCGGGTTTGACTTATTTTGACCGAGGGTTGATATTGGGCTTGGGGACTGGACCCGGTGGGTAATGGGTTGTGTTTGTGTTTTGGATTGGATAATAACATAAAGGGTCCGTTTGGTTTGGTATTAATACAAGGACCATTCATGTAATTCCACCAAACTTGAGGGTTGAACTGAACTTTTCCAATGTTCACGCAAGGACCATTCCTGCCAAATATGAATAGTACAAGGACCATAGTTGATTATTTTCCATTTTTAAATATCCAAGGACCATTTATGTCATTTTTCAAAGTTTAGGGACTAAAGTTGTAATTTTGCAATTTTAAATTTCAAGGACCAATTTTGACAACTCATGAATCCCTAGGGACTTTAAATAACATTTTTCTTTATTTTGATTTACCCGGGACTGATTTTGACAACTTTTGAAACTTGGGGGACTAAAACTGCCAATTATGCAAACTTGATACGTTTTCACCTGATTTTGGTATTTTTGCATTTAAAATACATAAAACACTTATTTGTGATATTTTTGTCATTTTGATGCATTTGAGTGTTTTCGATGTTTTGCCTAAAAGGTATAAAAATGATGAGTATTTAGACACTCATCAATCCCCACACTAAGATATTGCTAGTCCCTAGCAATGTTTTGAAACTTTAATGGATTTCATCTCTTTACCAAAAGCCATTACTTCTTGAGTAGCCAATTGTTTCAGTTCAAGTAAGAACCTTGGTACAATGATAACCAAATGATTTTGAGCAAATCACCGGCTTTCAACGGTTTTGATTTGTCTTTACCGAAGCCGTTTGCTTACGGACTAGCCAACTCTTAGATAAATTATCAATATTATCTTTGGTGAGTCGATTAACAATTATGGTTTTTCAACGCCTTTACCACAAGCCATAAACTTGCGGGCTAGCCAACTTTTCACTAATTAAAGATATGGTGAGCTGAACACCATACAATTTTAGGCAAATTGCAAGCCATCAACGGATTTGAGAAATCTTTACCAAGAGCCGTTTGCTCCTGGATTAGCCAATCCTTATGTGGGTTAGACATGGTGGACTGATTACCATTTGCTGAGTAAGTGAAAAACACTTACTCCAAAAAAAAATTTGGCCAAAAATGAGGGAATTGGGTGGTATAATTACATGATAAAATTCGTGAGAATTCCCCCCACACACTAGAAATGAATATTGCCCTCAATATTCAAAGTACCGGCTGTTATGCCAAAACATAGAACATAAAAGGGAAATACTATGGCCATTATTTTATTTTTGTGATTTTTTTTTTTTTTTTTTATGATTATATACAAGCAACTCCCCCACACTAGGGTGGTAGAAAGTAGAAAGAAGTCAGAAATACGGGTGAAAACCCATATAGTGTGTGCTACTGTTTTTGATTACCGAGTCACTAGCTTGACTCGATCCCCGCATTCATTGGTTCATGGGGAATGTTTGTAGATCTGGGACAACCACGGGTGGAATGTCCTCTCCAAAATAGTGCTTTAATCGATGACCATTCACTTTAAAATTTGGACCATCGGGTTGAGATAACTCAATAGTACCATAAGGATAAACCTTAGTGATGGTGAATGGACCAGACCAACGGGACTTGAGCTTTCCCGAGAATATCTTCAATCTTGAATTGAAAAGAAGGACTCGATCACCAACGTTGAAAACGCGGTTCTTGATTTTGGAGTCATGAATCTTCTTTGTCTTTTGTTTGTAGATCAAAGAGTTCTCGTATGCTTGATCACGGAGTTCATTTAGTTCATTCATTTGAACTTTCCGGTGATCACCAGTTGTCTGAATATCAAAGTTGGCATGTTTCAAGGCCCAGTATGCTTTGTGCTCAAGCTCAATCGGCAGATGACATGCCTTTCCGTAAACTAGCTTGTATGGAGTACACCCGATTGATGTTTTATAAGGCACGGAAGGCCCGAGTGCGTCATCTAGTTTATCCACCAAGAGGCACGATTTTCCTCTTGTCCTTTCAAGAATTCTTTTTATACCACGGTTGGAAACTTCCACTTGCCCACTTGTTTGGGGGTGGTACGTAGTAGAGAGACGGTGGGTTACACCATACTTTTGCATGACTCTATCAAATTGGTCATTGCAGAAATGCGTACCACGATCACTAATTATAGCTCGCGGAGTTCCAAACCTAGCAAAAAGAGATTTTAAGAATTTTACAACAACTCGGGCATCATTAGTAGGTAAAGCTTTCGCTTCAACCCATTTTGACAAATACTCAACAGCCACAAGTATGTATTTGTTTCCTCGAGAAGATGGAAATGGTCCCATAAAGTCAATGCCCCGGATGTCAAATATCTCACACACTTGAATGGCGTTTTGCGGCATTTCATTTCTTTGAGAGATATTTCCGCGACGTTGACAAGCGTCCACGGTTTTGACAAATTCGTGGGCATCTTTATAAATAGTGGGCCAATAAAACCCGGAATCAAACACCTTTTTAGCGGTGTAATTTGGACTATGATGTCCCCCGGTGGGTCCAGCATGGCAAGCTATGAGAATGTCAATAGCTTCTGTCCATAAACACACCGTCGGATGACTTGATCCGCACAGATTTTGAATAAGTAGGGGTCGTCCGAGAAGTAATGTTTAACATCTTTGAAGAATTTGTTCTTCGTTGGGTCGACATCCCTTTCACTATGAAGTTACCCGCATGGTAATTTGCGAAGTCGACAAACCATGGGGTGGTAGAGTTTCCACGAAAAGAAAGCGCATTGAGTGTCTCGAGAGGAAATGTTTCATTTATTTCCTTTTTCTCGAAAACATCTTGGTTAGGGTTTTCTAGACGGACAGATGATCGGCAACCGGTTCTCGGCTCCTTTTTATCACGTATAATGATATCAAATTCCTGGAGGAGGAGAACCCAACGGAGCAATCTCGGCTTTGCATATTGTTTTGCAAAGAGATATTTGAGAGCCGAGTGATCCGTATACACCACACATTTGGTCAAGATTAGGTATGGCCGAAACTTCTCAAATGCATACACCACGGCTAGTAGCTCTTTTTATGTGGTGGTGTAATGAGTTTGAGCTTCATTCATAGTTTTACTTGCGTAGTGGATAGGCTGAAAATGCTTGGTTTTACGTTGCCCCAGGACGCACCGATAGCAAAATCACTTGCATCGCACATGAGTTCAAAGGGTAAATCCCGAGAACGAGAATGGGTGCTTGTAAGCTTTTCTTTAATGTTTCAAAAGCTTTGATGCACTCGGGTGAGAAGATAAAAGGAGCATCTTTTTCAAGAAGATGAGTCATAGGCCGGGCGATTTTAGAAAAATCTTGTATGAATCTGCGATAAAAACCGGCATGACCTAAAAAACTCCTAATACCTTTGACGGTAGTAGGATGAGGCAATTTGGCAATAACATCGACTTTTGCTCTATCTACCTCAATCCCATTTTTGGAAATCTTATGGCCAAGGACTATGCCTTCTTTGACCATAAAATGGCTCTTCTCCCAATTCAGACAAAGATTGGTGTCTTCACACCGTTTTAGCATTTTTTCTAAATGGGAGAGACATGTTTGAAATGAGTCCCCAATGACCGAGAAGTCATCCATAAACACCTCCATTGTTTCCCCGATCATGTCGTGGAAAATTGCAATCATACATCGTTGGGCGTGCGGGGAGCATTACATAGGCCAAAAGGCATACGTCTATAGGCAAAAGTTCCGTATGGGCAGGTGAATGTGGTCTTTTCTTGATCCCGTGGATCAATGGGGATCTGAAAATAACCCGAGAAACCATCAAGGAAACAATAGTCTTCGTTCCCTGCTAATCTCTCAAGCATTTGGTCCATGAAGGGTAGAGGAAAATGGTCTTTTCGGGTGGCGTCATTCAACTTACGATAGTCAATGCAAACACGCCATCCCGTTACCAGCCGAGTTGGAATTAACTCGTTATCTTCATTTGTGACAAAAGTTATGCCACCCTTTTTAGGAACACAATGAATTGGGCTAACCCAAGGACTATCTGAGATCGGATAAATTAATCCTGCATCAAGAAGTTTAAGAACCTCTTGTTAAATAACATCATGGATTTTTGGATTCACCCTTCTCGATGTTGGGCTGGCGGCTTGAAATCATCCTCCATCAAGATTTTGTGAGTACAAAACTCCGGGTTGATACCCTTAATGTCGGAGAGTTTCCAAGCAATTGCTTGCTTGTGTGACTTCAAGACCTTTATGAGAGCAGACTTTTCATCTTTACTCAAATCTCGAGAAATAATGACGGGTAATTTATCATCACCCTCAAGAAATGCATACTCGAGATGAGGTGGTAAATCCTTAAGTTCTACCTCGAAATTCTTGGTTTTCTCAACCGACTTGACTTCCTTGTTATGAAGCTCGACGGGAAGGAGTGGAGATGGATCATCATTAAGCAACTTCTCAATGAGAAGTATGTCCCCCGATGTCGATGGGGCGTGATCAATTTCCCATGGAACTGAATCACTAGACAAGTATGCTTCAATCTCTTCTAAGATGAAGTCACTTTCCTCAAATGGAGTGAGAGAAGGAGTAGAATTGGCGATGATGGGTTGAGATGAAGGAGTGAGATTATCACTTTCAAGAATTATGATCATAACCAAGAACTTCTTGAGAGTACTCTTCAGAAGCAACATCAATGATATCTATTCGGTTAACCGATTCAAAATCATAGTTTGCGGAGTACCTCGAAGTTTGATCAAGGTTAAAGGTGCGACTTCATTACCCACACATAATGTGATTTCTTGCTCAAATACATCAATGAGAGCACGGCCCGTTCTCGGGAATCCTCGTCCAACAATGAGAGGAACCCGTGGATCAACATCGAAATCAACAACTAGAAAGTCAGCTGGAAAATGGAACTTTCCTACTTTCACGAATACGTCCTCGGCAATGCCAAGTGGACGATATTGTACGATCGCAAGCTCGAGAGTCATGCATGTAGGAGTAAGGTCCGGAAGAGAAAGTTTCTTCCATCTTGAATGAGGCATCGATTGATGCTTGCACCAAGATCTGCTAAGGCAAAGCATTCAACCATTCATGGAAATACACAAGGTAAGAGAAATTTTCCAGGATCTCCAAGCTTCTCGGAAGCTTCTTCAAGATAACTACGGCGGTTCTCATTCAGAGGAGTTTTAGCCATTTCAAACAGCTTTTCCTTGTTGCTTAACATGTGTTTGAGAGTTGATGCCAACTTGGGCATCAGCATGATAGCATCCGCAAAGCTTATGTCAAAATGTAGTTCTTGTAAAATTTGAAAAATTTTGTCCATTTGATGACTTGCTTTTTCGCGGAGCTTTGCTCATTCAAACGTGATGGGTAAGGAATAGAAGATTTGGATTTGGGGTTTTCAACGGGATCTACCGGAGGTTCAAAACAACTCTGGATTGGATTTGGGTTTCGGGACAACTTGAGAATGGACATCGTTGGTACCTCCGTTATTAGTAGGAAGTTCCTTGTCCTTTGTCGCCTCGGGTTCACTTTCCACTACCTTCGGGAGAGAAGAAGAAGAGGTAGTAGGAATAGCGGGTCCATCGTATGAAACACCACTTCTGGTTGTGATCGCCTTTGCATCGCGCCTCGGGTTAGCGATCGTGTTGCTCGGAAGTTTTCCTGAGCCCGAGGGTTGATCATTTATAGACTTCTTTAGATCGTGATCGACTAACCAACAACTGTTCATTTCATCTTGGGATTTCATGAATTGTTTCAATAACTCATCGGATGATGGTCCAGTTGGAACAATGGCTTGAGTTTGATTAGGAAAATTCGGCCTCTATTGTTGATTAGGGCCTTGATTTTGAAAATTTCCTTGATTAGGATTCATATTCCCATGAAATTGATTCCCTCGATTGAAATTGTTTTGATTAAGATTTCCTTGATGTTGGAAACCTTGATTTGGTCAGGGATAGAAATTACCTTGGTTTTGATAACCTTGGTTCATTCTAGGTTGGTTCGATTCGGTTTTGTATGATAGGATTACGGCTAAAACCGGGTGGTCCCTGATAAGTATTAGCACGGTAGTTTTGTTCATTTTGAGGACGGTATTGATTACCTCCTTGATGTGAAATACCGGCTATAGCATTGGCTTCAAACGGACTACCATCGGTGGCAATACAGTTGTAGTATGCATGAGGGCCACCACAAGTAACACAGACCTCGACTTTCTTCACTTCACCATGTGATGGTGTCCGTGTGAAAGTGACTTTCTTTTGGTTAGCAAGAACC
This sequence comes from Chrysanthemum makinoi, assembly GCA_910596185.1. Lineage (NCBI taxonomy): Eukaryota > Viridiplantae > Streptophyta > Magnoliopsida > Asterales > Asteraceae > Chrysanthemum > Chrysanthemum makinoi. The sequence goes on from OU343217.1 coordinate 220,824,043, forward strand.
AAAGCACGAACAATATCGTGAGTTTGTCAATCTTAGCATCGGTGCTAGATGTACTCACGTGAGATGAAGTAGAAGGTCCAACATTAGACCGAGTCGATATGTCTTTGTTCGAAAGGCGGACACAGGACTTGTTTTCAATGATTTGCAAGGCTTCTTTGTGGTCTTGCTTTCGGAAATTACCTCCGCGAGGCATTTAAAGAGTCTTGGTTAGTCTGGTTTAGACCATTGTAGAAAGTATCCATTTGCATTAACTCGGTAAAACCATGATGTGGACACTTCCGTAACAACTCTTTGTAACGATCCCATGCCTCACCGAATGATTCATCAAATCTTTGAGAGAATTTCATTATCTCATTCTTAAGACTTGTAGTTCGGGATGGAGGATAGAATTCGTTAACAAACTTAGTGACTAGATCTTCCCATGTCTCAATGGAACGAGGGGTTGTTTCTCAAGCCAATTCCGGGCTTGTCCCTCTAGAGAGAATGGGGGAAGAAGCTTTATTGCTTCATGTGGGACATTCTTGTATTTGATGGTAGATGCAATCTTGTTAAACCATCGAATATGTGCATGAGGATCATCCCGCTCAAAACCATAGAATTGGCTTTGGGTTACAAGATTAAGCAACCCGGTTGTGAGCTCAAAGGTATCGACCCACGATGGTCGGGACAATAATGGCATCTCCGTAACCCTCGATGGGTGCTTGGAGAAGCTCATTCATTGGTTTGTCTTCGCCATTACGACGGGTGGTGGTACTAGGCGTTCCTCGATCACGGCTGAAGGAGCGAACGTCCTCTACGCCTACGTGGAATCTTTGCAAGCTCGAAAGTGGACTTGGTAGAGCTGGAAGAACGAGTGCACATGCACTAAGTTTAAAATCAGTTTTCAAAACAAATGCGAGGCAAAACGACAAGTGAACTTAAACCAATAATCACAAATGAAATGGCTTCTTTGAAAAAGGTACACCAAATCACAAGGACACAAAGGCAAGTTTTGATCTTTTGTTCGGGAACTTATTAATGGTCACACCCCGTTGGTAGGTGTATGCCTTGATTTGGCGTGGTTGATTTTATGTATTTATTAAGTACCACTGAAAAGACGTAGGTATGGATTTGTGCTAAGGGTTTAAAAACTTTTGGACAATATTTTGGTATCGTCTCGTTTAACCAAATCTTACTGCTTTAAGAATCACCTTAAAGAAAATACAAGATAGAAAGCGTTACGATTGTTTTGTTGTTTTATATTTTGTTTGGTGTTGTTAACACTTTAGGAAAAGTGTTAATGAACTTTTGATAACTTTTGATAACTTTACAAAAGCTGTTTACAAAAGGTGGTATATGTGCAAGTGCACGGGTGCTGGAGAATGTTTAAAATACGCGAAAGCCTCCCCGGCAGCGGCGCCAAAATTTGATTGGTTTTGAACCGTCAAGTTTATTACACAAGCTAACCACTTGTGAATGGTCAACCGTAATAAAATTCAAACAGTCTAAAACCAATGCAATTAAGATCTGGAGAGTATAGTGTTTCCACAGGTCGTTAAGTCCCACGGAGGATTAATGGTGTTTAACACTTTCAGATGTCGAATAATCACTAAGGATAGTGATCAGTAAGGATTTTGGAATATTTATATCTAAAGAAAAAGTTTTGTAAATTATAGGGGCTTAAATGCAAATTAAAGAAAATTAAAAAGGTAAATTATATTAAATAAACGCTATCACTATTTTTAAAATGATTTTTTTCTTGATTTATAAAACAAAATAACTTAAATAAACTATTTTAATTGAAGCGTAAACCTAAATTACCTAAAAACATGACCTAGAATGAAAACGCAGCGTTATATGTAAAATTACAGCGAGTGTGCAAGATAAAACGTAAAATTTGTAAAATAAAAGTCCTACGAGTGTAAAAACAATTTTCTTACTTACTATATGACAAAGAAAATTTTAGAAAAAAGATTTATATTTTTTTGACTTTTATATTTTTTATTATAAATTAAATACTATTTTAGACTAATTAAATGATTAAAAATACTTAAACTATTTAGAAAATTCTGAAACTTTTTTATAAAATACTTTATACTAATACAAATCTAAGAAAAATATAAAAGATGCAACAACTTATTGTAATAAGCTGTAAATAAGCTAAAGAGGACGAATAAGCTAAATGGACAAAAAGGGGTTATATATTAAATATTGAAAAGTTAAACCAGTCAAAGACCCAAGGGCAGATGGTAGTGTGTGTGTGTGGTGAGCTGGGTGGCCAAGGTTCGAATCCCAGCAATGGCTTTTTTATTTTTATTTCTTTTTGGACTTTTTCTTTTTGAAACTGATTAAGCTAATGATAAATAGCAATTTTTAAAACTAGAACTTTTTACAAAAACAACTAATAAGCTCAGTTTGAGCTTATGATTTCAACAAATGGACAAGAAATTGGAATAAGCACAAGATTAAGCCAAGAAGCTAATAAGCTAATAAATAAGCACAAGGTGAACTGAAAATAAGCTAGACAACGATAATAAACTAATATAACAACCGAATAAGCATAATTACTAAGAAATAAGCACTAAACAAATCCAAATAAGCACTAGCTTAACTGATTGCACAGGACACTTTTTGGGTATCTAGGCACTTTCAAGCTTAAATTTAAGCACTTAAATAAGCTAGGAAATGAAAATAAACACTGGGATTAACAAGTATACCAACTAAGCTTCCCAAAAAGCTAAAACTCTTCTTGTGGGATTCACGGTGAGCTTATGATGAGCTTATGCAAAAGCTTGTAAACACTGACACTCTGTACTAGATAAAATGGACAAAACAAAAAGCCACTAGCAGCTTATTAGATAAGCCGCAAAGTTTAAAATAAGCATTGAAACCTTGAGACAGACTAGGTGAGCTTCTCAAAAAGCTAAGGTACACAAGTTTAAGCTAGCTAATGAGTTCTGAATGAGCTTTGAGAATGAGCTTGTAAACTGGTGGGGCATGTTTTTGGAAAAGTACTCAAAATAAGCTAAGTAAAAGTCTTAATAAGCTAATTAGAAAATATAAAAAATACTAGGATAAAGCTGAGCAATTGAATATTGATATACCAAAAGATCAAATATTGAAAGCTTATATTAAGTCCTATATAAAATTCTCTATTTTATTCAAAATCGACTAAAGTGAAATTTTGACTTTTTAAATAACACTAATAGTTGACTTATATGAACTTTAAATCAATACTACTTACTTATTATGATATATTAAGTCGTAATAAGATGTAATTAAGCTAGATTAACAAGTTTTAAGCTACTTTGGTGATTTTTTCTTCCTAAATCCTAACAATTGGACAAACAAGGTGAGATTAAAAAGGATTTTGACTTTTACACTTATGAGTATCTTGGATTTTATTGCTTCTTTGAGTTTTTATGACCAAGTTAAACAAACACCAAACAAGAGCAATGACTTGAGCACTCTCAAACACAGTTAAATCAGTGAAACCAAACAACACTTAATGAGATTGTTTTGAAACTTTTCAAAGCTTAACACAGATTAAGACCATGCAAATGATTTAAGATCTTATAATATCATATATTTAGACTGAATAAGCATAAAACAACAGTAATAACAACATAAAACTCAAGAATGATAATTATGCTCTTATAACTGTTAAAATAAGATTTTTACTAACTACAAATTAAAGAGAACAAGCAACTGGTTTTAATGCTTAATTATACTTAACTATAACTAGAAAACATAAACATACAAAGATTCAAGCTAACAATTGACTTTAACAGTGAAATACCAAAATTGAGCAATAGGCTTACAAATGGCTTCCAAGCTCAAACGAGAACAGAGGCACACAAACACAACCTATAGCTTCCCAAGAAGCACTAAACCAAGGCAATCCAATATCAACCTTGCTCCATCTTCTTGATAACCTTCACCATGGATTTTTGATTTTCCATCATTTTTTAGTATTTTTGGTATTTTTACTTTCTTATACTGAATGAAGTTTTAAAGTATCTAATAGCTTTTAGAAGCTATCTAGGAGCTTATGTGGGCTTATCAGTCCAAGACAACAACTAATAACAACATTTAGCTTAATATTAGATTTTTGACATGAAAATTGCATAAACTGAGAATGATATTGAAACTTGAAATTGATTGCTTAAAAAGTTGTACAATACACTGCTAATACTTAAACAAAGACTTGAAAGATTAAAATTACACTGGAAATTGATATTTTACTAAAACGACATACATTAAGAAAAATTACTCTAGCTATATCTCTTCTCTGCTTCACCTTTCTTTATATTGATCTTTTAGACTCCCCACATGTCTCTGAATCTTTCCCATCAACAATCTTGGCCATTGATTCAGTCAAACTCATCTCAACCATTTAAATGAAATTTGGCGCCAAAAGTAGTTTATATAACTGCGGTAGAAATTTTGCAATTAATGCACTTTGGAAGCTTGTACATGTTGAGGAGACACAAAGGAAAAGGTATTTGGCCTAGTTGGAATATTTGGAAAGAAAAACAAGGGAAAGTATGGTTTTGAAGATAAAGTGGTGGAGATGCATTAACTGCGGTTGTGGACTAGTTTGTGAGGAGGGTGAGTGGGAGAGTAGTATAGGTGAGGTGGAGGAACGGTGGTGGAAAACCACCGGTTTTGTGGTTCTTGGCGTGGGAGAGACGAGTGTACAGTGGAGGTGGTTTTTGGCGGGTTTGACTTATTTTGACCGAGGGTTGATATTGGGCTTGGGACTGGACCGGTGGGTAATGGGTTGTGTTTGTGTTTTGGATTGGATAATAACATAAAGGGTCCGTTTGGTTTGGTATTAATACAAGGACCATTCATGTAATTCCACCAAACTTGAGGGTTGAACACGAACTTTTCCAATGTTCACGCAAGGACCATTCCTGCCAAATATGAATAGTACAAGGACCATAGTTGATTATTTTCCATTTTTAAATATCCAAGGACCATTTATGTCATTTTTCAAAGTTTAGGGACTAAAGTTGTAATTTTGCAATTTTAAATTTCAAGGACCAATTTTGACAACTCAGGAATCCCTAGGGACTTTAAATAACATTTTTCTTTATTTTGATTTACTGTGGACCTGATTTTGACAACTTTTGAAACTTGGGGGACTAAAACTGCCAATTATGCAAACTTGATACGTTTTTCATCCGATTTTGGTATTTTTGCATTTAAAACACATAAAACACTTATTTGTGATATTTTTATCATTTTGATGCATTTCTGAGTGTTTTCAGATGTTTTTGCAGTCTAAAAGGTATAAAAATGATGAGTATTTAGACACTCATCAATAAGACAAGGCTTAGGCGTAAGAAAATGCTTAGGCGTAAAGATTCTACGCGTAAGTTTTAGGTTAGGCGTAAAACTAGGGTTTGCCCAAAAGTCCTTTACACTTATACCAGTGTAAAAGATATCCAAAGTCGAAGTGTTTTCAGGCTTATCCAAGCAAGAAAACACTGAGTAAACCAATAGCACTGAAGATCAAAATTTGAAGAACTTATGCGTAGAAGCTAGGGTTTAGCTATGCGTAAGTTTTAGCAAAATTTACCAAAACTGAGTTTTCTGCCCAAAAGTGTTTCTAAACCAGATTTTTATGATGAAACAGCTTCAATATCACCAAAAAAACACAAAAGTGTGAAACTTGATGATCCAAAACTCTTATGCACCTTACGCGTAGAAATGACTATGCGAATAAAACCAAGCTTAAAAACAACGAAATACACGTAAAGTTTCAAACTTTTTGCCAAAAACTTAAACTTTATCACCAAATAACCTTGAAAGGACAAGAATCTTGAGTCTTAAAGTGAAAAAATTTGAGTTTTGATGCGTATGAATGTTTGAATACCGAGAGTTACGCGTAGAGACAAAAGACTTCAAAAACAAAATAAATTTCACCCAACTATTTGGCTCTGATACCACTGTTAGGTCACCATGTTTGTAACACAAGCATCAATATAAGAAATAAGAAGAGAAGATCGGATGAACACTTAACCAAACACACGAATAAATAATAATGAAAGGTTTATGCTTAGAGTGAAATAGAAAAGTGAACAACCAACTCTCAAATGAGAGTTACAAAGGTATTTATAGGGAAGGAGCTAGGGGCAACACTCAAGCTCCCTTCCTTTACTTATTGGGCTTGGGCCAAGGCTTATGGGCTTTCTACATAAGCCTTGCCTTAAGTACTAACATAAAAGCCTAATTAAGCTAACTATTACATATTAATTACTAACACTTGAAATCTAGTTTAGGAGTGATTCCAACAGGTTCAAGCTAACATTTTAAACATACCTGAGTTGATAAATTATAAAGTAGAAGGGTTAAAAGTGAACTTTTTAATAGAAGTACAACACTAGTATACTAAAATAACTTTTTAGGTTATCTCGGTCATCTTCTTCCACAAACCTAAATCCTCCATTGAAGCAAAGAATCTAAACGGTAACAATTCAAGAAAAAACGAAAAAAGAAAAAAGAAAGAGGATGGCGTGAGCTGGTAATTACCAGCCGAGACACGATGACACGAGGTCGGGTATGGTTTGTGGCGCCATATACTTGAGCCGTCGTCTATGGCTTGAGCAATCAGCCACTGTACCAAAGCCTCTTAGAAGAGTACTTTGATATCAAAACTGATAAAAAGTAAAAAAACAAGGTAAAATATTTTGAGTCATTCTTTTCAACGTCACCAAACCTCAGTTATTTCCATCATCTTATGAGTTCTTAAGATGTGTTCATTTATCACCGATAATTATACTTTGAAATCCGAAAAAATCATCAAATCAAACAACCAATGGGTATCTCAAGATATCAGTCGATATATGCGCAAAGAAAAATAATACTAGGTATTGGTTTGAATTTTAATGTTATATAAGTTTCTTGAGTGTTAAGAGGCGTTAGATGAAACTTCAAAGTTTGTTCCGCTAAGAGGCTTAAGCCTCTCTCCATCTTTGAATAAATAAAAAACAAAAAAAACAAAAAAAACAACAACATCTTTTTCACTTTTAAATCTGACTCGATTATATTCAGATGTTAGCAAGAGATTTTTCCTAAAAACAAACACCACCTAAGCTCGATTAATTATCGAGATATTTAGTTTGACTCGACTCGACTCTGATACATATTACTTTACATGATAATGATAATTAAATTAACAGATATTTGTACATAAAACAATAAAAGTGTATTTTTTTAAACCAAAGTCGATAAAGCTAGTGAGCTTCACGAGTTGATTATTCTAAAACTTGAACTTAACTCGGGTCCTACTTGAGTAGCTTGAGCTCGATTCGATTAAAGTCAAATCTGTATCAAATTTGTTCTGAATCGATCTTGAATAGTTTATAAGTTTTCTCATCTCATTCACACATCTGAAAATAGTATTAAACAATAAATGTATACTCGATGTTAAGGGCGTAAACGAGTACTCCCTCTGTCACATAATTATTGTATACTATTGACATTTAAGGTCTTTATTCTACAACTTTGACTTTATACATTTTTATTTGTGTTATATAATACTTGATGAATATTATATCAATGAAAATACCTTTAATACTCAATCCATTAATATATTTTGTATCAACTATTATATAATACAAATAAAAATATTCAAGCTCAAATCTGAATGATAAAAATTCAAAAGTCAACAGTGTACAATATTTATAAGACGGATGAAGTATTAAACAATAAAAGCTTCACACATTCATAAATAAATATAAATGAATACCCGCGCATAGCGGCAACGATAAATATAGTAAATGGATTGCTAACTCAACTCTCCTCGTAATTTCATACCCGCTCAGTGAATCCGTTTCACAACACTCTCCAAATGTATATGTGTTAGTTGCATGTGTTTGTTTGGGTTTCTCGTAGCTTTCTCGTAACATCATTATTCCCGCATATACAAAGACCCTCACAATGTCTTACCCGTCAAACACTCCTCAAAAAAGTATATAATTTTGACGAATCTAGTTTTGTATTGATTGAAATAAATGTTTAAGTTGTAAAAAATTTGAATAAAAGTAAAATAAACCCACTAAAAATATAAAAAACTAAAAACTTGTAAAAGTATATTGAAATTGATGTTAAATTAAAAAGCACAAGATTTTAGAAAATATGATGAAATTAGATTATAAAAGAAATAAATAGATAAAAAGATATTTCCATTTGAAAATAAAAATATTGTTTTTTAGTTGAGAAGTGACACATGTCCCTCCGTTATTAGAGCTAATTATCTTAATTTTTAATAGAACCCATTACTTAAATGTTTTATATAATCATATAAATTGACACTTACTGTATATACACATAAGGCCTTAAATATATATAATTTATATAAAAACCCATATATGAAGTATATTACTTAAAAGCTTAAAGCTCGATAAGGCTGGGCACACTCGACAAAAAAAGTCAGTCGGTCATCGAAAAAAACTCACCTCGACCGATGTTAATATCGGTCGAATCGACTGTGGCACAAGGTCATCACATCGGTCGTTGGCCCCCAAAACGCAATATCGGGTGAATTTTCGACCGAATTCAAAATTTACTCCCCAACTACATTTTGCCCGTTTGGGCATTCAGTGTAAAAAAAAATCCAACCTGTGGAAAACTAGAAGGGGGGGTTGAATAGTTTTGCCAATTAAAACTTTCTTTTAATGTATTTAGATCGACTTATGTCAATCTATTTGGATGTGGTTGGATGTTGATAAACAAACATATAGAGGTATAAATATGTAATGAAAAGATAAGAGTAAGAAGCACAAAACCACAACGCAAGTATTTATAGTGGTTCGGCTACAAGGACACCTTCCTTGCCCTACTCCACTCCCCGAGTCACCTACTCGAGAGTTCGTAATCACTACACGACACCAACTCCTTATGGTGGATAAACCTTCACAACGTTGCCTACTCTTTTTCCGGTACTAGGCTAACCACCGGGTTCTTTCACACCAAGGTGAACCACACCTATCACAACGTCGCCTACCCTTTATCCGGTACTAGGCTAGATACCGAGTTCCATTAAAATGGAGGAACTACTACCCAACACTACACCAACAACTAATCCCAAAAGAGACCAACTCCTTATTACAACATCATCAAGGATATCAATATCCTTGGATCCAATACTAATCTATCTTGTACATCGAAACACACCATATCGAATGTACATCTTAGGCACCTTTCACTAATGCCATTAACTAGATCTTCAAGACACCTTTCACTAATGTCTTGTGACTTCACTTCTAGGCACCCTTCACCAATGCCTACAATACGGACGATCGACACCTTTCACTAATGTCTTCGTCTTGACACTTGAGACATCTTTCACTAATGTCTTCAACACTACACTTCTTAGAAGAAAGAAAAGAATCATCAACAAGAGGACTTCAGTAGTCTTGATGATGAGGAAGCATGGCAACTCATGGACTTGAGCTTGCTTGACTTCAAAGGTGGTGATATCGCCTTTAAGAAGAACCTAGAGAATCACACAAAAACAAAACTACAAACATAGATCACTTGGATTTGGGGTTAGAGAGTTTTTAACTCAAGGAGAAAGTATGTTGGAAAGGGGTGAGAAACAATGAAGAAATGACTCACTATTTATAGAGAGAAAATGCTTACTGTTCCCCGGATCCCACGGATCCCTCCCACAAGGGATCCGTCTAACGTAAAGCTAGGGATCCGTGGGACGCTCCTCTTTGCCCATGGGTATTTTGGTTATGGGTCATGGGTCATGGGTTATGGGTTGATCCATGGGTTTCTTACTAGATACAATGTATCTTATAAGTGCAATGCACCTAATCAAATGGGTATGGGTCAATACCATGGGTTATGGATATTATCCATTTATGATATAAGCATGATGTCATGCAATGGGTTATGGGTCAAGCTCCATGGATATGGGTCATGGACTTTGGGTTGTACCAAACTACATTCAATGTATTTTGTCAATGGGTTATGATACTTAAGTTTCTACCCATTTAAATTACCCAATATACTACATACTAGTTATGTGTATATTTTACCCAAATATGTAAACACTAGTTGTTGTACATATCATAAAATCACTTATACTTGTTTTAGTGTTTTTATGTGAAAACGTAAGTATGTTAGAAACTATTAGTTCAAACCATTTACGTATTTTATTTGTTTCGTTAAAATGATTTACGTTTGTTATCGACAAAACATTAGAAGATCGTAAAATATAAAACATGTTTTTACGGCTTATTTGTATTAACACAACCGTTGGTCATTTAAACTAAAAAAAAAAAACTTTTTTTTTTAAAAATTTTACCACTCTATAATACCAACTTCAAACATAATCTCAAACACAATTCACCTTAAACTACTTCTCATCTATATTCACTTCCAACCTCAATCTAATTCTCATCCTAATTCAAAATGTCAAAGAAAAATACCCCACCATCAAAAAACCGACGATCCCGACTACCCCAAAATGCCCCGAATATGAATTTCTCGCCGGAAAACAACTTCGAATTGTAACACCCCCAAATATCGGTACAACGGAAGGCTTAATCAAGTTTTCGGGGCGTTACATGGATTGGCACAAAGACACAAGTATAGCAAACAAGATAGTCATATTATCATTCAAAAACCCCAAATTTAATTATCCAAAACAATCATCCCAAAAAGTAAATATAAGGCCCAACATGATTTATAAAATAGGTCCCCATAATATTACCAGAGTTTGATTATGATCCTTCAACCATGCCTCCTTGCCAAGCTTCCACATAACACGCACTCCAAACATCACTTAAATACCTGAGAAATACATGCTAAAAGGTCAGCTAACGATGGTGAGTTCATAGTTTTAAATTCAAGTTTAAATAGTGGACCTATAGGAGTTTATTTGCTATGCAAGACCTAAGATAGATACACAATATCACCTCAATCACATACCAATATCACAATCGACAATATCATCAATAACATATCCGACATCATAGTAGGGCCCTAAGTGACACTAGCGAGCACAGTCGTAGCAAAGTCTACAACAATTGCTACCCTGGACTAGGTCGAGGTAGAAGTGTATACTTAGCTAGGCAAGTGTCATAGCAATTATGATTGCTACCCTAGACTAAAACAACAACTACCACATATCTATCTAAACAGTCAAGCACATAAGCAAATCAAAATAGTTTAAAAGGTCCAAAAGAGTAGCATGATTTCTCACCCCAAATTAGTTAAAAACATAGATAAAAGTGGGGCTATGAAACTCACCTCAAGCAAGCAACGCATAAACAAACACTAGCAAGAAGATAACAGATAACACGGCTCAGCAACTACTGACTCGGCACAACCTATTAATATAAACCAATTTTAATATATATTTCCCAAAATCAACGTTATCTACCCCAATGTATTCCTTTTCTTTATCTCTAAAAATGTCTTGTTTCACCGTTTTGTCCTAGCATTTGGTATCGTCGTGTGTGTGTATCGACTCAACGCACTCAAACAACCACAATGCGGCTCAATGCAACACAATGGGACGTCTAAGCGATAAGCTCAATAGTCCAATAAGTTTCGGAATAAATAGTAGACCTTATCGAATTCATCAACTCGATAAACTCAATCATTTATTCGTCGCTATTATCCCATAAACCGGTCGTATCCTAACGAGTCATAAGGATAATTCACCCATTAATAACGTTATCCTACGTACCTAGCGGGCTCTTATTAGATTCGTCAATCTAATAAGTCCGCTATCCACGTGGATCAACGCTATTAATGTTAGGTCATCCGTAACCCAATAGAATTAAATACTTGAAAATGGTATTAAATGCTCATAAATGACATATTTCGATAAACGTGCACTCGAAACATTAAGTACTTTTTAGTTAGAAAACCTTTCCATTTTGAGTTGTTAATTCCCATTTAAAATAGTGAATAACAAGTTGTCTTGTTATCGATGGTTTTAGTATGAAAACCATTTATTATTTATGTTTCACCATTTATTATTCATGTTTATATATATATATATATATATATATATATATATATATATATATATATATATATATATATATATATATATATATATATATATATATATATATATATATATATATATATATATATATATATATATAGGGAAGGGTTAATGTGAGATCAAACTTAAAGTTGTAAAAATAAGATCAAGTCTAAAAAACCACTAAAATATTTATAAATAACAATTTTAGCAATAATACACAAAAATATAATATTTTAATACAAATTAACATTATAGAAATTAATAACCAAATAATACATGAGTTTGAATTAGTGATACACCTGATACACATTACACTAATAAATATTCTAAAATATGATACACATACAAAAACCTGATACACATTACACTTCTAATCAAAGTGTATCACCTAGGTTTCATAATTTTAAAAAGAAATCTATCAAAAGTTTAACATTTTTAGTTGTAGCTAATAAAAAAATTATTTTTGTTATAAGGAGAGTGTCACTTGTCAAATTTTAGATTGATCTCATTTTAACAACTTTAAGTTTGATCTTATTTGATCTAGATTCTATATATATATATATGTATCGTCAAATTCAATATAAGTCTTAAATTGTTATTCGTTTAGAGTCCACAAGCATGAGTCATGACTTCTCGGCTTTTAATCAATCTATAGTCCAAAATATACTAAAGTCCATGTTACGGTGTTGTCGGGGTCAACTATGACTAAAAAGTCAAAGTAACACCGACGTTGCACAAAGTTGACAATTTATAATATAGTCCAATTGAATAATCACAATAGCGCAAATCAATCTCAAATCAACCCATATCAATCTCACCATCCAATCAAACTACCAAATATACCCGAAACCAATGTTATGACCCTAATGGTCATGACACGGTCCCGATTAAGACCACGTGAACCAAACAAGCTCTAGAAGCTTTTCGGCTCCACGCGTCTCATCCAAACACCAACAACAACTACCAACAAGATACCACAACAACCCGACCCGGACCCTTGGTCCTTAGGGGTCACGTACGCCACACCCACGACCCATACGTGGGTCTTGTGGCTCGTACACCTTACCACACCCATCCAAACACTCCCAAATGACTTCTACTACAACCAAACACAATCAATCAACCTCCAAAAAACATCCAATCATCAAACCCATCAACTAATCCTAACCAATATCATGAAACAACAATAAAAATACAAAAACACAATAAAATGATACAACACACGATACCAAATCACTAGCTACATGTTTTATTAGTTGTAAATTAGTTTTAGACCCAAGTTTCACCCAAAACCCATTTTGGTCGAGCCTTGTACGAGCCATATGGAGCTCGTACGTGGCTTATCAAGGCTTCTATAGGCGTTCTATATAGAAGGCTTCTATACCCGATCTACAAAATTACTTGAAAACCCTACAAATCACGAATAGTTTTTGTAAGATTTGGAGGTGTTAATGAAGGCTTCTATAGGCGTTCTATATATGGATGGAAAGAGGAAAGAAAGATCTACAAAATGGTGGTGGTGGTGGGTGGTCACGCGCGACGGTGTGGCCGGAATCCGCCGGAACAATGGCGGCGGCGGTGGTGGTTTAGGGTAAGGGTTTTTAGAGAGAGAAAGTTGGTTTGTGTGTGTTTTTAGTGAGAGAAATAAAGGAGAGATATGAGGTAGGGAGGGGTCTTATATACTTGGACTTGAGGACCTCAAAAATAATTAAAATTGGGTGGAGGGGGGGGGGGGGCATGGGGAAGTTTGGGGGCCAAACCCGTAATTTTTGTAAAACTATCTCGTTTACCCAATCCCGAGCTCATATATTGTCCTACGAGTGTCCCACGACGTTCCTTCGACTTTATATTTTGTCTATTTATGTTTTTCCACGAGTTTTGACTATTTATTTGTCAAGTTTCGAGTTACGGTTCAAAAGTTACGTTATTTCTTGTTTTAGGATTTTATTGTGCCGAATCGCATAGTGCCTAACAAAAAGAGTTAAAACTCACACGATAACTCATACGATAATAAAATAAATCATAAAAACCGATAAATAATATCAAATCAAGTCATGGTCGATTAAAATAGTTCTAAAGGCAAATACTCGGTTTAGTTTAGCGTAATGCGGTTACCTAAAATAGACTCCCTAATTGCCAGTTGTCACACGAATTAACCGGCATAACACCACAACAAAACCGGCCTATTCGTTTTCGTCCACAAATTTTTGAATATCAATCACAACTAGCACAACCAAATCAAAACCATAACCCGTTTTACGTTAACCGTCCTTTTGTCCCAACCGAACGCCCTTACACCGACCGGCAAGAACCTAGTGGGTTGTCGTATCATCCAAACATGGACTTCATTTATCCTCCTCAACCGTATCAACCTTATTCCCCGCTTCGAAATACTAATCTTGACATGAATTTGGAAGATTTTATGCCAGAGTACCAAACTCAAGATGCTTCGATGGGGCAAGATTCGGGTCACGGTTCGTACCACGGTTCTTACCATGATTCCATTCCCGTTGAAGATGATGATGATGAATAAACCGACGATTCTGAAGAAATGTCCCCCATCAAACAAAAGCAGCCATCAAGACGTGCTTCAAAGGCCAAGGACAAAGGCAAGAAGCCCGAAGCAAGCAAGGCAAAAGGCAAGAAGATCGTTGAACCATGGATAAAGGCGGAAAAGATCGTGCTTTGTAAAGCTTGGGTTCTTGTGTCGGAAAAATCGGAGAGAGGAAACGCCTTGAACCGCTTCGCTTTTGGGAGTTAGTGATAGAGTACTTTAAAATGAAACCGCTCAGACAACCTACGAATCCATCACTACCAAATGGAAGAATAGGATTCGTAATAGGGTTGGTAATTATTGCGCTATCATTGATAATAACAAGAATAACCATGGAAGTGGTGAGAATGATATAGACGACACTTCAAAAGCTCTTAGAGAATACCGTATGACGTACGGTCATGATTTCACTTTGGAGGAGTGTTGGAAAGTTTTAAAGGGTCATGATGCTTGGAAGAACTGTGAGATGTCGGCTTTCCAAACGAATAGTCGGAAGAAAACAAAGGGTTCTACCACTACCTCGGGTTCAACCCAAGCTCGTGATCCTTTGGATGTCCAAGAGACTAGAGAATCACGACCGATAGGTCGTGACAAAGCAAGGAAAAAATCCTCCTCCTCTTTTCTTGCTGATGATGAACCATTAGAATCATTTATAAAATTCATTGCCAAAACTTTCTTCAAATTCAAGAAGTCGTCAAAAGGGGAGAAATGTAAGAATAAGGAGGGTTTAGAAGATACTTACATACGGTTGAGGGAAAAAGAACTGGAGATGAAAAGAGATAAACTTGACCTCATGAGGCTATCAAAACGGGAGACCGACATAATCTTCTACAATACCCCAGTTGACCCAACTTTGACCGGACGACAACTAGAAGAATTGATGAAAGTCAAGGCAACAATCAAGGAACGCTACGGTTTATATTATTAGTTTAAGTATTATAATGTTTATTTTAATTTAGTATTGTAATGTTTATTTTAATTTTAATGAATTTAAATTTGATGTTTAAAATGTTTGAAAAAAAAAAAAAAAAAGACGTCGGTCATCGACTGTTGCATCTTTGGCATGTCTGGTCGCCAGATAAAGAAAGCTGATGTGGCAAGAATCGATGATTGGGTCATGTCGCACGAGTGTGCCCAGCCTAATAACTCGAGTTCGACCCGTTAAATATTTTATGCTCAACTGTTAGGGTCTTACTAGAAAAAAACTCGACCGGTTTACACCCGTACACGGTGTTACTTTAAAGAGGAAGGGTAAAATTGTACTACCTCCGTCCCTAATAAAGCCCACGCTGACTTTCAAAGTCTTACTTATTCAACTTTGATCTTAAATATTTGTGTTTATCTTATATAATACTTGATACAAAATATATGAATGAATTGTGTTTTAAATGTACTTTAAGTTGGTATAATTTTTATCAAGTATTATATAACACAAATAAAAATATTTAAGGTCAAAGTTGTACAAAAAAGACTTTAAAAGTCAAAAGTGGACATTTATTTAGGGACGGTGGGAATAATTAACAATAAAAAAGAAACAAGATCTACGCATACACAGTACACACAGCTCATAATAACCGAATACTTTTGTCGTTATCCACCCACTAGCCACCAACCAACCCAGCTAATAATATCAGAAGCAAATATAAATATCTTCTCCTTGTTGTTTTACAATTGTTATTCTCATCATCTATAAAAAACCAAACAAACCATTGTATTGCAGAAACAAAGAAAAAAAAGAAAAGAAAGATCTCTATATGCTGGTGGTGGAGAGGAAGATTAATTAGATTATGAGCTGGTTTGATAAACTCCGTGGTAGCCGCTTTATTGCGGGTCTTTTGATCTTCGTTCTTTATCATTTGGTTTCTAATTTTACTAATCCTATACACCCTTCTTCTTCTAATTTATTATCATTCATCTCCATTTAATTTCAATTTTAATCTTAATCAATCATCATCCGAACACCCTCTTTTTTTCTCGATCGATCTAGATTTATTTTTGTTTCTTTCTGATTGATTGATGGAGCTTAAGGATTCGATTTCTGGTAAATTTCTTCTTCATTTACTCTTTATTTTATCATTCTTTGTTGTTATTATTATTATTACGAGTATTAGTTTTAGGGGGTGTTTGTTTAAGCTTATTCTTGGGCTTATATAGTCTCAATAAGCCAAATTCAAATAAGCCCATATGTCTACATATAAGCTTAAACAAACACTTCAAGTTTGTTAGTACTATATAATAAGCTTATAAAAGCCGGAAAATATAGGCTTATGTAACATAACGTGAAATCACATAAGCTTGTAAGCAAAAAAAAAAAAAAAGTTTAAACAAACACTCCTTAGAGTTGCAAGTTTATAATGTTGTTGTTGTTGTTGTATTGGTAGGTGCTTTTGCATCGTGTATTGAGAGGCAACAAAGTTCGAAACCGAAAGTCATTGTGATTGGAAGTGGTATTTCAGGGATATCTGCGGCTCATCTACTTAATAATGCCGATTTTGAGGTGATCAATCTGCTTTTATATCTATAACATATAATCCAAGTTCTAGAATTTACAGAAACCTTAATATACAGCGCAATAAAAAAAGTAAAAAATGATGCCCAACGCTTTGCGATTGTGCTTGATTTTAAGAAAGGGTCTTGCTAACAATAGCCCTGTGTGTTATGGTTAAGTTTTCCATGGTTTTTTTCCATATTTATACATATACTGTATAGTTATTATAATCATGGAAGGTGTTGTTAAACATAGAATGTGTTATGTTAATTAATGGCTGATTTTTTAAATAAAGTAAGTTTAACCATAACCAAGCAAAACCCTTTTTGAAATACTAGAAAACATGTTCATGTTTAATTGTTTAATCATCAGTTGAGCGTTTTAAATTAGGTTTGCAAAATAAACAAAAAAAAATCCTATCGTTTTCGTAGTCAGTTTACGTGTACTTACTTAATTAAATAATACAGGTGGTGTTATTGGAATCACGGGATAGGATTGGTGGTCGCATTCACACTGATTACTCGTTTGGTTGCCCAGTAGATATGGGAGCATCATGGCAAGTTTCCCACTCATTATTAAGATCCTTAAACTTGCTTCTCAAATATTATAAACAAATCATCTGACTTATATGATATGAATATGAATAAATCAGGTTACATGGTGTATGCAATGAAAATCCATTGGCTCCATTAATACGCCATTTAGGACTTGCATTATATCGGACAAGTGGTGACAACTCGGTGCTATATGACCATGATCTAGAGAGGTAATTTTCAGCCTTTTTCTATCTTTAGTTTTTACGTGACCCTTGTGTTTACTATCAACTAACAAAGTAACAAACTAAAGTGATATTTTTTTTATTGGTCTAGCTATGTGCTTTTTGACAAGGAAGGTCAGCAAGTTCCTCAGAAAATAGTTATCGAAGTTGGAGAAGCATTTAAGAAAATTCTCAAGAAGGTTGGTACATATGTTTGTTTTTTTTTTTGTTTTTTGTTTTTTGTTTTTTTTTCTTTTCTAAAAGGATCATCTCTTTTGTGTTAACGCTAAACCAATTATTTCTTTTATAGACTGAAAAGGTGAGGGACGAAAATCAACATGATATTTCCGTTCTCCAGGCAATATCAGTAGTTTTGGAAAGACATCCAGAATTAAGGTATATAAAATACATTCCTAGAAAAAGCTTAACATGAACATCCCATATATATACATGCATTTTTTGTTTGCAACTTACATTATATACCTACTCCTGCAGACAAGAAGGACTAGCATACGAAGTTCTGCAATGGTATATCTGTAGAATGGAAGCTTGGTTTGCTGCAGATTTAGATATGATATCTCTAAAAAACTGGGATGAGGTGAGTCATCATATTTTTATATAAGTCCAGTATCATTGATTTTGGATGCAAACTGCGTGTTTAAATTATGGGATCCAAAGTTTTTGTATAAGAAGAGGCACAAAACATGTAATTTACTTCAAGCTTTTAATCTATATGATTATTGGTTATTGAAGGTATAAATAACTATGCATTTATATATATTTTGATTCTATCTAGCTAAATTATTTGAAAATTGCATTTGTACATCTGCCATTAACTGCATTTATTGTGTTAAAACACATTTGCCAACAACATTATATATCTGAAGTTGGCAATCATGTTGTTGACAAAGATGATTTTATATTACTCTTCATAATTCGATAAGTTATCTTTGATATGCAGGAAAACGTTCTTACGGGTGGTCATGGGCTGATGGTTGAAGGTTACTATCCGGTTCTTAAGGCCCTCGCGAAGGATATTGATATTCGTTTAAATCACAGGTTTGTCCCCAAATTAGATCATGTGATTCATATGTTTTCTACTACATTTTTACAATCTTACCTGGCCAAAATAGTGAATCCTTTAAGACAATTATTAAAAAAAAAAAAAAAACTTTTATGAGTAAATTGTGCTATTAGGAAAATAAAAAATGGTAAACAAGTGTGGTAGTTTTTAACACGGTGCATACCTTTGTAAGGATAAATTAACTATATGAAAGTAGTACACTCCCTTACTTTAATTCATCATTGTCATCAAGCTAAGTTAAATTCCATCTTCATGGGGTTATATGTTTCCTGTATATCAGTATTAGGTATCCCTCTTTAATGTATACTGTCTTATTCTCATTTGGATATTGAATCATGCATTAACGGTACATTGGATTTTTTATTAGGGTTACAAGGATATCGAATGGGCCAAGCAATGTGATGGTTACAGTTGAAGATGGAAGAACATTTGTTGCAGATGCTGCTATTATTACCATCCCGATAGGGGTATTAAAGGCCAACTTAATTGAGTTTGAGCCAAAGTTACCTGAGTGGAAGGCTTCTGCCATCGCAGATCTTGGGATGGGTAATGAAAATAAGATAGCCTTGCGTTTTGATAATGTGTTTTGGCCAAACGTTGAGTTGTTGGGTACAGTTGCTTCGACTTCATATTCGTGTGGGTATTTCTTAAATCTACACAAGGCAACTGGACATCCTGTCCTCGTCTATATGGCTGCTGGAAGATTTGCTTATGACCTTGAGAAGCTATCCGAGGAGGCTGCTGCAAATTTTGCAATGTTGCAGCTCAAGAAAATGTTCCCACAAGCAACTGAGCCAGTAAGTCTTGCTCTTTCTCTATGCAAATTTTTGGTTTGAGTTGAGTAAGGATTCATTAAAAAATTGATTGGCTGGTTACTTACGATTACAGGTTCAGTATCTTGTTTCGCGTTGGGGAACTGACCCAAACTCCCTTGGATGCTACTCGTATGATGTGGTAGGAAAGCCAACGGATATTTATGACAGACTTCGTGCGCCTTTGGGTAATCTCTTCTTTGGAGGTGAAGCGGTTAGTGAGGAAAACCAGGGTTCGGTCCATGGAGCTTACTCTTCTGGAGTTTCTGCTGCAGAAAAATGCCGTAACCTTCTTATGGAGAAACGTGGTTTCTTGGACAAGTTCCAAATGGTTTCTTTCTGTGATGCAATTCTTGAAGCTGCTTTTCCCCTCCAAATATCCAGGATTTAGTTTTGTTACAAGCTAACAAATGTTGAATCGTTGCATGCAACATGTAATTCCATGATTGCAGATTTTAATAAAAAAATTTGTTTACGAGTTGATTGAATTTGTTTCACAATTTAATTTGAGACTTATGTTTCAATACCTTTCCGGTATTGTTTCGGCTTATATAGCCAGCTTATGCTTAAGTTTCATAACCTCATTTTTTGTCGAAGCTTAAGTTTCATAACCTCATTTTTTGTCGCTTAATTCCAAACTGTGCTTAATTCCAAACTGTTTGGCTTATATAAGTTTATTGTGACATAATAAACTTATATAAGTAAAAAAGATTCAAAATAAGCCACAAAAATTGAGTTTATTTAACATAAGCTCAAAACCAAATAATCTATAAACCGGTTATATAAGCCGAAACAAACACCCCTTTAGGCTACATTTGGGTGAGTTGAGAGGAAAAAAAGATGCTAATTAAAATTTTAGCGCAATTTTAATCTGAGAGTTATGTTTCAATACCTTCCCGGTACTTTAGGCTGTTTGGGATGTGAGTTTAGAGTGAAAAAAGGTAGGGGTGGCAATCGAGTCGTGTTCGGGTTGATCTATTCGGGTTCACAGGTTGGCGGGTTACTATAATCTCAACCCAAACACGACCCATTTATTAATCGTGTCAAGAAACTCAACCCTAACTCAAACCTGCATAACATGTGCAACCCCGTTTGTGACTCATTTAACCTGTTTAAGTAAATATGTAAAGTGGTAAATAAGGTTGATGGTTTGTCGATTTAACAAGTTTAAATAACATACAAATAACTACGAGGAAATTTCAATGATATGTGAGTTCTAATCGTAATTAACTCATATTAAGTACATACCAAAGTACATTTAATCTAAATCTAACATAAATCCAAGTTATATATTTTATTTTTAGAACCTTATATACTTAAACGGGTTCATGTGTTGACATGTTTAATACTTACTCAACCCAAACACGACCCGTTTATTAAACTGGTTAAACGAGTTGACCTGTTTCTGACCCAAACCTGTTTATCCTCAACCCAAACCTATTTAACTTCGTGTCAGGTTCGTGTTGTTTATCGTGTCATGTCGAGAATTGCCACCCCTAAAAAAAGGTATGCTAATTAAAATATAAACACATGTTTTTTTTGTTTTAAGGAGGATTACAATGGTAAAGTATATTAATCACAATAAATATTCGATATGTGGCAGAAGTACCACATAAACCTCAAACAAACGTTTGAACTTCCACTAAGCCGTTTGTGACATGCCACATCTTTGAAATTATAATTTAAACTGGTGGCCGCAAACATGACATCCTAAAACAACACAAATGACACATCTTAGAGGGTGAAGTTTATAAGGTGGATATGTCTTGGTGGTCGACCAATGTGTCGTTGGCCCCTTATTACCACTAGATGTAGGGAATGCAATCATTGTTTAGTATTGGGTAATGGGGGTGGGGAATGAGAAAGGTAATGATTAAACATGTCTGGTTAGGAGTAAGGATTGCAATCATTGTTTTGTATTGGGTAATGGGGCATTACCCAATAAATTGGGAGGTATAGTAATGATTACCCACCACCACCACCACCACCACCAGTAGCCAGCACCACCACTACCACTAGCCACCACCACCGCCGCCACCACCACCAGCCACCACCACTAGCAGCCATCACCACCACCAACCACCACCACCACCGCCACTTTGAAAGTTAATGGTTTTTCTTAAGTAAAGGCCAAGCACTATCTAAGATAATGGTAATCTCAATACATTCTTTTGCATTCCCTTTGCCTTTCCCTTTCCCCTTCCCCATTTTGAACCAAGCGCACCCTAAGTTTCTCCTTACATTATCAATTATCAATCGTAACTTTTCACATGTTTTCAGTTTGTCTTCCGCCCCATACTCCACTATTCACATGATGACGTGTCCGACAATCTAGGCATTTTCAAAAGCTTTTCTTCTTTCATCCTCGTTTAACCATCATTGTAAAGTTGGGCCCCTAGAACACATATCTAAAAATAACTAGAGATGTTGTGTGTTTCTTTTTTTATTGTTATTCTAAATCTAAATGAGGCTCTGGTTTCAAAAGGAGTAAAATTTTTTGCTTCTCTCGACTCAGACACAACACATAACATTGGACATATATAGCCTTGGGTTTTTGATATGCATGTGGATATGCACAGGGACTTTGTGATGAGTTGGGATAGCCATCATACTTATCAATTGTTTAGGATATGTGTTTAAGACAAGCATTTGTTATGTTTTAGGATAAGTCTTGTGTTTGTGTGAGTTATCACATAACTAGTATTTAAGGTCCTGTCGTTAATGAAAAGCAATCAATCAAGTTTTAGACCAATAAATCGTCTCTTCTTCTTATCTTTTCTTAAGGAGCAAGAACACGCTAAAAGTGGTTCAAATCTATCGATACAACCTAAACGGGTCGTATCAATTGGTGCTTTCATTGAGAGTCCTCGTTGAGAGAGCTACCAAATTGGGGTTCCAATTTAAAATATATATATATATATATATATATATATATATATATATATATATAAATATATATATATATAATCGATCACTATTCATGGGTTACTATTCATGGCATCGGGCAACAGTGATCGGGATGCACCATCTAAGCTCTTGCAAATGGGTACGGTAGCCGAATATCAGAGTGAGTTTGAGGTACTTATAAATCGAGTAACGAGGATCTCTGAAAACTTACTTAAATCGTTTTATATGTCTGGCCTTAAATTGGCTCTTCAATGTGCACTCTTAAGGTCAAACCCCACAACTTTAGACGATGCTTTTTCATTAGCCCGTGCAACAGAAGCACGTTTTGAGGATCAACGGTCGTCTTCTTTCAAAGAACAAAACAAGTAGTAACAATAGCGGACTGTAAAATCAAAACTTGACAATGTCACGTTTTACTGTGCCGCGTCAGGAACCTGTTGACAAGGTTGTATTTGTGAAGGTGTTAGTGGATGGTAAACAAGATGACGCAAAAGTGGTGGGTGTGGCCGATGAGCAAAACAGTGATGAGCCAAATGTGTTGGAAGGTAAAGGGGTTATAGGTGTTGGGGTAAATGAAAATAACATAGGGGTTGATAAAGAAGTCCATTACTTTGTTTATACGCTACATGTTCTATAGTGCAACAGAAGCACGTTTTGAGGATCAGCGGTCGTCTTCTTTCAGTAACAAAACAAGTAGTAACAACAACGGACTACAAAATCAAAACTTGACAATGTCACGTTTTACTGTGCCGCATTAGGAACCTGTTGACAAGGTTGTATTTGTGAAGGTGTTAGTGGATGGTAAACAAGATGACGCGAAAGTGGTGGGTGTGGTCGATGAGTAAAACAATGATGAGCCAAACGTGTTCGAAGGTAAAGGGGTTATAGGTGTTGGGGTAAATGAAAATAACATAGGGGTTGAAAAAGAAGTCCATTACTCTGTTTATACGCTACATGTTCTTATTCCTTTCTTGAAGCATCTTAATGACAAGTACATAAAGAAGAAAAAGACGGAGGCTGCAATTCAAAGAATATTATGGGATCCCGGAATTAAGAGTGCTTCTCAAGACAACACCTTGAGGGCAAGGTGGTTTTGAAGGAGTGAGGAATGATATGCATGTGGATATGCACAGGGACTTTGTGATGGGGTTGGGATAGCCATCATACTTATCAATTGTTTAGGATATGTGTTTAGGATAAGCATTTGTTATGTTTTAGGATAAGTCTTGTGTTTGTGTGAGTTATCACATAAATAGTATTTAAGGTCCTGTCATTAATGAAAAGTAATCAATCAAGTTTTAGTCAAATAAATCGTCTCTTCTTCTTATCTTTTCTTAAGGAGCAAGCATACGCTAAAAGTGGTGCAAATCTATCGATATAACCTAAACGGGTCGTATCAGTTTTCCTTATCTCTTCCATTCACAATCTAGCCACAATTTCACATGCACTCCACGTCGTCAGCCAACAACCTTCTTGAACGGAGTTGCATATTCATGAAATCGAAGAACAAAATTTGTATTTAATTTCAATAAGGAAGTGATGCGGTTGATTAGTTTGTCCATGACTGTGATAAGGGATTTTAGTTGTCTTTAATGGTTAAGGGATCTTTGTTTACTGAAGATAAATTATTTACCAAGCTTAATTATTGATTGTGTGATTTTTAAGTTCAAGTTATTTTTTTATCTGAACTTTTCAGATTTTAACTTGATTCAAAAATTGGTTGGATTGGGGTGTTTTCAATGCTTTGGGAACAAGGTTAATAATGTCATTTAGTCTTATAAGATATGTATATTCGGTGAAAAAAGAAACAACCAATTTTACATAGAAAAAAAAGAAACACGACCTAAATGATGTAGTTCATCGAAATCGGGTTCCGATGTTCCACCTTCTCTGGCATTCTTTTCACTTTGGAACGTTCACACACGGTTTCAATAGTCCACGAACCTTGTTGCGGGAAAGGAATGTGTTGTTGCTCAAGTTTTCTACAGGTCGGTGTCTCAAAATCATTTGCAGTGTTTTGCCCTTTAATCGTGGTTAAAGCGCCAAGGTGTTAGTTTGGGGTTAGGATTGTTTCAAGTTACTTGAGTCAAGTTACGGCATTACTTGAGTCCAATGACTCATAATGCCTTAACTTGACTCAAGCTGTGACAATTGGCAATTAGGGAGCCTATTTTAGGGAACCGCATTACGCTAAGTTAAACCGAGTAATTGATTTTAGAACTATTTCGATTAACCATGACTTGTTTTGATATCGTTTATTGGTTTTATGATTTATTTTATTATCGTATGAATTGTCGTATGAGTTTTAGCCCTTTACGTTAAGCACTATGCGATTCGGCACAATAAAATCCTATAATGAGAGATAACGTAACTTTTAAACCGTAACACGAAACTTGACACATAAATAATCAAAATTCATAGAAAAACGTAAATAAAAACAATAGAAAGTCGAAAGAAAGTTGTGGGACACTCGTAGGATAATTTATGAGCTCGGAAAAGGGTAAACGGGTTAGTTTTACAAAAATTACGGGTTTGGCCCCCCGAGAAAGCCATGGCCGCCTCCCCCCTCCAATTTTAATTATTTTTTAGGTCCCTAGTCCTAAGTATAAATAACCCCCTCCCCTCTCATATCTCTCTTTACTTTCTCTCACTAAAAACACACACACTTTCACTTTCTGTTGGGTTTTAGGTTCCTCAGATCATGAATTATTCTAAGTGTTGAAACCACGGACAGAAGAATGAATCCGCTGCTGATGTGAAACCGCGGCTAGTAGTAATATAGAACCACTGCTAATGTATTGTAAGCACTGCTAGTTTTGTATAGTCGGTTTAATATTTTGTATTAGATAAATATGAAAAAGATATTTATCTTGTAGGTTACGTATTGTATTATGTAAAGGACTCTTTAGCCTATAAAAGGAGGTCCTAGGTTAGATCAGATATATGTGTGTTTTGCTATATCTAAGGTCGATACACTTCAAGGTTGTAAAACCCTAATACCGTTAGAGTATTCGATAATAAAAATATTTAGGTGTTGAATGTTTATTGTTCTTCTTCTTAAGATTAAGTATTAAATTCCACGTAATATTTAATAAGTTTTTGTTAAGTCAGTTTCTATAAAGGATCGCTTGCTCAACTGATCAACAAGTGGTATCAGAGCTTGTTATCTAGAAACTGAAATCAAGAAGAAGTCTAGTTAAGTTCTATTCAAGTAAGTTAAGATGTCTGATGAAACTCACATGGTTACTGATCAAAGTGCCCATGCTCGCAGGGTGAGTACCAAGTTTGGAGAATACTGAATGAGGCAATACATTCAGATGATTGATTATACCATCTGGGATGTTATTGAAAAGAGTGATACTCTTCCTAAGAAGGGTGATGATGGTACTGAGATAGCCATTGTTAGTGAGATTGACAAGGCTAGAAGGAAGCTGGAGATTAAAGCTCATAGTATTCTCTCCATGGGAATACCTAATTAGTATGCTTTGGACTTTGAACAATATGAGTCAAGCTAAAGAGTTAATGGATGCTATTGAAACAAGGTTTGCTGGTAATGAAGCTACCAAGAAATCAAGGAAAAACATGCTCAAGCACCAACTTGAAAACTTCACTGCTCTTAGTGGAGAAAAACTTGATGGCACTTATGACAGACTTCAAAAACTCATCACCTAACCTGAAGTTGGTGGACTACAAAGTTGCTCAAGAAGATATCAATATGAAGTTCATCAGAAGTTTATCACCTAATGGGCTGTGCATTGTGTGGAGAAATAAGGATGACTTTGAAAAGATGACTCTGGACAATCTCTACAACAACTTGAAGGTTTATGAATCTGAGAACAACATTGCCGGTGCATCTTCATCTAATCAAAACATTGCTTTTGTTTCCACTAATCACAAGAGCTCACAGATGTATCCACGCCTATGGAATAACCACGGCCATTGCTAACAATACCACGTTAGTGATAATGTCAGTGATGGTGCAATTTGTGCTTTTCTGGCTGATTTAACTACCAGTGTTACTGTTTTGAATCAAGATTTAGATTAAATTGATCCCTGATGATCTTGAAGAAATAAATCTTCAATGGCAAATTGCAATGTTAACACTACAAGCTAGGAAGTTCTTGGAGGACCGGTAGACAAAGTCAAATATGATGGACAAAGAAGAGCTGGATTTGACAAAAGCAAGATGGAGTGCTTTAACCGCAAGAAGAAGGGTCACTTTGCTAGGGAATGTCGAGCTCCTAAGAGGATTGAAGGCATTAAGAAGACCACCGAAGAGCCTCGCTTCTTCTTCAGCATTGGTTGCTCAAGATGGTATTGGTGATTATGACCGAGTGATCGGGGATTGAAGAAGGTCCTAATGCAGCTTTTCTTGCTAGTGAAGCTTCTAAAGAGCATAACTTTGCTCTTATGGCCTATGCTTCATCTTCTGGTTCAGATTCTGAGGTATCTAATGATTCTTAAAATTCTACTTGTTCTTTTAAATCATGTCAAGATAACTTAGAATCTCAAAAATCTATTATTGAGAGTTTGAGAAAAGATGTAGATAGACTTTCACTTGATAACTTAGGTTATAAAGTTGGTCTTGAGAGTGTTGAAGAAAAACTTAATTTCTGTATTTAATGTGAGTTTGAGTATGTCGATAAGATTAATATTCTAGGTGGTGAAATTGATCTTAAGGACAGAGAAATTAAAATGCTTAAAAAGAAACTAGAAGAGGCAGAGAGTGTAAAACAAGAAGCCATAGTAGAAAAAGAAAAACATGTTGTTAGGGTTGCTAAAACACAATTTGCTTCTGATATGGTTAATAAATCAATAGAGTGTCAATTAATGAAAAAGGGTTTTGGGATAGGTTACAACAATATGCCACCACTCTCTCTTATGAAACATGCACCACCTACAAAAGAACTGTCATTTAGTAGTGAATTCAGTTTTAACAAACCTATAGAAGAGATTAGTAAGACTGAAACAACTAAGATAGGTTCTGATAAATCATCTGATGCTCCTACTATTGAAGATTGGGAATCAGATTATGAGGAAGTTAGATCTGAATCAACATAGTCTGAGAAGATAGAAAATGTTAAGAAAGATGATTCTAAACAAGCCAACCTTATTCCTAGATTTGGAGCACCAATCTCTAAGAAAGTGGTAGACTACAAGGAGATACCTAGGGAATAGATGAAAAGATATATACCTAGGGGAAATCAAAGAAACTTCAATGGACTAATTTCAAACAGATTAGGAGATGAGTTTCAATGTGTTAAGAAGGCTTGTTTTGCATGTGGTAGTTTTGAGCACTTACAGAGAAACTGTTATAAAAACCAACCACAAGTTTGGAATCATTGGAGGAGGGTGAATCATCAAAACTTTTCAAAGAAAACAACCCCTCATCCTAACAAAAATATGATTCCTAGGGCAGTGTTAATGAGGAATGGTAAAACAAAATCAATAATCACTGCTGCACCCAAATGGGTTCCAACCACTGCTAAGCAAAATGTAAACACGGCTAAGCAAAATCAATCCACTGCTAAGCAAAATATCACCACTGATACAAAAGAAGTTTTAAAAATTACAAAGGTGATAACTCGACATTACGTGGTTGGAAA
The DNA here is from genome assembly GCA_910596185.1 of Chrysanthemum makinoi. Classification (NCBI taxonomy): domain Eukaryota; kingdom Viridiplantae; phylum Streptophyta; class Magnoliopsida; order Asterales; family Asteraceae; genus Chrysanthemum; species Chrysanthemum makinoi. The sequence continues at coordinate 220,852,255 of OU343217.1, forward strand.
CTATTTTTATGTCGTTAAGGCCTCAGCTAGCTGGCAATGGAAGCCTAAGACCAAGGTTTTACATCATGTCAGTTGTGCATCAATGGACCTAAAGAAATTTGATTATATTGATGCATCGTGGCGACCCAAGTCGTATTGGCTTGGGTCCACAAAAGGAACTAAATTGTTTAAATTCATGTGCGGGCAATCTACAAGATGAGCTAAAAGACAAAGGAATTTTTGATAGTGGTTGCTCTGGGCACATGACTTGGGATGGGAGCAACCTGGAGGATTTTGAAGCTTTTGATGGAGGATATGTGGCATTTGGCAATGATCCAAAGGGAGGAAAGACACTTGGCAGAGGCACAATCGTAACAGGAAATTAGACTTTGAAAAGGTCTATCCGGGTACATGGATTAAAGTACAATTTATTCAGTGTTTCTCAAATGTGTGACAAGAAAAACTGGGTACGTTTTGGGGAAACTGAGTGTGTGGTGTTGTCACCTGATTTTAATATGCCTAATGAGAAATTTGTGCAGTTAAGGATACCTAGGAAAGAGAACATATATTGTTTTGATCTTAAAGATGTAATTCCTAATAGATCCTTAACCTATTTGTTTGCTAAGGCATCGCTTGATGAGTCAAAATTGTGGCATAGAAGGCTGGGTCACCTTAATTTCAAAACAATCAATAAACTTGTAAAGGGTAACTTAGTGAGAGGGTTACCTTCTAAGGTTTTTGAGTGTAAGGAACTTTGTGTGGCTTGTCAGAAAGGAAAACAACATAGAGCTTCTTGTAAGTCCAAAATTGTTAACACCATCACACAACCATCGCTTATGCTTCATATGGACTTATTTTGACCTACCTTTGTTAAAAGTTTGAACCATAAGCAAGCACGCTCCTAGTTATCACTGATGATTATAGTAGATTTTCTTGGGTATACTTTTTGGCTGCTAAGAGTGAGACTAGTGAGGTCCTCAAGAGTTTCATTGCTAATATAGAAATTCTAGTAAACCATAAGGTCAAGGTAATCAGATGTGATAATGGAACTGAGTTTAAGAATGATGTGATGAATCATTTCTGTGTAGCTAAGGGTATAGAAAGACAGTTTAGTGTTGCTAGAACACCACAACAGAATGGTGTAGCTGAAAGGGAAAATAGGACACTAATTGAGGCTGCTAGGACAATGTTGTCAGAATCTAATTTACCAACTACCTTTTGGTCGAAGCTGTAGGTACCTGCATGTTATGTGCAGAATAGAAGTAAGGTAGTGAAGCCTCACAACAAGACTCCTATGAGTGTAGTTACATAATAGGAAGCCAATGATTGCATTCCTAAAACCTTTTGGGTGTCCTGTTACTATCTTGAATACCATAGACTACCTAGGCAAGTTTCAAGAAAAAGCTGATGATGGATACTTTTTAGGCTATTCTTCTAATAGTAAAGCCTTTAGAGTATACAATAGGAGGACTATGATTGTTGAAGAAAACTTACATGTTAAGTTTAGTGAAGAGACTCCTAGTGTTGAGACCAAAGGACCATACTGGCTGTTTAATATTGATATGCTAACCAAATCTATGAATTATGAGCCTATCATTGCAGGAACTTCCACTAATGTTAATGCAGGTACACAAAAGGATTCTGATGCAGAAACAATTTCTAAGGAAGCTGATTCTCCAAAGGAGTTCTATTTGGTTGAATAGTGGAAAGTCGGGTTCGTCTCTCCCATCATTGATAAGCAAGGTCCCATCGATGATGATGCCTTGAATTCTTGAAGCAAAGTTGATCATCATCAAGATAAGGATGAGTTGTTGAAAGATAACCTGTCGGTCTAGAAGAAATTGAAAGAAAGAAAAGGCATTCTGAAGCAATCGCTAAGCCAAACGGAAAGCACTAGGTATAATGAAAGCACCTGCTAAGCCAACTTCTACCACCGCCAGCATACAAGTGAAACCCCGGCGCAAGTACCGATGATAGTACTTTCTTTGGACCACCTGCAAAGCCATTATTTGGTGAAGAGGAGTATCCACATGATCCTGATATGCCCCGATTTGGAAGAGATTGATACTCCTACTGATGATGAAGACATGGATGATTTCTTCAATGCTGATTTTACTAATTTGGAAACTGTCATTCATGAAAGTCCAATCATTACCACAAGGATTCATAAGATTCATCCCATGGAACAAATACTTGGAAATTTGAATACACCAGTTCAAACAAGAAGCAAGGTTAAGAACACTAAAACCTTTCATGAACAAGGTTTCTTGGCAAGATTACTTCACAAAAGAAATAGTCATAAAGATCTTCCAAATTGCCTGTTTGCTTGTTTTCTGTCTCAAATGGAGCCCAAGAGAGTGGAAGAAGCTTTGTCTGAAGAATGATGGGTTGAATCAATGCAAGAGGAGCTTCTACAGTTTAAGCTTCAAGAGGTTTGGACATTGGTTGACCTTCCTAATGGAAAGAGGGCAATTGGGACAAAATGGGTGTTCAGAAATAAGAGGGATGAAAGAGGGATAGTGGTAAGGAACAAATCAAGGATGGTTGCTCAAGGATACACACAAACTGAAGGCTTGGATTATGATGAAGTATTTGCTCCAGTTGCAAGAATTGAGGCTATTAGATTATTTTTAGCATCTGCTTCATTCAAGAATTTTGTGGTGTATCAGATGGATGTTAAGAGTGCTTCTTTATGGTACAATTGATGATGAGGTTTATGTTTGCCAACCTCCTGGTTTTGAAGATCCCGATCATCCCTGACAAGGTTCTGGGGTGAAGAAGGCTATGTATGGGTTGCATCAAGCTCCTAGGGCATGGTATGAGTGTCTGTCTACTTATTTGATGGACAATGGCTTCAAAAGAGGATTGATTGATAAGACTTTGTTCATTAGGAAGCTCAAGGATGATATTTTACTAATTCAGGTCTATGAAGATGACATCATCTTTGGCTCAACAAATAAGGAGCTATGCAAGGATTTTGAGAAACTTATGCATGATAAGTTTCAGATGAGTTCTATGGGAAAACTCACTTTCTTTTGGGGCTGCTGTGTTCAACAAAGGATGATGGTATCTTCATTAGTCAAGACAAGTATGTAGCGTATATTTTGAAGAAGTTTGGGTTTCATGATGTGAAGAGTGCTAGTACACCTATGGAGACTCAGAAACCACTGCTACTAGATGATGGAAGTCCCAAAGTTGATTTGAAGTTGTATAGGTCCATGATTAGATCTTTGATGTATCTCATCGCATCTAGGCCAATATAATGTTCTCGTATGTGTGTGTGCAAGATTTCAAGTCACACCCAATACATCACACATGAATCTTTGCCGCTAAGAGAATCTTTAGATACCTTAAAGGTCATCCTAAATTGGGCCTTTGGTATTCTAAGGATTCACCTTTGGATTTGGTGGCCTATACAGATAGTGATTATGCCGGTGCTAGTTTGGATAGGAAATCTACAACTGGAGGATGTCAGTTTTGGGAAGCAGACTAATTTCATGGCAGTGTAAAAAGCAAACAATAGTGGCAAATTCTACAACCGAAGCTGAATATGTGGCTGCTGCTAGTTGCCGTGGTCAAGTTCTTTGGATTCGTAATCAATTGTTGGATTTGGGTACAATTTTATGCATACTAAGATTTACATTGATAATAACAATATAATTTGCATCATTAAAATCCTGCTTTTACATTTTAGAACCAAACATATTGAGATAAGGCATCATTTTATTAGAGATTGTAATGAGAAAAGGTTGATTCAAATGGTAAAATCCATATCTCGATTTCAATGTTGCTGATCTTCTCACTAAAGCTTTTGATGTGGAGAGGTTCCAGTACCTTGTAGTTAGTATTAGAATGATTAATCTCTAAATCTCAACTTGTTTTGTAAAAGTTTGTATAAGTATTGTACTGTTATTAGGTGATCTTAGTATTGCTAATTTTGTTCTAACCACTGTTAGTTATGTTCAAACCACTGTTTGTTTCTTTGTGTTCCCACTAACCATTTTGCGTAGAGGTGGAAGTTAATCAATCGCTTTAAATGATGCAAAAGACTTAAAAGGAAAAGACATGGTTCTCTTTATTTATATTTCATATAAACGCATTTAGCAATGCAAATGGTTACAACCATGGTTACAAACTATAAGGAGAATACATCACAACAAGCTTACAACAACCAACACAGACAACAAGCTTCACAACTGACCCCCCACCCACCTAAGGCTTCTTGGGAAAAGCCCACTCAGGCATCACCTTAGGTGCCCCACGCCTATCAATCACTCTTCACACCTTTGGGCATGCAAGCCCAAACACAGTTCCTCTGACAGGTGGATAGGATGATGAAGGTCCCTCTGGTGGTGGTGCTGCTAACAATGCACTTGCAGGTGGTGCTTGGAGCTCTTCATTTGGAAGTACAACAGCAAGGGGAGGGATAACCAAGACTCTTGAAGAAGTGTCTTCATATGTGCTCTCATATGGTGAAATATAGCTTGACATGGAGTCAGAGCTATCTTCCTTAATGATGGCATCTTGTGAGAGTGGTTGAAGAGTTGATGGACCCGCAGCTGAAGGAGTTGTGCTTATTGACCCATGGTTTCTCTTTCTTGATGACACCTCTGCAAACACCTCTCTCTTGGTTTTCCCTGGGCTGTTAAGATCATAATGCCAAGCTTCATTATCCCACATGCTATCTGAGATAGAGCTGTCTGATGAGATGTTGATTGGGTTGGAATTGCTCATGGTGATTTTTGGTAAAGCAGATTTTAGTAGGAGATAAGTGTTGGTGTGTTGGATATATGTGAGTCTAAAGGTATTAAATAGAGGTTAATATGGAATCAGGAACTTAATGAGGGGAAGGTGTAAGTGGTTGAGGAGTAAATGAAGTCTTTTGACTTTGAGAAACGATTTAATTACAGAAGTTGACCATATTGACTTAGACTTTAGCAATCAAGCTACCCACCTGCTAAGTATATGGAACCACTTCTTGTTTTCTCTAACCACTGCTAACCTTAACCATCTTTTCAGTGTTTGGTTTATGTTTGTGATATTCAGGTATGAAGGATTGTTGTATACTTTGGAGATTTTGGAGCTTTTGCTGATTTGTTATTAAAAAAAAAATCTTTTGTAATCCTTCATATTTTTGTGTGATATCACTATTTTTGACAAAGATTTGATTACTGTAAATCTTGGTCAACTGATTGGAGTGTAATTTTGTATCCACTGCTAGTGTCTTTCAAACCACTTCAAACCACTGCTAGAGGTTTTCAAACCACTGCTAGCATATTGCTGATTTTTGGATACTTGAGGGGCTGTTTGGTAACTTTGGTGCAAACGCATTTATATCCCCAAATCACTGATAGATCATTTAATTGATCTTCAAATCACTTCCAATTGGCGCTTTACATAAACTCAAACCACTTCCATCTGTTCAATTCACAAATCCCACATCATTCACATCATCACTCATCATGCCGAACCAATACTCCAACACCCATAACCTACTTGCTAATTTGATCAAAAATAGTCGATCCGAAGGTTTTCATCAAATGATTGATTTCCTTATTCACAGTCCTATTCACTTTGCATTAACTGTAGCACCCACCATCCTTAAAGCCTATATACATCAATTCTGGGGAAATGCTAAGCTTGAGGAGGTAGATGGGGTGGAAGTTTTTAGTACTGTGGTGGATGAGAATGAGATTTTAGTTGACGAGGAGATTATACGAGGGGTTTTGAAGTTAGATGATGCTAATGGTGTAGTTAACCTTTCTGATGCTGAGATTTTTGAAGGTTTAGAGAGGCTAGGATATACTTACAGGGGAGACAAGGTAAATTTTTTTATAGGGATGTTTTCACAACAATGGAAGTTTTTGATTCATACCTTGTTGATGTGTAAAAGTAATAAGACCACTGGATTTGATGACTTTCCCTCCAAAATTGCTACTGCTGTCATATGTCTCTCTCAGGGAAGGAAGTTTAATTGGTCTAGGATGATTTATGAAGGGTTTGTGCAAAATATTAGGAAGAAGGGTAAATATAATTTATATCCAAGGTTTGTGCAGCTTATTGTGGAAAGTCACATAGAAGAACCTGTTGAGCATACTAGGGAGTATGAAGTGCTTTATATGCTTCCTAAGGTCTTTGCACATATGAGGAATCAGAACCTTAATTTTCAGATAATAGATGTTCCCTTATTCCCACATATGATTAATTTGCCTGCTATTCCAGAGTTTGATGAAGGTCTTGAATCTCAACCCATAGAACCTGAACCCACTGTTAGTGTATCTCAACCCACTGATAGTGCAACTGAACTCACTGCTAGTCAACCCCAAGCCACTGTTAAACCCATTTTGTGGACTAGGAGGAGGAAGGGCACCAAGCTATCTCAGGCTGGTGTTAGTGGTGTTGTTCATGAGGCTGTCACAAGTTGTGGAGGTGACATGATTGGAAGAGCTTCCACTACTGATTCATGCTTAGATGCTGGTCAGGATAGTGTAAACATCATTAAGACCCAACCTTTGGCAACTCCTACTGTGGAGAGTTCCTTGGAACTTAACATAGGTGGAGGAATCCCTAGCTAATTGGCTCACCTGTGGTGCATAGATGATCGGCAAGGTCCGGTGCTATGTTTACTTTATCCAAGGATTCACCTCTCAGAGCAGTTAACACAGCTCGAAGTGATGAGGATAGTTTGGTACATGCAATTGAATTAACGGATCCTAAACTGGTACATGATGACTTTTCCATGAACCACTTCTAATTAACAACACAGGTCGGGGAGGATATTCTTGAACACTTAAATGAATTGACGGCTAAATGTACCAAAATAGAGGATACAATCTCAAGTCTTCAAGAGTTGGCTGTGTTTCAGGGTAATGAGATTAGGAGGTTGAAGCACAGGATGTTTTTCATGGAGAAAGTGAGAAGACCCGGGGCTGTTTAAGAAAAGTGAGAAAGTTGAAAAGAAGGTGGACCTCTCCACTGTGAATGTGGAGAATGTACCCAAACAGGGAGGAGTGAAGGCATGAATTCGGGGAGGTCAGAGATGTTCATATGGATGAGGATGGATAGTGGAGATCAAGCAGACAATTTGTGGTATCGATAAAGATGGGAATGAGGCTGTTCTTGAAAGTTTGAAGATTGTGGTAGAAGATAAAGTGATGCAGACACAACCATCGCATTGCAACCACGCTAATGTTCTTGGAACCACTGCTGCAGTTTCAGATAAGGTAATCATAACCACTCCTACTTTAAACTTACCCACTGCTATCATAACCACTTCTACAATTGTCACAACTACCTCTGTATCACCACCTAAATCAAAAGAAGTTGAGAAGGAAGTTGCAAGTACATTGATCAATCTAAGCAAAACCTCAACTAACCCTACACCCATCATTGCACCTGCTCTATTATCTCTAAATCTATGCAACCAAACCCAAAGGTAAAAGTGTAATTATTGGTGAGCCTTTGAAGAAGAAGGTGGCTCAACCAGACATTGGAAAGGGTAAAGGTATTGCAACACCAGTTTTGAAGTTTAAAAGTAAAGAAGAACAGATTGCTTATGATGAAGAGTATACAAGAGGTCTGCAAGCTGAAGAAGAAGCAGCTGCAGAGAAAGAAAAGCAAGAAGAAGAGGAGGCTACTCACAAATGGTTAGCTGAATGGAATCAAACAAAAAACTATCTTCAAGCTTCTAATAACATACATAATGAGTATACTACTTAAGAATGGGCATTGTTATCTGTTGATGAAAGAGCTAGAGTCTTGGGTGAATGGGCAAGGAGGATCAGTAAGGAGAAGAAACAAGTTCATAGGAAGAAACCTCCTACAAAAGGTGAAATGAGAAATGTGATGATGAAGATTATCAGGAATTCAGGTATACATATTCCTAAAAATCTCAGTAAATGTTCATTTGAGAGAATTCATGAGCTTTATCTGATGTGTATGAGGATTAACAATGATGATTTTATTCCAATAAATTATGAAAGAGAAGAAGAGTGGATTAAAAGTAGTCAAAAGAGAAAATATGAGATTCAGGAGACATCTGGTTCTAAAAGAATGAAAGAAGTGAATGAAGATGGTAATCAAATTATCTCTTATACATTTGAGCTTAATGGAAGTGATGGATGTTGGAAAATTCAAAGAGTCAGTAATGAAGTTTCTGAGTTTGAGAAATTTTCACAGATGCTTCAATATCTGGATAGAGATGATTTGATGAATCTTTGGAAGCTTTACAAGAATAAATTTGGTGATGTACATGCAGATGACTATCATGAGAGCATGGTTTATCATCACTTGAAGATCTTGTTTGAACCTACTCATGATGAACCTGAATGGAAAGGACTCTACAATGGTCAAGTTACAAGATGGTTTTTATATGAAACTTGTGGAGTTCATGTTAACTGCTTCGAGAAGTTATTCATATATTGTAGAAGGTGATTATCCTCAATGAATAATTATCCGTGGGTTGCTCGATGGTAAAGCCGTTGGTTTTAAAGATGTGAAGCCCTATGATGATCAAGCATTTGTTGCTAAAGTATGAGAAAATTCTTAAAACTGGTAAGTGTTTGGATACATCCTCCAATTCAGGTGTTTTGAGCTTAAAGGAAGCTTGAGAATTCTATTTAATTGTATCTAGTTTAGGATTGTTGGTTTTAGGTTCCTCAGATCATGAATTATTCTAAGTGTTGGAACCACGGACAGAGTTAATGAAACCACTGACAGAAGAATGAATCCACGATGTGAAACCGCTAGTAGTAATATAGAACCACCTGCATGTATTTGTAATCGCTAGTTTTGTATAGTCGGTTTAATATTTTGTATTAGATAAATATGGAAAAGATATTTATCTTGTAGGTTACGTATTGTATTATGTAAATGACTCCTTAGCCTATAAAAGGAGGTCCTAGGTTAGATTAGATATATGTGTGTTTTGCTATATCTAAGGTCGATACACTTCAAGGTTGTAAAACCCTAATACTGGTTAGAGTATTCGTATTAATAATAATATTGAGGTGTTGAATGTTTATTGTTCTTCATCTTAAGATTAAGTATTAAATTCCGCATAATATTTAATAAGTTTTTGTTAAGTCAGTTTCTATAAAGGATCGTTTGCTCAATTGGGATCAACACTTTCTTTCACTACTCTCTCTCTCCACCAATTAAAACCCTAACCCTAAATACCAACCACCACCGTCATCCCTTCGTCGGCCACTTTCCGGCCATTTTCTGGCGAGTAAACATACACCTCCACCACCATTAGATAGATCTTTCTTTCCTCTTTCCATCCATACCTTGCACGCGCCCCAACTCCCTCATTAACACCCTCAAATTATGCAAAAACTATTCGAATCTTTAGGGTTTCTTGGTAACTTTGTAGATCGGGTTTGGAAAAGGTAAATGGAGCCTTGTTGTGGCTCGTTTAAGCCTTACAAAGCCACGTACGAGTCCTATATGACTCGTACATGTGGTGACCAAGTGGGTTTTCAAGGACACGGGTCTAAAACGAGTTTATAACTAATTAAAGCATGTAAACTAGTGTTTTGGTGTCATGTGTTGTGTCATTTTATTATATTTTTGCATTTTTATAATTGTTTCATGTTCTTGGTCATGATTAGTTGATGGGTTTGATGATTGGATGTTGTTTGGATGTTGTTTGATTGTGTTTGGGTATTGGAGAAGCCATTTGTAGAGTGTTTGGATGGAGATGATAGGTCGTACGCACCACTAGGACTTCGTACGCGGGTATGGTGTATGAGGAGACCCATAAGGACCAAGGGTCTGGGTCGGGTCGTTGTGGTAACTTGTTGGTAGTTGTTGTTGGTGTTTGGATGCGACACGTGGAGCCGAAAAGCTTCTAAAGCTTTTTTGGTTCCCGTGGTCTTAACCGGGACCGTGTCAAGACCATTAGGGTCGTGACATTGGTTACGGGTGTATTTGGTAGTTTCATTGGATGGCGAGATTCATATGGGTTGATTGGAGATTGATTTGATATATTATGATTATTTACTTTGGACTTATAATATAATTGTCAACTTTGTGCAACGTCGGTGTTACTTTGACTTTTTAGTCATAGTTGATCCCGACAATGCCGTAACATGGAATTTAGTATATATTGGACAATAAAATGTATAAAAGCCGAGAAGTCATGACTCGAGCTTGTGGACTCGAAACGGATAACGACTCGAAACTTCTATTGAAATTGACGTAATATATATATAAACATTTTAATAAAACTAAGAAACATGAATAATAAATGGTTTTTATACTAAACCTTCGATAATAAGACTTGTCTTGTTATTCGCTATTTTAATGGAAACTAACGTTTAAAAATGGATATATTTCCTAATTAATAAGTATTTAATGTTTCGAATGCACGTTTATCGAAATGTGTCATTTATGAGCATTTAATGCCATTTTCAAGCATTTAATACTATTTGCATCTTGTGCATGGGTTACGGATGACCTAACATTAATAGCGCCAATCCACGTGGATAGCAGACTTATTAGGTTGACGAATCTAGTAAAAGCCCGTTAGGCACGTTGGATAACGTTATTAATGGGTGAATTATCCTTATGACTCGTAAGGATGCGACTGGTTTATGGAATAATAAGCGACACGAATAAATGATTGAGTTTATCGAGTTGACAAATTCGATAAGGTTTAACTATTTATTCTGAAACTTATTGGACTATGAAGCTTATCGCTTAGACGTCTCATTGTGTTGCATTGATTCGCATTGTGGTCATTTGAGTGCATTCATGGTGTCTTGTTGAGTCGATACACACACACGACGATACCAAACGCTGGGACGAAATGGTGAAACAAGATATTTTTAGAGATAAAGAAAAGAATACATTGGGGTAGATAACGTTGAACTTGGAATTATATATTAAGAATTGGTTTATATTAATAGGTTGTGCTGAGTCAATAGTTGCTGAGCCGTGTTAGATGTTATCTTCTTCGCTAGTGTTTTTTTGTGCTTTGCTTGCTTGAGGTGAGTTTCATAGCACCACTTTTATCTTTGTTTTTAACTAATTTGGAGTGAGAAATCATGCTACTTTTTTGGACCTTTTTAAACTATTTTGATTTTATTATGTGTTGACTGTTTGGATAGATATGTGGTAGTTGTTGGCTTAGTCTAGGGTAGCAATTAAGTTGCTATGACACTTTCCTAGCTAAGTATAAACTTCTACCTCGACCTAGTTCAGGGTAGCATTTGTTCTAGGCCTTGCTACGACTGTGCTGGCTAGAGTCGCCTGGGGCCCTGCTATGATATTGATTATGTTGTTGATGATGTTATTGATTGTGTTATTGGTATGAGATTGGTGTGTTATTGTGTATCTATCTTAGTATCGCATAGCAAATAAACTCTTACAGGTCCACTATTGATTTTATTCTTAAACCTATGAACTCACCAGCGTTAGCTGACCTTTTAGCATGTTTTTCTCAGGTAATTAAGTTGATGTGTGGAATGCTTGTTCTGTGGAGGCTTGGCAATGAGGCATGGTTGGAGGATCATATATAAACTCTGATAATATTATGCGGACCTATTTTATAAATTATGTTGGGCCTTACATTTGACTATTTGGGATGATTGTATTTGGATAATTAACTATGGGATTGGTTTTTGGACTATAATATGACTATCTTGTTTGCTATACTTGTGTGTTGTGCCAATCCAGTAATGTCCCGAAAACTTGTTTAAGTCTTCCGCTGTACCGAGATTTGGGGGTGTTACAGATTGGTATCAGAGCCAAGGTTATAGAGAACTAGGTATTCAATAAAACCTAAACTATAACCACTTTTTAGAAAAATTGATCCTCGACCGACTCATGCCAGCCTGCCAAGCCGAAGCCTCTTGATTTGATTATGGTATGAACTGCGATTTTATTGTTGAGATATTATGAACTCTGACTTGATTATTGAGATGCTATGTTTTGGGATATGATTATTGATTTTGATTTTGGGAGATTATGAGCTTGATTATATGATTGATGTGACTTGGGATTATATGATGCGTGGATTATGTGATAGAATAGAACTTACGTGTTTTTGTTTAAATGCGTATTTTGTGTAATGCGGTACCTCTATTTTTAAAGTTTTCACTACGTGATATATGTTTTGGTTAAGTTTATGCGCTTTTAGAACTAGTCGTTTTCAAACACTTATACCTACCCTATGCCTTTGTCACAGACCATTCCTTCACTAGCTTATGATGTGTCTGAGGATGTCTTTGTCTGCATTTCCCCAAAGGCGACTCGATGACCTATAAGCAGTGATCCCTATGTGATTGCCCAACATTCTAGTTCCACTTCATCATCATCTGATCGCCCTAGCTCATCTAGGCAGCTCACATTGCATCAGGTCTTAGTACAAGCCTAGAATTCTAGACTTACTCGTAGTAATCGCTTATGTCTGTTACGACCACCATCATCACCTATACACCCTGTCCCTCACTCTCCTCATCATCATCACCAAAGATCACCATCCCATAAGACATAGATCCCCTACTGCACCACACAGATTCACCTTCATAGAGACGCCGACTCATGGACTCCCCCTCTGTAGATGAGGATGAGGAGGAGTATAAGGATGAGGAGGAGTATGAGGGCGTGGAGGAGTATGTAGAGGAAGATATGGATCCTCAGGTGGAGGATGATGAGGATATCCTAGATGGGGGTACTCCGCCATTGCAGAGTCCTGTGCATTCGGCGCAATTCCAGACCACTCTCCCTACCTTCCCCGAGCCCCGATTCTCCGGCAGCCTTTTGACTTTGGCTCACCTCCTCACTCACCTGAGATAGTTAGCCCACTAGGTTCAGATATATCATCAGATATTGCTTCAGAGCCCGAAGAGTATGGAGAGACGGGTCTGATTTGGGAGAGGATTACATCTCAGGGTGTTAGGCTTAGTCAGTTGAAAGATCGACTACTTGGAGTATCAAGGGCTAGTGTAGAGGATTTGAGAGCAGATATGGGTTCCGTAGTTAGGAAGACTACGATTCTGAGAGAGGGCATTTCAGAGCTCCATGAGCAGGACCCGGCCGGAGGGTACGATAGCCCCGAGATGCGACCGAGCCGCCATGGCGCAGGTAGGGCTTAGAAGTTGGAGAGGGAGGTCGTGGATCTAAAAAGTGATCACGACGCTCAACTTGTTGAGCTTTCATCTCTATGGAGGGAGGTTGACGACGTTAGGAGATATGTTAGGAGTGTTCGTGATCGTGACTAGATTGTTTTAGGTTCATAGCATTGTACCATCTTGAAACTGAGTAGTCCTTGGTTCGAGATGTAGATCTATCCTAGTTATCTTGTTAGTATCGTCGTTAGGATCGTTTTTGATTACTCTATATCCTTTCATGTATTCCACTTCGAAACCTATGAGTTATAGTTATTAGAAAGTGCATCCTTCAGTTTTGATTCGGTCTTTAGATTATTTCGTTATGATATAGTATTATCCGTGCTAGCTTAATTGTGTATTCGTGGGTTATTCGATAATCCTTGGAACCAAGCCCGCCTTATGAGCGTGAATGAACTTATGAAACTCTTGTTAACCTTCGATCAATGGCACCAAGACGAAACCCACCTAGGACCAACCGGAAGTACCGTAGTTACCCCACCGAGGTCGCCGTCGGACCTCTACCATTCCGCCTGGAGAACCGAACAATAATAACCCCGCCAAGGAGACCAAGCGAATGACCAAGCGGGAATGGTCATGTCCCAACCAACCCCCTCTAGATCAAGCCCACATCGACAATCTCAGACGCAATACAGCCAGCTGTTATTGAGTCCATCCTTCAAACACCTCCGTGGAACCCCACCAATAAGAGATCGAGGTTGTACCTACAAAGAGTTCGATGTGGTCCCATCGAAGTTCGAGGAACCGAGGGAGTGGTTTACCTAACAAGATAGATGGAGAAGATCGTCTGTTTTACCAAGCAACCTGTGATGAGGATTCTAAGGTTAAGTATGGCGTTCACTCAAGGACGAAGCATTGACCGGTGGAACAACTATCACCGAAAGCAAGAGGAAGCGGGATAGCCTATGGCATGACTGGACCCAGCTTTAAGGCTCTTCGATCAAGGCTTACCGTCCCTAGGAATTAAGTTGAAGTTAGAGGTTGAGTTCTGAACCATAAGGTTAGGGGTAGCCATGGCTTACTTTATACCCGCCGCCAAGAGTTTGTTTGCTTGCCATGGTTCGCGACTAAAGCCTTTAGGATCGAGAGGTATACCGATGGATTGCCTCTAGCTACTAGGAATGATGTTATCACGCTCGGCAACTTGCATGAGGCGCTACCATAGCCCGCACCGATGGACTCTCTTGTGTTAGAAGGAGGAGAGACAAGAGTAAGAATGATAAGAGGAAGAGGAATGACTCGATGGGAGATAGCAACAAACGGCGGAGACTCAAGATGTATGCTATGGAAATGAGAGAAGGGGTTATGAAGGTAGCAAACCCTTGTGTAATCGTTGCAATGGCTACCACCATGGACAAGTTCTCGGTGGTAGAAATTACTCTAAGGTAGGACACATAGCCAAGGATCAGGTCCCATCCCTTGCCGTGACCCAAACTACAAGGAGTGGACCGAAGGCCGCCACACCGCTGGATGTGAAAGAGAGACATTTCAAGAATGAGTGCCGAGACCGGTGAGAGAAACCCCAAAGAATGGAGGAGGTTTAGCTAATCGGCGTGGAAGTAATGGGCATAACCCGGAAGCCAGAGGTTGAACGGAACCGTGGAAATCAGTGCTAGGAATCAATGAGAGACGCTGAACAGCTAGCATACGCCATTGAAGGAAGTCAGACCCAAATGTAGTTACGGCACCTTCTTAATTACCTCTATGTTTCGCATCGCTTGATAACGAGCCGATATGAAGTTTCAGATCTACCGACTTTATGCCATTACTAGGAATTTCCCCAATGCCTTTAGGGTTAAGTTATGATGTGGAGTTAGCTAATGGAAATAGGGAAAGGATAGACACTGTAGTCCGAGATTGCACACTAAGTTTCCTAGACCACCCGTTTAGCATAGACCTGTTGCCAGTTACCTTAGAAAGTTTTGACATCATCATCGGAATGGATTCGTTGTCAAAGAACGGTGCACACATCATCTGCGATGAGAAGATCGTGCATGTACCGTATGGCGGAAATATTCTGAGCATACAAGGAGATCAGAGCGACTATGGAGGTCCCTCCTGGTTGATCATCATCTCTTGTATTAAGGCCCGTATACATCGATAGAGGAGGTTGTCTTTTTCTTGGTTCACTGAAAAGAAAAGCGAAGTAGAGTGAAAGACACCTTAAGGATGTACCCGCTGTTAGAGTTTCCGGATGTGTTTCCGATGACGATCCGCCAGACTCCACCGCACGACAAGTGGAATTCCAAATTGAGTTGATACCGTGCTACACTCAGTAGCCCGCACCCTATCGACTGCTCCAAGAGAATGGAGGAACCGTCTAAGTAGGCAGTGAGTTGTCATAGAAGGGATTCATTCGACCAAGTTCGTCACCATGGGGAGCACCAGTACTGTTTGTGAAGAAGAAGGATGGATCGTTTCGGATGTGCATCGACTATAGGGAATTGAATAAGTTGACGGTGAAGAACCGGTATGCACTACCTAGAATAGATGACCTATTTGACCAACTCCAAGGAGCTAGTGTCTTTTCTAACATCGACTTGAGGTCCGGATATCACCAGCTTAGAGTTCAAGAGTAGGATATCCCTAAGACGGCATTTAGGACTCGTTATGGGCACTATGAATTCCAAGTGATGTCGTTTGGTTTGACCAATGCTCCAGCGGTATTCATGGACCTCATGAACAGAGTATGTAAGCCATATCTGGATAAGTTTGTGATAGTATTCATAAATCCACATCTTGATATACCCAAGAGTAGAGAGGAGCATGAAGCATTTGAGGCTCATATTGGGATTGTTGAGGCAAAGCAAATGATGCCAAATTCTCTAAGTGTGAATTTTGGATTCCGACCGTAAAATTCTTAGGTCATGTGATAGATAGTCGAGGGATTCATTTTGACCCAACCAAGATTGAGGCCATTAAGGAATGGGCCGACCCTAGGAACCCATCAGAAGTCCATCAGTTTCTAGGTTTAGCAGGCTATTACCGGAGGTACATTGAGGGAAAAGATAGCTAAGTCACGACCAAACCGACGAAGACGCTAAGTATGAATGGGAAAAAAAGGAAGAAGAAGCATTCCAACTTCTGAAGGAGAAGTTGTGTAGTGCGCCCATCCTAGCTTTGCTTGAAGGGAGCGAAGATTTTGTCGTGTACTGCGACGCTTCGCATAAAGGCTTAGGTGTTGTTTTGATGCAACGGGAGAAGGTGATAGCTTATGCCTCCCGACAACTTAAGAATCATGACAAGAACTACACCACCCATGACTTGGAGTTAGGTGATGTAGTGGTTGCCCTTAGGATTTGGAGACATTATTTGTATGGGACTAAGTGTGTAGTGTTTACCGACCACAAAAGCCTGCAACACATCTTAGACCAGATGGAGCTGAATATGAGACAGCGTCGCTGGTTAGAGTTACTCGATTATGACCGTGAGATTTGTTATCATCCCAAATATGCGCATGCACTCAGCCGTAGGGAGAACATTCCACGTTTACTCGTTCGATCCCAAGGAATGGCCATTAATTCACCTCTACCGTCTCAAATCTTAGCCGCCCAAGGCTGCTCACTGGAAGAGAACCGCCCATTTGAGAACCTACATGGAATGGTAGAAAGTGAAAACGGCTTGAAGTGTTTCACGGAACCTTATGCTGGAGACGAAGTCGATACCATTTCATGGTGGAATCCGAGTTGATTACACCAGTCGCATAAATCAAAATACTCTATTCATCCCGGAGCCGATAAGATGTATCATGACCTAAAGAAACTCTATCGTGTGGTAACATGAAAGCCGATAGCTCTGAGATGTTAGTAAGCTTGACTTGTTCCAAGGTAAAGGCCAAACACTTGAAACCCTCAGACTTTTAGTTCAACCCAACTCCTCAGTATGAAAATGGAGCGAATCACCATGGACTTCATCACCAATTAAGAACAGCAAGGCAATGACGCTATTCGGTAATCGTGATATCGTTTGATTAAGTCCATCATTAGCCATTAAGAGTCGATAGTCTCGACAAGCTCGCTCGGCTGTATATCAAGGAGATAGTATTGCATCACGGAGTATCGATATCTATCATTTTCGACCGAGATAGCCGTTTTACATCCAACTTCTGGAAATCCTTACAAGATAGAACAAAATTGATATGTAGTATCGCTTATCATCCTCAAACCGACCGAGTGAAAGGACCATTCGAGACTTAGAAGATATGCTTCAGGCCCGTGGTCATCGATTTCGCAAAGGCCGAGAATTACCTACCTTTTGGCCAATTATCCTACAACAATAGTTATCATACCAAAGATTAAGGCCGCACCATTTAAGGCATTGTATGGTCGAAATGTCGCTCGACTGTCAATGGAAGTTGGCGAAGCCACCGTCCCGAACTCGTTCTGAAACCATCGAGAAGATAGTTCAGATCCGTAATCATTTGCAAACCGCCCGTGATAGACAAAATAGTTATGGCGATAGGGACGAAACCCTTAGAGTTTCGTGTGAGGTCGCGGTCATGTTGAAGGTTTCCGGAAAGGATAATGCTTCAAGCATGGAAAACTCAACCCCCGACACATTGGTCCCTTTCCATTCTCGAAAGAATCGGACCGTATTACCGCCTTGAGCTACCTTCAGAGTTGAAGCAGTATACGATGTTCGAAAGTTAGTAATCTTAAGAAGTGTCTTTTCTCGAGGAAAACTTAGTTGTAATTTGAGAGATATCCGTGATAGATGAGAAATTGAGTTTTGTCGGAACCGATTGAGATCATGGATCGAGGTTAAAACTGAAGCATAGCCGTATTCGATTATCAAAGTTCGGAATTCCGTCATGGACCGTGAGTTCACTGGGAATGTGAAGACGTATTCCGTGAGGAAGTACCCTAAACTCTTCGTAACATCAAGCACTCGGAGTGAAACCCGGACGGGGTTTCTTCGAGGTGGAAGGTAGACAACCGGCAATTAGGAGCCTATTTTAGTAACCGCATTACGCTAAGTTAAACCGAGTAATTGCTTTTAGAAATATTTCGATTAACCATGACTTGTTTTGATATCGTTTATTGGTTTTTATGATTTATTTTATTATCGTATGAATTGTCGTATGAGTTTTAGCCCTTTACGTTAAGC
The DNA here is from genome assembly GCA_910596185.1 of Chrysanthemum makinoi. Classification (NCBI taxonomy): domain Eukaryota; kingdom Viridiplantae; phylum Streptophyta; class Magnoliopsida; order Asterales; family Asteraceae; genus Chrysanthemum; species Chrysanthemum makinoi. The sequence goes on from OU343217.1 coordinate 220,870,473, forward strand.
ACTATGCGATTCGGCACAATAAAATTCTATATAACGTGAATTTTAAACCGTAACACGAAACTTGACACATAAATAATCAAAATTCATAGAAACGTAAATAAAACAATAGAAAGTCGAAAGAAAGCCTGGTGACACTCGTAGGACAATTTATGAGCTCTGAAAGGGTAAACGTTTTATTAAAATTACTGGCCTGCCCCCAAGGAATCCATGACCGGCCCACCTCCTCCCATTTTAATTATTTTTGAGGTCCCTAGTCCCAAGTATAAATAACCTCCTCCCCTTTCATATCTCTCTTTATTTTCTCTCACAAAAAACACACACACTTCCACTTTCTCTCACTACTCTCTCTTTCCACCAACCAAAACCCTAACCCTAAATACCAACCACCACCGCCGCCCCCTCTCCGGCCATTTTCCGGCGAGTAAACATACACCTCCACCACCATTAGATAGATCTTTCTTTCCTCTTTCCATCCATACCTTGCACGTGCCCCAACACCCTCATTAACACCCTCAAATCGTCCAAAAACTATTCGAATCTTTAGGGTTTCTTGGTAACTTTCTAGATCGGGTTTGGAGAAGGTAAATGGAGCCTTGTCAGGTGCTCGCTTGGAGTTTTACAAAGCCACGATGAGTCCTATACTGCATACGTGGCTACCCAAGTAGTTTTCATGGACACGGGTCTAAAACGAGTTTATAACTAATTAAAACATGTAAACTAGTGTTTTGGTATCGTGTGTTGTGTTATTTTATTTTTTTTTTTGCATTTTTATCATTCTTTCATGTTCTTGGTCATGATTAGTTGATGGGTTTGATGATTGGATGTTGTTTGATTGTTGTGTTTATTGGGAAGCATTTGGGGAGTGTTTTGATGGAGATGATAGTCGTGCACGAGCCCTTAGGCTTCAGACGCTGTATGGTGTGGCGTACGGGACCCATAAGGACCAAGGGTCCGGGTCGGGTCGTTGTGGTAACTTGTTGGTAGTTGTTGTTGGTGTTTGATGCACGCGTGGTTTCAAAGCTTCTAAAGTTTTTGTTCCTCGTCTTAATCGGGACCGTCAAGACCATTAGGGTCATGACATTGGTTAGGGTGTATTTGGTAGTTTGATTGGATGGCAAGATTGATATGGGTTGATTGGAGATTGATTTGATATATTGTGATTATTTACTGTGGACTTATAATATAATTGCCAACTTTGCGCAACGTCGGTGTTACTTTGACTTTTAAGTCATAGTTGACCCTACAACGCCGAACATGGACTTTAGTATATATTGGACAATAAATGTATAAAAGCCGAGAACTCATGACTCGAGCTTGTGGACTCGAAATGGAAAACTAATCAACTTATATTGAAATTTAATATATATATATATATATATATATATATATATATATATATATATACACACACACATACATACATATATATATATAAACATGCTAATAAACTAAGAACATGAATAATAAATGGTTTTATACTAAACCTTCGATAACAGATTCTGTTCTATATTCGCTATTTTAAATGGAAACTAACGTCTAAAAATGGACATATTTCCTAATTAATGAGTATTTAATGTTTCGAGTGCACGTTTATCGAAATGTGTCATTTATGAGCATTTAATGCCATTTTCGAGTAATTAATACTATTTACGTCTTGTGCATTGTTGCTACGGATGATGACCAATATTAATAGTCAATCCACGTGATAACGGACTTATTAGGTTGATCAATCTAATAAGAGCTCGTTAGGCACGTTGATAACGCTATTAATGGGTGAATTATCCTTATAACTCGTTAGGATGCATCGGTTTATGGAATAATAAGCGACAATAAATGATTGAGTTTATCGAAGTTGACAAATTTGATAAGGTCTAACTATTTATTCGAAACTTATTGGACTATGAAGCTTATTTTTACGTCTCATTGTGTTGCATTGATTCACATTGGGGTCATTTGAGAGTGCATTCATGGTGTCTTGTTGAGTCGATACACACACACGACGATACCAAACGCTGGGACGAAATGGTGAAACAAGATATTTTTGGAGATAAATAAAAGGAATACATTGAGGTAGATAACGTTGAACTTGGAATTATATATTAAGAATTGGTTTATATTAATAGGTTGTGCCGAGTCAAGAGTTTGAGCGCGGTGTTAGTCTGTTATCTTCGTCGCTAGTGTTTGTTTGTGATTTGCTTGCTTGAGGTGAGTTTCATAGCCCCACTTTTATCTTTGTTTTTAACTAATTTGGGGTGAGAAATCATGCTACTCTTTTGGACCTTTTTAAACTCTTTTGATTTGCTTATGTGTTGACTGTTTGGATAGATATGTGGTAGTTGTTGCCTTAGTCTAGGGTAGCAATTAAGTTGCTATGACACTTTCCTAGCTAATTATAGACTTCTATCTCGACCTAGTCTAGGGTAGCATTTGTTCTAGGCCTTGCTACCGACTGGTAGGCTTGGCTAGAGTCAGTGGGCCCCTGCATGATATTGATTGATGTTATGATGATGTTATTGGTATGAGATTGGTGTGTTATTGTGTATCTATCTTAGTCTCAGATAGCAAATAAACTCTTACTGTGTCCACTATTGATTTTATTCTTAAACCTATGAACTCACCAAACGGCATTGCTGACCTTTTAGCATGTTTTTCTCGTGTAATTAAGTTCATGTGTGGAATGCTTGTTCTGTGGAGGCTTGGCAAGGAGGCATGGTTGGAGGATCATATATAAACTCGATAATATTATAGGACCTATTTTATAAATTATGTTGGGTCTTACATTTGACTATTTGGGATGATTGTATTTGGATAATTAACTATGGGATTGGTTTTTGGACTATAATATGACTATCTTGTTTGCTATACTTGTGTGATGTGCTAATCCAGTAATGTCCCAAAAACTTGTTTAAGTCTTCCGCTGTACCGAGATTTGGGGGTGTTACAGAAGTTGTGTTTACAACTTGAGAGAATCCTTGTCCGTTAGTTTGAAGGAGCAAAGATGTTGCCCAAATATTATGCTTTTGAGTTACTTGAATAAACCAACACATTTCACTAATCTAATTTAAGTTCAAGACAATTTCAAGTTTCAAATCTAGATTTCAAGTTTTCAAGTGAAAGATTTCATA
>OU343217.1:220876097-220884667 GCA_910596185.1 Chrysanthemum makinoi
TTGTCAAACTAAACATAGAGGTCGCATAAATTTAGTAAAGTAAATACCAAGATCAAATCTTCAAATAGAGTAAATATTGATGACTTAACATCAAAAATCATTTCAAAATTCAAAGTAAACCAACTTACTACATTAAACATTAATCAAATGCTCTCAACATAATCTCACAAAATGTACCAAAAATATCTAAGCCTTTTTGCCTTCCCATCCACTTTCGCCCATTCAATCATTAATTGTTTCACAGCTGTCTCCAATACCATAGTAAAGCGAAAAAAATCACAACTACACATTTTGAAACCGCAAAATGTTTCAATTATGCAAAACTTATTAATGAATAAGTCAATTATGAAAAATCAAAATGTTTTTTTTTCGAATTGTCAAATTTGGAAATTTTGAGTTTTGTGTTATATTGGTCTTTAGATATTGTGTATGCGAAACTTAAAGAATAACATACCGGTGATATCTAGTGACTCCGCATGTCGATAATTATCACCACCATTTGCAAACCTTTATCTGATATACCGGTTAACCACAAATGATTTTATCGAAAAATAATAATACAAGGAGTATGAGAAGACTTAAATACCATTACTTAGGTTCAAATCAACAATATGCTTGCGGTTCTTCACAGATCTCATATATACCAACATTCGTAACCCTCAAGCAAAGTATAATATCAAAATGCATAACATGAGATATGATAAGAAAATGAAATTATGTGGAAGTTTAAGTACCTTACATTCCAATAAATGGAGAATTTTCTCAAAGACGGAGAGGCTGCGGTTATAGCCTCGATTCAATTATCAGATACTTTTTGGCACACATTGAGATTTAAATGTTCCAAATATTGAAGAGAATCAAAACTAAGGTGGAAACGAATCTTTATTTACAAATAATAATGTTTAAGAAGTGCATTATAACTATAACTTAAAGAATACGCATATACCTTGTTCTTAAGAATGACTAAATGTTTATCTTCAACACCTTGTGCAAACTCAAGGATAATCTGTTTTGCATGATCTATATAGCTTGACATATCTTGTCCGATAAGAGGTTACCTAATGAGAGAGAAAATATACGTTTAAACGCTCTATTTAAGTAGAACTCGAATTCATAGGAAAAATTGAATCTTATTTCATAATATGAACATCTTTGAATTTGCATGGTGTTCAGAATTTGGTGACTTAGCATTAGTAAACATGCTTCCCACAGGCCCATTAATATTCGCCAAAACTCTTATTTAAACTCGAGAAAGTCTTTACCATGAAAGAATTTTTAGTGCCTTTGAAACATATTTTAAAAGTGCGGAGAATAAACATCGAAATTAACTTGAAAAGGCTAGATTATTTGACTAAAGCCTAGTAAACAAGAACTTAGGAACAAGTATGTGGTAAGATCACCCGATTTTGAAAGACATGCTACCCGGCATCGACACGTTTGAAAATGATAGTCAGAGAAGAAACAGAAACATCAAGAAAGAATACACGTAAACTGGAATTTGGAAGCGTTGTTTTTAGTGTATGATAGCGTAAACATCTTGAAAATCATCTAAATTAGTATAACTGTTTCCCAATGGTAAGATGGAGTTAATATTAACCTTACTAACATGTTTAGTAAGTTATGCATAAATTTGACAATTTATATTAATAACGTAGATTTTGCTTGTTTGGTACCGGAGTTTAGTGATGACTTCATCGCAGGTTAGAAGGGTCAAGTAGGCACGTGAGTTTAGTGTTGCAAAAAGGTTGTTTGGTACCGAAGTAGATGGCACCGGCTGTTGGTACATAATGCAAGAATTTGATGGTGCAATGCCGCTAATACGAAGCAAATAAAAAGCTATCACACCTCGATGTCGAAGCAAATAAAAATCTTTAAATAAAATAAGTTTTACCTTTTAAATAATTCACCTTTTGAACAAAAACAACTTGGAGCTTTCGGTTTAATTTTATGTTATAATGCTTAGGCCATTCTTCACCATTCATAAAAACAATGAACCTCGAGCTCTATGTCTCAACCTACCTCTGAACTTCAAAAAATAAGACAAATAATCTAATAAAATATAGAAATACTGTTCAAAATTATGAGTTCATGAAGCACACAAAATCATTATACTTGGTTAAAAAACAAAATGCATTGATGGAAACTTACAACAAACGGATTATAACCTCGTTAGAATATAACCACCAACATTTGGTTGTATAGTGCCGCCTTCCAAGATTCCACCCTCACCTACAACAACAACATCATCGTGGTCCCATCATGTAAACATAATTAATCGCACTTTAAACCGACCGCAACACAATTGATTCAATCATTAAAAAATTAAAAAATACCTTAGAAGATGTCATTTATAAAGATAGTTTTGATCATGGTGTGAATGAGGTGAAATTATTGGTGATTTTAAATTAAGATGAATCGAGATAGGATTAGGTTTTGCATAATATTGTGAGATCTGGTGGATCGGTGGAAGAAAGAAGGGATCCCAATTGTAGCTAATTTTAATGAAGAAAGACGCTTTTTCATGGTGTTTGACCAATTCAAGCTCGGGTAACGGCTTTGTTTGAATATTGATTTACGGATGAAGATTTCAGATCACAATTAGTGGATTGCTCCATGCTGGAGGCCGGTGTTTCTCAGATGACCGTTCGTTGAACCTCACGTGAGTTACAAATTTTTTCTTATTTAATCGGGATGGTGCCTAGTCACCATTTCATCAAATTCATGCGCCATGTCAACATTAAAGTGTCTAGTCAGCATTAGTGACGTGTCATATGTAGTCCCTTATATATATATAGATGTATGTAGCGAAGGGAATAAGTAAGAAGAATAATTAAATAAGAAATGTGATAAGTAATTCTAACAACACATTTCAAATTATGAGGAAAAATTTGAAGGAGATGCATCTACTTTTGTAGGTGCATCTGAAATGAGTGGTTGTAGTTACTTCTTATCCTTCTTATTTTAATTATTCTTCTTATTTGATCATAACTATACATATATATATATATATATATATATATATATATAAAAACCAACATGTTTAACTAATCAACCCCGTAAAATTAAAAGCCCAAATCCAATTAAAATCCAAATAGCTGCAATGTTTTAACCCCAATATTAAGCTAATAACCAAAAAATCGCCTCCCCTACCCCTACCTTCTTTTATTATAACCGGCACAAATAAATAACCAACCCACAATGATCTAACACCAAAATCCATTAGTTAAATACAACATTTCTTAAACTTTCTCACATGTTAGACCTATTTTTTCTCCAACTTACCTTGTAGCCACACACACATAGACACCTCCCCATCCTTCTTCTCTTCTTTTATGATAACCAAGTATAACACAAGCACAATTAATTCTTTCTTTTATGCTCAAATTGAAACACACGTATAAATTCTACTCCTTTCTTAAAAAAAAATTAAAAAAAAGTAAAAAATAAAAATAAATAAATAAAATACGCGCCATAAAAAAAGGGAAAACACCTCCGATACCCCTTATTGCAACCATCACAGCGCGTTTCAGAACCATCTGCTCGGTCATGACAAATGTGACTCAAAAAGCGAGGGACGTTACCTTCCTCACACCGTCACGTTGCTTTTTTGTTACACCCATATCTCGAAATACAAATAGGCCCTACCCTAGATGGAGTTGGCTTAAGGACTTGTCTGGGTTGACTAGTCAACCCAGAAGTCAACCAATGGTTGTTGTGTTATAGTTATAGAAAATAATCCTAAGTTGTCATATTGTAAAATAGTTATAGAAGTATAGTGTGGCCAATTTATAAAGAATTGAGCTTAAGGTACCAAAAGTGCCAAATAGTGGAATACCTTTGCAATGAAGGAAGCTTTATATTAAAACCCGCTTCTCATAAGTTCCGTGTAATTTTGGTGAAGGTCGGTTTAGAAAAGGGAGGGAAAGAAGAGCATTGCCTTGATGACCAAATTGTAAAGGAATAAGTGTTCCTAGTCATGATACAAGCTAGTATCTTTAATCCTTGCAAGGTAAGTATACTTAATTGATGAGTTAATTATGAATTGAAGAGTTAGGGTTCATGCACCCAAGTTGGGGGTTTTGGGTAATTGTGGTTTTAAACACTAATTATGATGTTATAGTGTAATTAGGTGGAACCCCTTTTGTTTAATTGAAGTAATTGGATATGATCATGTTATGATCATAAGGTTTGATTAAAAAGAGTTATAGTAATCTTAGAAGTGGCTTATTATGGGTAAAAGTTGGATAATTTATGGGAGGATCATCATATAATCAATATATGATTATGTGATGATTAGAGGGTTATTTATGTAAGCCAAATGGTTGTGTAAACCATGGCTATAGTTAATTAATGATGTTTTAAGTATACTTGATTATTGTTTAAGGATGTTAATATGGATGAAATTGGACTTTATTGATGAAGATGGTGGTGATATAGTGATAGCTTAGCTTGGATTGCTAAGGTAAGTGATCCGGTTACTACATGCTTAATGTGGAAATTATTGTATGATGTGTTTATGATTGTTATAGTAAAGATTGGTTATAGTTGAGCTAATGAATTATCATGAGAATTGATGATGGTTATAGAGTTAATTGCCTAAAGATGTGTTGAGGTATGTGTTATTGCCTTATGTGCTATGTTGATCCCTGATATGAGCTTAAACACATATCTTTATTTTATCAAAATAGACCCAAAATAACCAAGAAAGAGCTGTTAATATTTAATATAAGAGCTTGAGTTTATGCACGCGAATATGACAAAACAGACAAAAGAAGGCCAAAACCAAGAAAACCGAAATGAGAAGAAAGAAGAATGCAAAAAGCCGTAGGTCGGGAAAAGAATTTACAAGTTTGGACAATCAATTCTCAAAATGGCATTTAGTCCTCAAGATTCTAACCGACATGTTTTGATCCTTGGAATTTTCAAAGATGGCAAAAAGTGGTCCCCGGATTATTTGTAGATTGGCAAGTTAGTCCTTGAAGACATTTTCGCACTTACGCTTGGCCTGAAGTTTCAGTTTGTACATGTTTAGACCCTATGATGTTATATGGATTCAAAGCTTGTCCTAAACCAAATCCAATCCATTACCGCTTAGGCCCAAAATAAATAACAAAAGCCCAAGTCCATTTCCATCAACCCCTTATACCCGGTTTACCCATTCCCTCCAACCGGTACCCATTTCCACCTTTTAACCCAGTTCCCACTTAAACCCGGTCAATGGGTCTAACAAATATTAACTATTCTAAAAAAACCAAACGCGCCAAGATCTTTACCCAAATCCCTCTCAAACCCAGGTGATGAACCCTAAATACCCCTACCACCAATTGAGCCAATCCACTTTAATTAAGGGCATTTTCGTACTTTATTCTGACAACACACTGACACACGGATGCCAGGTTGGCAATCCGTGTGTCATCTCACCCTTTCCGCCTCGACAAAGAGATGTGGCAGATTTAATCCAAGGGCAGATATTGATGGGAGGATGTATTATTTGATCCAAGGGACACAAATGCTCAGAGAAAGCACACTATCAACTCTTCTGGATCCTTCCAAGTGCTAAGCTCAAGTATAAAAAGCCTTCTGATTCACATTGTAATCTCATGTAGAGTAGGATTAGAGTAGAGTGTATTTCTGAGTAATTTTTACTTGTTTTCAATGTTTTAGTTTAAATTCCAGTTATTTCAATTTCCTTTGTACTCAAACTCTATTAATACAAGTTTTTATTTTAGCTTATATTCTCATAAAAGTTTAAATCATTATTACATTGTTCATTTCCCACCATAAACATTTCAATTGGTACTTTTAGCTTATTTCAAATCTACTTTAGTTTGTTACCTTGAAATGAAACTCAAATTTCATAATGATCAACTTAAGTCAAAAGCAAAGATGTTAAGCTCTTATTGATCCGATTTGAAGGATATGGGTTGAGATTGTTTGTTTTTTGGGATTGGTTTCAAAGAAAAACAAGGGTATTCGGCTTCTAAATATAGCATGTCATAGTGACAACTATAAGATCATTATTCTCATTTGATTCAAATAGTATATTTGTTATTAGCTTAACTATTTGTGTTTAATCTAGTGTACATAGATTCGAAGTTTAGTTTTGATCTCTCGACTTTACTTGTTTATCCGCCATTTATATCTGCCTATTTTGCATCATGCGCATAATCATGATTAGTTAGTTTAGGTGTTAGTTTATTGGTTAATTTGCTTCATTTAGGTATTATAGTTATAATAGGATCAGATTTGACTGTTAGAATGGATTATATTTGAGGATTAGTGGTAAGAAACTTGCATATCAGTCTTAAAAGGGGAGTTTGGATCAGGATATTAGATTGAGTCATAAGCTTTATTTGAGGTTAGAAGTTGCTGCAATAGTCTCTCTTAGGTTTATTAGACCACTTAGTCATTTATTTGCACTTAGGATCATTAAAAGTCAAAATAATCATGTCTTCTTAACTTAAATTGAGCCAAGGTACTAGTTCATGATATCTTGCATCTAAGCTTTACATAATAGTTACTTTATTGCATTAGTCTTATATCATCACAAAACATCATAATCGGCCATCATTTGGATTCAAATCTCATTTTAGTCAAATATCCAAATCTGATCTAAATAGTCAAAAGTTGCAAAAGTTTTTCACAAACTTTCGATTTTCATGGATTTAGTTCTATCCAAATTAAGTGAGATTTTGGATTTTTCAAGTCTAGGCTGGTCTAGTTTTTAAACACATTTTTGTGAAATTTTTAGAAACATTTTAAGCACTAAATCATTTTATTTGTCTGCTCACACTAATACTGGGTACAGAAAGCGTGCCTTATTGTAGAACTTACACAGGTCTCAATTTAAGTAGCTAGGGTCCAAACTTGGTCCACTTGTTACTTAGTCGGTGATCTTGAATTATCAACTTTGGTTTTCGTTTAGTTCACTAAATAAGTCGGTTTTAGCTTATAGTTAGTAGGAAATTGCCATTTTAAATAGTCAAATAAGCCTATTCCGGTTTAAAGACTCTTAGAAAGTTTAGGATAGTTGTAATTGGTTGCTTTTAAGTAATTTTAGAATAATATAGTTTCAGATTCATTTGGTGCTTATTTACGACTTTTAGCTTATTAAAAGTAGCTAATTAGGATCGCTTACACTATGCCTTTAAATCTCTCACATAAGCCTTAGTTTTTATATTTTTTATAGATTTAGAATATAATTTTAGAATTTTCCTGAATTTTCATATTTTCCAAAGATTGTTTACTACTTTTCTTATTTTAACCGCTTTTAGGACTTTTAAATAGTTTATTACAAACAAATCAGAAAAGGTTCAAAAAAATAAGTTTTCAATTTTCATAGATTAAGAAATATATAAAAAGCAAAAAAATAATTTTTCCAGATTTTTCCTACTTTAATTTGTAATTTTAGCATTAAAAATTAGTTTTAAATAGATTTTAATTCATAGAAAATAGAATAAAAATTCAAAAAAATACAATTCCAGTTTTGAAAAGTCTTTTGAGTTATTTTAGATTTTTGAAAAATAGTTTCATAATTTTTACCTTTATTTTTTAATTTTAGTATTTTAAATTAGTTTTAAAAGTTTAAAATTAGTTTTAAATTCAAATAAATTCCAGAAAAATCATAAAAATTAGTTTTAAATCTTAGTTAAGTTTTAAATTGCATTTTTAGTTTAAAAGTAATTTTAGATCATATTTAGGATTTAGAATTGACGTAGTTGCATTTTATTTACGTTTCATTTATTACATTTTAGTCTTATTTGCATATTTAGATTCCCCCGTAGTGTATTTCCCCTTTATGTTTCCCTTGCCCGTAGTTTAGATAACATCAAATTATTCCCTTTTCCATTCAAACTCCGACATAATGCGACGAGTTGAAATTCCATTCAACCCTCGTCGAATGATCTCGGTGCTGCCAAACCTAACACATGAGTTACCCGTAGCTACACTTTCATTATTGGTTTCCAGCGGAATCACTTTTACGCCACGCCGAGGGTTTGTAGCGAAGCTAGATTTCGCCTCAATCGCTGCATTTGAAGATCCTTCCTCGAAAGGAGTTTCCGCCGCTTTTTGTATATATATCTTTTTTCAAAACCCAAAAACATCTAAAAAAACACCAAAACATTCTTCCTAGAGTGTTTACAAAACCATAAAAGTTAAAAACCAACAAAAGAAACCCCAACGTCAATCGTTATCGTCGGCCACCTTGAAGGTACAACCTATACACGGTATAAGGAAAGTCTTGACATTAAATCTCGCAGAAGAACGATCCACTCTTCGTTCCCGCCACGCTGGGCATCTTTTGAGAGCTACCAAGCAATCGGGTTGACATGACGGGTTACAAAAAATATTGTGTTTTCAAGGTTTTCTAAATATAAAACCCAAAAAATATTTTCCTCTTTTCAAAATATATTTTCTAAAAAACCAAAAATATTCTTCTTTACCCTCCGAACCCGACATAATTTTCTCCCAACCTCTATAAGCCGTGAATTTCATGGAAACAACTTCCACTTATCGCCATTGTTTTCATTTCAAAGGTCAGAGAAGAAGATCGCGATTGTTGTCTTAAT
>OU343217.1:220884767-220904894 GCA_910596185.1 Chrysanthemum makinoi
CTCTAAACTTATTGCATGAAACACCATAAATTAACACCAATAAATGGTTTAATGGTGTGTTTAGCGTAGATCTAATCACAAATACATCAATCATTGACAACAATTGTTCTAACCACTTCAAATTAGGAATCCAACATTGTAGCCCATAATTTTCTTCATAAGTTTTTACCTGCACCATCTATTTTTTCGTTATAGTCACATCAAAATTTCTGAGATAAGATCATATTACGGTATAGTAATTACTTAAAAGATGTAAAGAATGTGAAACTAATCGAGAGACGATCACCTGCCCTATTGCATGCTTCATAAAGATATCAACTTTGATCTAACAATAAAATTTTGTGAGCCATAAATGACTAGTTATACACCTGATCACTATAGATTGTTACAATATTTACTTGTAAAACACAAAGAGGAGCTTCTGAAAAATTTCCCATATGGCACCAGCAGGTCTAAACATCAAAGAGATGGAAGTTAACACATGAGGTCTTAGAAGAACACAAGTACATGTAACATTACCAAACCTGTAACATAAAAAATGTTAGAAAAGGTTTCTTACTAAAATTATAAATTATCTTATTATATATAAAGTTACCTTCTGCCAATATTTTCTAGTGCAACAACACATAAAATATCCTTTATCTCAACGTGACGTGATTTGCATCACTGTGTAAGATAGCATTATAGCTTGTTGCTTTATCTGAGTGGTGTTAGCCTCAAATTATTTAGATCAAAGATTATGTTTGGATGTTATAGTATTAAGAATAAAGCCTAAGGGCTAGATATGTTAGAATAAAACTTAGTAACCGAATAGTTAGTTATTTTCAGTTATTGACGGTTAACATGAAGGGACACAACCCTTCATGGTGTCATTTCATATCCTATAAATAGAGTAGGAATTCTGTAATCAAACTTAACCCTTCGTATTATATATCAGATTAGTTAAAGGGTTCAAACCCAAATCTCTTGTTCTTATATTATTCTTGATGATGGTTCATACATGATGCTTGTTTGATTATTGATGATCCTGGAAACAGAGAAGTACGGAGCCTGGAAAACGAACATGGTATCAGAGCGAAAGGAATCAAACAACACAACAATTCATGTTTTTGATCATCACTCAAGAATCAAGAGACGCGTTGCTGAAGATACAAATAAGGAACATGAAGACCATATTCAAACAAAGAAGGAAAAGAGAAAAGGGTACGTTAATTGTTTTGAGTGACAAGTGTGGAATGATTGCAAAACTTCAAGGACTAGATATCAAAGATGGTGAAGCAGTAAGAGACTGCTACAAAAAGTTTGTTGATCTAGTTGTAATCTGCCATGAAACTGCTCAAGTGCCTTGGGTTGAAAAGCCGATAGAAGTGGGTGAAACTAAGCAACCAAGGACTCACCAGGCCAGAAGGATAGTGCATGTAAATCGATGTTGATGCACAGTGCAGTGAAGGATGTGGAGCAATAGAGACAAGTCAGAATCGTTTTGGTATTAGTCTTGAAGATGATGAAGAAGACAGCATGATAGCAGTCAAGACAACAATGAACTTTGAAGACATTGCTTGAAGAAACAATGAAGGATCACTCAAGAAGGCTTTGATACTAAATCATTAGTGGGGAGAATGTTAGCCTCAAATTATTTAGATCAAAGATTATGTTTGGATGTTATAGTATTAAGAATAAAGCCTAAGGGCTAGATATGTTAGAATAAAACTTAGTAACCGAATAGTTAGTTATTTTCAGTTATTGACGGTTAACATGAAGGGACACAACCCTTCATGGTGTCATTTCATATCCTATAAATAGAGTAGGAATTCTGTAATCAAACTTAACCCTTCGTATTATATATCAGATTAGTTAAAGGGTTCAAACCCAAATCTCTTGTTCTTATATTATTCTTGATGATGGTTCATACATGATGCTTGTTTGATTATTGATGATCCTGGAAACAGAGAAGTACGGAGCCTGGAAAACGAACAAGTGGTAGGATTGGAAAAGGTTGTAGCTTGAGCAGAATTGGTGTCCCTGAGTTTGGACTTTGTCATTCATTGCTTGTAAATGGCCTCAAATAATGTTTCCATGAAGTTTAGTAGCCCCAAACATAGTTGTGGTTCCAGATGCGATATTGGTTGCCACAAAGGGTTTATCTTCATGAATTTCTCAAGATAGTAATGTTCCTTGCAATGTAGCAATGTGTTGCACATCTCTTTGTACTTGTCTGTGTAAATATTGGTTGTAGCATCTTAACAAAACATAAGATATCTATAAAACCCATTAACAAAAATAAATAAATTATTTAAACAATTAAGAGTACCTGAATTGGTGCTTGAGGCATGGTATTCCCATCCATCGACATGACTCCCTGCAACGGTGCCACATACCTGTTAATTCCCACATGATAAGTAATTGTTCACCAACTAGAATAAATTACCAAGCTTTTTTGTTGAGCTTCAGATATAGCGCCAACTATTAATGCTTAAGAACATTATTAACTTATCTGTTGCTGCTACCACTTGCCATACTAGCATCAGTGAGCGATTATTCATAGCATCTACCTTAGCTCCAAATGAAGTCATGGCAAACATAAGGTTATAAGCCCGGATATTTTCCATGAAGTACCTGACTCAAAAAGTTCTTTAATGACCTCAGGACAGTACCTTTGAAGTGGTAACCTAACTCGACCACTCTTATAAGTTACAACGTCGGTTGTATTTAGCTCTTCGAGTTGGATAATGGCCTTTGAGGCACTCCTCATACCAAAAAATAGCACCACAATACTCACAAACTTGATCACAGTCTCCCACGTCCCTATATGTTGAAGACAACCCTGTTGAAAACACGATTGATAAAACAAAATGATGCCTAAATGAATTAAAAGTAAGTTATATATATGGATAACAGACCTTGTGTAGATTTTTAACCACCACCGGATTTTTGAGCATTACTGAAGCGTTGGCGTCGAGGCCGCTCCTAAGAGGAGATTGTGCCACCGATATCATAATCGTCAGTAGGAACAATTTGAACAGAGAGTTTCATGGAGATGACATGATTGGCGAAGCATCAGCAACAACGATAGGTGACCGCAACTTTGAAGAAACATTATCGTCCTCTCGTGCATTAAAGGACAAAAGAAGAGGCAGATAGTGTAAAGATTCTGCACTTGGAGCAGCAACTTTCATTCTCGGAGCAAAGGAAGAGCTACTTGAAAGGGCATCAAGTTTCAGGTCATCCCTAGATCTCTTAGCTAATAATTTGTTCATAGCCTCATTTTGTAGGCACAACTGCATAACATTATCATTATAAGATAAGGAATTCGTGGCTTGTCATTTAGATGACGTTCATTTTTTTTTCTCTCTTTTTTAACTTTTCATATTTATAAGCAGCAATATAGTGAAAGAATTGTTTCCATAAACAAACTTATGAACGCATAGGATAATATAATCAACACAATGCAAAAAAGCCATTAGTAACGGATATAAAATGAATCTCAGTATGTGAAGAAATACATAGCGTGTGTACGTTAGTACGTAAAGGATACCCGTATCTTTGAACGCTGCAGGCAGCTCAAGAGAAAGTTATGTGACCTGAAACCAAAGACCAGAAACGCGACAACCAATATTAAAGGAGGTTCATGAAACAACCAGTATGAAAAGAAACGAATTTCAACTGAATACTTTTCACACGTTTTAGACTAACTTAAAGAAGTTACAATGTCAAATATAATTTGTTTTTACTACTAAATTTTGAAATTTGCAGCATAAAAAATGATACAATACTCCAATCAAGTTAAGTAAGTCACTTTACAAATTCGAACACTCTCCTTCGGGTAGAAATATTTAGTCATTTGAATAAAATTCACCTTTATGTATTTGCAATAACTTTGCTGAATGTAGTATCAATCAATAGTCTTATGAAACATTTGCTCCATTCCACGTAACACAAGTTGTCATGTAGGACCAAAGAGAAATAAGTACATATCGTAACATACCTCACGATCCTTTGCTCCATTCCACATAACAAACCTCAAAATAGGAAGCACGGACACGGCCAAAACCTCGGCGTGGCAGTGTCGGACACGGACACGCCTCGGACACGGCTCGGACACGTGTCCGACACGCACGTGCCGTGTCCCACGTGATGTTTGGGCCGAACACGGATTTGGAAACGGCTTGGACACGGCCGGACACGGATTTGGACACGGCCGGACACGGATTTGAAAGGAATGAATAAAGAAAAAAGAAGGTGATTGCAGAGCAGATATGGCCGGACTTGAAAAAAGAAGGTGATTACATATATGGCCGGACTTTAACGTTGGAGCTGATGAAGATGATGCGTCAATGAAGATGAAAAACAATAATAAATGGTCATAAAGTTGCTTTTTGATAGGTGAAGACAATTATATTGTATGTTCCCCGAGATGAGTTACTGTTTCCTTTCTTCTTTTTCATACCCCGTACAAATTTAGATAGTATTATTTAATTTGTCGATATATTTAAAAAATATAATTTGTACTCTTTTAAAATTTACAATTGAAGAAATAAGAACTATATTATAGGTAACTACCCTTAATTTTCCTTGTTTTACGTTATATTATACGAGGCCGTTTGACCTTGTTGACTAGTTGACTTTTTCGTTTTAACTAAGGAGCACCTTAGATTTGATGCAAGATCCGTCACTGTTAGTTGTGTTTCTTTATTATTATGATATTTCATTTGATTTTAAGGCTTTGTACATGTTTATATGTATATATAATTCCCGTGTCCATGCCGTGTCCGAGTCTTATATTTTTAGATTTTGTCGTATCGCCGTGTCCGCGTCCGTGTCCATGTCCGTGCAACCTAGAAGTCCTCAAAACACCATTGCAATGCCTGTATAAAATTGAATGTAATATCAATCAATAGTCTTATCAAACCTCAAACTTCTATAAGTAATGAGACAAATCATAAACGCTTACAAACTCGTGAACAACAAGGCCTCTAAGAAGCTTGTAACACAAAGAATCAGCAAAATCTCACATGATTAGTAATTGGTGCCAGGGGCATGGTGTTCCAATTAATCGACATGACTACCTGCAACGGTGCCACATACATGCTAAATCCCACATGATTAGTAATTGTTCACTCATTATAACTATAAACTACACATGTGTAACAATTTAAACTTTTGGTTTGGAAGCATACCTTGAGTTATTGAACATAGCCCACCCGAATAAATCTACAACGTTAATAAACCTGCACAGCTGCACTTAAACATCCAATAAAACAAAACTAAATCATTAAAACAAAATTAGAAGAATAATAACAAAATATAGAACCTGAAAATAGTTCCTATATATATCAAGAATCGAAAAAAAAAATGATTATTCCCCTAGGGGTGAGATCAATAAAGATCACATAAAAACTAAAGATCAAATGGATTAATCTCAACCATTTATCAAATTAATTAAATTCACTTTCACCCTTATATTTAAAAATTAAATATCTCACAAACCGTTAATAGTTAAATAAAACTAATTATACCATTGCGACAAGAATAAAATTATCTTTCTATAGAGATCGAATATTGTATACTTTCGACGAACTTATTTTTATCGTTTTTTGCAGGTTTTGATATATTACACTATAAATGAGTATTTTAAAAATACTCTTTTGTGTTAACACAACCCCTAAACCCTAAAAACCCTAACCCTTAAACTTAAAAAACCCTAACCCCTAAACCCTAAAAAACCCTAACCTTAAACCCTAAAACCCTAAACCTCTAAAACCTTAAACCCCTAAAAACCCTAAACCCCTAAAACCCTAACCGCTAAACCAAAAAACCCTAAACCCTATCCGCTAAACCGCAAGAAACCTAAACCCTTAACCCCTAAAAAGCTTAACCCAAAAAAGTCAAACCCCTAAACCCTAAACACCTAAACCCTAACCGTAAACCCTAAACCCACAAAAAAGTCAGAAAAAAATTCGTCGAAAGTATAAGATGTTGGATATAAAATTAAAGGTAATTTTATGCTTGTCATGATGGTATGATTAGTTTCGTCTAACGATCAATCGTTTGTGAGATATTTAGTTTTTAAAAATGAAGGTTAAAGTTTATTTTATTGTTTTGATAAAAAAATGAGTGATTGAGAATGGTTTATTTGATCTTTAATTTTTCTTTGATCTTTATTGAACCAAACTCTATTCCCCTAATTGTTTTTGAGGTTTTGCATCAACGCAATTAAACTAAACTAAATCAAATCAAATAAATTGAGTTGAATTGAAAAAAAACTATTTCATCACATACATGTACAATGTGATTACAATCTAAACCCTTAAAAAATGAATTTATGCGATAATTACTAGCTTTA
Source organism: Chrysanthemum makinoi (assembly GCA_910596185.1). Classification (NCBI taxonomy): domain Eukaryota; kingdom Viridiplantae; phylum Streptophyta; class Magnoliopsida; order Asterales; family Asteraceae; genus Chrysanthemum; species Chrysanthemum makinoi. The sequence continues at coordinate 220,891,111 of OU343217.1, forward strand.
AGGTGTAGACATCAAAACTATCACTTGCATAGATCGAATTTGAAGGGAGATTTTTAAGAGATGTTGAAAGTGTTGTTTCTTCAATCGGTGGAACTATTGCAAGACTTTAAACACTTTTTTTTTGAAGCGACAATGGGTAAGGAGTGTAGTAGTGTTTAATGCTTTACAAAAATAGGATGGAGGAATGGTAACTGATGGGAGAAGACTCATACAGAAGAAGTTTTTGGACGAATGCATCGGAGAAGTACTTGACAAAAATATCTATGGCCTAGTCTTTCAGACACATCAGATAATTAAATTCATAGGTTGCTTTATTGGTGGTACAGAACTTTGTTATATTAGAATATGAGAAATTTTCATTTGGTTACCTTTATTTTGATGCTTACAACTTAAACCCTGTCTGGAATCATGTAATTCGGTTAATTACAAAAGATAATAAGACTCAGTGTGTTGTATTTGAGGTTACGCTTTTCTCCTTTTTGCTTTTCTGTATTGCTGGTTTCTCAGTTGTATCATAGGTGATATCACATTTGATATCACATGTGATATATCTAATGTGATATCACTTGTGATATCACAGGTGTGCCAGCTTTCTTTTATTTTGTTGAATCAGTTGTGGTAATGGAGGATCTTATGATATCACAGGCGATATCAAAGTTGTTTGAGCTTCTTCAATTTGTTTTGTGTAGTTGTTGTGCTTTTTTGAACCACAGTTGCAGTTGTTGTTGATTCTTTTGTTTGATGGAGCCTTTTTTTTGCAAATTGCAATCACAAATAGTTTGGTGATATCGTCTCTTTTTACGCCACATACAAAACAAATAAGTATGCTTTTTAATTTGTAATATCTCCTGTGATATTTCATTGTTTTTTGTACATTTTGTATATATTATCACCTGATATATTTCTCTTTTCAGTTACATGATGGTTTTTGTGCCTTTTACTGTAATTGACAATCACAGGAGTTCTGTTATTGTTGGTTCTGGTCTGCTTAAGAATGAAACTACTGAATCTTGTGTATGGTTACTCCAAGCATTCAAGAAAGCTTTTGTGCATTATCCGAATATCATTTTAACTGGTCAAGATGGTGCTATGCGAAAAGCAATTGCAGTTGAGCTTCCTGGTTCCAAGCTCCGTCTTTGTCATAAATTAGAAGTTATGTATCTCTTGTGATAAATAGTTGGAATTAATTTTTATGAGGTCTCTGTGAGTTTATGAAATATTTTGTCATTTTATCACTTGTGATAAAGCATGAAAATGATGAAATATTTACATCATTTATGTGTTTACTTGTTTCTGATATGTATCACTTGTAATATTATTCTTTAATTGATATATATATGTTGACCTTTTTTTTGCCGAATCGTTATGTTACTCAAAATCAATGCTCCATGAATCCTATTCTTGTTTGATTTTGAGAATATGTCATGTTTTTATCTTCATAGTTTTCTTCATGAAGTCAACGGTATTTTTAACTGACTTTTCATTAATATCACTTGTGATACTCTAATGAAATTACCAAAAGAATGTTATATTCAAAGAAACCAAAAGCATTGTTTACAACTGAATAGAAATTACCATTATTTACAATTTAAGTAGCAAGAGAAAATTACAATTTAAGTAGCAAAAGGAAATTACTAATTGATGCTTTTGTCTTTTTATTTTCTACAACTTTGTTCTTGACAGCTTTATGAGCATCCCTTCCTTTTGTCTTCTTTACCACTTCATTCTTTTTAGTTTGCAGCTTCTTCTTCTTCATTCCTCTTCTTCTTTTTATGCAAATGTCTTTGCTTTCTTACATGCAGTCTCTGTTGTCAGTTCAACGGTTACTGTTGGTGGTTGTAGATCATGTTATATCACAGATGATATCACAGATGTTTCTTTCAGTATTTTTTGGTGGTGTATATGTTTCTGTGTTTGTTCTTCATGTTTCCTAAGCTTAAATGTCTAGCAGCGGATTTTGTTAATTGGCATGGTATTGTTAGTGTTGTCGGTGACGATGTTGTTTCTTTGTTCACTTCTTCAGTTGACTTGGTTGTTTTTTCGCGAAGGTCTTTTTCCTTTCACCTTTAACCCCTGTTTTTTTTCTTCTTGATAGTTCTCGGTTTTATATTCAAATCTGCATAAAATATATACCATGTTAGTGTATGAATAGTTCATTGTTTTTTTAATATCATACGTGATATATAAACTGAATAAGTATACGTCATCAAATATCATAGGTGATTTACTACCAACAAGGAATCATTGCAACTGTTGTATCACATATGATATACTACCAATAAGCAATCATTACAACTGTTGTATCACATGTGATATACTACAAATAAGCAATATTGCAACTGTTGTATCACATGTGATATACTAAGAATAAGCAATCATTGGAATTGTTGTATCATAGGTGATATACTACCAAATAATACTAGAGTCAAATACCGCTTTTAAACATATCGAAGCATGCACAATCTATCCATTATGCACATATATCTACCACAAATCTAACAAAATCATGTTACAGTTACAATATTTATTTTAGCCTGTTAAGTCTCTCATATTATCACAATAATCATCTAACTTTCACAACAATCCCTCATAAACTACTAAAATCTACAAAAACAGCAAAGTGTTCATACTGTAGAATAAATATCCGTGTTGTTAGGGATACCATTATAACATTCTCGAAAGTATACATACACATTCTACTGAATGTGTATGTATCACTGGTGTTATAACACATAAGCTAAATGTTAAATCAAGTACGCCGCATACATTCAGGGTTTTATCATAGTTAATTCTTCTAAAGGAGACATGCTTATACGTTACAATATACCTTTACTTTTATGAATCTCTGTAGATGGAGTCAAAAATTTGATTGACGACAGAATTGGATTTACTCACAGTAAATAGTATATCATCAAAACTTTTAGCAAAAAAGACTTTAACTATGATTACAAAACAATAACAATAAAATATCAAAAGTGATACTATACATTATATATAATAAATCTTAACAAGTAACAAAAACACCTATCAAATAAACAAAAATTTCACAAGTGATAATACAAATATCACTAGTGATAATACATATATACAGTTCAACTTCAAATATCACTGGTGATACTACACGTCTGATACTTTTCACTCACACATTTCATCAAACACTTGATGTGCATCCATGTATACCAAGTGTTTTACTCAGAAACTCAACCAAATGTAAACACTAAAAAACATTACCAAAAGCATGTCACAATCGCAATAAAAATCACACCAAGACAAATTCATTTTTTTGTATCACATGTATATATATATTAATAAACAACTAAAATCAACAAAAAAACAAAAAAAACTTTCATAAACACTATCAAAAACAGAAATAAGAATAAAATCACAACAAATAGTTAATAAATAACAAAATAATGAATTGGAAGAGCCATACCTATTTTTTTTTCGGATTTGCTTTGGATTGCCTTGATTCGTTCATTTTTATGTGTTTTCTTTGATTTTAACGGTTAAAATTGGATGATTTGTGATGTTTTTGTTTTATTTTGAAGTTTTCACTTAGAGAGAGAAAGTGTTATCTATGTGTTTTTTTGTGTGATTAATATTTGTGAGAAATGACGTGTTTAGTGTGTGGGTTAGGGATAGAATGAAGAATTTACAATAGTAGTCCCTCCGTATTTTTCTTCATTAAGTTTTGTCTTTTTGATCCAACGGTGCATATCTGTTCCTTGGTATGCATCAATTTGATGGTAAGTAAAATAAAGGGACTCTGGAATACATAGATTACTAAAATTAATATATTTTTTTTAAATGAAAAGATTGTTCATGACATTGTGTACTTTAGAGTCCGAGTTATTGTGGGCAAATAATTCGCTACATTTTGGGGAACAAATCTGAATCACACAAATCTTTAAATTTAACGGACGAGATTTAAGGGAAAAAAAATGGAAGGACCTAAAGTGTAAAGAGAAAATTAGCAAAAGAGGCCAAAAATCTAAGTTGGTCAATTTTTTAGACACTTTTAGCATCATTTTCCTATTTTGGCCATGCTCAACTGATCAACTGCTTGACTCCAACCATTTATTGACACGTGTTCTTTTTATAATATTTTAAAGTGCAACTAATTGTTTATTGATTTAATTTGCTTTTATTAAATGTATAAAACACCCTTCTTCACCTCACCACCACACATATCTTATCCATCCTTAAAGATAGATCTGGATAAACACATAACACAAACAAACATGAATCTTACTCTCTTTTCTCTTTTTCTCTTTTTCATACACACTTTAGATCCGGCAACCACTGGCCAAATCAAACGACCACCACCCAATCGAGCAATGGATCTATTGGTTGTTAGTTGATGAACCGATGAAGGGTTTTTGGAACTTATAACCTGTTAATTGGAGGGTTTTTAGAACAAGGTGAAGTGGATGAGGCGTTGAATCACTAGGCGGAAATGAGCTTGATCTGTTCGTCATTCTAAAGCCAATGTTTTTACAGTCCATTCCAAGTGAACCTAACATTAAATACCCACATTTGGTGCATAAGCAGCTACACTCAACTAGACTTGTTCAAGCAATTAACGTCTCGTTAACATAACCTGAAGCTCAAAGGTCAAATCTCATACTTTTGTTTTACCAGCGTACACGGTGGACATTTATTTGCATAATAAGGGGGTTGCGTAAGCTTGGTGAATACAAGCAAGCGATTAAGCTTCTTGAAGGTATGAAGGATGACAGTGTTTTGCCGGATGTTAGTTCCTATTATCCTATTATACGTGGTCTTTGTAAGGCAAAAATAATTGAAGAAACTTGGGATCTATATGCTCAAATGGTGGAAAATGGAATAAAGCCGGATGTTATTACCTATGGAGCTCTATGTCTGTGTATAATAATTTAGCAAAAGATAAGGATGTGATTATGTATTTTAAAGAATTGATTACTCTGTTTTCTTTGCATTTTTTCTTTATAAAAAAGCCACAAGGATCATGTATATACAAGGGTATTCTTCTAATAATTGAGTTATCTTTTTAGTTTTTTTTGTATAAAGAAAATGGTTAGTTTGGTTACCTTTTTACTTTTTTTTATACAGAAAATGGTGTGGGTTTGGAGATGTTTGGCTGAGCAATTGAGCAATGGTGATTGAGCAGTGGTGGTCGAGGAGTTGAGCAGTGGTGGTTTAGCAGTTGAGCAATGGTGGGTGATGGTTTAGCAGTTGAGCAATGGTGGTCGAGAGCGGTGGTGGTGGTAGTGGTGGTGGACTGGTAAAGTGGTGAAGGTAGGTGGGTAATTAACAAAGAGAGATAACAAGGGTATATTTGTAATTTTGGAATAAAACAAAAAAATATCTTCACATAACCTTGTACTTGTAAGGAACATGTGTCAATAAATGAGTGGAGTCGAACAGTTGATCAGTTGAGCATGGCCAAAATGGGAAAAATATATTGAAAGTGACTACATAATGGACCAACCTTGGATTTTTGGCCTCTTTTTGTAATTTTCTCAAGTGTAAATTATCTCATTAACTAACCTCACTCACCATCTTTTTTCCCACCTTTCATTATCTTTCTCTTTCCACCCTATCTCAACCACTCACAAATATACACACACTTCACTCACTTTCACTCTCTAACTATAATCAAAACTTAACATAAAAATCAAAAATCAACAGTTATTAACCGTAGAAATCAAATAAAACACATAAAAATGAAGGAATCGAAGCATGCACAAACGGATTTGGGAAAAAAGGCTTCAAAATGAACCAATTGAAACTGCGAATGATGGTACAGTTTTCCGATCCATTATTTGATGTTATCTAACTATTTTTTGTGATTTTGTTCTTATTTATGTATTTTATTTGTGTTTTTTATGCTGTTTATGAAGATTTTTAAGTTTTTGTTCATTTTGGTTGTCTATTGTGGATCGTTGTGATAATACTTTAGTTTTGACTTTTATAGAAACGTTATTAGTGTATTTTACTAATTATTTTTTGATAAGTTGTGCTGATGTGATGATTTTTGTTATAATATGAGAGATTAGAGGTTATGAATAACATAACACAGGAGTATATGTAATCGTTAGAAAGCTCGTAGTCATAGTTATTTAATGTTATGTAGTATTTAGTTAAGTAACACCGTGGAGGATGGACGGGTCTTTACCCACTGTATGCCTGATCCACAGCCCGTCAGGTGGCGTTTTATGTAATGACTATAAATACTCTCTACCTCCCAAGGTAGAGAGTTGGAGCTCATAATAAGATTTTTCTTTCTCTCACTAAAGTTCCCAAACCTCTAACTTTCTCTCTCTAAAACTCATCTTATACACCTCTTGTGTTTATGTTATGATGTGTATGTGAAATCCAATATGTTACAAATGGTATCAAGAGCCATGGTTAGATCATCTCTTACATATCCTTGGATTTCTAGTGGTTTTTAGATGGTTTTTGAGTTTGAAAAAGTTTAGTGGTTTTTGCATCATTTGGTTCATTTCTTGTGTTAAAGTTTGAATTTTGGGTGTACTTTTGTGTTTAGGATCATTGTATGTGCTTGGGTTTTGATTTGGTAAGCTTGAATCACTGTGGTTGAGCTTGTTTTGGATTGAAAAGTGTGTTTTTAAACTTTTTCTTGGTAGCGACTTGGCTCTCGGAGTGAATTTCTTGGTAGCGACTTGCTTCAGTAAAAGGTAGCGAGTTGTAGTGAGTTTTGGTAGCGACTTGGTCATAGCGACTTGTCTCTTGAGACAAGCCGACAAAACAGATACATAGTGGATTCTCCACTACAGGTAGCGACTTGGTAAGGTAGCGACTTGCTTTCAATTTTGATAGCGACTTGTTCTTTAAGTTTCTTAGCGACTTGGTGGTAGCGATTTGGACCTTAGCGAGTTGCTATTCAACGACTTGACGTCTTAGCGATTTGGTGCATAGCGAATTGCTGTCAAAATTCGTAGCGATTTGGAACTTAGCGACTTGTCTTCTAATTGGTTAGCGACTTGGGCTTAGCGACTTGGTTCAAGAACTCTAAGCGACTTGTTGACTTTTCCCGACAAAACTTCAAACGGCTATAACTTTTGAACCGTAACTCCGTTTTCAGCGTTCTACCCATCAAAACGACCGTGAGAACGAGGAGAATGGCACGCCGAATAAACTAAGTTGATTCGGGTCAACCTTCGAGGCCTAAATCCGCTTCGAACAGAAGTTATTAAGGTTTTTATGTTTTTAGACCAAAATTTCTCCGTAAAAACGAGTATAAACCAATCCAAATCTCAACCAAACAACATCTCTGCTAATCCTACAAACAATCATAAGTCCTAACACACAATTGTCTATCACTGTGACAATTCATCAGTCTTCTTAACTCGTTCCATTGGTCATTGCTTAACGGTTTGGTCTTGATTTTAGTAAAATCCCACGCAAGATTCTATTTCTCGGTTTAAATCATAGACTTGTAAAATCCCGTGGATTCATCAACATCATGTCTTACACTCCTGATTCAGTGATTTCAGAAGTACTCAAACTGTATGATGTTGTAGACAACCATGAGAATATTAGCTATATTGAGCGGTTACAGATGATGGAATCAATCAATGATGATTTGAGTTCTTCATGCTCTGAGTCCATTGAGAAAGATTTGCATTGCCTACAGAATGCCATGCAAAGGAAAGCAGACATTGAACCTTATCAACAACTTCACTCTCACCTCATGTTACTTCTACTCACATCAATGAAACGAACATGTATTGCCCTCTTCCGTCAAGACTTATCCACATTAACATGAACTTTGCTGTTAAACCTAGAGCAATTGGAGCTACAAATTGACAAAGAGAAGGTTCAAAAAGATAGTTCCAGTGCTGCACTTCATGTGATCCACAAACAATTTCAGTTCATCAATGGGGAATATTCATCAGATTATGATCAAGACTTGACTGAAATATCTTTCAAGAGACACACTGGAATGGAAATTAGCATGTTCATTGAGACACTTATTCATCTCATACATAATGTGGAGAAGTATATTGAGGAAGTTACTCAGAAAGATGAAAAAGTGGACGTGTGTCTGGTGCAGTTAAGAGATTGTTGTGATGAGTTGGGTAATGTAACAGTTGAAAGATCGGATGTTCTGAATGCGAATAACAGAGACAACAAAGAATGATACAACAAATTGTTCAGTAACTCATGACAGACAAGATGTGGATACGATGTCGAGAGGTGAATGAATGTTTGGTGAATGAATGTCAAGTGCAATCAAGAGACTGTAGTGTTGAGATGGGTAAAGCATCGGATGATGGATCGAGTTGATACTGAACACATAGGCTCAGAGGCAGATAAGCTTGAAACAGCCAGTAGTTCAGTGACTCTTGTTACACATGATGAGGATGCAAATATCACACAGATAAATGAACAGGTGTCATGTGATGAGGTACCCTTAACTGTTCAACATAGTGCATCTTCTAATGTACCTAAACATACTGATCTTAATTCTGAACATGATTCTGATAAATGTTCCTTGGTTGAGGCTGAGTCTGAGATTAAGTGTTTCAAAACAAAAGATATGGTTGATAAAAAGGCTTTTGATGAACTTTTAAACAAATTCTCAAATCTTGAAAAATATTGCATTTCACTTGAAATTGCGATACAAAGTAAAGAATAAAGTTTTCAACTTAACAAACCATGTAAAAATCCGGAACTTCCTGAATTTCATGAACTTTTTGAAATTAACACTTTGAAAGCTCAGCTTCAAGACAAAGACTCAACCATTTACAATCTGAAGAAACATATTTCTGTCTTGAATGTGAAAAGTAATTTAGTCATGAATACACAAGACACTGATGCTACTATAACAAGAAATAATGAACTGTCAATTTATGTGGCTAAATTACTAAAGGAAAATGAGTCTTTGAGAAAGCATCACATAGAACTAAGTGACTCTGTCAAAGAAGCTAGAACTAAGTCAATGGAACAAACAAACCGTTTGATAGCTAAAATTGATGAACTCAAAGCTCAACTTCTGGAAAAGAGTTTCGCCATTGTTTCCTTAAAGAATGAGCTTAGAAAAACCGTAGGGAAAAGTGTGAACACTAAGTTTACAAAACCATCAACCTTGGGGAAGCCAGTTATCTCACTAGAGACCGGTCAGGTTGTTAGACTCTGCATTTAAATCTGAAAGAACAAAATTTTCAAAAACACGGTTTGCCTCCCAAGTTGATGTGAAACAAGTTTTGTCAAAACCAGTCACTTCACCTCATATGCCTTGGAAAATTGATATGAATGACTTGTATAAGAACTCTTATCTAGAAATGGCTAGAAAGAAGGCACAAATTCAAAAGGATGGAATTTTAGGTGCTAGACCTAGGGTGAGGAATTCTACGAGATTTCAAAGCACTGCTAGTAGTTTTAAACCATTACCTAGGAACACTCAACTAAAGACTAGGGATTGGATTGTATCTAATAGTAGTTGCGTTTCGAATAAAGCTATTCCCATAGCAGATCACTCTAAGAACTCTAGATCATTTTCTGAATCCAAACAAGTTGTTTGCTCAAATTGTCTGAAATGCATCTTTAAGGCAAATCATGATAATTGTGTTTCAAAATCCCTAAAGAAGGTAAATGCTCATACAAAGGTTCAACCTGTTAAGTCTAGGATTTTCACTAAGTCATCTACTGTGCATACAAAGCAAAACAAACCAAAATCTTTGCCTAGATGGATACCAACTGCTAAATCTGTGGAAACTAGGAATAAGGATAAGTCTTTCACTATGCATAAGAAGCCTAACAATCCTAGACCTTGCCATAAGTGGATACCGTCTGGTAGAATGTTTAAGGATCTTTGGACTTAGGTGGATACCTACAGGAAAGATGTTTACCAATGGCATTCTCAATGTTGACCGTGAAACCCCAAAGGGTTTGGATTCTGATGTCACTAACCAAAATATATGCAATCAAGTTTGTAATATTAGTGCAGGTAGTCCTTACTCGATTCAGAACACTTCGATCCTTCAATACATGGACTGGCTTAAAGTATGGATAACAAAAGGATTGATATCTCATAACTCACGGGTTCAAGTTACTCAACATTAATATTCAATCGGCTATGACGTCTGTTCACATCAGTTCAGGCCTCGTTCTTCAACATTATGGTGTCTGCAGATAACACTTGAGCCCGGTTCCTCAAAGAAAAGAAAAGTGTACGCGTCGGTCGCTTTATCTTGAAGAAATCTTCATGTTTATGACCATTCTCATCGACATTCTTCATCAACAAGCTTCGTGTTTCTCCTATGCTTATTCAGTCATCAATTGGATCTACGTTCATTGGTGTATATTCTTATTCACTTGCTAAATCAAAAATGGCAACTTCGGATGCAATTTTTGAGGGGGAGAAGAGTGAATATACTAAATGATGATGGATGTTTGATTAATGGTCATACGACTTAATGTTTGATGAATCTCCTCCAACGCCTAATGTTTCACTCACTAAGGATAAATGGGATTTATTGTTTGGGATTCATTGTTTCAAGATATGTTTGATGAGTATTTCGAACCGCTAGCGAATGTTGATCATCTAAGAAGTACAACTCAGACTACTCAAGAAACCCAATCTCCAGTTATTCCTCTAGGCGTTGATATTGACTATCATAATATTGCAGTTACACTCATGAATAATGATCCGCTCTTTGGTATTCCGTTACAAAATCTTCACGGATTATTGTTCATGAATAATGATCCGCTCTTTGGTATTCCTTTGCCAAATCTTCACGGATTATTGTTCCTCTCGATGTGCACGCTATAAATCAACCACATGAACTTAAAGGAAAATGTCTACCTCATCCGCTCGAAGACATTATTGGTGAATCTTTCAGATCAGTCTCTACATATATACTTTTAGGAAGAATGCATCGATGTTGAGGAAGCATTTGTTCCGGTTCATTTAGTGGGTCAATGTACATCCGATTGTATGTTTATTCACGTGTTGGGCATTTGACATAAGTTGATTACTTCAGAGTTAATCATTTATCACTTATTTGAGATTAAAGTTGACTTTCTACAAAGGCGTGTTCTTATTTGATAACTTGCTTGGGCTTAAGAATTTGAGTTGAAGACTTGGTTTATCTAGTTACCAGCTATCGGGGTGGATGGTTGAAGACCTGGTTAACTATCACTATTAGGATTACGTTGCTTTACTTTCGATTGTCACATGCGGATGACGATGTGGATAATCTCAAGAGGTGTTAATGTCTCATACTTTGTTTGAGTATTGAGTATTTAGAGATTTGCTAGAAGCATAGATTCTCGACACCGTTCTTCCATCATTAAGTGCTAGCTTAAGATACAAATGCGGGGAATTCGACTTGAGTTTCAAGTTTGGTATATCGGGTTTTCTTCAACAGTGGTCATTTTAAATTGTCTACATATGGGTTGATAAAGATAGTCAGAGAGAGTTTCTGTAGCAGTTGATTCTCACAGGATTCATTTGGCCTATTTGAGTTCTTCTCACAAGATTTCAAGCTTATGGGTATATTATGTTTCTTTGATTCGAGGTATCAAAACCGCAAGGGGAAGGAGACATATATCTAAAAGCACAACGAGTACACATGATGAACTTAACACTTCTACCTGATTAAAGTTATCCCGGAAAGACAATGGTCATAACCGTAGAGAAACTCAGTGTTTAACTCGTAGCCTTTGGTGTATTATTCCAACTATTTGGGGGAAGGATATATGTCACACCCCCAAAATATCGTAGCGGAACGATGGTGTCATTGGGGTATGACGTCATAGCACAAAGTATGGATACAGAAAACGACCTCTATAATGAGACGTTTTGAAAAGTTTACCATTCGATTACTTAGGTTAAAGTTTACACCACAAGAAATCACAAAGTTTGGTAATACATAAAGAGTTTACAAAACATGTCGAATGGTAATTGTTAAAAGCACAAGACTCCAATGTATGCCATGTGACTCAAAAGCTCCATGAAATGCTATCGCCTTACGACCTGAGATAAACATGCTAAAAAGTGTCAACACAAAGGTTGGTGAGTTCATAAGTTTGTGTTAAAAATGATTTGAAATACTTAGAGAAAAGTTCACACAGCAAAGGCATTGTGAATCCACTTAGTTCCAAGTTCCGCCCATACAAAACTTGCAACACATTGTTGTTCACAACCCATTGCCTAAAATAGAATGACAATCATGAATATGCGCAATAAGGTAGTTAAAAGTATAAATGTCACCACAAGGGGTCTTCCAACAACTCGTGTTGGGATGTTCCTCCAACGCTCACGTTGGGATGTATCCATAAAAATGGCCTTCCAACATATAAATGATGGGATGTTTGTAAATTAATAGCCTTCCAACAACTTAATTTGGAGCCACTAATTCTTGTATGTTTGTAAATTAATAGCCTTCCAACAACTTAATTTGGAGCCATTAATTCTTGTATGTTTGTAAATTAATAGCCTTCCAACAACTTAATTTGGAGCCACTAATTCTTGTATGTTTGTTCCAAATATGCATATGAAATCAAGTATAAACCAATCAAGTATATAACGCAATCAAGTGTAAAGTATAAGTAATGTTGTTTGGCAAAAGAGTTTAAATGTTTGGATAAATAAGCATATATCTCGCCCCAAATAGTTTATAGGAATTTAAATGAGTAAAAGCGGGGTATGAACTCACGGTAGTATGTAAAAGTTTAGAGTACTTGTGAAAGTAAATGAAAATAGTTTGAGCATGTATCTCCCCCAAAAGTAATTGAAAATGTATAAAAGTAGGGGCTATGAAACTCACCTGGTGTGATTGATATGCTAACAAAATGAAGTGCAAGAAAATGAGGCTCGGAAACTATCCGCGACCTAAAATGAATGATATGATACTTAATGAGTTATGATGTAATGTTATGCATGCATTTCGTATGTTATTTATACCATTTGTGAGTTTTGAAAATAATACTCTTCGTCGAAAAATACTCTTTTGACGTCTTGACCATTCTTAAATTACTTTACAAGTATTTACGTCAAAATGTCATCCTACAATAGTTTATTAATGATTTATCATGAAATTATAACTTTTAAATTCGTAAAATAATGTCATAGGAAATTTCATGAAAGTGACAAAAATGGCCTCGAAAAGCTTGTCGTAAAATGGTGTACGTCGAACGTTAGGAAACGAATTCAATGGTTTTGGAAAGCTTGTATCATAATCTCGAAGTTTTAGTACATGAGTTTTCGTCATAAAGGTCTCGAACATAAAGATAATAGAGGTTAAATATGGTGGTTTTGTCCAAATGTAGTTTAAAAAGTGAGTTTCGGCAAAGTTTAAGCAACCGTAAATAATTTATTACAACTCCGCTATACAAACGGTTGGTCATTTTGAAAAATATGCTTGGTGATCTAAATTTTATTAGAAGACATCTCGTTACAAAAAGTTCTACGTCAACGTTAAAAATAGCCTTCAATATGGTCGTTTTGTTTACCGTAACACTTGTCTCGTAAAAATAATATAGTTTTTCTAAAAAAATATAGTTACGGCAATTTTATGAAAACGTGTATATTTTAGTCGTTACAAATCCGTTTTCTACACTATTATCGTCCTTAGCTTACGTATCAAAGTATACTAATATATTTTTGATAAGTCGAAATAATTTATAAAGCTTAAGACTCGTTTTTTGACTCGTACAAAATAAAAACAGTTTGCTGAAATTTCAGGAAATATATATTTCGTCGTCAAACTTGAAAAATTCATAACTTCTTCGTTATAACTCCGTTTTAATCCGTTCAAGCGGCCACAGATTCG
>OU343217.1:220904994-220952979 GCA_910596185.1 Chrysanthemum makinoi
GAATGGATAAGCGGATAATTGGGATCCTATGCAAGAATGGGTTCCACTGGTTAGAAATAGCAGTGATTGGAACACCCACATCGGGAGGTAGAAACAATGGACTCATTAGAAATAGATGTAGTGCTAGTGTCCGTATTTGACCTATTCAAAGTATGTCAACTTCTTAAGGGAATAGTTCTACCAGTAGGCATCCATTTTCTAGTGGGCATTGATTTAGCAACTTTAGGGCTAAGCTCATTAATCTTCTGACCAGGGTATCCATTGATAACCTATTACTAAATTTCCTTCGTGGGTTTCCACTTTGTTTTCTAACTTTCTTTCGCCTTTGCCTTTTAGCCTTCTTAGCTTGAATTCTAACATTAACAGTTTTATCAGGGCATTTGACAGCATTAGACAAACATTCACACCACATTCATGATTAGTAACAAAAATCAAACAGTCATCATTACATGGTTTGCGAATAGTAGCATAATTGAATTAATTACGATGCGGCTTATATCTAATACTAGAATCAACACGATTCGTTTTATTCAACTCAAACTTAATATTCCTAGGGTGATCTTCTACTCTCTTCCAATGCACATTCTTAGCTTGCGAGGTCCTATGTTGCTTGGTATTGCACGGAGGCTTTGACCGCTTGCTTTAATGTCACGATTACTTACTTACTCTGTAGAGGGAATTATGGGAACATTAGTTGGTTGATCTACTTTTTGCATTCTGAACTAGACGTGCAAGGATCTGAACTACTTGAAGGCACATTAGTGTTCACTTTCTTAAAACTGGGCATAGAATGATTTGAATGCTTGGCACTAGGCATAGAAGGCATCCAGACTTTTTCCTTCGCACCTAAGGATTTAGGACATGTTGCAATTAAACATTCTAGCAACTCCTGAGATCGTTTGGCCTGAATGCAAGCAAACCTAATTTCTCTATCAAGAGGTTTGTTAATGAAATCCTCTTCTACAATCTCACGGAGACATTCTAGGCTATCCTTAAGGTGAGCACAATAGTTATGAAACACTGGTTCATTATTCCTAAGATGAGGAGGAATGTATTTAACATCCAGTATATTTGCGATCGAGGATGACTTTGATGCAACATTCTCATTAAAACAAGTGGAGTTTCCCTCTTTCGACTCCTAGATTCTCAATTTCTTTTTGTAAAGACTTTATTTTTTTGTTGTTTTTGTCACGAGTGACTTTCATTGAATCATATAACTCTTTAAAGTGTCGTTTAACTTTTTCATTTTCTTCTAGAAACTCTCGTTTTCCTTTTGTAAAGCATTAACCAAGTTTTGAAGATGAAAAGTTTGAGAATACTCGAGAATCTAAAGGAGGAGGCATTTGGGAGCCAGTCACATTGTTCTTTTCACCCTTCAATTGAGAGATTTGGGCTTTAAACTTTTCGATCGTGTACAATGAGCTCGAATCATTTCATCCGTTTGCTAATTTCAAAAGCTGCATCAAATTCGGGGAGCATCAAGGATGTCTTGATATTTGAGGTTTTAACATTTTCTTTCAGATGTTGATATTTTAATTGCAAAGCAAGATGCTCAACTTCTAATTTAGAAAACTGTTTCACCAAGTTATCATGATCATCCTGTTCAACTTTATCATGCAGTTTAGAGTTATTTTTTCAAGCTCAATGACACGATCATGGGAGACTTTCAGAATTCATGAAATTGAGAAGCATTAATGGAACAATTCGTAGCGATTAAAAACACATCTTGAGTAATACATTGAGAAATAAGATTCTCATTCAAGGTATGCAAGTTCTTCCTCTCAATCTCATTATATTTTAATTCTCGCTCATAGTCACTAACCTCAACAATCATCGCATCAAATTCCTTTTCCATTTCTTTAATATCTAAGTCCATCCCTTTTTAAGACTCTCAAATTGATCTTTTAGTTGTTTAAAGAAAGGCATGACCTCAGTTAAATAGCATTCTTTAGTTTGCTCAAAACCTCTTTCCCTTCAGTTATCGGTGGGTGTGATCCTTTTCTTACAAGTTTTCTCAAAATCAACAAATAATTGAAAGATAACATATTGATTGATTAAGGTCTTGCTTTTAGTGGCAATAGTTCTAGGAACTAAATGCAGTGGTGTATTAGGAGGATACAGTCGTCGAAAGCATTTTCTAAGGGAAGGGTTTGTTATAACAAGATTCTCTGCTTTTTGCTTATCTAAATCCTTTTCGAACACTTGTTGGTGTTAACAACGTTTGAGGCTTAAACTTGTTCAAGGAAATCCAATTTTCCTTTTGTAATCATGGGGTTTGATCGTTATATTATTCTCTTTACATTCAGGATCTTCTAGCTTCTTATTCATTTTCTCCCTAGATGCATCATCTAATTTTCTATCTTCCTCAGTGCACTCAACGCAACTAGGTTTCTGTCTAGGCTTAAGGATTTCATTGCCATCATAATTACCTTATGTGTGCTCTAGCCTTTTAATGACCTCTGGATTTGGTTCCTCAACAAGGGGAATACTATGCTTATCGCTTAAAACTTTATGCTTAGTGATCAAGTGGCTGATCTGAATGGTATTCCCTTGTACGTACAACTTATTTTCAAGCTTGTTTTTCAAAGTTTTTAGATTGGAAAAATCATTCAAAAGTTTTGATTCCTTAGCATTGAATTCTTGCTTAAGCATTTTAACATTTTCTTGAAGTTCTTGTTTTGCTTAGCAGTTTTAGAAAGCTTTTCTTGTAAGGAGTTTAACTCTTGTTTTAAGACTTCTTCTCTAAAGTTACTTTTTCTAATAATTGTACGCATTTGGTCATCCATTTCCTGCTCACGGGTGGTCAACTCAAACTTTGCACGTTGTTCATAAATAGCAACTTGTTCTTTATAGGCATTTAGTTCAGAGGTAACAGAATCATGGGGCACATGCGTGTATTCATCAAAACACATAGTCATCATTGCTGCGAAGATGCATTACTTGGTACAACCTCACTTTCACTTTGCTTCACATATTGATCATATGGGACAATATTGCTATTACCCTCATCAATATCGATTCATAAGTTTCAAGATTTTGTACTTTATTATGCATCTTTTGCCCATCAACATCATCATATAGTTTTAATACCTCATAAATGATTTTGTCTTTGGATGGACCAGCATGTTGTGGTGGAGAAACCTTTGGAGACACCATAGGTGAGATGCTAGCCATGAAAATGTTTTGGGCAGTAGGTTCATCATCGACATCAGAGTCAAATGCATCACAGTCAGCAACTTGAAATGCATTTGATGATTATGACCTATCTCTGAATTGGCTGTTCATCAACATCAGCATCAGGTTCGGGCATTTCCTCAGCAGGAACAACAACTCCTCTTCATCCAAAGCGCTCCATTATCCGAGCTTGCACAAGCAACATCTTGTCTGAAGTATTCGCATTTGAGGGCGTTTTGGAGATGTGCAGTTCCTAGCAATATGTCCCTCACCACCACAGTTGTAGCACTTAATTGGATTTGCTTGACCTTGATTCCCATTCCTTCCCTATTCGATTTACCATATCCTCTACCAACTCCTCCTCTTCCCTGTTCATACTGCCTTTCTTGAACTGTTTGCACCATAACCTTCCCATCTCTGCAGTTGCTTGATTGTGTGGATTGGATGCTGTTCTGAGGTTATTGTTGGTGTGTGTGGAAGAGAGTTCATGTTTTGACTGACCATGAGAGACAGTTGATTGATGAATTTTTCCATGAATGTGTTTGGAGTGCAGGCTTATATCTTTGGATCGGGATGAGTTTGTAATTACCATCACCCATGGGAATGACTTGAGAAGCTTTGGTAGTAATACCAACATTTGTGTAAAAGGCTGTTGAGTCATTTGAGGAACTTGTTTCTCCCTGGTTGGTTTTGAACTGTTCTAGAATCCTTTTCTCAAAGATAGCATGTCTCTCATCGTGCGGAAGGAATGCATACAGTTGCTCATAGTTGGTGTTCTTCAATCCTTTGGTTAGCTTCACAGAGGTGACAAACTTGTGCCATTCGGGATTCATGTTGTTCACAAACTTTGAGTTCAGCTGAATGTTTGGCATAGTCATTCTGATATTCCTCAAATCATTTACAAGCTTGGAATCTGTAGTACTCATAGATACTCTCATCGGGTTTCATCTTGAAGTGCTCAAACTCATCATACAGTTGTGATTCTCTGTCTTCCGGTTAATTGAGCACGAGAGAAGCATCTTGACATTATCCCAAACTGCCTTGGCTTCGGTGTTGTGATTGATAAGCTTGTAGATATCTTTTGGAAGTCCTTGAAGTATAATGTTAGAAGCCACGATATCAGCATCGAACCTCTTTTCTCCTTATCATTGAGTTCATCATACGTCTTTGGTCTATCTATTCCATAGATCATTTTCCATCTGCTTGTATCAATTAAGTCTCTTGTAGTCTCAATCTGATAAGGTCCTTCATCAATAGACTTGAGAATGTTGACTCCATTTTCCTTTCCAAGGCAATACTCGATTCGTTGTGCCCAAGAGTCGTAGTCGGTTCTGTCAAGCATGGGTGGACGAGTATCTGAACGGTTGCTTGAACATCCTCGACAACAGTGGAGATGATTGTAGGTGCGTTGGTAGACATGATTAAAGATTACGGGATTTTATAACTCAATGATTAAACCGGGAAATAGATTCTTTCACGGGGTTTTACTAAATCAAGAGAAAACCGTATTACAAACAAAAATTCAACAAAGTAAGCTAGAAACCTTGAACCAAGTCGCTAAGCAACAAGTTGCTAAGTATTATGAAATCAAGTCGCTATAATGCCAAGTCGCTAAGACACAGACAAGTTGCTAAAGAACAACTCGCTAAGATCCAAGTAAGCTAACACCAGTCGCTAGAATCGTCAAGTAAGCTAAATAGCAACTCGCTAAGGTCCAAGTCGCTAACACCAAGTCGCTAAGAAACTTAAGACAACAAGTCGCTAACAAATTGAAAGCAAGTCGCTACCTTCACCAAGTCGCTACCCGTAGTGGAGAATCCACTAAGTGTACTGTTTGTCGGCTTGTCTCAAAAGACAAGTCGCTAGGACCAAGTTGCTACCAAAAAGCACTACAACTCGCTACTTTTTACTGAAGCAAATCGCTAAGATGAAATTCACTACGAGAACAAAGTAAGCTACCAAGAAAAACTTCAAAAACACACTTTTCAATCCAAAACAAGCTCAACCACAGTGATTCAAGCTTACCAAATCAAAACCCAAGCACTTACAATGATTCTAAACACAAAAGTACACCCAAAATTCAAACTTTAACACTAGAAATGATCCAAATGATGCAAAAACCACTAAACTTTTTCAAACTCAAAAACCTCCTAAAAACCACTAGAAATCCAAGGATATGTAAGAGATGATCTAACCATGGTTCTTGATACCATTTGTAACATATTGGATTTTACAAACACACTAGATCATAACCACAAGTAAGCGTATAATATGGTTTTAGAGAGAGAAAGTTAGAGGTTGGGAACTTTAGTGAGAGAAAGAAAAATATTATTATGAGCTCCAACTCTCTACCTTGGGAGGTAGAGAGTATTTATAGTTCTTACATAAATCGCCACCTACGGGGTTGTGGATCAGGCATCAGATGGGTAAAGCGTCCAGTCCTCCACGGTGTTACTTACAAACTAAATACTACTTAACTTATAATAATCTACGACTACGAGCTTTCTAACGATTACATATACTTGAGGTGACCGACTCTTTAATAACTGGATTTACTAAATCTTAACACTTCTCGTGTATCTCTTCTTTCTCCTCAACTTTGATGTTGCCGCTTATTAAAGCAAATGAAACATAATTATTTTCTCGCCTTGATCTATCTTTTGCCCATTCCTTATCTAAAACTCTCGTCTTAAACTTCTCTCACAATTTCTGCCTTAGAATCCTTTGTCACAATCTAACTTAAAACAAGTAAAATAACAAGTGACAAAAATGATACACTAAAAACCAAACACTCAAAGCTATCCTATCTTCTCGGATCCTTTCATCACAACGGACAGTATCCTTTGTAAAAAGGATCCGGTGGAACCAGCACATCAGACACCAGTTTAACGATTTTAAATATCACAGACAACCTCCCTTTCCCTCTCTTCATTCCAAAAATGACCAAAATATTATATTCTCTCATCCTAGGGTTTCATCTTTCTCAATCCCAGTATCCTAAACATCTTCATAAGTATTTACACTCATCCCTGTAATTTCTTCTTATTTGATTCTAGGGTTTATGTTTTAAAAAAATGAGACAAATGGGTTTATGTTAAATGAATCATTTCATTACCGCTATACATTGTTGTTTTCTGGCATATACATCTAGTAAATATAAAAGCAAATTAGAGAGGAAACTATGTTTCCTCGACAAAAGCAAATAGAGGAAAAAACCTAAGTATGCATGACATTCATGTTGTCCAAATATATACTTTTTAAGATTTTGCCGCAACGTGCATCATACTTGTTTGTTACGTTAAGCTAATGTATCGTTTATGAGTGTTGATTGGCACACTCGTTTTTATCCACACACTCTAATGTACAATTTTCAAAATCTCATGTAATAAATGTACAACTGTTTTAAAAGATTTAGGTGTACAAATAAAAAAAAAAGCGTGTGCAAATCATTAGTCATCGTTTATTGTCAAAGAAAAATGATTGGGATCTTAAAATATGTGACTAATGTGTGGTAATAGACGTGGCAATAAATTATTGGTTTGTGAACAAGTGGGTCCCCCTGCTATCCCCAATAGGATGCTAACACATATGTTTAGGCATATTATTAGGCATACGAGTTAGGCATCCCAATCAATGCTCTTTGTCAAAAAGGTCAACATGATAATACATATCATTTACGTATGAAAGACAAAAACGATCCAAAATTCTATGTTAAAGAATCAAAATCAAGAGAAACCAAAGTAGTCAAACACGGACAATGGTCATCAGAAATACAAGTGGTAAGACATGTATATAATTCAACTCCAACACTTTTTATGCCATGTACTTTCAATGCGTAGCTAAGCTAACAGATGCCATGTACAAAAGCTTACTAAGCATGGTGATAAAAGATATATTATAGAAACTATTAGAACAAAAAAACATGGTACTTAAATGACAAGCTTCAATTATAACAAATACTTACAACATGAAGTTAAATTAAAGTTAAGAATTTTCTGTTGAAAATGAATTTTAAGGTCTCAAAAATTTGAAAGGGTGTGCTTTTTGAGGCCCTTAAAAATGAGTTAGCGAAATGCATTTTTTGAGTATCCGTGGTTTGGCCAAAGTTGCAGATTTAGTCCTCAAAACTTTGAAAAGTGCACTAAAGGTCCCATTTTAAGTTTCGTTTGCGTTTGGTCCACAACCAAAAGTTAAATGACTAAAATACCCTTATCTATCTTCCCTTTAATTTCTAATTACTTTTTTTTTCTTTTTATTTATTCATCAAATACCAAAATCATGAACAAGAACCCAGATAAATCCATAAATCCATAAAAAAGCACCCACTTTTTCTTTTTATTGGGTTCTTGTTTTGTGATCTTTATTGTTTGGATGAATAAATAAGAAAAAATAGTAAAAGAGTAAAGGGAAAAGAAAAAAATAAATATGAGACAGTGTTTAATACTGGCGAGGAGATTAAGTATGAAGCAACTTGAAAATGAAGGACCTTATAAACTTTTCAAAATTTTCGAGAGAACTTGAAAATCACAATTTATATATTTGAGACCAAAAATGCAATTAACTCAAAAATTGAGGTACTGGTGAAAGTTGTGTTCCATTTTATTGGATCATTTACAGTTGTGCTTCATTTTGAAATATAATTTTCTTTCAGATTTTTCTGTTTATATCAATGTGAGCCGTAAAGGAGGAACGGCTAATAACATCATATACAGCTATTAGAGACAATTGCCTACTAGCCGTAAGTGGTAGTCCTTTCCTTACGACAATTAAGGGATTCGTCCAATTAGTAATTTATTAAGTAATCAAATTTTCAAAGGAGCTAAAACTTAACGAAATTGAAATAAAGGCATGTTATCCCATGATATAATAATGGAATTCAGTTGTAAACTTGGGTTTTGGTTGGGAAGACAGGATGGCATGCCTAGAAAAATGATCCAAGAGATCATAAGGTGCTCTTTAAAAATCAATTCAGAAACAACATCAACCTTAAAGTTAGCCTGGATATATATATGCAGAAATCAATCAAGTATGCAAAAAATGGAATAGATCAAGCAATAACAGTGTGAACAGGATCAGATACAGCCGCAAACATCAGATTGTGGAATCTAAAAGCAATGTACCATAGACCTAGGAGCATTAAAAAATTAAGCAGCAAAATCGCAAGTTTATAGCGTTCATTTAAAATAATAGCTAGTAAAGAATCCTAGGCATTCAACGTCTTTTCACCACAGGAAGGGATCTTGGTTCTGTTAATTCCAATGGAATATTAGATTTTCCTTTTAAGGTAATAAAATTGGGAGATATTATGAAATTCAATTCCTAGAAAGTTCTCTAACTATTCATAAAAAATGGTCACAGAAAAGCCTATTATACCAAAGTTAAAAGAACCAAACATGCCCTAGGGGTCTTGTCTTGTGTCCAATAACCATATCTGATAAAATAAATACTTTGTAAACTAACACCGATAATAGTACATGTTTTCTCTAGACGCATAAGATAATGGGTCCAAAAAAACACAGGCCCGTCCTAAATGACAAACCTTAAATAACATGGGTGCATTCCATACAACTTAAAAAGTGATATATATTAACGGATAATGTCAACAAGAACTAAGGTATCATCGATAAATACTAATTTTCATATCCAACACAAGATCTTGAGCTATTGGAATTGTGTTTCCCAAACAAAATCCTACATGTAATACAGCGCCATGGACTAAGAACTTGACCCATCCCAACCTAATCTATATATGAAATAAAAAAGGACAATTCATCGTCAATAGCCCATAGAAATCTAATATGGTCTTAATCAATAACCAACTCTACAATGACATATAACTATACAGTAAAAATCCATCAGAGAAATATGAGCAAGTAGGCTCCAGTGACAGTTTTTATTTTAAAGTTTTATAAGCATATCATTTATCTTAGCTTTATAATCTTACTAATCCAAAATGCAAATGGACTGGTAACTGCAGGCAACAAAGAACCACAAATGAAAGATTATCAAGCAACCAGATATAAAAGTTTATCTTCTAATTACAGAATTAGTTTCCAAATTAAGAAACTACTACAGGCCGAGTGTATTCCCATAAAAATATCCAAAACAATTTATATTAAAAAGAAAAAAAATTGACTAGCAACTACTATGTTAACATCATCCGAAGTAATTCATCAAGACAAATTTCTGCTCAAATAAGACAGGCCAGAGATGATATTCCATTTAAATTAGAGTCCACCCTTTTTGTGGACATATCTGCGTTTTAACTGACCTGGCTTGATGGAACCGCTTGTAGAAGCAAAGATCGGGCAATAGGAGAGTCCGGATTTCAAGCAAGGCTGGTGGGTGGGCCTATTATCATGGTTTATGGAGCTTGAAGCCAAATACTCTTTGAGTGTAGCTTTGTGTTGCCTTTTGTGGCTTCAGATGGCCATAAGTCATTAAGAACAAGTGTGGGAAGGTGGTGCCAAAATAAAAGCCATCAATATCTATGGGAAGTCAAGGAAAAGAAGTGTCACACTCACATAAAGCTCTACGTATGGAGAGTAGCAGCGGCTGGAAGCTAGTAGTACCAACTATTATTTAACATAGAATAATCACAAAGATTAAAGAAATGACTCAAAGCAAGAGGTTGTGGTCATCACTAAGAATAATGCAATCTATAATTAATGCTCATGGACAAGGCACAACTAGAGGTGGCAAAATGTGCCCAAAGCAAAAGAGGGATAAATGGGCAAATTTTTAAAAGATTTGGGCACATTTAGCATCATTTTTTTTAAATGGGCACATATAGCCCATTGAAAACTTAAATGGGCACTAACGAGCACATTTTTTTTCTCAATTGTTGAACATTACGATCATTTTAAAGAAAAATTTTTTTATATAATATATTTAAGTTTTTTAATATAAATAAGATATTACGTTTAAGGAATTTATTTCGTCGTTTTAGGTCTTTTATTAAGCGATTTGTATAACATGTGCCCGTTTGGCCCGTGCCCGTTTAAGCCCTTGCCCATTCTAGCCCGTGCCCGCCCGGCCCGCCCGTTTTGCCACCTCTACCGCACAACATATATATTATCAGATAGAAGCAATTTGTATACAATCAGATTACCGCATTATGTATTTTTCTATGTTTTAGAAAAAATGAATTAACGCAAAAGTATGGGTGCATGTCTTAAATATGGTAGGTAGTGACATATATCCTCAGAAAATGAAAAAGCTAACAGCGTTGTGTATTTTCTAAGAAAACCCTTCACATCCGGTGGTAAAAAGTTTGTGTCCTGCCTACCAACACAACCTTCAAAAGCACTACCCAGCACCTATCTACGTTATACGTAGTATGCATCTTATTCCCAAATGGTTCCAGGTTTTTCGTTTTTGAATATAAGAGAAAAAACGACCAAACATATCTGTGTTTGCAGAGTATAGGGTATTTTAGATTGTTTCCAGGTACAAAGGTTAGACATCTGAGTGTTGGGTGCAACGATGATCAACGTAACTACGCAAGTCACTCCAAAATATGCAGTCTAGTTATGTATAAACCATAATATAATAAGGTGATAATAAGCAGTTAAGCACAAAGATATGTAATGTGAGGATACTGCCTTGGTATTTGGATCGAGGGTAGTAGATGTCTTCACACTTGGGACAGTATATTTTCACGGTACTTGGCGTGGTATGTCAGATTGGCCAACTGGAAGACAAGGTTGTCCGCAGCAATAAACTCTTGGACATCGTCCAAAGTCATAGTTTTTGTACTTCTCCAACTGAGGAATTCCAGTAAAGGATCTTTACACTTTTGAATCATAAAATAAGAAATAAAAGCAGGAATAGTTATTATACCATTGCGGACATTCCCTTGGTTGTCAATATGTATCGGACATGTATTAAGCCATACAACATTTCTGCGGCTGATTCAACAAGTTCATTCTGCTCTTCAGTGAACATATCTCCTGTTCAGACACACAAGCAATAAACCAATACTAGTATGAGGAACAAACGAAGATGCATTCTATACGGTTCAATAATACATGATACTTCCATTTTATATATCAAACATCTCGGTAACCAGTTGGAAAGATTTACTCAACAAATAAAAAAGTTTAAAACTAAAACATCTACTTGCGTAAATGTAGCAAGAATACAGAACACCTAAAAGTTTATGATGCAGGGCGAACTGGTGTGTAAACTACTAACATCTAACAGTACCACAGCCATATCTTATCTAATGTAAATTCAACAGCTCATAGAGCTCCAAAGTACAACAAAAACATGCACCACTAACATATTGTTCATGAGTAGTGTATACAACATTTTTTAACATAAAAGCAAAGTAAAAGGAGTGCCAGTCAGCAACTATAAAAACTTGCAGTCATCTCACAAAGACTCAAAGAGTCAGGCCTCGAGGATGCTTTACAATCCGTGTAAAAATTCAATTTTTAATTTAAAGAAAGGCAATGCTCGGCTTTACCAAATATCCATTATCTTAATAGCCAAAACATTAGGTCCAAAAGGGTGACATGATACATATAGAAAGGACTGCACGAATCAACCACCCAGGATTACTAGAAATCAGTATCTATAGGCTACAGCTTGATCAGAGAGGTGAGGCATGTATAGTCGTCAACAAATCAATTTTTTCGTTATATACATTTGGGGTGTTCTAGATTCCATCCTAGTGAAGTCATATATGGACAAACGAGATAGTCCTCACCTTTACCAAGACCTCTCAACTCTACCAAAAACTATGTTTAAGAAGTGCATTAGCTCTATCAGTATGTTTTACTCTGCTACTCCTTCGATACTCGTGTGCTCGTAAAACTAAACAATCTAAACCGAAATTATTTCACCAAATTCTGATGGTTTGTAAGCAACTGTCATTTTTAGAATGTAAACCACATAACAAACCCCAACAACAGGCTACATTAAGCAATGTTAAGAACTAATATCATTAACTCATGTACATAGCTTACCATGAGAAGACTCCACGTCGAGAATTAAATCAAGTGCATAGTCAAAGTAAGGAACTTGACTGCTCAATCCACAGAGATTAAAATCATCTTGAATATACTCATCATCAACTTCACAGAAAAATTCATTTCCTCTCAAGTTGCAAAACCATGAAATCCAAGAAGTATCATCCTCGTCAGAACCACTAACATCAGACTCTTCACTGTCTGTTTCAGATTCCTCTGCAATAAAAAGCACAAATCATAACCAGAACCACAAGTAAAACAATGTTATCACTTAACACCAGTAATTCAAAACTAATAACTTTATTTCGAACACAGAAAATAAAATTATGCTGCTTCACTATACAACCCATTCGTATACATGCACTACTTATCGTTAAGGACACCAAATGCAAACACATAACACCGTCTTAATTAACAAAACATGAATTTGGAATCAAAATTTAAGTAACGCAAGTCATTAACTATACAAGCATTCTACTTATAATTTCATATCCACATCATGCAAAGCTAATACATTTTACCACTTAAAACTATATACATACAACCAAGAATCTTCATTTCCCAAAAAAAAACATCATTATACCCATTTGCATACATTCACTATAAAGTTACTTAATGATACCAATTGCAAGCACATAACTTCCATCGTGGCAAAACTAGCTGAAGACAATTATAAAAGCTACATGATGTAACTTGTGAGAAGCTAATGAAGCTTATTATGAGCTTGTGCCACAAACACGCCCTTAATCTAAATTTGCACAAGCATATATACAGGATACGAATGAAGCAAAAAAGTGTGTGTTTGCATCCACAAAATATAAACTTTGAAATCAACTTTTAAGGTAACACAAGTCATTTGTTTTACAAGATTAAATATACACTCCCATTACTACACTATCCTATCACATTATACAAACCTAATACATATTACCACTTCAAACCAACTACATACAACCGACAATCGAATTCAATTAACACAATCAAACATCATGTTTCACGATCCATACCATCAATACTCACACTACTCATGCATTCCACCTTAATCACAAAACAAGTATGCAAAATCAATTTTCACTCAAGGGGGTTCTTGTTTTAGCTTATTTCCACGCATATGAGCTTATTTTGTTCGGCTTATTTTTAAAAAACGAACTGATTTACCATTTATGAGCTTATACAATAAGCTCACAAGTCATTCAAATAAGCCAAAAAAATAGGCTTATGAAAAAATGAGCCAAACAAAATAAGCTCACAAGCCCGAAAGTAAGCTAAAGCAAACATCCCCTAAAACAAACAAATCAGCATACTACCACATTATCCTATCAAACAATATCAAAATAAATATCCATAACCAAGTGTTCGTTTTAGCTTATTTTCACGCTTATGAGCTTTTTTTGTTCGGCTTGTTTTTCCAAAATCATATTTTTTGGGCTTATTTTTCCATCTTATGAGCTTGTACAGCAAAACCACAAGTCAAAACAAAAGCCGAAAAAATAATAGCACACTAAAAACAAAGGAGGGACAAAACCATTATAACCCGCCCAAAAATAAACTAATGGAAAACACCCCCTATAATAACAAATACACCATCCCATTACAACAATCAAATCATTTAATGCAATAAAAAAATCAAAACTTTATATAAAATCAAAACTTTATAAAAAAAAATAGTACCATCAGAAGGTTTATTATTAATAATTTTGGTATTAGAAGTAGAAGGCATCATAGACAATTTATCTTTATTGTTATTATTAATAATATTCAAAGGCCTTGTTGATTTTTCCAAATGTTTATCCAACGCTTCATTGATTATTCGTTTCCGATCTCCTCCTCCAACCATCTCTGATGATCCACCAATACCACGGTTTTTGTACATATGTCTATAGGTTTTGGAGGGAATTAAATAGATTGGAATTGATGATTGATTAATTGAATAAAGAAGACGGAGGAAATTAGGGTTTGTTGTTTTTGTTGTTGGTTGTTGGTGTGGACAGGGAATAACATGAAAGGGGAGGAGAGAGAGAGAGAGAGAGAGAGAGAGAGAGAGAGGATCTCCCTTGGGTTGATATTTTCTTGTGTTTAGGGTGTTTTTGGGATTCTGTTTGAAATTTTTTGCAATAAGATGAAATTTATTTTTAAATTTGCTCAATTTTATGTTATACCATATTGACCCGTAGACTCAAGGGGTTTTCAAAATGGTTATGCGAAAAGAAATAAATACATAAATAATAGTGTGTAAACAAAATAAGAAAAAAAAATGAAAGTATACAGTTTGAATCATCTATTTGAAAGGAATATGAACTAATAAGTCAATGACAGTATAGAGTATAATGTTTGTAACTAATAATGTAATAAAGGTCATGCATCGTGTCATACGATTTTGATGGTCTAATAAATGTCCATGCACGCGGGCTCCAATCTTGACCGTCTTGAAAAGCAAATGTATGTAGTGAGGGATCATGAAGTGATAAGCCGATGTATATTTCTTGAGCACCTAATAAGTATATAAAAGTATAAGTAAAGGATTTTTTTTTATAGATAATACATGTAAATAAAAAAATGGCACAAAACACAACATATGAATATTCGTACATACCTCTTGAAACTTGATCATAGACCGTGAAGAACCTCTTTATAGACTATATTTGTAGTAGTCTTTGATAAATTACTATCCGTATCAGAAACAACAACCTTCAAACCCTTTTTGCTTTTGACGCGTGAAAGAGCCACATATAATTATCCATGTGTGAAAACAGAACGTGGTAGGTACAAACCAACTTTCGAAAGTGATTGCCCTTGGCTCTTGTTTATCGTCATGGCAAATGAGACTGAGACAGTAAATGTTTATGCACGATCTTGAGCGGTAAACGTTTATCCGACGGAGTAATTTCCAACCTTGGTATGATAACCTTATTTTCTAAATGTGTTATGTTAATTATTTAGGCTTGAATAGAAGTTCTTGTTAAGTTAGTGACTTGAAGTCTTGTCCCATTACATATCCTTGTGATTGATTAATAGACCCGTGGAATAACGGGGTTTTTCTAAAAAAAATATGAGTGTGTGAATAAAGTAAAAAAGAATAACGAACGTGAACAGGTTGAATTATCTTTTGAAAATAATAATAAGTAATAAGTCAATCATACTATAAAGTATTATGCTTGTAATAAACGTTCATACACCGTGTCCTTCAATTTTGATGGTCTTGAAAAACAAATTTATAAGCGTTAATTAAATGATAAGCCAATATCCATTTCGTGAGCATCTAATAAGTTAAACAAAAAATGTAAGTAAAAGAAGTTTGTGATTAATAATATATGTAAATATAAAAAAGTGGCATAAAACATGTGATATGTATATTGTGCATACCTCTTAAACATGTTTCTTTCTCTCATGAAGAGAATAATAAGTTTAATATTTGAATGAAGCAATAAAAAATATGGTTTATAAATATAAAATACATAAGACTAAAATACACCGTTGGTCCATAAACTTGTCATTGCACATCGTAATGGGATAAACCTTGCATTTATCATCGTGGGGAGTCCAAAACTTGTGTCTTATACTCTAGAAAAGTCCCTTGACCAAATTTCTTTTAGTCAACGTCTGTTAATTTCCCCATGTGCCTTGCACATAAGGGTAAAATGGTCATTTCATTGTTTTGGTTAATTACCCTTCATCTTCATCTTCCTCATGTTTACCTCCAACCCATGTACATCATGATTTCCATCTCCAATATGTCAAAAATACATGTTTAATATATAGACCACCAAAGACGCTTCTTAAATGTAACAAAATTATCAGATTTACTTCAAGATTACTTCTTCACATTAGCGGGTAAGATTACTTCTTCACATTAGCGGGTAAGATTACTTCTCGTAGAGCAAATTCACATAACAACTTCAAGATTACTTCTTCACATTAGCGGGTAAGACACAAGATATGAACTGATTGAATGCATTTTTTTCTTGTTGACAAGATAAACTACAATATCCAATCATTTGATATTTAACCAGGCTCACTTGGTAGGTATGGTGATCGAATTGCCAATGCTAAATGGGAAGTTAAAGAGCTTGGGATGGAACATAACGGGTAATTATATTTTACACCAATATCTTTAGAGGTAATAATTTTTATATCTCTATTTATACTAATTGGCTAAAGAAGTTTTCATAATGATGAATTCACCATTTATGGGCTAATATAATTACATCGGATCTTTTATTACCCCTTAAAATCTACTGAATAATAATCACACTGATATACGCTCTTTGTAAATTAACAAACTATTCTACAGTGGGCTAAATAGTCATATTCGGCGGTATGTTGATCTATTGTTGGGAGAATTTAAGCACTACAAGATGAGGCTTGCTCATGAAGGCATCCGGAAGGAGGTGAAGTCCTAAACCTTGTTGACTTTTGTTTGTTCGAATCAAAGATAAACGACACTAGGGTGAAAGAAGAATACTAACATCTATTTATATGTGTAACTCGGGTTCAAGCGACACTAATAGCGTATGGACTTGAAAATCTTTCGAAACGTTGTTGAAGGCCTATCAAGAGTGAAGAGGTGTATGCTGATGAGGTCGAGCTCTAATGTCATTAGATTTTCAGGTTTCCCATGAATCACAACTACATAGATTATGTTGTTTGACGCATACTAAGTGTTGGAGGTGGTGAAATGGGCGGGTTGGGTAACGGGTGATTGGATATTTTTTACATGGGCTGTGACGGAATGAGGGTGGTTATGACTTATGAAACACGTCTTTTACAAATAAAAAATGTTTTTCTTTATAAACAGTTGGTGTTTCAATATGATTAAAAACTATTTAATTTTAGATAATCTAGTCTATCCAATAGAAATTCATTGCGGATGACTCTGATCCATTTATTCTAAAGTTATCTTTTGATTTCCATGTGTGAGCTGATAGAGATAAATAAATTACCCGTATTGACCCATTCATAAGTAACCGGGATGAAATCGCCACCTCAACTGATTTAGTTTATGTATTCATGTTCTTTGTATTCTGAAATGATGGTTTGTGCGGTTTATTTAGGTTTTAATTACTGGTCTTCAGCATTTTCTCACCATTAATGTTAAGCCAAAATTACAAAGAGTTTAAACTTTTATTAAGGTAACCAAAGTCTGATTTAATTGCGACCTTAAAGTCTTGGGTACTTGGCTCTATCAAAATTCGTGAAATAACTTGTACGAGTAATTCTTTATCTGTCCTTACTATAACAGGCATTTTATCTTCCAGAAACTGAATATGTGCATTGGGCTAGTGCTCATCCGTTAAGATATCAAAGACTATATGTTCTTTACCAGTTTACCGTATACATTTCTAAACACTTTGCATCAATTTTCACTTAATATTAATCTTAACTTGTTGAGTTTATCACACTTCAGGAGTACACAAAAAGCCAAATGACGGGACTAATAAACCTTGTAGCTACAATGAAAGGTTGGAAAAGAAAAACCAAACTGGAAGTGCTAGAAAAAATAGACCTTGTTTTGGTTAGAAAAAATAAACCTTGCTCTGTGAATTTTCTCTATGAAAGGTTGGAGGTAAACATGAGGAAGATGAAGATGAAGGGTAATTAACCAAAACAATTAAATGACCATTTTACCCTCATGTGCAAGGCACATGGGGAAATTAACAGACATTGACTAACAGAAATTTGGTCAAGGGACTTGTCTAGAGTATAAGACACAAGTTTTGGACTCACCACGATGATAAATGCAAGGTTTGTCTCATTACGATGCGCAGTGACAAGTTTAGGGACCAACGGTGTATTTTAGTCAATACATAATGTGCATGTATCTTGTGGTTCAACATATAGATAGACTTGTATATGAAAAGAATGTGGTCAGCGTCAAACATTTAAGTAGCCCATACACATTCTGTAAACACCTAACAGTTTAAGAAAAACAAAAGTAAGCAAAAAAATGAAGTTAGCGATAAGATTATATAAATTTAAGGAATTCTACGAAACGTATTAGTTATATAGATGTACATGTTTGTCCAGGTTTGATCAAGGGCTTCGAAGTACTTCTTGGTAGACAACGTTTGTAGTACTTTTCGATGTATTACCATCTTCATCACAAATGACAAACTTCAATGCGTGTTTTCTTTTTACAGTTGAAACAACAATGTATAGCTGTGCATTAGTGAAAACTGGACGTGGCGGATACATACCAACCTCTGAAAGAGAATGGCCATGGTTTTTGTTTAATATTATTGCAAATAAACCGCCACTGGACATTGTTTCCTTATCATCTTTAGGGGTAAACGTTTGTCAGACGCAGTAATTTTCAACCTCGAAATAATCACCTT
This sequence comes from Chrysanthemum makinoi, assembly GCA_910596185.1. Classification (NCBI taxonomy): domain Eukaryota; kingdom Viridiplantae; phylum Streptophyta; class Magnoliopsida; order Asterales; family Asteraceae; genus Chrysanthemum; species Chrysanthemum makinoi. The sequence continues at coordinate 220,923,476 of OU343217.1, forward strand.
CTTTCCAAAGTGTGTTCCGTTTATCATTTGAACCTCAATCGATGTTGTTACTAATCTAACAACTTGAAGTCGTGGTCCATTGCATAATCCATTGGTGTTAGCCTCGCTTTTTCTAAAGATAACGTCACTTACGTGAATTGGACTAGATGCGTAGTATACTTTGCCCTTAGGGACTAGTATCGTTTAAGTGGCAAAGATAGGGCCTATATATACCCCTTATGACTCTCCATGAGGGGTGAGGTGAAGCATTAGGTTATTTGTATTGTGTGTGTTTCTTAATAAAATCTTGTGTTTTCTCCTCCCTCTCTCTAGTTTCTCTCACTAAAAAAGATGAAGATCTTCATCTTCTTCCACCAACCAAGACCTCCAAACCACATAAATCTGTATGTTTTTGGGTCCTAACAATTGGTATAACGAGCCAGGTTGTGTATTTTTATCGATTTGTGTGGTTTTGTATAAGTTTTTGGCTGCTTTTACTCATCTTTTTAGATCCGGAAAATTTGTTTTCCGTATATTTTGGTAAAACAGTTTTTGAAACTTTATGAGTATCTTTATTTGGTCATATTAAAAAAAAAGTCTATTGGGTATTCATTGATGTACATCTGTTTCTGTGTCCACTTTTGATGGTCCAAACAATGGTAAATTATGTGACTTTTTTTGTACCAAATACCGTGAAACAAAAGTGGTCATACCGTCAGTTTTATGGTCTATCATGGTCAAAAAGAAAAAGCTTTTATGTTTTTCCGGGTTTAATATGAAGTCAACGGATTTTTCACTGGAAACTCGTCGGAAAAAAGTGGTCAAAGGGTCAAAACCCTAAACTTACGCTTAAGGAGTATCTACGGAGTTGTTACGCGCGTAGGCTGTGAAGTTACGCGTAAGGAATGGATTACGCCAGTATGCGTTTGCTTAAGCCTTGGCTTACGCCTATGGCCTACGCGTATGCTTACGCATAAGCATAACGTTAAGCGTAAGGCTACGCATAAGGACCAAAACATGTTTTACGCATAAGGTTTAAAGATACATCTTTTACGCTTAAGAAAGAAGAAGGTTATGCGTAAAATAGACCAAGACCACAACGAAAATTTACCAATACCTCAAACTAAGACTCGACTTCAGTATTACATCATCAGTCCATAAAAACATTTTAACTAATCCGAAAAACCAACTCCAACAAATACAAATCTATCCTACCTCAAACTCCTTCAATCTCATCTCCAAAACAAACTAAACCTAGACTCGAAAACAGAAATTACAAATCGAACTCAGTTTCGATTCAATTTTTTTTGGCAATCTTCAAGATTGTTGTAGTTGAACCGTTATCCTCTTCATTGATCAATTGTTTGTAATATTCTTCGAAGACAAAGAAAGAATATAACAATAGTGTTATCTCCTTTTCTTTATTTCGTTCATGAAAGGAAAAACGTAAAAACAAATTCATATGATACCTACCCGAGACCTTCATCTAAAGATCTTGAAGCCCTCAAAGATGAGTTCTTGAGTTGTTCTTCAATGAAATTAAAAAGGGTAAAGGTGAGGTTAAGTTTCAGTTGTGCTAAGATCGTTTAAGGAGATTGGTTTTGCTTGAGAGGAGTATTGATTTGCGTTTGAGATGAGAGAGATGTCTTTAGCTTTTTCTTTCCAATTTGAGTTTGGTGAGAGGAAATGATAAGAGTGGTAGGCGGATATATCATAAGTTGTGATTAGGTTATGTGAAATGTGTATTAGGGTTATATGGTGAGTTAATATATCCGGTTCTACCTATTATGACTGGATCGGGTTTGTTAATTCATGGGCCGCTCGGATATTCTTCTTGTGCAATTGGATTGTAGTGAATGGTTATTGGGTTGAATGGATGGGCTGGACTTGTTATTTATCATTTCGAAAATTTGTTATCAGATTTTTGATATATGATTTGTTGGTTAATGTTCAAATTAACCAATAATTTTGATAAATATTGGTCTAATAAGGTACTTTTGGTATTTGGTCATTATAAATTTTCACGGAGGACACAATATTCACGGCTTAAACAAAGATGTGAAAAATGACTACGGAGTTTTGTTGACGTATTATTGATGCGGAATTGACGTGACATTTCACGGGTGGACTTCTTTATCTTTGAGACGATGGTTGGTTGGATGTATGTCTCAAGATAAATTTTTGGAGCACATTATGAAATTTGACAATCTGGTTATAACTGGTAAGGAGTTACGTTGTAGTGCTCACATTGTGTAACCATCACTTTAAGGAGTTACGTTGTTGTGCTCAGTGTCACACGAAGTTGTGGATTGTTCAAAAATTTAGAACAAGCAGCAAGTCACAAGTTGGGATGTTTGCTTCCTTTTCAAGTTAGTCGTATCGGGCTATCTCCGTATGTGGTCATTACATTTAGCCGGTGAATTCAAAGGAGGTTCACTTAAAGGTTGGTTCGAGAGACGTATATTGAGAGTATTTTTGCGACATATTCTCATGGAAATTTGATCAAGCTATGATGTTAATATTGCATCAAAGAAGGTAATACGGCATGTACGCAACATTATGATGATTCCGATAGCTCGCAACCATCAGGGAGAAGTTGGTATTTCATCTTCCGTGATTGGATTACGAAGGGATTTTGCTTAAGACTGAAGAAGGAGAAGCGTTAATGGTGTACATCGGTGGTTTTACCAACTTTGATGCAATACTAAGTGAGTTATGTTGATGTTCCCGAGCGACAACCATTGTGCTTCAAGAGTTTACTTTCTCGCCATTGCGTGTTCACAAGATTAAAGACGTGTTGGAAGAGTGTTGTCGGTTCAGGAGGGAGCAGAAAAAGAAAAAAATGCTCACTAGTTAGGAGGGAGTAATAACCTGGCTCTGATACCAATTGTTAGGACCGAAAAACATACAGATTTATGTGGTTTGGAGGTCTTGGTTGGTGGAAGAAGATGAAGATCTTCATCTTTTTTAGTGAGAGAAACTAGAGAGAGGGAGGAGAAAACACAAGATTTTATTAAGAAACACACACAATACAAATAACCTAATGCTTCACCTCACCACCTCATGGAGAGTCATGATGGGTATTTATAGGCCCAACAAACCTTAACTTTGCCACTTAAACGATACTAGTCCCTATGGGCAAAGTATACTACGTATCTAGTCCAATTCACGTAGGTGACGTTATCTTTATAAAAAAACGAGGCTAACAATCTCCCTCCAAGATATCGTCACACGTGAATGGTTACAATGAGACCTATAAATACAAAACAAAGTAAATTACAATAGTAATGAAAAATATTGACTTTCTTGAAGCCAGAGTCTCAGAGTCTAGATCTTTGAGGCAAACTTGAAGTTTTCCTTCCGATGACCTCGGCATTTGATCTTTGGCACTGGCGGCACAAATTCTTGTAGCTCAACTTCAACTGCTAACGTCTAGTTAGGTTATTACTCCCTCCTAACTAGTGAGCCTTTTACTTTCTTTTGCTCCCCGAACCGACAACACTCTTCCAACACGCCTTTAATCTTGACACGCCGGAGAAAGTAAACTCTTGAAGCACAATGGTTGTAGTTCAGGGAGCATCGTATCAACATAACTCACATAGTATTGCATCCAAGTTGGTAAAAAGACCCGATGTACACCACACTACTTCTCTTCTTCGCCTTAAGCAAAAATCCTTCAGTAATCCAATCACGGAAGATGAAATACCAACTTCTCCCTTTTGATGGTTGCGAGTTATCGGAATCATCATAATGTTGCGTACATGCCGTATTACCTTCTTGATGCAATATTAACATCATAGCTTGATCAAAATTCTATGAGAATATGTTGTAAAAATACTCTCAATATACGTCTCTCAAACCAACCTTTAATCGAACCTCCTTAGAATTCACCGGCTAAATGTAATGACCACATATGGAGATAACCCGATACGACTAACTTGAAAATTGAAGAAAACATCCCAACTTGTGACTTGCTGCTTGTTCTAAATTTTTGAACAATCCACAACTTCGTGTGACACTGAGCACAACAACGTAACTCCTTAAAGTGATGGTTACACACTGTGAGCACTACAACGTAACTCCTTACCAGTTATAACCAGATTTTCAAATTTCATAATGTGCTCCAACAAGTTATCTTGAGACATGCAACCAACCAACCAACGTCTCAGGCATAAAGAAGTCCACCCGTGAAATGTCACTTCAATTCCGCATCAATAATACCGTACAAAAACCCCGTAGTCATTTTTTCAGATCTTCGCTCAAGCCGTGAATTTTGTATCCCTCCGTGAAAATTTATCATACCAATAATACCATGCGCATCAAATTGTATCCAAAAATTTTGTAAAAAAAATTCGGATGACAATTGTTACATAAATGCTTGCGTTTGCAACCCAACGTCAAAGCCCAGTCCATTTGTTTGAAGCCCACGAATTAATAAAAAGAATAACCATATCCAACTAAACACCTAAAGGCCCGATCCAATAGTCCAAGTTCGCTGTTGAAAGCCCAACATCAAAAAGCTTAATACCCGATCCAACAATCAGAAAGAATCTGGTATAAAGGACTAAGACATATGCCAAACCTAACCCTAAAATCACAACACACGCTCCTCCAAACACATCGCCTACACCTTTTCACATATCTGCTTTCACCAAATTTGTCTCATCTCCCAATCTCAAATCACAGGCACAAAACTCCTCTCCATCAAACCAAGTAATACACATCTCAAACTGAGATAAATCCTTTCACCCATGAAGAACACATCTCCTCCTGTCAACCATCCAACGAAGGCTTCAAGATCCTAGGATGGGTCCCGGGTAGGTGTTTTTTCTTATGATTGTTTGAATTGGTCTTTAACGAATTAAAGAAATGATATACCATTCTTGTTATAATCGTTTCCTTTTATAATTCGGATAGAGTCGAAGTTTGGTCAATGATGAAGTGGTTCAATTAAAACAATCTTGGAAAAGGTTGCAAAAAATATTGAAACAAATATGAGATTGTTAAATGTTTCTTTTTGATCGAGTCTTGAATGATGTTTGTTGAAGAGTGAGTGATGATGGTTTCGGATGTGATATGGGTCGACAGTGGTATATCTTGAACCATAACCGTCTGAGTTTTTATTTTAAGAATGACTGATGATGGTTGAAAAATCTGAGGTCGAGTTGAGTGAGACATGGTATATGGTATCTTTGTAGTCGTGGTCTTGTTTACGCTTAACTTCCTTTGTCTTCATTCTTAAGCGTAAAAGATGTATCTTTAAACCTTATGCGTAAAACATGTTTTGGTCCTTAAGCGTAACCTTACGCGTAACGTCATGCTTATGCGTAAGCATACGCGTAAACATATGCGTAAGCCATAGGCGTAAGCCAAGGCTTAAGCGTAAACGCATACGCATAACTTTTTCTACGCGTAACTTCACAGCTACGCGTAACTCCACTGTAGATTCTTCTTACGCGTAAGTTTAGGGTTTTGACCCATTGACTTTTTTCCGGCGAGTTTTCCGACCTTGTTTCCGACCATCTTTATAAGAAACCCAGAAAAATGACTAAAAAAATCATCTTTTTGCCCGTTTTGACTACGAATAAAGACCATTATGACCACACAGATTGGTACCAAAGTGTCACTAAAAGATAAGCCAATAACCGACTTGGACAAGAAAGATACAAGAACAGCGTTTGACCAATAAAATATTAATGTGACAGATTTGGACCAAAAAATTCACAAAAGTAAATAATGAATCTGACTTGGACAAGAAAATTTACACAAGACCAGATTATTCTTTGATGGACCATTACTTTTATTTGTTGACCACACTAAAGGATACAAAACCAATGTTAAAACTGTTTACCCACATATTAAACGGAAAAAAAAAATTCCGACCCAACAAAATAGCTCAAAACAGTTTAAAACATTGTACAAAACCACATAAATCAACAAACAACAACCTTGGCTCGTTATACCAATTGTCAGGACCGAAAAGCATAAGATTTATGTGGTTTGGAGGTCGGGGTTGGTGGAAGAAGATGAAGATCTTCATCCTTTTAGAGAGAGAAACTAGAGAGAGGGAGGAGAAGATAATGATAACTTGAATAAATGAAAACAATACACTACACCAAATGCTTCACCTCCCCCCCTCATGGAGAGTCATGAGGGGTATTTATAGGCTCAACAAACCTTAACTTTGCCACTTAAACGATACTAGTCCCTATGGGCAAAGTATACTACGTATCTAGTCCAATTTACGTAGGTGACGTTATCTTTATAAAAAAGCGAGGCTAACAATCTCCCTCCAAGATATCGTCACACGTGAATGGTTACAATGAGACCTATAAATACAAAACAAAGTAAATTACAATAGTAATAAACAATGTTGACTTTCTTGAAGCGCAGAGTCTCTGTAGTCTAGATACTGAGGCAAACTTGAAGTTTTCCCTTCCGATGACCTCGGCATTTGATCTTTGGCACTGACGGCACAAATTCTTGTAGCTCTGAACTTCAACTGTAACGGTCTAGTTAGGTTATTACTCCCTCCTAACTAGTGAGCCTTTTACTTTCTTTTGCTCCCTCCTGAACCGACAACACTCTTCCAACACGCCTTTAATCTTCAGACACGCAGCGGAGAAAGTAAACTCTTGAAGCACAATGGTTGTCGTTCTGGGAACATCATAACAACATAACTCACATAGTATTGCATCCAAGTTGGTAAAAAGACCCGATGTACACCACACTACTTCTCCTTCTTCAGTCTTAAGCAAAAATCCCTTCGTAATCCAATCACGGAAGATTTACCACACATCCCTGCCTATTAAAAAGAGAATTCTCAAAAGTTTTGAAAAAGGAAAAGCAGTTGCTAAAACACCAAAAGTGATTACACCTGGCATTTCTAGGAATAGTACACGGAATGTGACCAATAATCCAGTTAAAGAATCATTGGTTCTAACTAAATGGTCAACAATCACTATCTAGAAGAAGCTAGGAAAAAGGCACACTTCAAAAGACGGAATTCTAGGTGCAACATCTAGGGTGATGAATTCTACAAGATTTCAAGGCATTGCTAGTAGTAGTAAACCATTACCTAGGAACACTCTACAAAAGATTAGGGATTGGCTTGCATCTAAGAGTAGTTGCTAAAAGAAAATGCTATGCCCTTAGAAAACAACACTAGGAATTCTAAGTCTTTTTCGAACAAGAATCAATTTCCAAAAGACTGTAATGACAAAGTTAAAGCTGCTGTTTTAAACAAGAATATTGAATTTGTCTGTACTAAATGTAAAAAATGTGTCTTTTCAGCTAATCATGATGCGCGTGTCTCACAATATCTCAAGAAAGATAATTCTCGTGCCAAGGCACAATCCACTAAGACACCAAATAGAAACAAACCCGTTGACAAGATGAACATCAAAAGGAAACCTAATAGGTGGATCTCTTCAGGACGTAGTTTTTCAAAAAATGAGTCTTCCGCTGAATCTGATAAGAAAACAACTCCTAGATCTTACCTTAGGGAAAAGTTTTCAACCAAGTTGGTCTTAGGTGGATTCCCACTGGAAAGATTTTTGATACTTGCACCAACATAGATAGTAGTGAAAATCATCAGGATAAGGAAGTAGAAACCACTACAACCGTTGATAGTGATCACCCTCACCGTGAGGAATCGTATACTTCTAACACTATTATTTGTGAAAACTCTTCTTCTTTGGTTGCAGGTGAATCAAATATCTCGGAACCCAGCTCATCAGAGGGTTCTAATTCTGTAAACTCTTCTTCTTCATTCTCTCTATCTTCTATCTTTGATTTTTCATTTATTTTATAAAACCAACAAAAGCAAAATACAAAAATAGAAAATTTTCAAAAAATACAAAAACAATATAAAATCAAAAATCCAAAAATATTCTTCTCACGACATGTCTCTCGTATAATCGATATTCTGTACGTTTCTAGAAATGTCATTCAACAATGATACGGGTATTTACAGATGCTTGAGCGAGAGTTCTTTTATGTTTTTCAAAACATGTCGTTTCTCAAAAATTTCTTCAAATATGGCTTTCGTATACTTCAGTACGAAACCCGGACTAAAATGATGACTTTTGATTATTTTTCAAATCAAAACTCGTGCTTTTATAGAATAATCAAGTGTACGATTATGCATTTAAAAATGGTGAGAAATCATCATCATCTCGAGCACCTTTTCAAGATTGTTCAAAAAGATTTTTCAAAATCTTTCAAAATACTTTGTGCTCAAGATAACTCCCTCTAAAACCCTTTAATTGATTATGCTTTATTAAAGGGGAGTATAAAACTAAAATGTTCCATATTCATGCTTAAATCAAATCCGTTTGTCTCCCCAAAAGATTCTAAAATGTTGTTTAATCCGTTGATATAAAAATATCACGAATATGTTATTTTGAGGGGAGGAGACGTGATTAAAATGTGATCAAAATCGTTGTTTGAATCTCAAAATGAGCTCGACTCAGACGGAACCAATGAATTGACGGGAATCAATGTTAGTAAATGTACCATCTCGAGAAACTTGTGATAGATATGCACTTTCATGGGTCTAACCTCCTTTTCAAGGAGTGTTTACAACTTCAAGTTAGTTATTAGAGCTAGTTGTCACCTAAAACTTGACAATGGAACTCTTTAACTAGGCAACGTAACCGTGTCTCGTGAGGAATTATCTATCATGAGCCGATCAATTCAAAAAGTGCAAACTCTACCCTCTATGTGTAGATTTCTGTTAAAACTCATAAGCACATGTGAAGGGGAGTGTTTCGAAAATATAAAACTCATGAGTGTCTCAAACATGTTTTCTATCATAAACACTCCGTGAGATTTTCAAGAAAAATGGTTTTATGGCAACATGGGACAGTCATGGAGTTATAAGGTGACTAAGGATAGGAAATTCGTCCTATGATCCGCCAGAGCCGGAGGGATCTACCAAGGACATCACAAATAGTTAGTATTAGAAGTCCTTAGGAATGATTGAAAAAGGAGCAATGTGAGAAAGGAGAAAGAAGGGGTTGAAGAATTAAAAAGAAATGTAAAAGAAAGGGTGAAAAGAAATAGCCCTTCATATTCAACCTTAGGCGTAAACCGGGTTCAACTCATCTGCTATTGGTTGTCACTAAGATGACACTGGTATTGAAGACAAAGACGTCATGGACCCAGTGACGCACCGCACTAAACCTTCTAGCCACTCAATTCCTCTTAAAAGGATTTGTTTCATTCTCACTGGGAACCCTACATAATCTATTGACTTTCTCTTAGAGATCGTTGATATTGAAGAAGGAGACCCTCTCCCTAGTCTCAGCTTAGGAAAACCATAATGCACTTATTGAGTCTAGAGCCACAAGATTCATCAATAGATCTCATAGGAACACTTGACATGACATCGCTTGTTGTTCATCAATAAGGACACAAGTGATATATTATAGAGTCCTACGCAGATCTTAGCAATTTGCCAGAACATTATGAGAAGTTTCACTTCGTGATCTTCATGATTGAATGGAAACTCCTGCCAGGGTCAACATCAAGCAGCCCGACAGCAGGTCACTTCGGTAACTCCCCGTGGATTACGCTTAGTGTGTCTCAAACGGTCTACAGTCGTGGGGTGATGTTTCGGTGTACCTCAACTGACTCATCCGAACTGTAGATGTACTTCGGTATATCGCGTTATCTCACTTGTGGGACTCCAGCTCAGAACGGCCTTTGTGAGAATTAGAGATGTGTTTTCACACTATGCTGTTAACACCCTCGAAATTCAAACTTGTAAGTGCCGGAATCCGCTTATTACTAACCTGTTTTTAAGTTTTCTTCTTATGGAAGCTCCGGAGCGGATGGATCGTGCAGACTCGCCACATGCTCATACCAACAACACATGAAAGTTCTCATCAAAATCAAAGGCAACTCAAAGTTAAAGATGATTCTTCGTCAATGTCAAAGAATCTACAAAGTGTAAAGACTCGAGAACTACATCATTGGTAACCAAAAGACAAATAGAAGTGTGAGCACGGTGGAGAAAGACGAGGAGATACCTATCCAACGAAGTTGACAACGGCAGACAACCACTTTAATAGATCACAAAGCATGAAGGAACAAAGAATCAAGACTATTCTATATCTACACGCAAAGTTCAAGCTCAAGGAAAGTAAAGATCTTATCAAGTGGAGCATCATTTGAATGACCACCCCTTAGGGGGAGATTGTTAGCCTTAATAGTTTTTATTATAAGTGATGGTCATTCACATTTAGGAACTTTGTAACGTGTGTTAGATATCGTGATAGAATAGTCATCGGGCTCGTGGATTGGGCTAAGCTAATTGGTTAAGAGTTAAGCTATTCTAACGTTTATAAGCTTAAGAATCCCAAGCCCAATCCAAGTCCAAACCGAGCCCATGGAGAGCCTTTTAGGGCATCAAGTCCCTTGGACTATAAATACCCCTCAAATGGTCATTTGAGGGGTGTGCTTGAGTGTGTGTGTGTGTGTTTTATTTATGAAATATTGTTTTCATCTTCTACTCTTTGTCTCTCTAAATACATACACGATCTACATCATTCAAGTTACCATTCTTGCTTAATCTTTTCTTCTTCTTTACGCATAAAGGTTCTTGTGGTAAGCGTGGTATTCGTGTGTTAAAGAAGGTTGGTATTCGTGGTAAAGTTGAATATTCGTAAGGTCATAACAATTGGTATTAGAGACAGGTTTCGATCCTGTGACCTGTGGGTTATGGGCCCACCACGCTTCCGCTGCCTATTAAAAAGACTGAATTACCACACAAGCTTAATAGAAAGATAGAGAGGCGATTGAGCAATAAACCAAACACACACACACACGATATAGTAAGACCGGTTATGCGTAGAGTATGAGTGAAAGAAATGCATTGAACAACCAACCCTCAAGTGAGGGTTATTACATAGTATTTATAGGAGGGAAGCTAGGGCAACACTCCTAGTCCCTTCCTTTCTCCTATGGGCTTGGGCCTAAGCTCATGGGCCTTCTACATAAGCTTAAGGCTAATAACAAACATAAAGGCCATAATAAGCTACCTATTACATATGAGTAACTAACACTTGAATTAAGGTTTAGGAGTGATTCCAACAATCTCCCCCTCAAGTGTTATTACATATGAGTAACAAACACTCAAGTGTTGGTGATGAAAAACGGTGAAGGAGTTGATGTAATAGTAGCTTTGACGTCTTCTGACATTCTTCTTTCTTGTGAGAAGAATTGCCTTCATTTGAACCATCTCCCCAGTGTAGCGAGATAGTTTTCTTTGAACAGTTATGCTTTGACATCATCTTTAACTTTGTTCTTTGATCATTGTTCTTTGTGATGAAAGTGATAGTATGTTGTTATCTCATCGAGTCGCTTTCAGTTCCGCTTCGCGGGTCCAGTGTTCCACGTCATTCTTCAACATGCTCACACGCTCTTTGACGTTGGAATTCAGTACTGATGAAGTTCTTTAAGTCTTTAACTTTGTAGATTCTTTGTTTTGACGAAGAATCATTCTGACTGTTGTGTTGCTTTTGGATAGAACTTCCATTAGTGATGATACTGGCGTGAGCATGAGAAGAATCTGCACGATCATAATTGTTAGCCTCGCTTTTTCTAAAGATAATGTCACTTACGTGAATTGGACTAGATGCGTAGTATACTTTGCCCTTAGGGACTAGTATCATTTAAGTGGCAAAGATAGGTACAATATATACCCCTCATGACTCTCCATGAGGGGTGAGGTGAAGTATTAGGTTATTTGTATTGTGTGTGTTTCTTAATAAAATCTTGTGTTTTCTACTCCCTCTCTCTAGTTTCTCTCACTAAAAAAGATGAAGATATTCATCTTCTTCCACCAACCAAGACCTCCAAACCACTTGGTATAACGGGCCAGGTTGTGTATTTTTATCGATTTGTGTGGTTTTGTATAAGTTTTTGGCTGCTTTTACTCATCTTTTTAGATCCGGAAATTTTTTTTTCCGTATATTTTGGTAAAACAGTTTTGGAAACTTTATGAGTATCTTTATTTGGTCATATTAAAAAAAAAGTCTATTGGGTATTCATTGATGTACATCTGTTTCTGTGTCCACTTTTGATGGTCCAAACAATGGTAAATTATGTGACTTTTTTTGTACCAAATACCGTGAAACAAAAGTGGTCATACCGTCAGTTTTATGGTCTATCATGGTCAAAAAAGAAAAGCTTTTATGTTTTTCTGGGTTTATTATGAAGCTGAACGGATTTTTCAGTCGGAAAACTCGTCGGAAAAAGTGGTCAAAGGGTCAAAACCCTAAACTTACGCTTAAGGAGTATCTACAGAGTTGTTACGCGTAGCTGTGAAGTTACGCGTAAGGAATGGGTTACGCGTATACGTTTACGCTTAAGCCTTGGCTTACGCCTATGGCCTACGCATATGTTTACACGTATGCTTACGCATAAGCATAACGTTAAGCGTAAGGCTACGCATAAGGACCAAAACATGTTTTACGCATAAGGTTTAAAGATACATCTTTTTACGCTTAAGAAAGAAGAAGGCTATGCGTAAAATAGACCAAGATCACAACGAAAATTTACCAATACCTCAAACTAAGACTCGACTTCAGTATTACATCATCAGTCCATAAAAACATTTTAACTAATCCGAAAAACCAACTCCAACAAATACAAATCTATCCTACCTCAAACTCCTTCAATCTCATCTCCAAAACAAACTAAACCTAGACTCGAAAACAGAAATTACAAATCGAACTCAGTTTCTGTAACAACCCGCATTTTTTGAGTTACTTTTCATATTTTTGAAAAGTTACTATTCACATTTACTATTCACTTTCACTATTCATCCGTAAAACTTTTATTTCATATTGTCGTAAGATAAATTATTCTAGTAATATCCTGCGATTTCGACCGTCGTTAGATCATTTTCGCAAAAGTTATTAAGAAAACATCGTTATAAAGTTTCGTTTTAGACGGTCCACCGTTTAAACATCACACACATAACGAAAATCAACCCTGACAATTTTCCTCGCATCAGATAAATTTTTAGATCACTCATGATTAATTTGAGAATTTTTAAGATTCATTATTTTTAATATTACCAAATAAGCCCGGCGCAGAACAAAACTAAACTTACGTTTTAAACAATTCTACTGACATACAGACTTAACGATTCCTGCACCGTGTTTCTAATATGTTTTTGACACTTTTACATTTTTTGGAAAAGTCAAACATATTTCCCTCCTCCTTTGACCATAAAGAAATTAAGCTTGTACGTTCTACGTTTTTGCTTAAATCGCGTAACTTTTAAACTTCACGAATAACTGTAAAGTTATCCCGCGTATGACGAAAACCAAAGTTTGACATCTCATATCACTTTTGGACTAATTTTAGTCTACTCTAAATAAATTCACGATCATTTCCCTAATTTTTCATTCTTTTCTGATAAACTGCGAATTACGCGTTTTTGACCCGTATTTTCAGTTTTAAGCAGCATTTTTGCACCCAATGAGACTTATCACCCATTTTATATTTTTATATGGAATATAATGGTGAGTTTCATCATTCCTACAAGTTTCGTATTTTTACGATACCCGGTTTTACGTTTTATGGCTTCGGTTAGCATTTAACGGAACCAAAACTCACTCCGTAACCAAGATAATACCAAAACTAACCACATAAGTCATCCTACCTTATCATGAACGAAATTAGGGAGGGGAGTCATCACCTTGGTGTCAAAATCCTAAGCATACTTCCTTTAGATCATTTACATGTGTAATTTTAACCATGGTTAGTTTTTAACCCAATATATAGTTAACTATTTTTCTCATCCTATAAATACCAAGCTAAAACCTTCATTTTATCTTGCACCACCCCTTCTTAACACCTAAAGTCCTAAACCTAAAGGCATTTCTTATAGATCTTGTAAGAACATTCATGTGTTCTTGAAGAAAACTAGCGTTTGATCTTCGTTCTTGGAAGTTTTCAAGAAAGAGTCGTTATAATCTTCAAATAACTTCAAGTCTCCAAAAAGACGTTGTTATAATCTTCTATTATCCTTGGAGCTTTCAAGAAGGCGTTGTTATAATCTTCTAATAGCCTTGGGTTTTTGAAGATTGCAAATTCTACGTCGAAGCTCCGCTTATATTTCCTTTTTCCATAATACTCAAGCATTCTATATTAAGGTAAGTATTTATAAGACTCAAACTTATTTAAATACTTATAAACTTTGTTAGTTTATTTATTGTATTTATAAACTCTTAATATATAATGTAATCAAGTAATCAAAATACATATTTTACGTATTGAGCACTACAACACTAGGGAACTTCATGTGAGGGGTTTCATTTGAGTAAAACGTATCGACGAATTGCTGGATTTACGAATTAAAGTGTCCTAGCTCCTAACGCTATCTTGCATGACCTCTGAATTATGATGGCCCGAACGGTAGTACGATATATATAAACTAAATATGTTTTCACATATTAAAGATCTTACTATAAACATTGAGACGTATATAGGATGGTTTATGTTTTCCTAAACATTGTTCCAAACCTAAGTCGCAACATTCTATTCTAGGTTGCTCGTAGAAGTTCTCACGGCATATCCATCATCCTCATTATACACTTGATATCATTTACTCTAAGGTGAGTTCATAGCCCCTACTTTTATACATTTTGAAATTACTTTTGGGGGAGATACATGCTCAACTATTTTCATTTACTTTCATAAGTACTCTAAACTTTTAAGAATTACCGTGAGTTCATAGCCCCACTTTCTATTACTTAAATTGTTTTACAAACCCTTGGGGGAGATACATGCTTTATTTTTAAACCGAACACATTGCTTTGAAACTGTATGCTTATCTGAATGTATTATGTGCACTAAGTACCACTATTGCCAACTTAAGTCCCTATTATCATGAACCATTAATCACTTGCAGGTGAACGCGAATAATGTGGATAGATCTATCGGGATTGACGAATCCCGTTTGTTTGGCCAAGTCCGGTAAACAAACGCACTCTATTTGAAGAACCATAGGTTAATTGGCAAATTACCTATTAGGGCAACTGTTTGACCAATGACCTGGCAAACTATTATATCAATTTCTATTGACAAGCTGTTAACGTTTTCGGTATCATGAGCTTAGTGCAATAATATCTGTTTTGTTTTCAAACCATTGGTGTGAGTCTAATTAACTCACACTACCAACATAATGTGTTCAACCATTCAACAAACTCTATGAATTTCACTCAACCTTTGTGTTGACAGTTTTAAGCATGTATTTCAGGTCCATATTGTACGAGGCTGGCACGGAGGAGCACGGATACTCAAGAAGGCTATAAATTCTATTATCATTCGAAAACTCATTTAATGTATTTTGTAAACAATGGAACCAACTGGGACCTCATTTTTGTAAACTCTGATATTTATATAAATCGAATGATAAATCTTTTAAAACGACTCCATTAGAGTTCGTTTTCTATTGTTATGACTGTTGTGCCATGAAGTAACACCCAGTTTGAATTCCGCTGCGTACTACGAAATTGGGGGTGTTACAGATTGGTATCAGAGCCACAGTTATAGAGAAACGGGTCTAATTGAGACTTAAACTATAACTACTTTTACAAACAAAAACATTTTATAGCCTTCCGTTCTCCGTGCCTTCCATCCTCCAGACGATTATGTGACTTTTTGGCATTTTAAGCTATACAAACATACTAGTATATTGATATATACACTTGACTTATTTTCAATCATTTTAGCTAAACGATAGACTAAACATATCTGCGTATGCCTATTCTAAGGAATTACGGCACAATCATATTTTTCCAATCTCCCAATCATGCATCTACTCGTGCATTTTAGGATTACGAAACTTTATCCAAGACATTGTAACTCATTACAATGGTCTTTCCTACTTTCAAGACATTGTGAGATACAATGGTCTCATTCATTTTTCAAGACACTGTGAGTGAAACAGTGGTCTCAACTATTTCTCAGACCTTGTGTGTTGCACAATGGTCTTTATTATTTCCTAGACATTGTGAGTTTCACAATGGTCTCAACTACTTCTCAGATATTGTAAGTTATACAATAGACTCTAGGAATTATCTTATAAAACCTTATTTGATATTCGTTTACATGAAACCCGTCACAGTCTATCAATTTCCCTAATGGAAATACAAGAAATGAGATTTCTAAAAGATAAACTGACTCATCTACAAAAGCTGAAGTTCAGCAACACTCTCTACATTCATCAAAATTCTCTTCTGAAACCTTCATTGTTAAAGGTCTGTAATGCTAGCCAAGTATGGACTATTTTAGGATTACTTAAGATTTCCTTTCCACACGTATCTACCCATACTATCTGCTATGCAATGGAATGTGAAAACATAGGTTACAAGTCTTTTATGGCCAGGACTTGCAACTGGATGGTTTGATATCACCTTTGCTTAGTGGACAATTTCTCAAAAGCTATGGACATATCACAAGTATACCTAATTTAGGTATTTGAAAAATTTATCGAACCTCGGCTAAATATAGTCTAGTCACCTATATCTAACCTAGGGATAGTGGAACATAGTCTGACTAACTATGTTCGACTTAAATTTTTCAAACACTGAGAATAGTTATACAAGGGTTATATTCAGGTTAATTTCCTACTTAAACTCGATAAACCACCATAACTCATTAAAAAGATCTAGAGACACGATAGTGTCTTACCACTCAGCAAAATCTTAACATCTTATTTAAACTACCTAATTTCATTCTTGAAATTTTCATACATGAGATAATCCGAACTACTATCTTGGGATAGTCATAAAATCTTCTCGTCATTCCTTAGAAGTACTAGCCTGATTAGATTTCAAGGATATCATTCCGCCATATTCCTTTAAAATTCACTTTTGATTTTAAAACAAACTTGACATCTCTACCTAAGAATAATGGTAAACTTACGCTACACTCTTCTAATCGTCAACATATCACATCATTATCTGAACCCCATTGAAATTCAGTATGTAAAACTTCACAATATCACGTTTCTTTGAAACACTAGTAGACATAAACACTATACGATATAACCTTCATCTCGAAACCACCTAAGACAATAATCAACTTTGGAAATGGTTTGGATAACCACTTGCCACTAGCAAGACTTTCCTACAACGACAATTGTCACATTATTATAAACCATTTCACATCAACAATATCTTACACCTTTGATTAACAACAGTTACCCTAACAAACAACAAAACTATTCCATTTTGAGGACTATATAGACGAAAGTGTTAGTTAACCATTTGCTGAACTAAGGTGTTTAGAGATTACCCGCGAAACAACTAAGGAAACTATACAAATATAAATTAGGCTCCATGCCGCACACTATCACCAAAAACTCCATGTTAGAAATTAAGGTTTTATTGATAGCCTCGATACAATAAGATATGATTCGTTTTGAGAATCGGGAAAAGCCAAACTTGAGGTATATTGGACTCTATAAGATTTTAACAAAACCCTTTAAGTGATTAACTTAAGCCACATAGTACATAATACATTCTATGACCAGAAACTTGAAAACGCAAAGGCTAGGATTCGGCGTATACACCCTCATGTTCCTAGACACTTCAACATCGAGTAACACACATTGAATTCCGGGACGGAATTCCCATTAAGGGGGTGAGACTGTAACAACCCGCATTTTTTGAGTTACTTTTCATATTTTTGAAAAGTTACTATTCACATTTACTATTCACTTTCACTATTCATCCGTAAAACTTTTATTTCATATTGTCGTAAGATAAATTATTCTAGTAATATCCTGCGATTTCGACCGTCGTTAGATCATTTTCGCAAAAGTTATTAAGAAAACATCGTTATAAAGTTTCGTTTTAGACGGTCCACCGTTTAAACATCACACACATAACGAAAATCAACCCTGACAATTTTCCTCGCATCAGATAAATTTTTAGATCACTCATGATTAATTTGAGAATTTTTAAGATTCATTATTTTTAATATTACCAAATAAGCCCGACGCAGAACAAAACTAAACTTACGTTTTAAACAATTCTACTGACATACAGACTTAACGATTCCTGCACCGTGTTTCTAATATGTTTTTGACACTTTTACATTTTTTGGAAAAGTCAAACATATTTCCCTCCTCCTTTGACCATAAAGAAATTAAGCTTGTACGTTCTACGTTTTTGCTTAAATCGCGTAACTTTTAAACTTCACGAATAACTGTAAAGTTATCCCGCGTATGACGAAAACCAAAGTTTGACATCTCATATCACTTTTGGACTAATTTTAGTCTACTCTAAATAAATTCACGATCATTTCCCTAATTTTTCATTCTTTTATGATAAACCTGCGAATTACGCTTTTGACCCGTATTTTCGTTTTAAGCAAAGATTTTTGCACCCAATGAGACTTATCACCCATTTTATATTTTTATATGGAATATAATGATGAGTTTCATCATTCCTATAAGTTTCAGATTTTTACGATACCCGGTTTTACGTTTTATGGCTTCGGTTAGCATTTAAAGGAACCAAAACTCACCAGAACCAAGATAATACCAAAACTAACCACATAAGTCATCCTACCTTATCATGAACGAAATTAGGAGGGGAGTCATCACCTTGGTGTCAAAATCCTAAGCATACTTCCTTTAGATCATTTACATGTGTAATTTTAACCATGGTTAGTTTTTAACCCAATATATAGTTAACTATTTTTCTCATCCTATAAATACCAAGCTAAAACCTTCATTTTATCTTGCACCACCCCTTCTTAACACCTAAAGTCCTAAACCTAAAGGCATTTCTTATAGATCTTGTAAGAACATTCATGTGTTCTTGAAGAAAACTAGCGTTTGATCTTCGTTCTTGGAAGTTTTCAAGAAAGAGTCGTTATAATCTTCAAATAACTTCAAGTCTCCAAAAAGACGTTGTTATAATCTTCTATTATCCTTGGAGCTTTCAAGAAGGCGTTGTTATAATCTTCTAATAGCCTTGGGTTTTTGAAGATTGCAAATTCTACGTCGAAGCTCCGCTTATATTTCCTTTTTCCATAATACTCAAGCATTCTATATTAAGGTAAGTATTTATAAGACTCAAACTTATTTAAATACTTATAAACTTTGTTAGTTTATTTATTGTATTTATAAACTCTTAATATATAATGTAATCAAGTAATCAAAATACATATTTTACGTATTGAGCACTACAACACTAGGGAACTTCATGTGAGGGGTTTCATTTGAGTAAAACGTATCGACGAGTTGCTGGATTTACGATTTAAAGTGTCCTAGCTCCTCGAACGTTTACTGCATGACCTCTGAATTATGATGGCCCGAACGGTAGTACGATATATATAAACTAAATATGTTTTCACATATTAAAGATCTTACTATAAACATTGAGACGTATATAGGATGGTTTATGTTTTCCTAAACATTGTTCCAAACCTAAGTCGCAACATTCTATTCTAGGTTGCTCGAGAAGTTCTCACCGGCATATCCATCATCCTCATTATACACTTGATATCATTTACTCTAAGGTGAGTTCATAGCCCCTACTTTTATACATTTTGAAATTACTTTTGGGGGAGATACATGCTCAACTATTTTCATTTACTTTCATAAGTACTCTAAACTTTTAAGAATTACCGTGAGTTCATAGCCCCACTTTCTATTACTTAAATTGTTTTACAAACCCTTGGGGGAGATACATGCTTTATTTTTAAACCGAACACATTGCTTTGAAACTGTATGCTTATCTGAATGTATTATGTGCACTAAGTACCACTATTGCCAACTTAAGTCCCTATTATCATGAACCATTAATCACTTGCGGGTGAACGCGAATAATGTGGATAGATCTATCGGGATTGACGAATCCCGTTTGTTTGGCCAAGTCCGGTAAACAAACGCACTCTATTTGAAGAACCATAGGTTAATTGGCAAATTACCTATTAGGGCAACTGTTTGACCAATGACCTGGCAAACTATTATATCAATTTCTATTGACAAGCTGTTAACGTTTTCGGTATCATGAGCTTAGTGCAATAATATCTGTTTTGTTTTCAAACCATTGGTGTGAGTCTAATTAACTCACACTACCAACATAATGTGTTCAACCATTCAACAAACTCTATGAATTTCACTCAACCTTTGTGTTGACAGTTTTAAGCATGTATTTCAGGTCCATATTGTACGAGGCAGGCACGGAGGAGCACGGATACTCAAGAAGGCTATAAATTTTATTATCATTCGAAAACTCATTTAATGTATTTTGTAAACAATGGAACCAACTGGGACCTCATTTTTGTAAACTCTGATATTTATATAAATCGAATGATAAATCTTTTAAAACGACTCCATTAGAGTTCGTTTTCTATTGTTATGACTGTTGTGTCATGAAGTAATACCCAGTTTGAATTCGCTGCACTCACTTAAATGGGGGTGTTACAGATTGGTATCCGAGCCACAGTTATAGAGAAACGGGTCTAATTGAGACTTAAACTATAACTACTTTTACAAACAAAAACATTTTATAGCTTTCCGTTCTCCGTGCCTTCCATCCTCCAGACGATTATGTGACTTTTTGGCATTTTAAGCTATACAAACATACTAGTATATTGATATATACACTTGACTTATTTTCAATCATTTTAGCTAAACGATAGACTAAACATATCTGCGTATGCCTATTCTAAGGAATTACGGCACAATCATATTTTTCCAATCTCCCAATCATGCATCTACTCGTGCATTTTAGGATTACGAAACTTTATCCAAGACATTGTAACTCATTACAATGGTCTTTCCTACTTTCAAGACATTGTGAGATACAATGGTCTCATTCATTTTTCAAGACACTGTGAGTGAAACAGTGGTCTCAACTATTTCTCAGACCTTGTGTGTTGCACAATGGTCTTTATTATTTCCTAGACATTGTGAGTTTCACAATGGTCTCAACTACTTCTCAGATATTGTAAGTTATACAATAGACTCTAGGAATTATCTTATAAAACCTTATTTGATATTCGTTTACATGAAACCCGTCACAGTCTATCAATTTCCCTAATGGAAATACAAGAAATGAGATTTCTAAAAGATAAACTGACTCATCACCTACAAAAGCTGAAGTTCAAAGAACACTCTCTACATTCATCAAAATTCTCTTCTGAAACCTTCATTGTTAAAGGTCTGTAATGCTAGCCAAGTATGGACTATTTTAGGATTACTTAAGATTTCCTTTCCACACGTATCTACCCATACTATCTGCTATGCAATGGAATGTGAAAACATAGGTTACAAGTCTTTTATGGCCAGGACTTGCAACTGGATGGTTTGATATCACCTTTGCTTAGTGGACAATTTCTCAAAAGCTATGGACATATCACAAGTATACCTAATTTAGGTATTTGAAAAATTTATCGAACCTCGGCTAAATATAGTCTAGTCACCTATATCTAACCTAGGATAGTGGAACATAGTCTGACTAACTATGTTCGACTTAAATTTTTCAAACACCGAGAATAGTTATACAAGGGTTATATTCAGGTTAATTTCCTACTTAAACTCGATAAACCACCGAACTCATTAAAAGATCTAGAGACACGATAGTGTCTTACCACTCAACAAAATCTTAACATCTTATTTAAACTACCTAATTTCATTCTTGAAATTTTCATACATGAGATAATCCGAACTACTATCTTGGGATAGTCATCAAATCTTCTCCTCATTCCATAGAAGTACTAGCCTGATTAGATTTCAAGGATATCATTCCGCCATATTCCTTTAAAATTCACTTTTGATTTTAAAACAAACTTGACATCTCTACCTAAGAATAATGGTAAACTTACGCTACACTCTTCTAATCGTCAACATATCACATCATTATCTGAACCCCATTGAAATTCGGTATGTAAAACTTCACAATATCACGTTTCTTTGAAACACTAGTAGACGTAAAAACAAATTCATATGATACCTACCCGAGACCTTCATCTAAAGATCTTGAAGCCCTCAAAGATGAGTTCTTGAGTTGTTCTTCAATGAAATTAAAAAGGGTAAAGGTGAGGTTAAGTTTCAGTTGTGCTAAGATCGTTTAAGGAGATTGGTTTTGCTTGAGAGGAGTATTGATTTGCGTTTGAGATGGAGAGGAGATGTGCTGCATTTTCTTTTCCGAAAAACATAAAGATTTATGTGGTTTGGAGGTCTTGGTTGGTGAAAGTAGATGAAGAACATGATCCTTTCTTGAGAGAGAAACTAGAGAGAGGGAGGAGAAAACACAAAGTTTATTGATAAGAACAAAACAATACAACTAGCTAAATGATTCACCTCACCCCTCATGGAGAGTCATGAGGGGTATTTATAGGCTCTAACTTTGCCACTTAAACGATACTAGTCCCTAAGGGCAAAGTATACTACGCATCTAGTCCAATTCACGTAAGTGACGTTATCTTTAGAAAAAGCGAGGCTAACAATCTCCCTCCAAGATAGCGTCACACGTGAATGGTTACAATGAGACCTATAAATACAAAACAAAGTAAATTACAATAGTAATGAACAATGTTGACTTTCTTGAAGTGCAGAGTCTCTGTAGTCTAGATACTGAGGCAAACTTGAAGTTCTCCCTTCCGATGACCTCGGCAAATGATCTTCTTGTAGCTCTGATACCAATTGTTAGGACCAAAAAACATACAGATTTATGTGGTTTGGAGGTCTTGGTTGATGGAAGAAGATAAAGATCTTCATCTTTTTTAGTGAGAGAAACTAGAGAGAGGGAGGAGAAAACACAAGATTTTATTAAGAAACACACACAATACAAATAACCTAATGCTTCACCTCACCCCTCATGGAGAGTCATGAGGGGTATATATAGGCCCTATCTTTGCCACTTAAACGATACTAGTCCCTAAGGGCAAAATATACTACGCGTCTAGTCCAATTCACGTAAGTGACGTTATCTTTAGAAAAAGCGAGGCTAACAATCTCCCTCCAAGATATCGTCACACGTGAATGGTTACAATGAGACCTATAAATACAAAACAAAGTAAATTACAATAGTAATGAACAATGTTGACTTTCTTGAAGCGCAGAGTCTCTGTAGTCTAGATACTGAGGCAAACTTGAAGTTCTCCCTTCCGATGACCTCGGCAAATGATCTTCTTGTAGCTCTGAACTTCAACTGTAACGGTCTAGTTAGGTTATTACTCCCTCCTAACTAGTGAGCCTTTTTCTTTTCTATGCTCCCTCCTGAACCGACAACACTCTTCCAACACGTCTTTAATCTTCACACGCAGCGGAGAAAGTAAACTCTTGAAGCACAATGGTTGTCGTTCTGGGAACATCAACATAACTCACTTAGTATTGCATCCAAGTTGGTAAAAAACCCCGATGTACACCACACTACTTCTCCTTCTTCAGTCTTAAGCAAAAATCCCTTCGTAATCCAATCACGGAAGATGACATACCAACTTCTCCCTCCTGATGGTTGCGAGCTATCGGAATCATCATAATGTTGCGTACATGCCGTATTACCTTCTTTGATGCAATATTAACATCATAGCTTGATAAAATTTCCGTTAGAATATGTCGTAAAAATACTCTCAATATACGTCTCTCGAACCAACCTTTAAGTGAACCTCCTTTGAATTCACCGGCTAAATGTAATGACCACATATGGAGATAGCCCGATACGACTAACTTGAAAAGGAAGCAAACATCCCAACTTGTGACTTGCTGCTTGTTCTAAATTTTTGAACAATCCACAACTTCGTGTGACACTGAGCACAACAACGTAACTCCTTAAAGTGATGGTTACACATTGTGAGCACTACAACGTAACTCCTTACCAGTTATAACCAGATTGTCAAATTTCATAATGTGCTCCAAAAAGTTATCTTGAGACATGCATCCAACCAACCATCGTCTCAAAGATAAAGAAGTCCACCCGTGAAATGTCACATCAATTCCGCATCAATAATACCGTACAAAAACTCCGTAGTCATTTTTCACATCTTCGTTTAAGCCGTGAATATTGTATCCTTCGTGAAAATTTATAATGACCAAATACCAAAAGTACCTTATTAGACCAATATTTATCAAAATTATTGGTTAATTTGACATGTTTCTTGAAATGTCATTCAACAATGATACGGGTATGTACAGATGCTTGAGCGAGAGTTCTTTAATATGTTTTTCAAAACATGTCGTTTCTCAAAATTTCTTCAAATAATGGCTTTCGTATACTTCAGTACGAAACCCGGACTTCAAATTAGTGGCTTCTGAGAGACTCGCTCTAGAACCCGCACTAAACCAGCAGACTTCTGGACACATCAGTTCAGGACTCGTACCTCAAAGAGCTCAATCAACTTCGCTTGACAATCCTAAAGAACAAGAATGGGAGAATTTCTTTGAGTTAATGTTCGATGAATACTATGGTGGAACTTCGACAAATGCATCAAACCATCATTCCGCTGCACCCGCTCAAAATCATCCTCCACCACCAACAGAAGATGCATCTACAACGGTCGAAATCAATGCACCAACTCCATCTACATCATCTACATCTACTACAGTTATTGCACCCGTTCTACCAGCAGTTGATGAGCAAAATCAAAACCATAACGAAGCAACATTAGATGACGACTTATTTGAAAACCCGTTTGCTACGGAATCAGCTGAATCATCCTCAAGCTTATGAGAACCATCTAACTCGCATACGTTTAACCAATGGTATCCTTCTACTCTGAAGTGGACAAAAGACCACCCAATTGAACAAGTTATTGGTGAACCTTCACGGCCAATTCAGACGAGACGCCAACTTGCCACCGATTGCGACTTATGCATTTACCTTTGCTCAATTAGCAATATAGAGCCAAAGAACATTCGCGAGGCAATGGTAGAACCCGCATGGATAGAAGCGATGCAGGAGGAACTTCTCCAATACCGTCTACATGAATCTTGGGATATGGTTCCAAGACCAATTGACATTCGTGTCATTGATCTCAAATGGTTATGGAAGAACAAAAGGGATGAAGAGATGACTGTAATTCGCAACAAAGCTCGTCTTGTGGCCAAAGGATACAGACAAGAGGAAGGGATAGATTTTGAAGAGTCATTCACGCCGGTAGCTAGACTAGAAGCGTGATTTTCTTAGCCTATGCCGCCACAAAAACATCACGGTTTATCGATGGACATTAAGACCGCGTTCTTGAATGGAACTCGAAAGAAGAAGTGTACGTGAGTCGCCAGAAGGCTTCATAGACATGAATCATCCGACTACGTCTACAAACTCAAAAGGCAATCTATGGATTGAAACAAGCTCCGAGAGCGTGGTATGACGAACTATCCTCTTTCCTTATCCTAAAAAATTTCACCAAAGGAACAGTTGATCCTACCTTGTTTTCACAAAATGCAAAAACGACATTTTGATTGTTCAGATTTATGTGGACGACATCATCTTTGGGTCCACTAATCCGAATCTTTCAAAACATTTTGAAAATCTCATGAAAAGCAAATTTGAAATGTCCATGATGGGGAACTAAAATTCTTTCTTGGTTTACAAATACATCAATCCCCTCGTGGAATTTTTATAAATCAAGCTAAATATACGAATGAGATTTTGAAAAATCATGGTATGGATAATTGTGACTCGGTCGGAACACCAATGGTAACTTCACCAAAAATTGGAGCCGATTTGTTTGGGAAACCTATTGATCTGAAGAAATATCGGAGCATGATTGGTTCTCTCATGTACCTCACTGCTAGTCGACCAGATATTCATTTTGCTATTTGCTTATTAGCACGGTTTCAGGAAAAGCCTACCGAACTGCACCTCAAAGAGGTTAAACGGATCTTTCGGTACCTGAAGACATCCATTCACATGGGACTTTGGTATCCGAAGGAATCCGGATTTGATCTAATTGCCTTTTTCAGATGCGGACCACGCAGGTGATCAAGTTACAGCAAAAAGTACATCTGTTAGGTCACTAGATTTACAACACAAGCTTCAATGAAAGAGATAGAGAGGAGATAGAGTGGCGGATGAACAATACACACACAAACACACACGTATAAACTATGATGGTTAGGCATAGAGTGTGAAAGAGAAATGCATTGAACAACCAACCCTCAAGTGAGGGTTATTACATAGTATTTATAGGAGGGAAGCTAGGGCAACACTCCTAGTCCCTTCCTTTCTCCTATGGGCTTGGGCCTAAGCTCATGGGCCTTCTACATAAGCTTAAGGCTAATAACAAACATAAAGGCCATAATAAGCTACCTATTACATATGAGTAACTAACACTTGAATTAAGGTTTAGGAGTGATTCCAACAATCTCCCTCAAGTGTTATTACATATGAGTAACAAACACTCAAGTGTTGGTGATGAAAACGGTGAACGCGTTGATGTAATAGTAGCTCTGACGTCTTTCGACATTCTTCTTTCTTGTGAGAAGAATTGCCTTGATTTGAACCATCTCCCCACTGTAGCGAGATAGTTTTCTTTGAACAGTTATGCTTTGACGTCATCTTTAACTTTGATCTTTGATCATTGTTCTTTGTGGTGAAAGTGATAGTATGTTGTTATCTGCATCAGGTCTGCCTCAGGTCTGCTTCGCTGGTCCAGTGTCTCCACGTCATTCTTCAACATGCTCACACGCTCTTTGACGTTGGAATTCAAGATGATGAAGTTCTTTAAGTCTTTAACTTTGTAGATTCTTTGTTTTGACGAAGAATCATTCTGACTGTTGTGTTGCTTTTGGATAGAACTTCCATTAGTGATGATACTGGCGTGAGCATGAGAAGAATCTGCACGATCATCCCGCTCCGGAGCTTCCATAAGAAGTAAACATAAAAACGGTTAGTAATAAGCGGATTCCGCACTTACAAGTTTGAACTTCGAGAGTGTTAACAGCATAGTGTGAAAACACAACTCTAATTCTTACAAAGGCCGGTTCTGAATCGGAGTCCCACAAGTGAGATAACACGATGTACCGAAGTACACCTACGATTCAGATGAGTTGCTGAGGTACACCGAAACATCACCTCACAACGTAGACCGTTTGAGACCACTAAGCGCAATCCACGGGGAGTTGCCGAAGCGACCTGCTGTCGGGCTTTGATGTTGACCGGCAGGAGTTTCCATTCAATCACCGAGGATCACAAATGTGAACCTCTCATAAATGTTCTCGACAGATTGCTAAGATCTGTGAAGGACTCGATAATGTACCCCTGAAATTCTTATTGTTGAATATCAAGTGATGAAATGTCAAGTGTACCTAAGAGATCTTTTGATGAATCTCGTGGCTCTAGACTCAAATGTGCGTTTTGGTTTTCTGGCGGAGACTAGGAGAGGGTCTCCTTGTTAAATATCAGAATCTCTAAGAGAAAGCCGATAGATTATGTAGGGTTCCCTGTGAGAATGAAACAAGCTTCCGTTGAGAGAAACTTGAGTGGTTAAGAAGGTTTAGTGCATGCGTCACTGGGTCCATGACGACTTTTAATCTTCAATACCGGTGTCATCTAGTGACAACCAGTAGTATATGAATTGAACCCGTGTTCCGCCTAAGTTGAATAATCTGGAGGGCTATTTCTTTTCACCCTTTTCTTTGCATTTCTTTTAATTCTTCAACTCCTTCTTTCTCCGATTCTCAATTTCTCCTTTTTACAATCATACCTAAGGACTTCTAAATACTAACTATTTGTGGTGTCCGGGGTAGACCCTCCGACTCTGGCTGATCATAGGACGATTATTCCTAACCTTAGTCACCTTATAACTCCATGACTAACCTATGTTGTCATAAAAACCACTGTTGTGAAAAGTCTCTCAAAGTGTTTGTGAATAAAAAACATTTTAGTACCACTGTTGAGATAAGATTTTGCATAAATACTCCCCTCCACATGTGCTTAAGAGTTTTAACGGTTAAAATGCACAGTGAGGAAAGAGGGCGCACATTTTGAATTGATCAACTCAAGATAGACATTCCCCCGCGAGACACGGTTACGTGGCATAGTTAAAGAGTTGCATTGTCATCTTTTAGGTGACAACTAGCTCTAATAACTACCTTGAAGGTGTAGACAATCCTCGAAAGGTTGTCAAACCCGTCAGAGTTCATGTCTACCAAGAGTTTCTCGAATGGTACATTCTACTCAGACAAGTCCTTTGCGAGACACGTTTACATCGCTAGCGAACTAGCTTGAAATTATTACCCGTCCCGGACAAGTCTTTTCGAGTTACTAACAGTTAAGATCTCGTCAATTCATGGGTTAAGTCTATAGCACAAAGATTCATTTGCATTTACACAACATATTTCTTATCACGTATTTTCTCCCCCTAAAAAATGGCATATAAAATGTTATTTTTGAAAAGTTGAGAATAAATATGACCATTTCGAGTGTTGCGGGAAGAATGACCACTGTGAACAATTTGTGAACAAAGTTTTAAGTCAAGTACTCCCCCTCAACAAGTGATATAAACGGTTGAGGTTTTGAAAATCATAAGGGAAAGTACTTGTTCTTTTGAGCAAAACCTTGAAAAATGAAAGGTTTGATAGGTTTTACTCAAAAGTAAGAAGTTTTCGCTCCTTTTATAGAAATATATTAAAATAGTGAAAAGTAAATCTATCTTTCTATTAGTGTTTGATAGGTTTTAAAATAGTGGTAAATCTATTAAGACTGAAGAAGGAGAAGTAGTGTGGTGTACATCGGGGTTTTTTACCAACTTGGATGCAAACTAAGTGAGTTATGTTGATGTTCCCAGAACGACAACCATTGTGCTTCAAGAGTTTACTTTCTCCGCTGCGTGTCTGAAGATTAAAGACGTGTTGGAAGAGTGTTGTCGGTTCAGGAGGGAGCAGAAAAAGAAAAAAGGCTCACTAGTTAGGAGGGAGTAATAACCTAACTAGACCGTTACAATTGAAGTTCAGAGCTACAAGAAGATCATTTGCCGAGGTCATCGGAAGGGAGAACTTCAAGTTTGCCTCAGTATCTAGACTACAGAGACTCTGCGCTTCAAGAAAGCCAACATTTTTCTTTACTATTGTAATTTACTTTGTTTTGTATTTATAGGTCTCATTGTAACCATTCACGTGTGACGCTATCTTGGAGGGAGATTGTTAGCCTCGCTTTTTCTAAAGATAACGTCACTTACGTGAATTGGACTAGATGCGTAGTATACTTTGCCCTTAGGGACTAGTATCGTTTAAGTGGCAAAGATAGGGCCTATATATACCCCTCATGACTCTCCATGAGGGGTGAGGTGAAGCATTAGGTTATTTGTATTGTGTGTGTTTCTTAATAAAATCTTGTGTTTTCTCCTCCCTCTCTCTAGTTTCTCTCACTAAAAAAGATGAAGATCTTCATCTTCTTCCACCAACCAAGACCTCCAAACCACATAAATCTGTATGTTTTTCGGTCCTAACAATTGGATTAATCAATATTTCTCAAGTGACACTTGTACAAACAAATTAAAAGGGACTTGCATATCAAACTAACATTTTACACGGGAAGATC
>OU343217.1:220953079-221182692 GCA_910596185.1 Chrysanthemum makinoi
AATTATTCAAAATAAATGTTCGTGCGATAGCGTTTATTTAATAGAAAAATATGCGTTAATGAAATATGCAAACCCATGCATGAACTAATATGAAATGATGTTACTGATGATGTACAGACTAACTCTAGTCTATATGAAATGTTCTCAATGATGTTCCATGAATACGCGGCTAAACCCTTACAGTTACGCGAATTTGATACTCGTAAACCTAGTTTACAAAAACAATGAATAATAATCGTGAATATAAATTTTTCTCCGGAATGAATAGTGTTTTGTGAATAGTAAAATTTTGAAATAATCTCTCAAGATATCAAATCGACTTCAAAAACGATGAATAGTAAAATGATAAATAGTAACCGATGAATAGTAAAATTTTTTAAACTTTGCAAAATGACCGGAAATTAAGAATTGTGAAAAATAACATCGGGTATGGGCCGGTTCAACAACAAACGGGCCACAAATGTAATGGGAATAATACACGATAAATGTAATATCTTTATAATTTGCACTTCACTACAACGTACTATCTTGCAATTCCAACTTGAAAAAGTCCCGCCTAAAGGTTAAAGTGTTAAACATATATTGAATTATAGAATATCTTGTGATGTTAAGAGATATGAGAGAACATGTTTAGTCAATAAGAAGTTTTATTTTTATTTGATCTTTTTATATAAGTACTCTGCTCACTAATACCTCATCGCTGAGCCAGAGAATATGTTTAACTGATCTTCGACCTTTTACAAGTGTTTGGCGGAACTAAGATTAATTCTCACTGACATCATTTTAGTTAGAACTAAGGGGCAAATAAGTGGAATAAACGACGTAATAAAAAATAAATGATGTAATGTAATTCATTACCGTTATTATGCTCGATTGTGATTGGTATAACAGGACATAATGAAATCAATAAGAAAAAGACTAAAAATACCTTACTGATGATAGAAACTTTATTTAATGTGGTTAGTTAATGATAGACTTTTATTTAATTTTAATTTCATTACAAGATGAAAAAAAAAAAACGACCTTTAAGGAATCAAAATAATAGGGTTTGGTGTAATACGTCATTCTTTATAATTAACGAATTATCATGTATTATAATGGTAAACAAATAAGATTTTTTTATTTTGTCGTAATGATCATTTTTATTCCCACGTTGATTACAACATTTCAAACGATGCGTAACTTCAACAATTTTATATTTAAATCTCTCAAAGACTGTTCATAATTAACCCAACACATTTACGTACGTGACGAGTATCCGATTCAATTATTCAATAAAATCTAAATTCGTGAGTAACAAGTGATTGAAACATAATAACTCAAATGAAAATCATTACTTGCATTGAGATTATGTACATGTGCAAACAAATGGATGCTTGTGTATGTAGAACTAGTGTAGACTGTAGAGTACATCATACGATTGTACAAGATTTGTGGAATCCCTTCTTCAAGAACATGTCATGTCTAATGATTTTTGTAAATTTACTTGGAGTACATGACTACTTTGTTGTATTGCCCTCCTATAAACTTGATATCGTATACGCTTAAAGCATGTGTACTTATTGTTGAACAACCTGTGCTTCCTGGTCATTTATTTTACCCATAATCATTTATATCATGGATAGAACGTGTCATAATAGTTACTCCGTATGTTATTAAAAATGACCATGTATATGTTTATCTATATTACTTATAATTCACGAAGTCATCTCACTCTTAATTTTAAAACGTACAAGAAATTAAGCATGGTTTACAATACTGTAATGCATCCAATTTTCAGAATTACAATAAAGTAAACATATTGTACAACAAAGTAAAGCGTGATGTCATTTTAAGACCAAAATTCTATCAAACAATATTAATGCTATTAAAAACACCCATTCACAAAAAATTACAACGATTTAAGCACAATGTACAATAGCTTAAGCATAGTATACAACAAAATAAGAATGATGTAATTTTCACACTTACAAAATTAATGTTATTAAAGTGCTTAATGTTATTAATGACTATAATGACTACTACTTACAAGAAAAGAAATATAGTGTACAACACTTTAATGCACATAATTTTCAGACGTACTAGACAAGAAGCATAGTGTACAACAAAACACCACATTAATGCTATTTAATGTAGTCAATTATTTAACTGGTCAATAAATACAATAAATACAATTAATACAGTTATTAAAACACCTCTTACATAAGAAATACAAATTATCAAGCGTATTCTACAACCAAATTAAACTTAATTCATGCATTAAATTTACTACAAATAATAAAACACATTATACAAATATTCAAACCCGAACGGGCAACGGGCCAAATGGGCTTGAGCCCGAACGGGCGCGAACTAAACGGGCTCGAGGCAGAGCCGAAACCAAGCCGGTTCGAGCCGAACGAACGGGCTGGACTATACGAAATTTTTGATATCCGTAAATTTATTGTTAAAAATAATATAATAAACTAAAATACATTATTCCCATTGTACCGCCGCTAGCGATGAGAGTCACGCAAGCCCAAATACTAGTTTTGTTAATGAGAAGATGAAAAAAAGTATTGAGGTTGAAGTGGCTAACCATAAGAGCAAGGGGTATCACAACATCACCATTTGGGCTTCAATGTAGCATTTGATATCCGTACATCACCCTTTCTTCACTTGGGCCCCACCCACTATCATTTTATTTATTTTCCATATTTTCCAAAACAAATAAATCATTTCATTCATTTTAAAATAATAATATACTACTAAACATACGAAAATAAAAAAACTTCGGTACGAAAAATAACCATCGAAAAATACATAACTTTAAATCCTAATCTGAAAAGGATCAAACGGAGGTATATAATTTAGCAAGACGTCACCTACGGATTATCATCTTTGATAGCTCCAGTTGACTTTGTGTTGATGTTGTTCGTTATCGTTGAACACATTCCCATTTTGCAAGCCGTCGCTAGCTTCCTCCGAGAAAGTTCTCGATAACATCGTTGAGTGCCGATAGTCGTTGCAAGTCTTTGGCATGCCTCATTTCTTTTGTCCTCAAACAATTGGATGACGGATAATAGCCTCTTCTAAGCTTCATCATCGTTCGCATTGATTTTGAATGTACGGAACAGAATGAGGGAGAGCCATTTGTGCGTAAAGGAATGTGAATTTTGAAATTAGCTTGTGTGTGTGAAATGTGATTTTTTGTGTAGAGTGTGGTTTATATTTATAGAGTTGTTAATTGTTTATGTGAAATGGTTTTGAATTTGAAAAGTTAATAAAAGTATCCGTTGTAAATAAACGGTTAATATTTTTAACATGCGTTTGCTTAGTTTAAGTGGCGAAATCAACATTGGCGAGCCATGATGGTATCACGGCGAGATTCAAAAAAAAGTGGAGACAAGCCACGTTGGAACCGGCGAGAAGTAACGAATACCATACCCTTTGCTCTAACTGATTATTGATTCACATGTGGCCCTTTTTTTATTATCTTAAAACTTACATGTTTAATTCATTACCAATTTTGTATTTATCTAGTAATGTTGTCTTTGCTCGAACTCGCTGGTGACAGTGGATCGGTTTCCCACTCGATCGACCAAATGGCCTTGATCGGTCGTCCCAACGTGATAAGTATTTCGTGATCGGTCGTTGGACAAAAACTTGAGGAACTAGTTTGGATTTACGACCGAGTTTTACATACACAATTTTCAAATAATTGTACCGTTTGGCTAAAAAAAATAAAAAAAATTTACCCTTAACTTGATCGCTACTATGGTAACTTCTTAATCGTCAGATCGTCGGAGAGAAAAAGCTGATGTGATATGGTCGTCCGTGCTCACCAGTGTCAGTAGCCTTATATTTGTTTAACATATAAACTCTTTGTTTTTGTGTTTGTTTTCGTTTGAGAATCACTTGGCGTTCAATGTTTTTAAGTTAATGTAATTATATTATACATATAATAAATATATTTAATCGAGAGAAAAGTTTAATATAGACCCTAAATTCTTTATAGATTCAATGAAATTTTGACCATTTATTTTTTATCAAAGCAAAAAAACACATTTTTCATTTTTTTAATTAAATAATATCTTATAAACCGTTAATCATTACGCAAAAATAATCATATCATCACGACGATAACTAAGACATCTTTTTTATTTTATTTAAATTAAATATCTTATAAACCGTTAATCGTTACGCAAAAATAATCATACCATCACTACAAAAAATTGGTTTAATCTACACACTTTTTTTCTCCACATTTCTAAAAGTGTGTAAAATTTTGTTAATTTACTAACGCTTAGTAATGTATAAAAATTGATTACATTAATAAATGTGGGAAAAAATTGTAAAACAATAAAATTTCCACCCTTTTAGTTGTGTCAAAAAAAAAGTTCACACTTTTAAGTGTGGAGAAATCTAAGAAATATCCACACTTATATGTGTGGACTCAAATTCTCCACACTTCCTCAAAGTGTGGGGAACTAAAGATTATCCACACTTTTTCAAAATGTGGAGAATTTGGGTGTTACAAATAACCTTCATACTTAGAAGTGTGGAAAATCTTATAATTCTTCACACTTAAAAGTGTGAACTTTAATTTGATACAACTATAAGTGTGGAATTTATAATTTTTTTCACACTTATTAATGTATATAATTTTTACACATAATTAAGTGTTAATAAACCGATAAAATTTTACACACTTTTAAAAAGTGTGGAAATTTAGTGTGGATGAACAAATTTTTTGTAGTGCATCACGACAATAATTAAGACATCTTTCTATAGAGAGGCACTTCTATATACTTTTCGATGATTTTTTTTTTTTGATTTTTTTGTCAGTGTTGAAATTTGCGTCTAAAAATTCACACATAATTTGTAATTTTAAAATCACATGTTTTTTTATGAAATCACATGTGATTGGTGAAATAACACGTGATTTTTAACATACAAATCAAATGTGATTTTTTCAGACGCAAATTTTAACAATAAAACAAAACTCAAAAAAAAAAGTTTGTCGAAAGTATATATCAAAATACCCATCTACTAGAAAATAAAATAAAAAAATTAACGCGATGATGTATGTATTTTTTGTTGCTTAATGATTACCATTTGCAAGATATTTTATTTTCGAAAAGAAGGTAAAGTGATTTTTTGTTTTACTTTGATGAAAAAATAAATGTTATAATTGGTTCATTGGGTCTATAAAGAATAAGGGTCTATATTGAACTCAACTGGTGAAGCCCCGACGCAATTTCGAGTAAAAAATTTTCAAATGTTCCCATAAACTATGAGAAAAGTTACAAAAATTGTCTAATATTTTTAGCTGTTGATAGTTTTTTATAATTTTATTTATCAACTATCTAACACATGCTCAGCGATTCTTGCAGTGATTAAAAATTCTTTAAACTACAAACAAAATAAGTCTAATATTGCATTACTTTAGATTAAAGTAGCCTTTTATAAAAAATGTTGCAGTTTAATATATTTTTTTCTTAGAATAAACATAAATTTAAAACACACCCTTAAAGTATTTAACAATTTACAGAAACTACTCTAAACTTTATTCCTTTTCATTCATATATGTGCATGATTGTATTTAAGTAAAAACTATCATAACACACCCTTAAACTATGTAATATATTAAGAAAACTACCTTAGACTTTTATGTTTTACAAGTTTTATTATAGAACAAATTTTATTTATCAAATATTTAATAAATGTTTAGCAATTTTTTTATAAAAAA
The DNA here is from genome assembly GCA_910596185.1 of Chrysanthemum makinoi. Taxonomy (NCBI): domain Eukaryota; kingdom Viridiplantae; phylum Streptophyta; class Magnoliopsida; order Asterales; family Asteraceae; genus Chrysanthemum; species Chrysanthemum makinoi. The sequence continues at coordinate 220,958,811 of OU343217.1, forward strand.
GTATACCAATAAAAAAAATCTTTATATTTTGAATAAACTGAGTTCAATATTGTAATGCTTTTCCGATAATAGGTCAAAATGATTATAAATATTTGAATGATATAGACAGTAATAGATAAACAATATAAATTGCATTATACAATTTAGATATTAAAAAACGCATGAAATCAAATTATATAAATATATGCAACAGTTTTGGTGAATGTTAAATAATTTAGAGATGAGCAAACGGACCGCCGACCGGACCGCCGAAGGAACCGACCGCCGACCCGACCGGACCGGACCGTCCATCCGCGGTCTCGGCTTTTTGGCAAATTGGTCCTCGGTCCGGTCCGGACCAAAACCGACGAATTTGGCCTAGTTTGACCGGACCGACCGAAGACCGACCGACCGACAAGGACCGAGACCGGACCGAACTTCGGTCGGTCTCGGTCTTGGCTTTTCGCCGAACTCGGTTCGGTCCGGTCCGGTCTTGGCCGTCCGGTCGTTTCTCCGACCGTGCACACCCTAAACTACACCGATTCGTCCTTGTGGTTTGCGCTGACCGACAAGTTTCGTCCTTTGACCAAAAAAATTGCACCATCCGTCCTTAAATGCGAAACGTTGTCTACACGTCGTCCTTCCTTCTAACGGCCCTTGTTAACAGCCGTTAAATCATTCCACTTAATACATATGTAACACCCCCAAATTCGGTATACGCAGCGGAATTAAGGTTGGGGTATTACTTCATGGAGCACAGTCATAATAATAGATAAACGGCTCAAAAGAGACATTTTAGATAAAACAGTTATCATTCATTTATTTAAATCAGAGTTTTACAAAATAGAGGTTCCAAAGGAAATACGGAAATACATAGTTTTATTCTTGTGAATGATAACAAAAATGGACGCCCTTTTTATAAGAAGTCCATTGCCACTCTGTGCCAGTTCGTGCTCTAGTTTCCTGAGATAAAACATGCTAAAAAGTCAACACAAAGGTTGAGTGAATCTATAGTGTTTGAATAATAATCAGTTGAACACAAGATAAGCAGTAGTAAAATCAGTAATATTGAAGTACAATATATTGCCCTAAGTCTCATGACACGCAAACCTTAATACGAACGCGTCATAATAATGACGTAAGTTACAAACATCATGGTGATGATGTGAGCAACAATGCCCTCCGTAGGAGTTTGCCATTCTCCTAGTATTCTCAAATAAAGTGCATTTGGTTACCTATCCGGCTAACACAAATGGGGCGTCAACTGCCAATAGATCTATTCACTATATTCGCGTTCACTCGCAAGTGATTAATGGTCCATGATATGAGGGGCTTTTAGTGGCAACAGTAGGTACTTAGGCAATATCGATCAGGATAGCATACAGAAAAATACTTGTGTTCGGTTTTGTTGCATGTATCTCCCCACAAGTTTTGAAAACAAATAAGTAAGAGTGGGACTATGAACTCACCTCGGTGTTATCGTAGTCTGGATGGAAAACAAATTAGATAAAATGAACAAACTGCTCCGACTCTCGACCTGAATTGGTATATCTTGTATTTAGTATTTGTATTCAAGTTTATGCGACGGAAATGTTCTATAGATAATTAGATAACATGAAGTCTCTTCAAAATTTAATAATACTTGTCATACTTATTCTTATGGTTCGAATGATTGTTAATAAGTTTTTATCAAAACCAAAGTTGTTAAATATTTTATGTTTCCAAAATGTTATAATTTAAAATTTCAAATATTTACAGTTTTTATCCTAGTACTTTCAAAAATGACACTTTAAACCCTCAACTATGGGTTATTGACAAAATTATTTATTTAGGAACTTACAGGTTAATAGAGAGAAAAACTTTATCTTACAAAAATTCAAGTTACTATGCTTGGAATTTTATAAGAAATTTTACTAGTTTTTGGCCTAAATGGATAAAAAAATACTTTATAAGCTTACTTAAAAGGTTTTACAACAAGAGTTTTTGATAAAAAACTTATTAACAATGGTTCGAAACCATAAGAGGTCTTAAGCTCTTACGGTTTGGTCACAAAGTTGCCAAGTATTATTGCTTTTTGTTGTTTAACTTTTGACCAAAATATGGTCTGTTTTTGTTTTATCGTCGTTTGTAGTATCCCAGGTGGTGTTTACAATGGTACCTTGCTTGACCCTAATGTCTCTAACATGAAGTAGATAAATGAGGGGCAAGTTGGGGGGTAAGCCTTTTTTTGGCGCCATGACCAGAAGCAGAAAAGAAAGAAAAATGTTTTAAACTTGGCGAAGTCTAGGTCTTAGGTTTGAGGTTTTTACTACTACATGTAACCTCCTTAATGATTAATTCTTATAGTGTTTACCCTAACCAATACCACAAAATGAAAAGGTCTTTATGTATATACGTTTTTATCAGTAAGTTTACAATAACTTTATAAATTTATTACTCTAAATGAGTGCTAGTGAATGTGTAAATAATGGTTAAAAGAAAGAGTTGGAACACTTACAGATTGTGAGTTGCCTAAACCAAGAAAAGTGCCTAAAATCTGCTATTGGTCTTCAAAGTAGTTCCATACCTTCTAAGCTCCAAGTTAACTTTTCTTTACACTTCTTAAGGTAAAAATTTTAGAATGCTTGTGAGTATTGGAAATATTTATGGTGCGTGTGATGTGTGAGAGTATGGTATGGTGTGTGTGATGAATGGGACTCAAGGGAGAGGAGTGTGGGGCGTACATATATACATAGGTGGGAGGTGCATGAATTCCCATGCTAAGTCACCTTGTCTTGCAAGAGAGGAGACAAGGTGATGTGTAGCTATCCAAATGGAAGATGCATGTGGTTTCAAGGGAGCATGACTTGGTGTGGTAAAACTCTAGCCAAGAGTTTTACCCACCATATTTGACCATGGTAAAACTTCATGATGTGTAACTTTAATATGCATGTAATTAGTTGTGGTTATGGTTTTTACATGTATTACCTAAGTAACTAAGTGGTAACCTTCTAGTTTATTTTTAACTATGGAAAAGGGGGGGGGGGGGGTTAGGCATAAAGGGTAGTACTTAGGGCTTGTATTGTTGTACCTATTGTGTAAATGGTATAAGTACCTAGTTAGGTTGCTAACTTCTTTAGACAAATACTTGGTTAAATAAGTTACATGTACATAAATAATAATAAAGTCTTAAGTTTTGGTGCATTATTGTTTGTACATTTGCATTGTTTTATTGTACTTACTAAAAATAAAATATACTTTTAAGACTTGTGCTTGAAAGGTTTGTACAATGTGCTTAAAATTAAGTACACTAAGGTTTATAATAAATTTTATATTAAATGCATACTTTTATGCATCAATGACTTGTACATTGGTTTAATAAACTTGTACCTTAGTAATTTGTAAAAGTTTCATATATATCTTTAATTTTTTTGTTTGTGATTTTATTTACATAAAATCATAAGATTTACAAATTAGGGTTTTAACCGGAAAATACCCTAGAGTTAGGGTTTTATGCCTTAAACTTGTACATTAAGTTTAATGGTTTGTACATTAGGGTTTATGATGTAGTATCGAAATTGTTATAATTCAATTCGGTAAGAAAACCCTAATTTACTTAGTGACATTTTATTGGAAAATGACGTTTATGATATAAGGATACTTTATACCAAACATTCCGTATCTTGTGTGAGGACACAACTGACAGAGGTGACCATGTCGGGAAGTTTCAAGTATGACATTGTTGTGAGACTTCCATTGTCACTTAAGAGTGTTATAACAAAGGCATTAGCTATGAGAGTGACCAGTTTGTGAGTGTGGCTTATTATCTAGTTGTAGGAAAAAAAATGTACGTAGAAAAATGAATTACTATTAGTATAAAGATGGATTTTACGGTGGTTACAGCCTCCCTTCCTTAAATGGAATCCGTCCTCAGATTCACTCTGTGTTTGGTTCGGTGTTGAAGAATAGGTGTGGGTACTTCTTACGGAATTGATCTTCCCGTTCCCAAGTAAATTCTGGTCCTACCTTAGAATTCCATCTAACCTTAATGATAGGAATTCGGCTTCGTTTTAATTGCTTAACATCCCTATCCATTATCTCTACAGGTTCTTCCACAAAATTGAGCTTGTCGTTGAGCTGGAGTTCTTTCATCGGAATAACAAGTGTTTCATCCGACAAACACTTCTTTAGGTTGGAAACGTGGAAAGTAGGGTGTATGTTACTGAGTTCTATAGGAAGCTCGAATTTATAGGCTACAGGACCTATTCTTTCCAGAATCTTGAATGGTGCTATGTATCTAGGATTTAATTTTCCCCGTTTTCCGAACCTAACCGTACCTTTCCATGGTGATATTTTTAGCATAACCCTATCTCCAACTTCAAATTCCATAGGCTTTCGCCTTACGTCGGTACCTTTTTGCCTATCTTGTGCGAGCTTGTAGGTGTTGCCGAATTTGTACTATCTTATCAGTGGTTTCCTGGATGATTTCAGGACCTGTGAGTTGAGCTTCTCCTACCTCGGCCCAACACACGGGTGATCGGCACTTTCGCCCATAAAGTGCTTCGAACGGTGCTGCCTTGATGCTGGCATGGTAACTGTTGTTATATGAGAATTCTGCCAAAGGCAAGTGTCTATCCCACCCTTTACCAAAATCTATTACACACGCCCTAAGCATATCTTCCAACGTTTGAATGGTTCTTTCGCTTTGTCCGTCGGTTTGGGGGTGGTAAGCAGTACTCATATCTAATTTAGTACCTAAAGCCTTTTGGAGTGATTGCCAAAATCAGGATGTGAAACGAGCGTCACGATCCGAGATAATGGAAATTGGCACTCCGTGTCGTGAAACTATCTCCTTCAGATACAACTTTGCGAGAGTTTCCATCTCATCAGTCTCCTTGATTGGCAAGAAGTGAGTGATTTCGGTGAGACGATCGACGATGACCCAAATTGTATCATACCCACTTGACGTCTTAGGCAACTTAGTGATAAAATCCATTGTTATTCTCTCCCACTCCACACGGAATCTCTGGTTGAATCAACAAGCCTACGGCTTTTGATGTTCCCCCTTTACTCGTGAACATGTCAAACATTTACTAACATATTCAGCAATGTCAGCCTTCATGTTCGGCCACCAGCAATACTTTTTAAGGTCCCGATACATCTTCTCAGACCCCGGGTGAATGGAATACTTCGATTTGTGTGACTCATGCATAATCACATTTCGTAAATCACCATAATGTGGAACCTAACTTCTGTTCTTTATGCAACGAGTTCCATCGGAACGACTTTCAAACATCTTGTCCATACCTCGTAAATTTTTAGCCTGAATATTCTCTTCTTTCATTGCCTCAGACTGCGCCTGGAGAATCTGAGACGGTAAATTCAGATTAATGGTCATGACTAAGGCTCTGACTCGAAGAGGCTTAATTCGTTCTTTCCGCTCCAAAGCATCGCTACGACATTTGCTTTTCGGATGGTAACAATTTCACAATCATAGTCACTTAGCAACTCTAACCAACGTCGTTGCCTCATGTTCAATTCTTTCGATCAAGAATATGTCGAAGACTCTTGTGATCAATGAACACAATACATTTTGTGCCGTACAAATAATGCCTCCATATTTTAGAGCAAATACTCGCTCTCAATTCAGATCATGTGTTGTGTAATTCTTCTCATGCGGTTTGAGTACCGAGATGCATAAGCGATGACTTTCTCTCTTTGCATTATCGGCTCCCAGACCTTGATGTGATGCGTCGCAGAAAAACAAATCGCTACTCCCCAGGTAGTGCTAGAATGGAGCCGCAAAGCTTTTGCTTTAGTAGTTGAAATGCTTCCTCGATCTTTTCCCGGATGTACTTCTTGTTCTTTTGGGTTAGTTCAGTCAAAGATTTGGCAATCTTTGAAAATCCTTCTATGAATCTCGGTAATATCAAGAAGTCCTAAAATTGACGTACCTCCGTAGGTGTGGTAGGTGTTGGCCAATTTTGGCCGCTCGATTTTGGAAGGATCTACATGAATTCCATGTTTATCGATCACGTGCCAAAGAATGCAGTCTTGCGAATCCAAAAATCACACTTGGAGAACTGCGGTTGACTCTTTCTTGAGTAGTTCCAAAATAATTCAAAATGCTCATGCTCTTCTTTTGTTAGGGAGTAAAAGAATATCGTCAATGAACACTATTACAAATTTGTCCAGATAAGGTTTGCACACTCTGTTCATGAGATCCATAAACACAGCTGGTGCATTGGTCAACCAAAATGGCATCACCTGGAATTCGTAATGACCGTATCTCGTCTGAGCCGTTTTAGGAATATCTTCTTCCCTTAATCGTAATTGATGATAACCCGATCTCAAATCAATCTTTGAATAAACACTCGACCCTTGTAATTGGTCGAACAAGTCGTCAATCCCGGTAACGGTATCGGTTCTTCCGTAAGTTTATTCAACTCTCATTAATCAATACACATCCGTAAAGATCCGTCCTTCTTTTGACGAATAGGACCGAGCTCCCAAAGTGAAGAGCTTGATCGAATGAAACCTCTATCTAACAACTCCTGCAGGTGGTTGGATATCCCGCATTTCGAGACGAGCCAAACGGTAGGGTGCTCGTTACTCGGTGTTGCTCCCGAACTAAATCAATCGAACTCTACCTGAGCGGTGGTAGTCCAGCAATTCTTCGAAAATCCCTTACTATTGGTACATCTTCAAGCTGTTTTTCTTCCGTCTTTTTCTCCGTCACTTGAGCTAAGAACGCGTGACATCCTTTGTCGATATACTTCATGGTTTTGAGGCATGAGATAATGCTTAATTTAGTCCTACTTCGATCACCCTGAATGATCAACGTTTCACCGTGGGGATGTGTGAACCACCTTCTCGTCACATATTATTCTCGCATGGTTCTTAGACAGCCAATCCATACCAATAACAACATCGAAACTACCGAGTTCAATAGGCATAAGGTCTATGTTGAAAGGTTGGTTTAGTAAAGTTAGAGTGCAACCCTGGATTATAGTATTAGTGCTTACTAATTTTCCATTAGCTAGTTCTATTTAGTAAGTGTTGTCTAGGGCGGTTGGGGTGAGTTTAAGTAAAGAAGCGAAAGTAATGGATATAAAGCTTTTATCGGCGCCAGTATCAAATAATACTTTAGCTAAATGTTGGTTGAGAGAAAACGTACACGTGACATCCGGGTTGTCTGAGGTTTGCATCTCCTAGCACCTAAGCTCTTGCAGGCCGTGTTGTTCGGTTGCCATTCGCTGGGACATCGATTCTTGTAATGTCCTTTCTCACCACATCCGTGGCATATCACTTCTACAGGCTGCAAATTAGCAACTGAGGCCCTACAGTCTTTGGTTTTGTGGCGGTTTATGGCACTTTCGCACTTAACAAAGCATGGCCCATTGTGGTGCATCTTGCATCGGTTGCATAATGGCAGATTTCCAGCATAGCCACCACCTCCAGCAGGTGCGGCTACATAAGCAAGCGGCTCCTGCTTTGGTTCTGTGTTGGTGATGGTTGTTTTCGATTCGTTGGTGATGATGGTTGTTGTTTCGGTTGTGATTGTTGTTGTAGGTGTTATGGTTAGGGTAGTTGTTGTGATGATGGGTTGTCCTTTTGTCATCAAGCTTTCTTTTATGATCATTACCTCCCGGTGAAACCACGCTTGACTTCAGATCCATTAACGTTTGAGCAATGGTCGCTTTCTATTGATATGGTTTTGATGAGGTGGCATTCCCCTCGATACTGCGGGGTAAGCCGGTCTTCTTCTCCAATGTCTTCTCAAGGTCGAGCACTACAGTTGGGCACAGCATTGCGGTTCCGAAACCTTCGGTTGTAAGTCTTGAGATCGGTTCCTTTCACCACCGGGTGGAACTCATCTTCCAACTTCTAATCGGTCGCGAGGCAGTACTTCTTTAGCATCTTTGTCTTGAAGTCAGCACGAGAGTTGATAAGCGCTAATACCCATAGTTTGAGCAGAGACATTCCACCAAGATAAGGCATCATCCAATAAAGTTCCTGTAGCAAAAGTGACCTTGCAGTCGTCAGAACAACCGCTTCTCATGAATACCGTCTCTGTTCGCTCAAACCAACGAGCCAACTCAGTTGCTCCTTCGTTCCTTTGAAAAGGTGGGCTTACGCTTCATGAAATCTTTGTAAGTACACTTGCGAGCTACATCGTCTCGCTTCCTCCGTTAGACCCGCTAGTATTTCGGTGCGGGCCATTCTTTGGCTGCTTGTCTCGAGTCTGCGGCCTTGGCCCATCTACAATAGTTGTTGGATATCAGCTTAGGACGGTCTTTGGTGTTTTCGTTCGTTAGTATTTCTTGTCGTGCCATATTTCTATTAATGACCGGAAAGATATATTTAGAATGATCATGTTATGTTATAACAAATTACAAGATAAGTGTATAGAAGTCATAACAACATAACCATAACAAATAATTTTTCCGTAATAAACCTTTATTGATACCATAACATAGCATAATATTACAACCACATATAGCCATAAGTAACTTGTAAATTTGTACAACAAAAAGGATACAAGTATCTTATTTATACTACATACTCATGGCTAAGACATAATACAAAAGCTAATAGGTAAAGGTTTATTCTAGTGATTTCCAGATGTTCCTCCAAGACGGCTCTCAAGTTCTCGATCTTGTTGTGAAGATTCAATATATACTCCCATTACGGACCTAGTATCTTCATCATTATCTCTAGGTAGTATCTTTGGAGTAAATCTTCATGATATCATCACTTTGAATCATTGTAGGAATTAGAAATTCGATTATTAAAGAGTCGGTCACCTCAAGTATATGTAATCGTTAGTAAGCTCGTAGTCATAGTAATATTTAGTTAAGTAGTATTTAGTTAAGTAACACCGTGGAGGGACCGGGTCTTTACCCATCTGTATGCGATCCACGGCCGTGTGTGGCGATTTATGTAAGACTATAAATACTCTCTACCTCCCAAGGTAGAGAGTTGGAGCTCATAATAATATCTTTCACTTTCTCTCACTAAGTTCCCTAAACCTCTAACTTTCTTTCTCTAGAATTCCATCTATATGTTACTTTGTGTTATGGTTTGATGTGTATGTGAAAAGTTATATCCAACAATTGGTATCAAGAGCCATGGTTAGATCATATCTTGCACTTCTTTGGATTTCTAGTGGTTTTAGGTGGTTTTGAGTTTGAAAAAGTTTAGTGGTTTTTGCATCATTTGATTGATTTCTAGTGTTAAAGTTTTGATTTTGGTTGTACTTTTGTGTTTAGAATCATCACAAGTGTTTAGGTTTTGATCTAGAAGGTTTGAATCATAGTGGTTGGGTTGTTTTGGATTGAAAAGTGGTGTTTATGTGTTTTTCATGCTAGCGACTTGAGCCACGGAAAAGTTTCTTTGTAGCGACTTGCTTCACATTTTGTGCGATTCTGAGTTTGTAGCTAGCGACTTACCTAGCGATTTGATACAAGTAGTGGACTCTCCACTACGGGTAGCGACTTGGTGGTAGCGACTTGGTCCGTAGCGAGTTGCTCTTTAGCGACTTGTATTCCTAGCGACTTGAGTAGCGAATTGCTTCCAAAATTTCGCTAGCGACTTGAGGTTAGCGAGTTACTACTTAGCGACTTGCATTGTCAGCGACACGGGAATCTAGCGACTTAGTGGTGTAGCGAATTAAGCGTTAGCGACTTAGTGCATTATCTTCTAGCGACTTAGTGCATTATCTTCTAGCGACTTAGTGCATTATCTTCTAGCGACTTAGTGCATTATCTTCTAGCGACTTGAGTGATTGTTTACGGTTTTCTCTTGATTTAGTAAAATCCGTGAAAGAATCTATTTCCCGGTTTAATCATAGAGTTATAAAATCCCGTATAAAGCTGAAAACATGTCTACCAACGTTCCTACATCATCTCCACTTGCGAGGATGTTCAAGCGGTGGCTCCGGATACTCGTCACCCATGCTTGTGAGAACTGACTACGATTCTTGGGCTCAGCGAATCAGTTATGCTGCCTTGGGAAGGAAAATGGTGTCAACATTCTCAAATCCATTGATGAAGGACCATATCGAGTTGAGGCGACTAGAGACATACTTGATACTAATGAAGATGGTACTCTGTTTGCGGAATGGAGCGGACCTAAAATGTATGATGAGCTTGAGGATAAGGAGAAAAAGAGGATGCTGATATCGGGGAGGCTTCAACATTGTTCTTCAAGGTCTTCCTAAAGACATCTACAAGGCGATCAATCATAACACGATGCAAAGGTATGGGATAATGTTAAGATGCTTCTCGGGTTGAAATTAACTATGGAAGACAGAGAATCCCAACTCTATGACGAATTTGAACACTTCAAGATGAAACCGGATGAGAGTGTCTATGAGTACTATGTGAGATTTCATAAGTTAGTGAATGACATGAGGAACATCAGAATACTATGCCTAACATTAATTTGAACTCAAAATTTGTAAACAACATGAATCCCGAATGGCACAAGTTTGTCACATTTGTGAAGCTCACTAAAGGATTGAAGAATACAAACTATGAGCAACTCTATGCCTTCCTCCTTCAGAATGAGAGATGCTATGTTTGAAAAATTGATTCTCAATGGGTTCAAAACCAACCGAGGGAGAACAAGCTCGTCTAATGACTCAAGCGCCTTCTACTCAAACATCCGAATCACAACCAAAGCATCACAAGTCATACCCTTGGGTAATGGTAATCACAAACTCATTCCTGATACTATGTTCAAACAAGGCGATCTTGATCACGTGGGTAACTTCATTAATCAACTAGCTCTTCAGATTAGTCAAAACATGAATTCTCTCCCACAAACCAACAACAACCTCGAGCGACATCTAACCCACACAATCAAGCTACGTTAAAGATGGAAGGATCGTGGTGCACCAGATTCGGAAAAACAGATATGATCGGGGAAAGAGGTGAGGCTGGTAGAGGTTATGTTGGTAACCGATGTCGAGGAAGGAATGGTAACCAAGGTCAAGCTAAGTCAATCAAATGTTATAACTGTGGTGGTGAGGGACACATTGCAAGGCGTACATCTCCAGCGTCCACAGAATCTTGATTACCGAGATAAGATCTTTGTTGGTACAAGCTCGGGACAATGGTGCTACTTTGGATGAAGAGGTGCTGTTTTCTTAGGGAATGCAAGACCTATGATCATGAGATGTGGATGAGCGGCTATTCAAGAAGGCACAATCATCGAATGCCTTTCAAGTCGTTGTGATGCATCACGACTTCGATGTGGATGATGGACCTCTGGCACAATTTTATGGCTAGCATTTCTCCAATGGTCTCTCCCAAGGTCTCTTCTTCACACTAGTGGCCATCCAACAAACTCATCTCGGAGGTATTAAAACTATACGATATCTTGATGTGCAAAAGATGCATGACAAAGTACATTCAACTGAAACTATTGAATCAAATGTTGAAAATATGGGTAATATCGATATTGTCCCATATGATCAATACGTGAAACAAAGTGAAAGTGAAGTTGTACCAAGTGATGCATCTTGCGATCAACAATGACTATGTTTTTGATGAATACCTGCATGTGCCCACTGATGATTACGTAATTTGAACTAAATGCCTATAAAGAGCGTGTTGCTATTTATGAACAACGTGCTAAATTTGAGTTGACCACTCGTGAGCGGGAAATGGATGACCAAGTGCGTTGATCATTAGAAAAGTAATTTTAGAGAAGAAGTATTGAAACAAGAATTAAATTCCTTGCAAGAAAAACTTTCTAAAACAGTTAAGCAAAAACAAGAACTTCAAGAAAATGTGAAAATGCTTAAGCAAGAATTTAATGCAAAGGAATCAAAACTCTTGAGAGATTTTTCTAATCTGAAAACTTTGAAAAACAAACTTGAAAACTAGTTGTACATACAAGGAAACACCATTGATTTTCACATGGTCACTAAGCATAGAGTTCTAAGCGATAAGCATAGTGTTCCCATTATAGATAAACCAACCACGACGGTGCGGAAAGAAGGCTAAAAGCAGCTCAAAGGTGATCTATGATGGCAATGAAATTCTTAAACCTAGGCAGAAACCTAGTTCGTTGAGTGCAGCGAGGAGGATAAGAAATCAGATGAAGTCACTAGGGAAAGAATGAACAAAAATTAGATGATCCTAAATGCAAAGAGAAAAAAATAATTATCACTCCCCATGACTACAAAAAGGAAAAGTGGATTTCCTTGAACATGTTTAAGCCTCGGACATTGTTGACTCGAACAAGTTTTGGAAAAGGATTTGGATGAGCGAAAAGTGAAAATATTGTTGAAACAAACCCTCCCTATGGAAAATGCCTAGAAGCGTGTGTATCCTCCTAATACACCAATGCATCTTGTTCCTAGAAAAATTGCCACTAAAAGCAAGACCTTAATTAGCCAATATGTTATATTTCAACTATTTGTTGATTTTGAGAAAACTTGCTAGAAAAGGATCACACCATTGGTATAGCGGAAGGAGAAAGGGGTTTTGAGCAAATGAAAGAATGTTATTTAACTGAGGTCATGCCTTTCTTTAAACTTATGAAAGATCACTTTGAGAGTCTTAAAAGGGGTATAAGCTGATATCAAGGGAATGGAAAAGGAATTTGATGCAATGGTAGTTGAAGTTAGTGATTATGGGCGTGCACTAAAATATAATGAGATTGAGAGGAAGAACTTGCATACATTAAATGAGACTCTTATTACTGAATGTGTTGCTCAAGATATCTTTTTCACTTCAAATTGCTCTATTAATGCTTCCAAATTTCATGAACTATCGTGGCCACGAAAGTCTCCCATGATCGTGTCATTGAGCTTGAAAAAAACTAATTCTAAACTAAACGAGAAAATTGAACTGGATGATCACGACAATTTGGTTAAACATTTTCTAAACTGGAAGTTGAGCATTTTAATTTACAACTAAAATATCAACATCTTAAAGAAAATGTTAAAACTTCAGATATCAAGACATCGTCGGATGCTCGAGTTTGATCAGTTTTCAAATTAACAAGCGTGATGAGCAGATTCAAGCTCGGTTGCACACGATCGAGAAAGTTGAAAGCCCAAATCTCTCAATTAAAGGGTCAAGCGAACAATATGACAGGCTCCCAAATGCCTCCTCCTTTAGATTCTCGGAATTCTCAAACTTTTCATCTTCAAAACTTAGTTGATGCCTTACAAAAGGAATACGAGAGTTTTCTAGAAGAAAATGAAAAAGTTAAGCGACATTTTAAAGAGTTATATGATTCAATAAACGTCACCCGTGACCAAAACAACGAAAAAATAGCGTCTTTACAAAGGAAATTGAGAATCGAGAAGTCGGGAAATGGGAAAGCGCCACTTGTTTTCAATAAGAATGTTGTCTCAAAGTCACACTTAGATTGCAAATACTGTTGTGTGATTAAATATATTCCTCCTCATCTTAGGAATAATGAACATGCTTTTCATGACTCCTGTGCTCACCTTAAGGATAGTCTAGAATGTCTGGTGAGATTGTGAAGAGGATTTCATTAACAAACCTCTTGATAGTGAAATTAGGTTTGCTTGCCTCGGGCCAAAGCGATCTCAAGAGTGCAGAATGTGTAATTGCAACATGTCCAAAACCCTTAGGTGAAAAGGCAAAGCTGTGAAGCCTTGTTCTATGCCTAGTGCCAAACAGGAAATCCGTTCTATGCCTAAACCAAGCATGTGACCCTTGATATGTCTTGTTCCATATCTAAATTCAAGCAAGCAACACTTTGATGTGCCTCCTAGAATTTGAGATCCGGCCTTCTAGACGAGGGAATGCGAGAAAGTAGTGAAGCCATGTAATGTTCCCATTGTTACTTCTCTAGGATGTTAAGATTGACACTAAAGTTGCGGGTCAAAACCTAGAAGCTATGCAAAGAAGATAGGACCTTGCATGAAGCTAAAAGTGTTCATGATAAGGAAGTGAAAAGAACACCATAGGGACTTTAAGTTTGATTTGAATAAAAAGAATCGTGTTAGTTCTAGTATTAGCTCTAAGCTTACTAAAATTAATTCGAGGCCTTATCTTTATCATGCAAAACATGCAAAAATGTTTAATTCGATAATCATGATAAATGTGATGTGTTATTTACGAGGTCTAAGATTCATAACCCGATTAAGAAAGTTTGGAGCTAAAGCAGATTAAGCAATCACGGAAACCTCAGAGGAAGGTTTTTACCAATGTAGGATTTCATGGAAATAGCAATTCGAATATTCACGAATGGCAAACCTTGCCCTTAACTAGATCCACTATGCCTAGAGTAGTGCTGTTGTTAAGGTTTGGAAGCCAAGCGGTAGAACAATCCCATTAAGCACAAAATGTTCCTCACTAAGTCGATGCTTCTACTAGTTTAGCTCCTAGTGACAATGACATTGCACCTAGGGTTTTACTGGCGATTCAAAGATTGTTTGTGCTAACCAAAGGACCCATGAGCGCATGGGGATCCAATGTTTCAATTCTATGTCTTGGCATTTATCAGCGGTCGTTCAAATAGTCCCTTGGTATTTGGATTGGTGACTCTAAACATATGGTGGGCTCTAACAATGACGTCTGTTCACATCGGATTCGGGCCTCGTACTTCATCATTATGGTGTCTGCTGAGATAACACTTGAGGCCCGTTCTTCAAAGAAAGAAAAGTCATGCGCTCTTAGTGGCGCTTTATCTTCGGCTATTAGAAATTCTCTCATGAATGGCCATACTCATCTACATTCTTCATCAACAAGGTTCATGTTTTTCCACGCTCATTCAATCATCAAGTGGATCTATGTTCATTAGTGTATACTCTTATTCACTTGCTAAATCAAAAATGGCAACTTCGGATGCAATTTTTGAGGGGAGAAAAGTGATATACTACATGATGATGGATGTTTGAATAATGGTTATACGACTTTATTTTTTGATGATGATGAGTGTATATTCTTTTTTATTATGAGTGAATATACTAAGGATAAGCGGGATTCATTGTTTGATTTTTGATGACTCTCCTCCAACGCCTAATGCTTCACTTACTAAGGATAATTGGAATCAATATGAAGGATTCATTGTTTTCAAAGATATGTTTGATGAGTACCTTCAACCTTCGACGAATGTTGATCATCCAGCTCGAAGCTCATGCTCAGGTTTCTATTATTGACTCAAGCTGGTTCATCATCAAGAAGTACAACTCAGACTACTCAAAAAGCCCTATCTCGGTTATTCCTCGAAAGCGTTGATAATGATTATCATAATATTGCAGTTGCACTCATGAATAATGATCCGCTCTTTGGTATTCCTTGCCAAATCTTCACGGATTATTGTTCATGAATAATAATCCACTCTTTGGTATTCCTTTGCCAAATCTTCATGGATTATTGTTCCTCGCATCGTGCATGCTATAAATCAACCACATGAACTTCAAGGAAAATGTCTACCTCATTCGCTCGAAGTTATTGGGTGTATCCTCAATCGATCTCTACATGAATACTTTTAGGAAGAATACATTGATGTTGAGGCATCATTTGTTCGGTTCATTCGATGGTGGGTGAATGTACATCGGTTATGTTTATTCACGTGTTGGGCATTTGACACAAGGCGATTACTTGAGTTAATCAATTATCACTTATTTGAGATTGAAGTTAAAATTAAGAAAGCTGACTTAAGATGCAAATGCATGGAATTCTTCTTGATTTCAAGTTTGGTATATCGAGGTTTTCTTTATCGATTGGTCACTTCAAATTGTCTACATATGGGTTGATAAAGATAGTCGAGAGAGAGTTTATCGCCGGTGGTCTATGGCTCTGGACACTCCGGTTCGGACCATACTTCAAAACAGTCCCATTGGTTCATCCCTTGTTCCAAACTCTTCTCAAGAAACTCCATATGTACCTCCATCTGAAGATGATTTAAAGAAATTGTTTGATCCATGTTTGATGAACATTATGATCCAAGTGCTCTAATGGTGACAATTCCTACTTGGAGAATGCTCATATTCACGTGAATGAAGTCAATCCTTCGATCTCAATATCTTTAAGTCAAGAAGCGCTCTGGCGATCACTCTGTCTCATCAACAAATCATCATTCTTCAAACCGGTACATCATGGAACTATGTGCGGTATCAATAATGAAGTTAATCCCTTTGCTATTCCTGAAGATGCTCCATTTGAAAACATATTTGCTCTGAATCTTCATCGAGAACCATCTTCTTGAGGAGACATCGACTCTGCTACTTTAGTCCCTCAACCACTGCCACATGAACACCTCAGAAAATGGACTCACGATCATCCATTGGACAACATCATTGGAAATCCCTCTCATCCGTATCCACCGGAAACAACTTGAGATGCCTTATGGTGCTTCTTCAACTCCGTACTCTCTAAGATCGAACCAAAAAGATGTTAAAACCGCCATGAATGAAGATGGCGGTTCAATGCCATGCAAGAAGAAATTCATGAGTTTGATCGACTTGATGTATGGGAATTAGTACACTGCTCAGTTGTGCTATGATTATTGCGCTAAAATGGATCTTCAAAGTGAAACTTGATGAGCATGGTGATGTGTTAAAGAACAAGGCTCGATTAGTTGCTAAAGGATACCGTCAAGAGGAGGATATAGACTTTGAAGAATCATTTGCTCCGTGGCTCCGAATCGAGGCAATCAGAATATTCTTAGGCTAATCTTGCAGTAAGAACATGGTAGTCTATCGGATGGATGTAAAGGCGGCATTTCGACGGAGATCTTAAAGAAGTTGTCTCGTCGGCCAACGAAGGATTTGTGAATCAAGAGCATCCTACTCGTTTATCGTGAAGAAAGCTCTTTCGGTTTAAAGCAAGCTCCAGGCATGGTATGATACTATCAAAGTTTCTTCTATCAGAATTTACCGGATTGACAAAGGAGCATTGATCCAACATTGTTCACCGGAAAGTCGAGCAAACATTTAATTCATGTTCAAATTTATGTTGATGATATTATTTTTGCCTCGACTGACCCAATGGAATGTGATCGTTTTCAAATGAAATGAGTTCAAAGTTTCAAATGTCAATGATGGGACAAATGTCATTTTTCTTGGGATTACAAATTTCAAAGTCAGGAGGCATTTTCATAAATCAATCTAAATATGCAACGGAGATTTTAAAGAAATTTGGATTTGATTCAAGTGACCCTGTTGACACCCCATGATTGATCGAACCAAACTAGATGAGGACCACTCGGGGATCATGATTGACCAAACGAAATATCGTAGTATGATTGGATCTGATGTACCTCCAGCTAGTAGACGGACATCTTGTTCATTTGTTTGCATGTGTGCTAGATACCAGGCCAAGCCTACCAAAAAGCACCTTGAAGCGGTTAAGCGGGTCTTCGGTATCTCAAGGAACCATCAATATGGGACTATGGTACGAAGGACACGGTATGTCACTAACGGCCTATCTGAGATCTTGATCATGCGGGTTGTCAAGATACCGTCGAAGTACATGGAGGTGCTTTCGATTTTTGGGTGATAAGCTTGTGAGTTGGTCTTCAAAGAAGCAATTGAGTACTTCTATTTCCTCTACGTGAATACATAGCCATGTCATCTGTTGTGCTCAAATCTTATGGATGAGATCTCAATTATCGACTATGGCTTTATTCAACAAAATCCTCTGTCTTGTGATAATAAAAGTGCTATTGCTCTCTCATGCAACAACGTTCAACACTCAAGAGCAAAGCATATCGACATTCGACATCATTTCATCAGGGGAACAAGTGGAAAAAGGTGTGGTGGAACTATATTTTGTGAGGTCGAATATCGGTTAGCGAGACATCTTCACCAAAGCTCTTCAGAGCGTTTTGAGTTTATTCTTCCCGTCTTGGCTTGAAAAGCCTTCAAATACTCTCAAGCGTCTTGGGAGGAAGGCGAGGAGTAAGGTCTATCTTCATCTATCTCTTGTAAATATTTTTTCGAAAATCAAAATACAAAATTATAAAACCCTCAAAAAATCAAATAGAAAATTATAAAACTTTCAAAATCCATAAAAATCTGAAAAAAAAAATTCGAAAAAAAAAATTTGTCAATTTGTCATGTTTTTTTCGGTTCGATAATATCTACGGTCTTTGTGTTGTCATTCAAAGAATGACACGGGACTTTAGATGTTGTTCAAATTCTTAAAAAAAAAAAAAAAATATATATATATATATATATTTTGGGAGAAAAGAAACAATGGTTTATTGTCATTTCGGGCAATAACCGGTTTTAAAGAAAAACGAGCCATGTTTTACCATGTTTTCAAATTCCATGCTCGATTCTATAACATTTATCTCTGAAAACTAAATGCTTTGAAAAATAACTTCGGTCTCTATTTTTGATAATCATCAGGACTTATCTGTCAAAATCTCTATCTCTCAATCAACAACCTATGTCATTGATTGAGGGAGAATGATTTCAATTAAATTAAAAGTTATTTGGCATTAAATTGTTTTCAAAAGATGTACATGCATGTTTAACCAATGGAGTTTAAAATCTCAACATCAGATCCTTATCAGTTAAAGCGCTTTCATAATCAAGTCACAATTCTCCTTAAAAGCTTTCAAAATCAATTTAAATCTACAGAGATCACAAATCTCAAATGTTTTGATAATTGTGATCGGGGGATAAGTTGTGATTTAAATAGGATTTAAGCGATAATTGATAAATGGTTTCTTAAGTGATTAGCATGTTTGCCTCCGTAAGTGACAAAGCGATTTCAAATTTTCCATGCACACATTGAGGGGGAGCATCTATATTAAACCACAATGATTTGACACGTGATCACTTATCTCATATGCGAGTTCCCTCTAGTATGTGCAAAACTCTTTTCAAATCTCGAGGCACATATTGAGGGGAGCAAAATCATGAAAACCTCATCCTTCCCCAAAATGCTTTATCTACTTGATTCGATTAGGGAAGTGATGTTGATATCTTTAGAAAATGGTAATCAAAGAAGTTAATTCTTTCTCTTGCCTCCGTGTGCAAAACATTTTCAAATACTTGATGCACATGTTGAGGGGAGTTCTCGTTCTAAAAATATCAAAAACAATTGAGTACAAAATGCTTTGATAATATATCACAAGTATCTGAATTGATTTTCAAATGGTTTTCAATTGGTTCCTATGGCGGATGAACAATACCAAATAGACCGACCAACTTTACTTTATATACGGTGATATAAGGATGATAAGGTTAGGTATTGGTTCCCATGATCCGAGCAGGAGGGATCTACCCAAGGACTATCCACTAGTTAGTGTAGAGTTCTTAGGTATGATGATAAAAGGAGAAAAAAAAGATATGGGAAGAGTCTTGGTGAGGCTGAGCTAGTCTTGGAATAAACCCAACAAGGTTCTAGCTATGAAGTCTGGTAAGCTGAAGGGGTTGAAGAATTAAAAGAATTGAATGAGAAAAGGGTGAAAACAAATAGCCCTCCATTTATTCAACCTTAGAGGCGAAGCGGGTTCAATTCATATACTCTTGATGGTAACATCGGTATTGAAGACAAGGCGTCATGGACCCGGTGCCTGCCTTCAACTTCGAAACCACTCCAAGTTCCTCTTAAAAGGACTTGTTTCATTCTCGAGGAGCGAGGCCTATCGACTTTCTCTAGAGATTGTTGATATTGAAAGAGACCAGTCTCGATAGGATCCAAATATGCACTATTGAGTCTAGAGCCACGAGATCATCAATAAATCTCATTAGGACATGTTCAATGAAGACTCTCGTTTCACGTAATGTGGAAGAGATTATATCTTGAGTCCTACGCATTATCCTTGTGGTATTGCGAGAACATCTGAGTGATATGCAAACATACTCACAATGAAGATGGAAAGCCTTATGGAGCCAACATCTAACAAGCTCTCGGTAGGTGGCATGTGAGATCTATTATCTGAGATCAACCATGTGACAAGCGAGCGAAACAATGGGCGATTCAATCTTTTGAATCAATCACAGTTCGGGTTATGGATTGACGGATACCTTTGAAAAACCGGTCTTTGTGCTTTAAAACTCTTTTCATTAGCATGTATCGACCGTGTACTAATTTTTCAAATCAAAAGGTGTTTTATGATTGATAATTGATTTTCATTAAAACCTTCGTTATATTGCAAAACAATTTCTATTGAGCAATACACGATTGTTTTTCAAATCTCTTTTCATCAATCGATTGGGCGTAAATATTCGGTTCACTCACTCCGTGTTGTCTTCTTTGAGGCGTTCGGTTTGAGAAACGGCTAGAGGCACTGCGAAACCTGTCAAGGAAATTCTTGAATTATACGATCCGCGAGCGTGCTTGTCTTGATCAGCGAGGAACCGTGGGCGTGTACCTCAATTCATCGAAAGTGATCAAAGACACTTTAGTAAACTGCGTTTATTGCTTGTCTTATGCGGTACACCCGGCGTTTCTGGTGATCGGAATGAACGGTCAATCAACCATAGCCGCATGCTACACTCATTCATCATAAAGAAATCATGATTAGTGCATCAATGACTCGATATTTTACTCCATGCTTACGCTCTGGCTGCGCCAATATCATGAATCAACAAAAGCTTCCACTACTCTGATGAGAATATATCATGATCTAGAATGTGAGCATGTCGGTCTGAATGTCACAACATCACATAATACCAACACCACAATGGATGTATTAGAGATTTTCTACTAGGTGATGATCTCAAAAGCTGGCTCAACATTATTATCCGTGGATCATAAAAGACCTCCACTTGGATTAACCAAACATGCAATGAGTGGAATCAATGACTACGAGCTTGAGACAAAGTACTACATCAAGAATGCAAGATCAATTGTTAATGTAATATCCGATTGTATTCAATGTCATTTTAGTATATGTTTGAGGTGACCTCCCTTAGGGGAGATTGTTAGGAATTAGAAATTCCCGATATTAAAGAGTCGGTCACCTCAAGTATATGTAATCGTTAGAATGCTCGTAGTCATAGTTATATTTAGTTAAGTAGTATTTAGTTAAGTAACACTGTGGAGGACGGACGGGTCTTTACCCATTTGTATGCACGATCACGGCTTAGATGTGTGGCGTTTATGTAAGACTATAAATACTCTCTACCTCCCAAGGTAGAGAGTTGGAGCTCATAATAATATCTTTCACTTTCTCTCACTAAGTTCCTAAACCTCTAACTTTCTCTCTCTAGAATTCCATCTATATGTTACTTTGTGTTATGGTTTGATGTGTATGTGAAAAGTTATATCCAACAGAATCGCCATTATATTTGACATCATCATATCATTATGATATAACAAAGGGAGGTCTTGACTTATCTGTCCATGATGTTGCTCCAGACTATGTGCCTTTTCACGAGTTGCTTACCATCTGTTGTCAAAGTGTCTAACTTTTTCAGGCGTGGTTACTTGCGTAGTGATTAAAATCTACTTCTCCCTCGATTCATACATCGTTCAAGTGGTAACTTCGTCAAGGTGTCCTAAATCATCATCAATTTGTTCTCGTGTCTTTCCATCGTGCTACAAGTGTAGGAAGGGTAGTGGTCGGTCCATTTGGCTTACGAACTTTCTCCCGTCGAATACCAGCGGTGGTGTAGATGTCAGGGAGTTGGTGATCGTGGAAAGGCATTGTGCTTACCGCAATTATAGCTCTCACCTCCTCTTGAGATGATCTGGCAGAGATAGAGGGTGACATCTGTAGCTACTGGAGCGGATCGGTTTCCTCTGTGGTGATATTTCCTGATAATAGCATCTAGATGTGGTGATGAGGCGTGAGATGTGAGAGGTGGTGTAGGTAACATGTATGCGTGTGTGGTGGAGGCACAGGGAATTGTCCTTTCCGTGCTCTCAAAGGTTCTCCTATGGTGGTCTTGTGGTGTGTTTGATAATGGTGTTGGATCTAGAGTTATTCTGATGTTGATGATATGTGGACACATGAGTGAATAGGGTGTACCCTTTTTCGAGGTGTGCTCAGGTAGGTTGTACCATAAGGATGATAACGGTATGCCTCCATGAATGGTTCCGGTTCGTAAGGCTCTAGCACTCGAAATCTCCTTTGTCTAATTGGTGAAGGTGATGCAGTGATGTTTCAGAAGGATGGGAATATGGGTCAGATGGCTAAGTCTGCCGAAGCGTGCCATGTTCCCTCTAGCAACCATGTACGGATCATTCGGAAATGGAGTGATATCGGTACCACTTAGGGCGTCTTTCGACTCCGTAGTGTGCCTAGAATCTTGGATCAATATCGGTACTCTGCCCGAACTCCTCAATGGTTCCTCGGAAGGATCGACTTCGATATCCAATCACGGTGTCTCCAGTGTGGTGAGTGGCTGGTGAATCCGTGAGTACGGTAGGTTTCCTCGGAGTGCGTTACTCCGTAAACTAGGACTAGAGGGGTAGAAAGACATAACTCTGTAACAACCGGTAATATAAATACCTCATTATATATATATATATATAAATTATAAACATGCATAAATAGTTATGACGATTAGTAGTGGCGGAGGACTTTATTTAAGTGTGAAAAGAGTTATAGTTTCGGTTTGTATTCCGTTCTCATAACTATGGCTCTCGATACAATCTGTAACACCCCAAATTCGGTATAGCGAATTAAGGTTGGGGTATTACTTCATGGAGCACGATCATAATAATAGATAAGCGGCTCAAAAAGACATTTTAGATAAAACAGTTATCATTCATTTATTTAAATCAGAGTTTTACAAAATAGAGGTCCCGAAAATACGGAAATACATAGTTTTATTCTTGTGAATGATAACAAAAATGGACGTACTTTTTATAAGAAGTCCATTGCCACTCCGCGTGCCAGTTAGTACTCTAGTTTCACGAGATAAAACATGCAAAAAGTTAACACAAAGGTTGAGTGAATCCATAGTGTTTGAATAATAATCGATTGAACACAAGATAGCGTAGTAAAATCAGTAATATTGCGTTACAATATATTGCCCTAAGTCTCATGACCGCATAAACCTTAACGCAGCGTCATAATAATGACGTAAGTTACAAACATCATGGTGATGATGTGAGCAACAATGCCCTCCGTAGGAGTTTGCCATTCTCATAGTATTCTCAAATAAAGTGCATTTGATTACCTATCCGGCTAACAACACAATGGGCGTCAACTGCCAATAGATCTATTCACTATATTCGTTCCTTCAAAGTGATTAATGGTCCATGATATGAGGGGCTTTTAGTGGTAACAATAGGTACTTGGGCAATATCGATCAGGATAGCATACAGAAAAATACTTGTGTTAAGTTTTTGTAGCATGTATCTCCCCACAAGTTTTGAAAACAAATAAGTAAGAGTGGGACTATGAACTCACCTCGGTGTTATGTAGTCACGGATGGAAAACAAATTAGATAAAATGAACAAAGCTGCTCGACTCTCGACTGAATTGGTATATCTTGTATTTAGTATTTGTATTCAAGTTTATGCGACGGAAATGTTCTATAGATAATTAGATAACATGAAGTCTCTTCAAAATTTAATTATACTTGTCATACTTATTCTTATGGTTCGAATGATTGTTAATAAGTTTTTAACAAAACCAAATTTGTTAAATATTTTATGTTTCAAAATGATAATTTATTTAAATATTTACAGTTTTTATCCTAGTACTTTCAAAAATGACACTTTAAACCCTCAACTATGGGTTATTGACAAAATTAGCCCTTATATAGTTAACTTTACAGAAATTACACTTTTAGTCCAAGAAAAACTTTATCTTACAAAAATTACAACTTTATGCTTGGAATTTTATAAGAAATTTTTACTAGTTTTTGGCCTAAATGGATAAAAGTACGGGTGAATAATAAAAAGGTTTTTCTTTTTTTACTTTCTTGTTCCTTTCAAGAGTTTGTCCGGTGGTCTTTTTAATGGTTCAAACTAGAGGTCTTAAGCTCTTACGGTTTGGTCACAATGATTTTCCAAAGTAGGGGGTTATGTGCTTTTTGTTGTTTATGACTTTTGACCAAAATGATGGGCTGTTTTTAAACGTAACGACTAGGCTTTTTAACCGGGTTATGGGGGCGTTTTGTAGTATCCCAGGTGGTGTTTACAATGGTACCTTTCTTGACCCTAATGTCTCTAACATGAAGTAGATAAATGAGGGGCAAGTTGGGGGGTAAGGCCTGTTTTTGGCTCCATGACCAGAAGCAGAAAAGAAAGAAAAATGTTTTAAACTTGGCGAAGTCTAGGTCTTAGGTTTGAGGTTTTACTACTGATCATGTAACCTCCTTAATGATTAATTCTTATAGTGTTTACCCTAACCAATACCACAAAATGAAAAGGTCTTTATGTATGTTTTATCAGTAAGTTTACAAGAACTATATTCCAACTTTATTTTTTTACATGTTATAAATTTATTACTCTAAATGAGTGCTAGTGAATGTGTAAATAATGGTTAAAGAAAAAGAGTTGGAACACTTACAGATTGTGAGTTGCCTAAACCAAGAAAAGTGCCTAAAAGCTGCTATTGGTCTTCAAAGTAGTTCCATACCTTCTAAGCTCCAAGTTAACTTTTCTTTACACTTAAGGTAAAATTTTAGAATGCTTGTGAGTATTGGAAATATTTATGGTTCGTGTGATGTGTGAGAGTATGGTATGGTGTGTGTGATGAATGGGACTCAAGGGAGAGGAGTGTGGGGCGTACATATATACATAGGTGGGAGGTGCATGAATTCCCATGCTAAGTCACCTTGTCTTGCAAGAGAGGAGACAAGGTGATGTGTAGCTAGCCAAATGGAAGATGCATGTGGTTTCAAGGGAGCATGACTTGGTGTGGTAAAACTCTAGCCAAGAGTTTTACCCACCATATTTGACCATGGTAAAACTTCATGATGTGTAACTTTAATATGCATGTAATTAGTTGTGGTTATGGTTTTTACATGTATTACCTAAGTAACTAAGTGGTAACCTTCTAGTTTATTTTTAACTATGGTAAAAAGGGGGGGGTGTTAGGCATACAGGGTAGTACTTAGGGCTTGTATTGTTGTACCTATTGTGTAAATGGTATAAGTACCTAGTTAGGTTGCTAACTTCTTTAGACAAATACTTGGTTAAATAAGTTACATGTACATAAATAATAATAAAGGCTTAAGTTTTGGTGCATTATTGTTTGTACATTTGCATTGTTTTATTGTACTTACTAAAAATAAAATATATTTTTAAGACTTGTGCTTGAAAGGTTTGTACAATGTGCTTAAAATTAAGTACACTAAGGTTTATAATGAATTTTATATTAAATGCATACTTTTATGCATCAATGACTTGTACATTGGTTTAATAAACTTGTACCTTAGTAATTTGTAAAAGTTTCATATATATCTTTAATTTTTTTGTTTGTGATCTTATTTACATAAAATCATAAGATTTACAAATTAGGGTTTTAACCGGAAAATACCCTAGAGTTAGGGTTTTATGTATAAACTTGTACATTAAGTTTAATGGTTTGTACATTAGGGTTTATGATGTAGTATCGAAATTGTTATAATTCAATACGGTAAGAAAACCCTAATTTACTTAGTGACATTTCATGGGAAAATGACGTTAATGATATAAGGATACTTTATACCAAACATTCATTATCTTGTGTGAGGACACAAGCGGACAGAGGTGACCATGTCGGGAAGTTTCATGTATGACATTGTTGTGAGACTTCCATTGTCACTTAAGAGTGTTATAACAAAGGCATTAGCTATGAGAGTGAGCAGTTTGTGAGTGTGGCTTATTATCTAGTTGTAGGAAAAAAAATGTACGTAGAAAAATGAATTACTATTAGTATAAAGATGGATTTTTACCGATGGTTACAACATAAATAAGGGTATAATGGTAAATTTGCTATGTTCTCCTTTTCCTTTTAAACACAAACAAATATAAAAAATCTCAGCTAGAACCTTCTTTTTCATCTCATCATTACCCATCTTCACCACCCTTTCATTTTCACCACCATCACCTACCACCAATGCAAATCGCTGTAAATATTATTCACTTCACCACAAAAACCTAAAATCAAAACCCATCTCATTCTCTCATTATATATAAACACCAACACCTAATCTTCATAAACTCAAACATAAAATCCAAACTGTTAGCTAAACAATAAACCATCCAAAATCACATATGCAAAAATCCCAAATCAAATATAACTTATATGGAATGATTTAACAGTTGTATTGAATCTAGAAAATGCTTTGAATATTCTCATTAATTGACAAATTTTGATGTTTGCTTTTCTTGGTGAACAAAGAATAGCAGCACTACCCAACAGAATGGGTCAACCACCCATAAAGGCTCTGACTTTGACTATGTCAGATAACATATTGACCCATATCAAAAGCACCCTTTTCAATAGGGATATGTTGTATCTTCATCGCCATACTTAAATCAGTGAGTAATGCCGTCATGATACATTTGTATTAGCGACCCTCTAATGCATCTGATATAACTTTCCAAGCTCATCAGCGAGAACCATAGTCCCATTGGTTAGTAGTAGTTTGACCATTTGTCTCCCAGCATGTCAAAACTTCACAGTAAATGTTAAAGTAAATCTTTAAGATTTCGGTCCTAATTCTTCTAGCCTTTTGCAAATCTGCTTTATATCGGGCCTAGGCGAAGGAGAACAACAAGCTAATGAAAGCTTGACGAATTTGAGGATAATTTCTTCGTTAAGAGGATTTGATCCACCATTGCTGTCTTTAAGAACATCTGGATGATATATCTCTGGCATCTGGCGTTCCAAAGTTGCATTCCTTCTTGGTGGAAAATAGAAATCTTGATCAGGGTTTGCTTTTCCATTGATCGGTTCTTTGCCTGTTATTAGTTCAAGTAAAATCACACCAAGATTGTAGATATCACTCTCGGTACTAGAATCTTTCATTTTAGTTAACTTCGGTGCTTTATAACCCTCGACATCGCATCTTCTAGCATTTCTTGTCTTTTGTGGGATTCAATAGAAGATGTAGGCCAAAATCGGATACAAATGGTTGATAGTTTCTGCCCAATAGTATGTTCTTTGACTTGAGATTACCATGGATGATCGGTTTAGGAGCCTGTATATGTGATTTTGGATGGTTTATTGTTTAGCTAACAGTTTGGATTTTATGTTTGAGTTTATGAAGATTAGGTGTTGGTGTTTATATATAATGAGAGAATGAGATGGGTTTTGATTTTAGGGTTTTTGTTGGTGAAGTGAATAATATTACTGCGATTTGCATTGGTGGTAGGTGATGGTGGTGAAAATGAAAGGGTGGTGAAGATGGGTAGTGATGAGATGAAGAAGAAGGTTCTAGCTGAGATTTTTTATATTTGTTT
Organism: Chrysanthemum makinoi; assembly: GCA_910596185.1. NCBI lineage: Eukaryota > Viridiplantae > Streptophyta > Magnoliopsida > Asterales > Asteraceae > Chrysanthemum > Chrysanthemum makinoi. The sequence goes on from OU343217.1 coordinate 220,986,074, forward strand.
GTGTTTAAAAGGAAAAGAAGGAGAACATAGCAAATTTACCATTATACCCTTATTTATGTATTAAGTGGAATGATTTAACGGCTGTTAACAAGGGCCGTTAGAAGGAAGGACGAACGGTAGATAACGTTTCGCATTTAAGGACGGATGGTGCAATTTTTTTGGTCAAAGGACGAAACTTGTCGGTCAACGCAAACCACAAAGACGAACGGTGTAGTTTACTCAATAATTTATTATATAACTTTTGCAGCGCAGTATTTAATCATCGTTCTTTAACAAATAGTGCATTAAATCTAAGATATGATGGTTCATGAGTATTCATTTTTGCAATAACATTAAGAAACGGACGTTAGACGGGTCACGTTTTGGTTCAATTGCATGTTAAATTTTAATTAGACGTCGACCCATCGGTGTGCGTATCAATTGTATCTGGAAATATTATGAACATAACATGCATGTTTATTTAACACAATACGGACTTGATATTTACCTTCTAGGTAGGGATCTAATAAAAAGACATCTTTTCTAAAAAGTGTAGAAAACCACTCATAAGTGGACATGTGTCCACCACTTTAAATTATATAAAAAAATTCATCAGGAGTAAATTAGTCATTTTTCACGTTTTTTACATTTCACCCTCAAAATTCAAATACATATAACTTTTAAACGACAATCTTTTAGAAAAACTGATTTCACCATAATTTCTAAAATTTTATCCTCTTTAATTTGGTATAAATCTTGTTAAAAATTTCGAAACTTTTTTTTTTATATATATCAAATGAATGTTAATTTTCTTGATTTCTTGAGCATTTTCGGCCATATTTTTTACCCACATAAATGTCGATTCGTGAAAAACTTAAACCATTAAAAGTTATAGACTTTGGTTCACTCTTTACACAGGTTTTTGAATCACTCCAATATGATGTTATATGAATAAGATATCACTCGTTAAAGATGAAGTTTTACTCATATTTGTTACACATAAGGTGTTTGATAAAATGTTTAGCTTAGATTTTTAATGCTAAAGTCGCATTAAATGCTCTAATTTTTGTACCACAACACATTATTCATCATTTTATTAATGTAAGATTCAAAAAGCAATGTTTTTTAATCGTTAACATTTTAAAAAAAATGTAAGTTTGGTTCATCAGTTAGTATTTGTTCATCAATTAATTATGTTCATTATTAGTATTGTTCATCAATGGAGTCATTGTTCATCATTAATCTTGTTCAATACTGATGAGGTGATGAACAATATTAAGTGATGAACAAGACATACTTGTTCATCATACGAGATTTTGTTCATTAAGCGTCTTTTTAGCCATTTTACTTGTGTTCATCAATTGCATCAAGCGTTTTATTCTTGTTCATCAGTAGCCACGTTCGTTTTACTTATGTTAATCAAAAAACAAGAAGATATGATAAGTTGAAATGTATATGTATACTTTGTTGGTGTACCAAAATACATTTAAAGTTGATATTGTTCATCAGTTGTTGTAGTTCATCAGTTAGTTAGTTCATCAGTTCATCAGTTTCTTAAAAAAATTGTAATGTTCATCAATTTATGAGTTTTTCAAAAAAATAATAATAATGTTCATCAGCTGTCTAAAAAAATCACAATGTTCATCAGTTATGGTCACATTGTTCATCAGTTGGTTGTTTGTTCATCAGTTAGTCTGTTTATCACTTAATCTTTGTTCATCAGTTAAAAAAAAACTAAAAGCAAAAAAATAACACAAGATGTATTGTAATACACCAATTAGTGCATTTAAATGTACTTTTATAAGATAAATTTCTTTTAGTCATTTAAACTAGCTGTGATTGATGAATTCTGTTGCAGACCGTAAGGATGTAATTATGATAGTGTAGTAATTATGTTGTTCATCAGTACATTTAGTTTCTTCATCAATGTTTTAGATAACACATAGAATAATGCTGATGAACATCAGTGTTCATCAATTGTTTTAGGATATAATGTTTGTTCATCAATGTTCATCCGCAATTGTGTTTGTTCATCAATATTTTAGGTAGCGCAATAAGGTTTCACATAGAAAAACATTGATGAACATCAATGTTCATCAGTGTTTTATTTAAATTATTTCTGTTCATCAGTGTTTGAAAAAGTGCGTTCATCAGTGTTTTTGTTTTGTTCATCAATAAATATTGATGAACAAAATAAATTAACAAAAACATCACTTTTGAATTCTACATTAATAAAATGATTAAAGGTGTGTTATTGCACAAAAATTAGTACATTTAACACTAAAAATCTAAGGTAGTCATTTCGAATGAACACTTGTCTGTGAAATATGAGTAAAATGTCATCTTTAACGTGTGATATCTTACTCATATGACATCGGATTTGAGTGATTCAAAAACATGTTTAAAGAGTGAACTAAAATCTATAACTTTCATGTTTTAAGTTTTTAACGATTCAACATTTATGAGGGTAAAAAATAGAGCCGAAAATACCCAAAAAAATAAGAAAATCAAGACCCATTTGATATGTAAAAAAATGTTTGAAATATTTAACAAAATTTAAACTAAATTAAAGAGAACTAAATTTTAAAAATTATGGTGAAACCAGTTTTTCGTAAAAGTTTGTCGTTTGAAAGTTATTTGCGTTTGAAATTTTGAGAAGAATTTAAAAAATGAGTCAAATGACTCAAATGCCCTTAAACGAAAATATTAAGAATAAAAAAGGAGGGAAGGGGATAAAGTTGATGAGGGACACTTGTCACATGCTAATTGGCTTTTTAACTTTTTATTTTTTGGTTACTTTTTATAGGATGTCAACTCTTATCTTCTAACTTTCAATATTGTAGTATTCAATTATTCATTATATTTCTTGTAAAAAATGACTCAATTTATTTCTGTTTATTTAAATTTTGTATTCATTTCACATGGGTAAAGTGTAGTACACTGTTTTATGTCATTTATGATGATAGGTACTAAATTGGTCAAATGCCAGGATTCTACAATAAAATTCGACATTTCAATTGAATTTCTACGAAATACGGTATATAGTACTACACAATTCCCCACGAGATATGATCGATCAGAAAGAAGAGTGAGAGATACTAGTATACTACAATGCAATTCCTTGTGATTTTTTATTTTTTTTTTGAACAGATACTTCATTTCACAAACAATGCAAGATTGCTCAAAAAAAAGATCAAACAATGCAAGAATTGATTGTAACACAGCTGTACAATATGAAAAAGAAATACACATGCTACAACCTAGGGGTGTGCACGGTTCGGTTTGGGTCGGTTTTTGGTTAAAACCGAAACCGAACCATAATGTTCGGTTTTTGTAGAACCCAAAACCGAAACCGTTCGGTTTTTGGCAGTTCGGTTTTTGGTTTTGTTATCGGTTTCGATTAGGTTTTTCGGTTTTCAGTTTCTAAGTTAATATTTGGGTATGCCAAATTATCCAACAAACTTGTTTTACGTACTGAAATTAGTTATTCTTCTTACTTTTTCAATATAAGCATAATAATGTTTATTGTATAATTTTACAATTACAAACATATAAATGAAACATACACATACAAGTGAACATATACGTAGTATAATCATTAATCATTATCGAATACTTATTATTCACACAAAACACGCGACACAACAAACACACATATAAATATAAACGTTAAGATAAATATATTATAAATCTACTCACAAAATGAATATGAATTTGTAAATTTGATTTATTCAGTTATTTAATCATAATATATTAATTAGATATTATTATTTAATAAAACCGGTTCGGTTCGGTTTTTGCGGTTTGGTTTTTGGACGAAAACCGAAACCGAACCGTATTTTTCGGTTTTTGAAAAAGTAAAAACCGAACCATTGGTTTTTAGTTTCGGTCGGTTTTTTCGGGTCGGTTTTTTCGGTTTTCGGTTCGGTTTCGGTTTGTTTTGCTCACCCCTACAAGTAAAACCTACAAACAAAAGTATAGATACTAAGGTGGTGTTTGTTTTTTTAAATTTGCCTTTTAACAACCTTTTAATATCTTATTCGTTCAGACGCGGTCAGACATTTGGGTCATTAAGTGCGTTTGTTTTTTTCTTCTCATTCAGAGGCAGTTAGAGGCTCAAACCTCTTAACGAACAAGATGTAGAGGGGATGTCTTGTTGCCTCTTAATTTATTTTATTATTATTATTTTTTTTAACTTTTTTTTTTTTTTCATTTTGTATTATATATTTTCATGAATTTTATTTTAGTATTGATAATACGTTTAATGAGAATTACATCGCTATTTTATTTTGCTCAATAAAAGATGTTAAAAGATGATAATATGATGATGAAGAAAGTACTTAAACACAAGAGTCTTTCAAATAGCAAAAATTTATAACTGGTTTGTGATATCAAATTGTAGAATGCGTATTTTGAGCAAGAACCTCGATTTCTTTTTCTTTGAAAATATTTTTAATTGTTGAATGAAAATGTTAAGAAACTTATAGAAATAATTTACTTTTTCTCATCGTAAATTATTTGATAGTGATAGTTTAGAAAATGGTGAAAATATTTAGCAACATCAGAATGTAGCATATCAAGAATATATAACTACTTTACGAGATCAAATGGTGACATATTGTCCATGAATGTTTGTTTTAACATATTTTAATTCCGTGTTGCTAATATTGTGCTTGTTTTATGACTCAGTTGCGTTATTTAATGTTTATAAAGGTTTATTTTTTCGTAAGAATAAAATTGCATTATATTTATATCATTTAGACATTTTTTTACAAAAAACAAACAATATTATTTCATTCAGTTTCAGACATTTATGTCTCAGATTCAGATTCAGATATGCAAATCAGATTCAGATTCAGAGCCTCTTAATAAACAAACAACACCTAAGTATTAACTAAAGTAGAGTTTATTTACATATCAATAAAAAAAATAGAAAGATTGCATACTAAAAACCTACTTTCAGTCTCTCTTCTTAAAAAATAAATATCTTAAATAGCATTAATAGTTAGTTAAAAATAATTACACAATTATGACGAACATTTAATTATCTTTTTATTGATAGATACTTCGATATATTTTCGACAATTTTTTTCGCTTTTTCACGTCTTTTTTTCGTTTTATTTTTCGTTGTTAAACTTGCCTGATAAACCACATGTGATTTAACATTAATTTAAAAGTTCAAACTAACAACCGTACTAAACTAGACATAAGTATTTCTACGGAATTCCAAAAGTTTCACTGTCTTTTTTCCGAAAAGCTAGACATTCTTAGCTTTCAAACCATATATGACACATTATATTACAACTTCTAGCTCAGACCAGTTAATTCGTTAAAGTTGGACAAAATAAACTTCAGCTCTTTTGTAAGTATTGGTAATTAATTTACACTATAAAATCACATGTGATTTATAGTGTGAGTTTAATAATATCACATGTAATTTATAGCTGATATATGATTAAACATATGTGTTAACTAACTGTGTGATTGAAATTTTTTCTTATTCAAGAAAGTGTATTTATTTGTGTTGATTCACATATAATAATAACTTCTGGTTTACAACTACAAGTAATTTTACCATGTGTAATTTTTATCCCGTGTGATATATTGTTCAAAACTTATATGTGGCCATATGTTAAAAGTTAAAACCTATAACATTTTATTTGTATGTAGTTGGAAAACTATGGATATCTAGTTTTCAATGTAAGAAATGATAAACTTTGAAGTTTGATACAAAGAGTTATGTTAACTTTTACTATACATTTTGCAAAAGGTTTGTAATTGACATATTAGAGTTAAATCACATGTGATATATTAAACAAATTTCTACACCAAGTTATTATTTTTTATTTTATTTTTATTATTATTTTTTTTTTATGTTGTTCAAACTTTTATATATAAACTGCTCTAATCTTGAAGTTCAAATAAAATATGTTATATATATGTTTGAAAAGCTATTAATGTGTGTTTTTTTTATTGCAAAAAACAAATAAACTTTTGTACTTATGTACAAATACTTATGTTCATTTTAGTACAACTATTTAGTGTTTGAACATTCAGACTAATGTAAAATCACGAGTGATATGTCATGCGAATTACAATACTATAGAAAAGAACGTAAAATAACGAAAAAACTAAATTATTCGAAAGTATATGAAAGTGCCCGCCTAGTGAAAGATAAAAAAATATTCGTTACGGCGGTATATTATGTTTTACTTAACGATTAGCTGTTCATGAAATATTTAATTTTAAAATAAATAATGATTGCATTTTAAATAAAAAATTATTAATTAATCTCCTTCCATGAAAAAAAAAAGTGATTTAGAGCCTAAACATTACTTTTAGAGGAGATAATTTTAAAAGAAAATAGTTATGTTTTTGGAAACATGCTGGCACTCTTTTAAACAAGTTACTAAGCTAGAACATTGGCTTTCATATAATGTTAACAAGTTATATCAACTTTTTTTTGTTGCAAGAATGCAATACTAAACTAATATTAAGACCAAATGGATCACCAAAACAAAATCTAAATACAAATACATATCTATACTACTTATAAAGCATTTAGCACTCTCTCTCTTAAATTTTTTTAAGATGTCATTAATGTGTTTTTTAAGCATTATAATTTTTAATGCAAAATGTACACAATACATAGCTTTTACTAATTTATCTTCCACAACATTTTTAATACTTCATTTATTATTTCTTTTTAAATTAGTTTAGTTTTAATGCAAAAATACACATATAAATGAATATAATTTTAAAATAAATGCAAAACTACAAAGTTGCAAAACTATTATTATATCGTAAGAGTGTTTCGAGAACCAATCTAAATAAATTTTGAATTATTTTAAATAAAATTAGCCACAAAAGTAAAAAACGGTTTTTTGCAAAAGTCGGGACAATTATTTTTAAGACAAATGATGCAAAGATGTAAATCACAAGTGATAATTTATTTGATTTTATACATATTACACATATCTATATCTATACTACTTATAAACCATTTAGCACCCTCTCTCTTAAATTTTTTTAAGATGTCATTAATGTATTTTTTAAGCATTACAATTTTTAATGCATGATGTACACAATACATAGCTTTTACTAATTTATCTTCCACAATATTTTAATGCTTCATTTATTATTTCTTTTTAAATTAGTTTATTTTTAGTGCAAAAATGCACATATAAATGAATATGATTTTAAAATGCATGCAAAACTACAAAGTTCCAAAACTATTATTATATCGTAAGAGTGTTTCGAGAACCAATCTAAATAAATTTTGAATTATTTTAAATAAAATTAACCACAAAAGTGAAAAACGGTTTTTGTAAAAGTCGGGACAATTTTTTAAAGACAAATGACGCAAATGTGCAAAATGCTAAGTGCTAATTCAATGATTAATATATTATTATATTAATTATTATACTTTTCAAGAATAACTCTAAATGATTGCTTAAACATTAAGTTTTCTTTACATTATAAGCATTATTTTATTTATATCTTTTATCTATGTGGGACAGGTGTTATTAACAATATTAATGATTTAACATTTTCATAAATATATACTTTACGAGATGTATACATTATAAGCACTCGTTTATTTAGATCTTTTATCTATATGGAACAAGTGTAATAAACATTATTAAGGATACAAACATGTTCAAAAACATATCTTATTTACCTATTACGAGGTGTTGATTATTACATATATATTTCATAAAAAAAATATTTCTACTTACTTTGTATTCTACGGACCACTATCAACTAATTTGACTATAACCCCATAACATTATTGACTACCACAGCAAAAATCACACCACTTTCAATTGTTTTTATATGTAGTTTTATATTATCCATCACTTTTTTTTTAAAATTACCCAAACTCATTATGTATTTGCTATTGGTAAAGTAACTGTAAGAGAAAACATAAAATTGAAAACATTTTTTCTGCAAATTTTATTACTTGATACCCGTTGTCGCAACGCGCGGGTACCTACTATAATATTCTAAAGAGTTGAAATATGCGACATGAAATTTTTGGCATCCGCAAATTTATCGTCACGTAAAACGTTTCAGATTATAAAGCATGGTTCATTGAAATTTTTTATTTCAAAGTACCCGCCGCCGTATCGCGCGAGTACCCTGCATAATATAATTAAACACAAAACCATATATTCTTTTTCTGCATACAAGCTACAATTACGTAGTTACATAATATAATTAAACACAAAACCATATATTCTTTTTCTGCATACAAGCTACAATTACGTAGTTACATACTTACATATATTGAACACTTTATAGTGTTGAAGTGCATATGCATATTTTAGGTGAAAAGTGTGAAAGTGACCAGCCTAGTACCATGTTGTATAGTTAATTAGAAATAAATAATAAAATCAAAGTAAATATTTACCGATAGAGTCATAGAGTGACTAAAAAAACAGCTCAGTTTCTATTTTAGCCAAATATGGTTCGTTTAGATATTGCAAGCATATCATTTTAATTCAATTACTTGTTACAAATAGTCGATATGATGTACTTAAATGACATGACATAGGAGAGTTGGTGAGGAAAAAGAATTGAATGAAGTGGATGTGTTATAAACTCTTGTTAAAAGTTGAGAGATATATAAATTTGGAATATGTGGAGTTGGTTTCGATAAAATACAAATGTTTTTATCTTCTATACGAACTGATAAAAGTACTTGGACTGTTATTTTAAATATCACAGATCTTATTTTATATGAGCATTTCGGATATAAAAAATGATTTCCATTGCTTGCTTGCTACTCTTGGCATGCTAAGGCCGCAGAGAATGAAAGTTTTCTATTCATACTTTTGGATAATAATGTTGGATATTTTAGTGTAATTGGATTAACTTGTTTGATCAATTTCATCATAATAAGACATCATTTAGGTTTGGAGGTGCGGAGTGCACACCTACTTGAGTTTATTATGATCTTAGGAGCGAAGCCCTTAAGGGGCGAGGGGTCCAGGCGGCCCTTGTCCAAGGCTGCCTGCAGGGTCCACTAAGTTGCTATGTCAAAAATTCCTCAGAAAATTAATTTTTCGGAAATTGAGGGACTAAATTTGACAAGTTGAAAACCTGAAAACTGCCTTTGGCAGTTACCCGTTTGTATGGATATATACAGTTTTGTTTTGGTCGTTATTCCTTCTGGTTCGCAAAATCTCACACACACAAACAGAAAATTCTCATTCTCTGAATTGTATCCGATTAAATAATTCGGGAGAACACATAATTGATTCGATCTGAAAGTGTTCACACGCCTTTCAGAGATTTAAGCATATCCATTGTGTTCGTTAGTGTTTATCCCCTAGAAAGATCGAATCAATTAAGATGACGAACCCTGATTCTGTGAAAGATATGAATAAGACGTTTGCAAAGTTGGAGAAGTTTTCTGGGCAGGATTTTCGTAGATGTCAGAAAAAGATGCATTTTTATCTCACGAATTTGAAAGTGGTATATGTTCGAGTACCCCATGCCACGAGGTTGAGAATGAAACCCAGAAGCAGACTCGTAATCGTTCAAAGTGGGAAAACGCAGACTACATATGTCGTGGTCATATTCTTAACGGTATGTCTGATTCCTTGTTTGACATTTATCAAAACGTAGAGTCTGCAAAAGAATTATGGGATTGCCTAGAAGCCAAATATATGGCAGAAGATGCGTCTAGTAAGAAATTCCTTGTTGGTAATTTTAATAACTATAAAATGGTAGACACTAGGCCTGTCATGGAACAGTATCATGAATTGCAAAGGATATTAGGACAGTTTGCGCAATATGATATGAAAATGGATGAATCAATTTCTGTCTCTAGTATCATAGATAAACTGCCCCCCTCTTGGAAAGATTTTAAAAACAATCTGAAACATAGGAAAGAAGAATTGAATCTGGTTGAACTTGGAAGTCATTTCCAAATTGAACAATCCATACGTGATATGGAAAAGGGTTCTCTTGGTGGTACTAAAACCATGGTTGGTACTAAAATGATTTCCATTGCTTGCTTGCTACTCTTGGCATGCCAAGGCCGCAGAGAATGAAAGTTTTCTATTCATACTTTTGGATAATAATGTCTACCACTTTGCACCAAAGCTAAGCTATTTTTCTTGTAGTCACAACCAATCATGTATTTGATAATTCATTTGATTTGTGGTGATGATAATTAATTTAGGTATAAAATAATAGTGTTAGATGAAATTAACTGTTACAAGGAGTATTTTTTTAGAAATACAACATATTATAGGGAACCTCGAAAGAAACTAAAATACAATACAAGTCGCACCACCTCGATTAACAAGATAATCATAAGCGATTTAACTATTATGACACATCAGAGACGATCTTCTTAGTGTTAGTAACCTAAATGTAAGAAACTTAATCCAAGCCACATTTGATGATATAAATACCAATCTTGAAGTTTGACATGTCAGAAAGTACTCTTCCATGATTTTGAGCTATTAAAGAGTTGCAACTTACATTATTCGATGTTTGAGCAATTCGCAATTCTTAAATATATAGTCACGTAAACAAAATTTGTAGTCTACTGACTATATAAAGTTCATAAATATCATATTTATACGTTAGAAAGGTAACTTGATATCAGTATACATCAATTCGGTTTGGTACTAAAAAATGTTTGCTTGCTATTAAACCTTGAGGTTGATATATAGGTAGTGCCAATTCTAACATTTTTGACAACTGCGTAGATGCCAAACTGGTGAAAAAGAATTTATGTCTCACATGTGAGATACTTAATTATGTGGTTGACGACCTATCACCAATCAAGCTATTCAAAATTCAATAAATAACCAATATACTAAAAGTCTATACGAGTATTTATACGTTTGACTCATATAATTTAAACTAGCTAAAAGACCCGTGAAATTCACGGGTATTTTGATGAAATGTTGAAAAAGAAATAATGAATAACATTGCATATTTTTGAAGTTAGAGGTTAACAAAAACACATTAGGATAAGCAAACGTAAACCATCATAGTCAAATAACCCAATATATATGTGTGTGTGTGTATATATATATATATATAGGGGATAAACTTTCTGATTATTGTACCAATTTACAATCTTCATTAAAATCTTACTTATCATTCGGGGACCCACTTGAAAAAATCAGGACCACAAAAATAATCAGGGACCCACATTTTTTAGTGAAATTATAGAAATTAGCTACATTAATTGTAGCTAATATATTCCCATATATATATATATATATATATATATATATATATATATATATATATATATATATATATATATATATATATACCCACCTTCAATCCTTGTTTTCTACTAACATTGAGATCTGGATGCATATAGTTGAGATCGCATATTGTGTAGCACTCCAAAGAACATATATTTCACAAACAAATATGATAGTCTTTAGTTAGTTGTGACAAATTCAATTACATCGAGTTTGGTACTTTTGTTTGAGTAGGACTTCACCACTTGTAAATGGGACCCTTTTGGTGGTTAAGAGCGATAGGTATCATGAAGAGAAAGAATTTTTCATTTGAGTCTCACAAATGTCACCTCATTTTAACACAACCACTTTAAAATACCTCTTCTATCATAACACAAAACCTCCTCTTTATTTGAGTCTCACCTACCCTTAATTTTATTTTCTTATCAATTTTTCAAACACACAAAATTCATTTCATTCAACTAAAATTACAAAAATAAATAAAAAATAAGAAAATTTTTTTTTTTTAAATATGAACCTGCAAAAGTGTGTAAAAATTTGTTAAAATGAGGTATTATTTATAGTGTAAAAGTGTGTTTATTAAAAAAAAAAAAAAAAAAAATCAAAATTGTAACGTTTAAAAATGGTAACCTGGAAAAGTATGTTTGTTTTATTGACTTCGTTGACCGTGAAGGAGTGTGGGGCGGTGTGTGGCGATGGGTGGCGAGGAGCCACGCAAACACGGTGAGCCCTCTCGTCATCACACCGATTGCTCTAAGACCAAATCCAAGTTCATATTTGCTAACTTCAAAAAATTTTAAAAACTATATAAATGTATATAAAAGATTATGTCACACGGTACAATTATTTGGAGTATGTTTGGATTTGTGTGATTCCTTAAACATGAATTTGAGTCTCATCAAACCATTTGTCATCCTAATAAGATATGCCACATATGAAACTGAAAAATATATTCAAAAAATAAATGTACATGTGAATAGTTTGAATCTTTACACCCATACCCATTGCTCAATTCCCTTTAAAGTCTTTTTGCAAAGAAATAAGTAATTATTCCAAGAGGACCATATACCGTGGAAGACGGTATTGGGACCTATAACTATATCCAAGAGGACCATATAAAACAAACTAAAAATATACAATTTTAGACACCAGTTTTAAATCATAAGGCTAATGCTAATGGCAACCACAAAAAATGTGGTCACCCCATGCCACATCAGCGCCACCTCAACTTTCTCTTTTCAAGACTACACCCCAATCACAATTTGCTAATAAGACGACCGCAACCACAACCACAACCAAAAACATACCCCACCAAACTAATAAAAAAAAAAGAATACGCACTCAAAAAAGAATGAATGTTTTGGTTGTCTGCCCAACCATAACTTTAAAAAGGTGGGGGTTAACCGGTTGGGGTCGGTTGGGCTAATGGAGGAAACTCGGTTGGGGATAGGTTGGTTGGGGTGCAACCCCTCCCATTAGCATTAGCCTAAGAATGTTATTTAATAAAATTTGCCTTTAAAGGTATGACAATATCTCAATGTTGGTTCAAACTATACGGCCGGTATTACTCGTATGGTTGTATATACTTTGCATTGATATGAACCTTATAAGAGTTTGTCGTTAAGTAAGAAAAAGAGATGAAAGAAATAAATTATAAGAAACAAATGAGTTTAAGTTGTTTGTGTAGAGATTAACCCAATTATGTAATGTGGTGGAACAAAGCAAGCTTACAACCCACATGGACAAGTTATGTATTTAACTTAGAAGAAAAATTCATCCAAATTCCAAAGAACTTTGATAAAAAAAATATTCCAATTTTTATTAGTCAAAAGTATAGTGGTATCAATTGTGTTTTAGTAGAACATAAATCAATGAAAGCAAAGAATGTATGGTCACTGATCACTATTCATGCTCCTGCTATTCACCAAGAGTTTTAGATACTATCACCCAAAAAAACCCATTACATTTAAAGATTAATATCATGTTAACTCAACATAAAGAAAGAAAATTAAAATCGAATTTGCATCACATAAATAATTGTAGAAGTAAATAAGCTTTCGAATAGAAAGACATATATTCACATTTGCGGTTGTGTAATGATTGTGTAGAATTATCTGAGACAAAGTTTGGACACTGTTTATCAATAAGTGTGTTATCAAACAGTTAACAAAACTAAAAACAAAAACAAAAAAAGTAGACTTACAACAGGTCCTAGTGTGTCACAATTGCATTGAAAAAATTGGTTAACTCTCAATCTAAATAGAGAATGTGAACAACTTCTGTTTATATGATTGAATGCCGTTACAATTGTTGCTTATGTAATTGCATACTTTGGTGAAGGTCACATAGGGGCAGCTTTGTTTCACAACAATCATTCCTTCAACAACTTAGCTGTGCTTTCCGGTTGCAATGAAGCCTTTCAAAGCTCGAAAAGCAGCGCTGTAAACAGGTTAATTGGTTAAGAATTCACCCAAAATGTTAAAAATATCCTCCTCAATCATGTTATTAATAAATTCTTAAAACAATTCTGTAATCATATTTAACACATTATTCATAGAAAAACATGTTTTGACCAGTTGCACAAACAGTCTATGTCACTCATTTTTGTTCATGGTTGGGTCTTGCGTACTTTTTGTAAGGTGCAAATTTGATGATAATATCCTGAATAGTCGTTTATCTTATTCTAAATATATGATACACAATCTCAATAATAAAACTTGATGATAATATCCTGAATAGTTGTTTATCTTAGAAACAAAAAAGATAAATACCCTAAATAGCTGTTTATCTTAGGCATGTAGTCAAATACTGACTGAGTGGTTCATCAAACATGGAATAACTATAAAATAAAGCATCTATTTAATGAAGAACTCACCAAAATTATACCCTAGACATGATGTTTATACCTAGACAGAGATTAACTCTGTGTTTGATACAAAAGTAAGCTCGAAAAGACCCCCGACTTCTTCTATAAGGGCGTCCAGAACTACCTGTCCTTGCAAGTAGTTTTCCTGTGACAAATGTATCATGGAAATTAATACACATTAATATGCTATACAAATCAAAACACAAAATGACCCATATTATTCTCATATATTAAAAAATCTATATGAATAGTAACATTAGTTTCTGCGTATAAAAATGCCTTCGGATTAGTCACTAAATGACTATTTTAATCAACTACAAATCCACAAAATCAATTTGCAGCCACGAAACCTAACAACAATAGCATTAAACCAGGCACCAATCATCCACAGTCACACATCTACCATCCAATCAAGTAATGCAAACCTTATAATTCACACATGGCTGCCAAATAGCTTATGCTCAGTGGCTTATCTAACCTACTTTATTTCCTGGATTTTTAAGAAAGTTTGCAGTTTATATGGTGATGTTTCTCACATATCACACTTTTACAGCATAATACATCAGCCCTGTGATCTAAACCTCCAGTTCTAAGGCTGTGGACCACTTTTCTCCTATTTCCTTGAGCATAACAACAAACTTCATATATCAGCCTAACATATTGAAACAAAACTAAGTTTTAAAGAGCCATGAAGCAATTATTGATGTATGCACTTCAACAGGAACTTCATACATAGTGCAAAGGGTTGTTTGCGACTACTTATTGTAACTACTAAAGGGGTGTTTGGGTTGCTTACACCTAAAGTTCTGGCGCCATATACAGTAATAGTAAATTCCTACAAACAAACCCATGAAGTCCACCAAGAGAACCTACGTACTTCAAGTCAATAGTCACCTTCTTTGACCATGACATAATACAGGGAATAACTCAAATATTACCCCCTCCCTTGTCCTTTTACTTCTTATCATGGTGAGTAGAGCTATTACAACCTCTAATATTTATAACGTCTGAAACCTTCTTGAATAAAAGAAATGTTTAAGCAGCCCCTATAATCTTTAGTTTGAAGATGACAATTGAATATTCAATTTTTGAATAATAATGATTCATACCTTTTATCTCGATTTTATTCACTCATGCAATTTAAAATTTACCAGTTTTGAATAACAATTTTGTGATCCAATATAGCTATAGCTAAATTAAATCTAAATTTTTCATAATTTTACAAAATTGTATGGGATTGGACATTTTCGACATAGATTTTTCAGAGTGTATAACTAAGATATGGCATAACCTTTCTTAGCACATTAGAGGTTTAAATGGAGACCAATTGTATGTTCATTCTGTCACCAAATACATGTGTGCGAATTCATTTAATCACCATCGACGAAAGATTTCAAAGATAACTCGATAAAACATTTTAAGGAGTCAATTATATGCAAAGTAATCCTCAAAAACAGGGAGTCAACTTTTTGAGTTCTATGACGATGAACCTACTAAAAAGAATGCGTGTGGGCCGACCTTTTAAAGATACGAAGCTTTTTTGAAGAGAAACGACACCAAGTATGACTTGGGTGAGTTGTACAATACTAAACCAACAATGCTTAAGGATGATGATTATATCACCAAAATATACAATAAATGATCTGAACCCATAGCAGTTTACTCTCACCCAGACCTATATTAATTTACCTAAAAAAACTGCAAAATATTACTAACCCAACTCATTAATCAAACTTATTTAAGACTAACCCAACTCATTAATCACTAAATCTATCCAATTTGAAGCTCTAAAACTAAAAGAACTCATAAAACCCAAATAAAATATACTGTCCTATTAACATACTAAAACGCAGATCAATATAACTATAGTTTACAAAAAGTTACCTGTTGTTGTGTAGAAACTGTCAAAATCATTATCTAACTGGGCATCGCAGCAGCGTGTAATTAAAAGACAAAATGAACCCAAATAAACATAAATATAAATTAAGTAACAAAAACAGAAATTATGTACCTTTCTTTAAAAACTGAATCGAAACACAATTATATTGATTATTAAAAAAACACATTAAAAGGATCATAATCCTGTTATCAATCTCTACCATGGGATTTAAATTGAAACCCTAAAAAAAACTTCAATAGATGCGATTATAGGATTGAATCGGTTGAATCGGATGAACCAATTATAGGATTTACACATTAAGATAGTTGTACAATTGAATTGGATGATGTATCATAGGATTTGTATGCAAGCACGGAATTCAATTAATGTTAAACATATACACCCCAAAATGCAATTTATCTAAGCACAAAATACGTCAAGTTTAAAGTTTTACCAAATTGGCCCACCGCTTCGGTTTTACACTGCACAATTTCTTTGAAAGGCTTGAAAACAAAGTCGTGCACAGATCCCTTGAAATCAACACATTGATTTACCTGGGTCTTGCTAACAAAGTTAAGCTTCAAAGGGTTGCCTACAATTCGGTAGGTTGGTTGGATTTGGCCCAAACTGTACATACGCAAGACAACTGCATCACCCTCGTTCAACTGTTGCTTGAACGTAGGGACCAGAGACATCCTAACCGTTGCTTGCATTTTGGCGCCCTAACAACATTAAACAAAATAGATTTCAGAAACTATTAATAGAATGATTTAAAGTGATGCGCACAAACTAACATTGAAAACCATTAAGATACCTGCTCGTCCATAATAATGAGTTCCAGGTTGATTACTTTGGGCTTCTTGTGAGCGGGTTGCATCCAAGCCCTAATGATACGAACACGTAACACAATATTGTCTCGTACAGCGGAGAGGTCGGAGATGAAACCATTGTCAAACCTAATAGCCATTTGATCAGTGAAAAGAAATAAGCAGAAGTAATGTAGTTTTGATATGCATATACCACAAACACATAAGTTTTTATAGGCTACTTGCAAAAGCAAAACGTATTGTTATAATTGATTGTAATTGTCAATCAAGAAAACATTTTCCCAAAAATAAGAATGCCCAAATCAATTATAACAATTTCCAAAAATAAGAATGACCAAATCAATTAAAATGTTGTAATTATTTTCATGCTGACAACCAATTAACCTTAAATAATTCCACAAGTATATTTATTTAAATCAAACGGTTACCATCGAGCCCAAAAAAAAATTATATCAGAAATCCTAATTAAACACATTCGAAAATTATATCATTTAAATTAAACCTAAAAAAATTATTAAACATCCTAAAACTTATTAGTATGCAATTTATTTAAATCAAACCTCAAAAAAAATGATGAAACAACCGATCCGATCTTTAGGATTGTTGATTTTTATTCGAAAATATGATCAAAATAATGAATACACAACCGATCCGATCTTTAGGATTCTTGATTTTTATTCGAAAATATGATATCTTTGTTGGTGTATGTTTTTTTTTTAGGAGAAGATCATGAATGGAGGTTATCTTTGGTGAATGTTTTGAGTAGGTAAGTCAATGGTTTTGAAGTAAAAGGAAAGTGTTTTTAATGTTTATGGTTAGAGTAATTAGAATTCTTATTAAAAACTCTGTTTTATTAGTAAAGATAGATGGTTCTCAAACGGTTAAACTAAAATTAGTTGTACATACTCATTGGACCCATTATATTTACCACAAAACCAAAATTATTCAGTAGTTACATATACATATTTAATTATATGTCGGGAATTTAAACAGCAAAATGATAAGACACATAACTTTCTCACATGTCTAGGGTTACTGTAGTAACACTTTTTGAGAAGTCAATAAAAATGTCGAAGAATGGTCACAAGGATATGTTAGTCAGGTCGCGTACATACGAGTCAAACACTAAGGGTGTGTTTGTTTTTCTAAAAAATGTCTTACTAGTCTTTTTACTCTTACCAGTAAGAGGAGGACAGACGTTTTGTTTGTTTGTTTTTTTCTTTTGAGTCAGACCCAGTTAGACATATAACATCTTACTCAGTAAGAGGTGGGAGACTTGTCTTACTGCCTCTTACTTGATAAGAGATTGAAGACTTGTGTTAATATAATATATTTGATGGTTTATTAACTATGTTTTATTTATGATAAAAAGTCTTGTTTTATATTTAAATAAGTTCCTTATTATCGCATTGCGTTGGTTTAATAAATAAATTGCAGAAACGAACACTTAAAATCATCCGACATCAATTATACAAAAACAAACAACATTATTTCGTTTAGATTTAGACTTTCTAGCCACCTCTTACTAGTAAGATGTAGTAGTCAGATTCAGACCTAAAACATCTTAATGAAACAAACACACCCTCACATTTTCTGAGTAACTAGAAGAAAGAAAACCTCATTTGTATAGGGACCTGCTATGCAAGCACCCCATGAGGTGGTTTGCAGGGGGGGTGTTTGGGTTTTCTCTCTCTCAATCATTGGGGGTGCATGGGTTTTGTGTTGCTTGGGGAGGTGGGGTGCTGGGGTATTTTGTGTTGTGTTTGTGTCAGTTTTTGTTTTTTTTTTTTTTTTTTTTTTTTTTTGTTTTGTTTTTTTTTGTGAATCAGTTTTATAACTTAAAAAAAAAACGTAGTCGGAAAATTTTTGAGGCTCAGATTCGAATGTTGCAAAGTGAGATTTTTATCTCACTTTGCCGTCTATTCGGTTTTCATCATCGCCTCGAAAAATTTTAAGGCTCAAAAATCATCATCGCCTCGGAAAATTTATAGGCTCAAAAATCATCATCGCCTCGAAAAAATTTTAGGCTCAAACTCGAAGGTTGCAAAGTGAGATTTGATCTTACTTTACCGTCCATTCGGTTTCGGTTATCATCATCGCCTCGGAAAATTTTAAGTCACAACTGCACAAAGTCACAAGTTCACAGGAACTGCACAAGCCTCACAAGTCCAAAACTGCACAAGTCTCACAAGTCTCAAACTGCACAAGTCTCACAAGTCTCAAACTGCACAAAGTCTCACAAGTCTAACTGCACAAGCCACAAGTATTCAGGACAAAAGCCTCACAAGTTCAAAAATATTCACAAGTTACACGTTTTCAACATGAATGTGATAAGTAGGATTCCAAAACTGCAAAAGTTCACAAGAATGTACTAAGATTCTCAAAGGGGAGCTGCATAGCAGGCACTTCAGGCTTATAATGCCACATGAAAGCAACAACACCACAACACCAACAGCACCAACAAGAAAGCTACAACACAAACTAAAAGGGACAATCTACACAAGCACCCCATAATCCAGTTCCCAAGCAAGTGGAAAGCAACAACAAGAAAGCAACAACCAACAACACCAACAACACCAACAAGAAAGCTGCAACACAAACTAAAAAGGACAATCTACACAAGCACCCCATAATCCAGTTCCCAAGCAAGCAGAAAGCAACAACAAGAAAGCAACAACCAACAACACCAAACAACCATGTCTAGTTCACCATTTGACACACAAGAGGTAAGACTCAGATTATTAGCTCTATATGAGATATAAAGAATAATGTTGGCTGCAAATATGAATGTTGCAATCCATTCATATTTGCCATGCCAAAACTCTTAAGTTTTTTTTTTCTTTTTCTTTTTTTTAATAAAAATCATCATTGCCTCTTTTTTTAAAACCTATTTATTTCATTTAAAGTTGCAAAGTGAGATAAAACTGCACTTTACCATCTAGTAATGAAACTGCATAGGCATCAAAAGTTTTCATTTAAAGTTGCAAAGTGAGATAAAACTGCACTTTACCATCCAGTAATGAAACTGCATATCACCTGCAAAACATCACCACAAAAAATAGTCAACGAAACCAAACAACTTCTCACAGAAACATCACCACAACTTTAAATTTTTTTAGATCTAAAAAGTTTTTAGTTTTAAAAAAAATCAGTCTTTACCATATCAAAAAAGTTTTCAAAATCTAAAAAGTTTACCAGATTAAAAAAGTTTTCAAGATATAAAAAAATCAGTCATTACCAGATAAAAAAAATCAGTCTTTACCATATCTAAAAGCTTGTTAGATCTAAAAAATAGTCAACGAAACCAAATAACTTCTCACAGAAACATCACCACATCTTTATAACTTTTTAGATCTAACAAGTTTTTAGTTTTAAAAAATAATCAGTCTTTACCATATCAAAAAAGTTTTCAAGATCTAAAAAGTTTAACAGATCAAAAAAGTTTTCAACATATAAAAAAATCAGTCTTTACCAGATCAAAAAAAAATCAGTCTTTACCATATCTAAAAGCTTGTTAAAGATAAAAAATAGTCAACGAAACCAAACAACTTCTCACAGAAACATCACCACATCTTTATAATTTTTTAGAAGTTGTATTAGTTTTTTAAAAGTATTATAACAAAAGTTGTATTTTTAAAAGTATTAGTTTTTTTAAAATAAAACTAATATAAAAGTTGTATTTTTTACAAATGTTGTTAACAAAAGTTGTTAAAAATGTACAAAGTTGTATTTTTTATAAAAGTTTGTAAAAAAAACTAATATAAGTAACAAAAGTTTGTATTCTTTATTTTTTTAGGTGTTCCGTGATGAAGTTGTTTTAACTGATTGGGTGCAATCTCTTTGCTCAATCGAACGGTTTTCTTATTGTTAAAGGAAGAACTAAAACATATAGGGGCTATAAGTACTCAATTGAATTTAAGTGTTCTAGACATGGGACGTCTGCACGTGAAGGTTTAGAAGATGAACTTGAACGGCAGTTGCTATCGCTAAAATAAATTGCCCATTGATTACGGCGAAATATATAAAAGGTCGAACTGGTACCACTAAAACTAGTGGTTGGATCTTGAGGGTCAAGTTATGCGAGGCATAATCATGATTTTGTAGACTCGTTCCATGGTTTTTCACAGGCCATGCGATTAAAAGAAAGTGAGTTAGTTTTGGTGGATCATTGACAAAACATCAAGTAGCACCACGAATTATACTTTCTTCACTAAAAGAGAGCGATTCGAATAACGTGTCTAGCATTAAAACGGTATATAATGCACAAGACAAGATCGTCGAGCAGTCGTGGTGATTTGACTCGATAAAACTCCTTTTAGTACATTTGGGCGCAAAGGTTATACATATTACCCAGGGTAAATGACCACACTAATGAGCTGGAGGAAATATTTTTTGTTCACCCGACGTCATATGCTATGTGGACAACATTTCCGAAATCATCTTGATGGACTCCACATACAACACCACGTTGTTTAAACTGCCATTCTATACAATTGTTGGAGTTACTTCAACAAACAGAACATTCTCAATGACGTTTAGCTTTTTGAACTGTGAAAAAGAGCCAAATTTCAAATGGATGTTGGAATGTGTTAAGTTGGTGATAGAAGAACAATATTACCTGCGGGTTATCGTCACCGACAGAGATTTAGCGTTGCTTGGGGCATGCAGAGCGAGAATTCCCAAGCGCTAACAGTTACTCTGTCGATTGCATATCAATCAAAATGTGCTCAAGCATTGCAGACACAAATTAAGCTCACAAGAGGAGTATGAGTCCGTTAGATGGACATGGGATTTGATGGTTCTGACTCCGACCGAAGATGTGTTCACGCACTATTATCATCACCTCAGGATTTATTGGTCCAAAAGCAGGTACTTGCCCATTAATACATTTTTATTATTATTTAATAAATAACTACTCGAATTGTTTTCTCACTTTATTAATTCATTGTTTTCTCAGATGTTTTAGGGTATTTTATTAACTGGCGCAACATTTCGACCGCATGTTTGTGTGCGTACATTACCGATCATTATCGCAGCTTCGGTCGACAACAACATGTAGAGTTGAGGGTCACACGTTGTTGAAGTTATACTTGGGCTCCACAGTCCAGCTTAGACACGTTGTTGTGTTCGGTCGACAAGATTATAGCTGCGCAAGAAACTGCGATACGAGACACTTTGAATACAAGCAAAATCATGAAACTGCATTCGTGTAAGGGCACACTATTTAACAAATTGCGGTATAATGTTTCAAGAGATGCTTTACTACTCATACTCGCAGAAAGTAAACGGGATGTGGACCCACATGAATGTGGTCATCAGTTGCGGTTAGTTTATGGTTTACCATGTTATCACGAACTGTATTACCTTCAGATTCATGGTATGGATTTTAAATTAATGCATATCAAGTTATTCTCCCCGTCAATACCGATAATTTAACTAGTCACTTTTTTCGAATACAGGATCGCCTATTTCGCTTGATGTTGTTGATAATTTTTAGAGAACACTAAGTGTTCCCTGGCCCAGAGTCCGACATACTCATACGCCAGAAGAGCCTCAAGAGCCTCAAGGGCCTCAAGAGCCTGAATATTTTTCTTGTCAAGATGACGTAGAAAAATTCCAAAATGTTTTTACCAAAGCATCGTCGTTTGTCAAGAAAAATATGTTAAACATGCACAGAGGTATATACGCTCGAATCATGTCAACCCAACAACGATGTTAAAGAAAGTACTCGTGGGCGTCCGGCGCAAAGGACAAAAATTCCAAGGCTAAACAAAATATCCCATATTTGAACAAAGAACCCCCACAGGGCACCGCAGAAGCTATACAAAACCTAAAAAAGTCCGAGACTTAAATGAAGAAACTGCGAGACATAGTTCATACGTGGGAGAGCCTTCTAACGTCCCAGACTTGAGCGAAGAACCTAGCGAGGGCGATTTAAGACACGACTTGTACATTTCAAATGACAAGAGCGAATATTTTATGGCTCGAATTCCACCTCTTTTCTGACGGTGGATCCTAGGGATCGTTAACGTGGAAGGTGATGGAAATTGTGGCTATCGAGCTCTTGCCGTAGGTCTTGGTCATCACGAACAAATATGGCCCAGACTTCGAACTATTGTCAGGGAAAAGGTAGACATGAACGGGAAGTTTACATGCAAATGTGGGGGAGGGTATGGTTTACAACTATGGTCAACTCGCTGAATTGGTTTGAATCAGGTCCAACACCCTACGGTTCTTGGATGATTATGCCGGCGTGGCTATTGCTACTGACTCTTAACCGTCCCATTGTATGCATATCCAATTCATCAATTTACATGTCTTCCGAGATGGTCCAAATACAACACAACTATTGTCCCCCGTTGTGATTCTTCGTGTGGGGGAAGACCAAGCTGCTCACTTCATTCACGCGGTTCTGGATGAAAAATCACCACTCCCGCTCACTCACCCACAATGGAGATGGTTCGAAATGACTTGGCGCGGGATGGGCACATATGTTTCTTGAACGCGCAGACATTGTTTAGAAGGGCGTAGAAAGCGATTACCGATTTATATTGTAAATGACAAAACATGTATAGACGATTCTGATTTATATTGTAGCGACAACACATGTATAGCGATTATGGATTCTGATTTATAGTAAACGATTCTTGATTTATAGTAAACGACTCGTCATCTTTTGTTCTGATTTCTGCTCTGCTCCGGTTTTCCTTATCTTTTGTTACAGGAATCGGATGACATTCAGTGGAGGGACATTCAGTGTGTCAACAACACACCGCTTCGTGTTGAGAGTCAGATTATGTGCCTTCTTCTCCATCTTATGTGCCTCCCTCTTTAACTATATCTCCACTCTGAGATGAAGAGAATTTTATACACCGTCCTCGGGTCTTCCTCATCTTTTGTTACAGACCATCTCGCGTTGGCGAGTCTGGCGAGATTGCCGGATTGAGGAGACGCATTTGATTTAGAGTTTCGCGTGGGACGGATGGCGGCATCATTGGGCGACTACATACCGGCGTGATTGATCTTAGTTTCTAGTTATATTGTGATTTTGTGAACCATGTATCAACTATTAATCTATAACAAGATTGGTTATTTATGTATTCGAAGCTTCTAATTTTGTGAACCATGATATTATTGATTTATGTTGTGAATAATTATACAAATTCTTTTGGCCAGATGCAACAAGAAAATTCTTTATTGTGTCGTTGTCGACCTGGATTTATAATTGAAAGAACATCCCAAAAGCCTAAAACTTGTGGTCTGAAGTATTATGCATGTCCTTTATCAAAGGTAAATAATTAAACGTTTGCTTATTTACGTAAATATATCAATAACTTGTTTGTTAAGAATACATTTCTTATAATTGTTTCATCATGTAACAACCAGGGACTGAAGATTATGGGTGTCGATACTTTATGTGGAAGGAAGTATTTCAACAAAAGTACTTTGGTCAAGCCTCTTCTTTAACTTGCAGTGCTCAAACTGAAACTAAAGATAAGACGATCAACATGCTATTGGCTGAAAACAATTTGTTGAAGGCAAAAATAAAGGCGTTGGAGGCATCACTGGAATTGGCAAGAAATCCAATTGATCACGCATGTCAGTCGAGTGGAATACTCTATGAGCTTATAGATGACATTAATAATCTTGATGTGGAGTAGATTTCGTTGTAATAGTAGTAGCATTTGTTGTTGTATTTGTTGAATGTTTTAATGTTTTAACGTAAAAACACTACAAAAATAAATATACTCTACATATAAAAACACTACACAAATAAATACACTCTACATATAAAACACTACACAAATAAATACACACTATATATATTAAAACACTACATTACACAAATAAATATTAAAACACCGAAGAAAAAAAAAAAAAAAAAAAAAAGCAAATGATTGGGCATGAGTCCTACCCTATGAGGTGCATGGCAAGTATATAATGGGGTGTTAGTGTAGATTGTCCTTTTGTATATCCCATTCTCATATAAAGATGTAGAATTACGGGTCAAATTTTATAAAGAAAACTAAAAATAAAAAAAATGGCTAGTTGAGGTGCACATAATGGCATGCTAATAAGAACCTGTGATGGTCGGTCATGTATTGTGTTTCTCCTTTTCCAGTAAAAACAGACTCTGTGCCCTTCAGTATCTTTACCAATATGCTTAAGCCTCTTTCACTCTTCAAAATATTGAAATGTTTTTCTCTTTCAATTCCCAAGTATCATATGTCAGTTTGTATAATATTTATATGTTTTTATGTCAGTGTTATGTGACAGTCAATTAGACAACTACAAATGTATGATTTGAACTTAAAAAACTTTTAGGTTATCTAAACTAAGTTCGAAGCACATGAACATGTACACGGTAGAAAAACTATATACTACTAAACTTGGAGTGTCTAATTAACATTATACACATGCATAGGTTCTATATAATGTACCTTAGTTTGAAGTAGCACTCATAAATTGTTGGCAATGTCTGACCGAGCAGATGGGAAGACAAACAGATTCCAAGCATATGGACGTTTACAATTCTAGTTTAATTAGGACTTCTTATTTGTTAAGGACTATCTTGTTTTATTAGAATTGTAGTAGGATTAGAAAGCATATTCTAAACACCTATATATACCAGCCGAGCTTGTGGTTGGATGTATGAGAAAAACCGATCAGTTTTAGAGCCTATATTTTTCTGATTAAAGGAAAGCATATTCTAGGAAAACTTGTGTGTGATTGTTTGTGATTGTTCCAGTTATACTTGTTTATGTTCTTGTTTTGGTAGCATGTAAATCAGACTTTGTGGACTTGAATTGGTATCAAGAGCCGGTTATTTAACTTGTGAAGGATCGACAAGGGTTTTAACCAAGAAGGATCACAAGGGTTTCACCAAGAAGTCGATCACAAGGGTTTCACCAAGAAGTCGATCACAAGGGTTTTACTAGGGTTCGACTTAAGCAAGAAGTCGATCAAAGTTTCAAACTTTCGACTTGGTTTACTTGAAGGAAGTAAATCACTCGACCTCTAGAACCTAGGGCTGGAAGGCGAACAAACAACACATGTAACTTACGAAGGCGTACAAGAAGGATGGTGCAAGGCGAGTCGAGTCAACCACCTTCATCGAACATTCTAAAACGGCTCTTCAATGTCCAATGTTAACAAGTACAAATTATAACATATGGGCAATAAGAGTCAAAGCGGTATTCCGAGTCCATGGAATACTCGATGCAACTGGAACCGGGGAAGGAACACAAGTTGTTGCTAAGCAAGATCACATAGCAGTAGCGTTACTCTTCCAGGCGATTCGGAAGAACTTGTTTTCAAGTTTCACAATTCAACACACCAAAGAAATCAGGGAGCTTTGAAGACCGGTATGTGGGTGTTGTCGGGTTCGAGCGCAAGGTTGCAAACCTTGGAGGCGAATTGAATCTTTAAAGATGAAAGTCAACGAATCAATCGATGACTTTGCGGCTAGGTTGGGCAAAATTATGGCGAAGTTACAGCTTGGGAGCGGTTTATGAAGACAAGAAACTTGTTAAAAAGCTGCTTGCATCCGTTTCGGATAGGTATGTTGCAATTGTTGCCTCAATAGAACAATTTGCTGACTTGAATACTATGTCTTTTCAAGAAGCAATTGGAAGGTTTAAAGCTTTTGAAGGAAGAATGAAGGGTGTTGACACCACTTCTGAAGATCAAGGCAAGTTGATGTTCGGAAGGGCTGAAAGATATGATAAGAAAGGTCAAGGAAGGAATTCCTGTGGCAAGGAAAGGTCAAAACTTTTCTTCTCAAAACAAATCTCGTGGTAGTGGTCAAGCTAATAACCACAACCGTGGAAACCAAAACAACTCCGGGAGCAATACGGATCAAAAGAAGAACAAAAGTCGAGACCTTTCAAAGATTCAATGCTTTAGATGTGATGAATATGGTCACTTTGCTTCTAATTGTCCCGAACGCAGTGTACAAAAGAAAAAGCATGAAGCAAACCTTTTGAAAACGGAGGATGATGATGACCCGACACTTTTTATGATGAAAAGCGTTCAAGAAGTAGTTTTCTTGAATGAAGAAAAGATTATCCCAAACCAATTGAATACTAAGCCAAACGAGGAAGACACTTGGTATTTGGATAATGGAGCAAGTAATCACATGACGGGGATCCGAGAATACTTTTCGGAGATGAATGAGAATATCTCCGTGAGTTAAGTTTGGTGATAACTCCTACATCGAGATAAAAGGGAAGGGTTCGATAATCATTGAAGGGAAAACGGAAGAGCAACGGTTAATCCTTTGGAGTCTATTACCTACCCGAGCTAAAAGCAACATAATTAGTCTTGGGCAAGCTACGAAGCGGATGTGACATTCGTATGAAAGGTAACCTTCTTACTATGCGTGACTCAGATGGCAAGCTTCTGATGAAGGTTCCTAGAACAAGTAATAGACTTTACAAGATTAAGCTCCAAGTTGGAAGTCCGGCGTGTCTCAAAGCAAAAATGGAAGATGATGCTTGGTTATGGCATGCTAGGATGGGTCACATTAATTTCGAGACGATGGAATTAATGACAAGGAAGGGCATGGTTGAAAATTTGCCAATAATTCATCAAGAGAACAAGTTGTGTGAATCTTGCTTGGTAGGAAAACAAACCAAGAAGGCGTTTCCTAAAGTTGCAAAATTTAAGGCAACACATTCTCTTCAACTTATACATGCCGACCTATGTGGACCAATTTCTCCACCATCCATAGCGGGCAACATGTACATATTTGTTCTTATTGATGACTTCTCACGCTTTATGTGGACTTTTACCTTGAAGGAAAAGGAGAGCATTTGAATACTTCAAAAAGTTCAAAGCTTTAGTTGAGAAGAAGTCGGGAAAGAAGATTATAACCCTAAGGACCGATAGAGGAGGTGAGTTCACTTCAAAAGAATTTACCAACTTTTGTGAAAACGAGGGTATAACAAGGCATCTAACCGCTCCCTACACACCGCAACAAAATGGAGTCGTGGAAAGGCGAAACCGTACTCTTATGGGAATGACTAGAAGCATTTTGAAAGCACGAGACGTACCAAACTACATGTGGGCTGAAGGAGTTAGACACGCTACATTCTTGATTAATAGAGTTTCAACTCGAGCTCTAGTTAATCAAACTCCATACGAGGCTTTCAAAAGAAAAAAGCCTAACTTGAAGGGTTTGCGGGTATTTGGATGTGTGGCTTATGCAACGGGAACAAGGCCATATTTACATAAGTTAGACGACAGTTCAACACGACTCATTTACATCGAGGAAGCGAGCCGGTACAAAAAGGTTTTGATTGTTCAATCAAGACTAAAGAAGATTGTAATATGTCGTGATGCGAAGTTTAATGAGGAACTTGGCTGGAAGTATGTTCTTTGGAAGCGAAACACACGAAACTAAACCGGTATGTTTATCATAGAATGGCACGGTTCTATTGATACGGGTTGTGGATTTGTTAACCCAGGTGTGACCGATGAAGTAGAGGCTGAAGATCAAGAGGCTGAAAATCATCATGATGTTGATGAAAATCAACTGGTCAATACCGAACAAGAAGATCAAATCGAGGTGGTAATGACCCTAATCCGTGAGAAACTCAACCAATTGTGAGGCGTTCTTCAAGGGTTTCAACTAAGCCAACTAGATTTAATGACTTTATTATGGGGTCTAGTTCAAGAACCTCAGTTGCTAATGAAGATCAAAATCTACTTTTGATTGAAGATGATGAACCAAGAACGTTCCAAGAAGCAAAAGTCTCAAGCAAGTGGATGGTTGCTATGAAGCAAGAGATTGAGTCTATCGAGAAGAATGATTCATGGGAATTAGTTGAAGCTTCGGTTAATGTTAATCCCATTGGATTAAAGTGGGTGTTCAAAATTAAGAGAAATCCGGATGGTTCAATTAATAAGTTTAAAGCTCGTTTAGTAGTAAAGGGTTATGCTCAAAAGGAAGGAATTGACTATGACGAGGTATTTGCGCCGTGCACGGATTGAAACGATCGTTTATTGATCTCATTGGCGCAAAGAAGCATGGGAGCTACATCATCGGATGTAAAGTCACTTTTACATGGAGAACTAAAAGAGCAAGTGTTTGTTACACAACCGGAAGGGTTCGTGAAGAAAGGAGAAGAAAGGAAGATCTACAAGTTGAAAAAGGCGCTTTATGGACTTAAACAAGCACCAAGGGCGTGGAATACAAAACTTGATAGAGAACTCAAGCAAATGTCTTTCAAACGATGCCAACACGAACAAGCGGTGTATGTGAAGAAGACAAACAAGTCAATCTTGATTATTGCGGTCTATGTAGATGATCTCTTAGTAACCGGTTCGAAGCTTAGCGAAATTGGTGAATTTAAGAGACAAATGCAAGAAAGGTTCGATATGAGTGATTTGGGAAAATTGAGCTATTATCTTGGCATTGAAGTAAAGCAAGAGGATTTGAGTATCTCAATAAGTCAAGAAAGCTATGCAAAGAAGATCTTGAAAGATCTTTGGGATGCATGAATCGAATCCTACTCAATGTCCATTAGAACATGGAATGAAGTTAAGCTTGGATAAGGAAGGAAAACCAGTTGATGCAACATTGTATAGGCGGCGAGTTGGTACGTCTAAGGTATTTACTACACACACGACCTGATTTATCTTATTCGGTTGGTTTGGTTAGTCGTTACATGCAAGAACCAAAAGAATCACATATGGCAGTTGTGAAACAAATACTAAGGTATATCCAAGGTAGTTTGAATTTTGGAATACGATACAACCAAGAGAAAACCAAGGAGTTAGTGGGGTTTAGTGATAGTAGTTTTGCTATGGACCAAGATGATGGTCGAAGCACAAGTGGGCATGTATTTTATCTAGGTAAATCACCTATCACTTGGTGCTCACAAAAGCAAAACACGGTGGCTCTATCGTCTTGTGAAGCCCAGTTCATGGCTGCAACTTAGCGTGTCAAGGGATATGGTTACGTGGGTTGTTGAGTGAAATAACCGGAATGGAGGAGAAAGTGGTGGTCTTATTTGTTGACAACAAATCGGCTATTGCACTTATGAAAAATCCAGTCTTTCACGGGAGAAGCAAGCATATAAACACACGTTATCATTTTATCCGAGAATGTGTTGAAAGAGGCCAAGTACAAGTTGAGTTTGTAAGAGGTGATTTTGCAACGTCGATATTTGACGAAAGCTCGCAAGGATTAAGTTCAAGGAGATGCAAGAGTTACTCGGAGTTGAAGATCTCCCTATCTCGAGTCAGAAATTAGGGGGTGAATGTTGGCAATGTCGACCGGCGGATGGGAAGACAAACAGATTCCAAGCATATGGACGTTTACAATTCTAGTTTAATTAGGACTTCTTATTTGTTAAGGACTATCTTGTTTTATTAGAATTGTAGTAGGATTAGAAAGCATATTCTAAACACCTATATATACCAGTCGAGCTTGTGGTTGGATGTATGAGAAAAACCGATCAGTTTTAGAGCCTATATTTTTCTGATTAAAGGAAAGCATATTCCAGGAAAACTTGTGTGTGATTGTTTGTGATTGTTCCAGTTATACTTGTTTATGTTCTTGTTTCAGCGCATGTAAATCAGACTTTGTGGACTTGATAAATTACATCATATATATAGCTTGCTATTTCTAGACCATGCAATATAATGTCACACATGCAGACTTGCTAATAAATAATAATACACAAGGTTGAAGTGGACAATGGTGAATAGCATTTGAATCCCTAGAAGATGTCAAATGTTCATGGATTAGGCACAACTTTATGCGTATGATGTATTAGTCATGTTAATCTTTTTTTAGAAGTTAATTGTGCGACTTTTTTTCGTTTACTTTATACTAGAACTTCTTTGTGTTGGATAGCAACTTGAAAACAAACCTCAAAATGAAGGATGAAAGAGATACTACGTATATCACAAGGTATAGAATGGAGTCTGCAATAAATAGATATATAGGACTTGGAAGAATTGTAGCTTTAAATGATGTTCGAGTGCACTAAAAGCTATAACGTTGACATTGAACTACTCCACCATAGCATTAACTCACACACCTTCAACTTATAATATTTCTTAGTTTCTTCCAATAATAGAGGTAATAATAAGACTTGTTTTTGCCAGACTCATATGACAACTATGACATGTTAAATCCCTCCACTGATAGACCAAAAATGTATTGTTTTGTGTTATGTCCGATCTTCGTCAAAATAGCATGACTTGACAAGTTAGCTAAAAATGAAAATTTAATTTATTCAAACTTGGTATATCGTTCAATTTGAAAGAAAAACAAAAGTTTTACTTTTAGGCATCCTTTGGCAATTGAAGACTTATAAATTATAGGATAGGACCCCAAAAATTTAAGCCCAATTAAGTCTATGGGTCAGTACCTTATGTCCTTATGTATCAAAATTATAACCATATGCGCACCAGTTAAAGATGGGCCAGTCCGCCAGTTCCAAAATATTATTCAAATATATGTTCCCTAAGTTACAAGGAAATGTGTTAAAGTCGGCCGAATTTTTTTCTAAATTTGAAATCATGACACGTGAAATTAGAAACATGTTCAGGAAGAAATTTAAGAGTAAATAGCATTACTCTTAATAATTATTTCATCAACTGACAGTTTTTCATTGAATCTTATTGAAATGCATATGAAGTTTGGTAATGACAGAAAAGATCATAGTCATTCAACGATATCTCTAGGAATCTATTTCGGGACTAATATAGAGTTTAATGCAACAGGTTCTGAGTAATCACCACCCAAACTGATACAATATGTAAGGTAGAACTTTTTGCTCAATATGTATTATGTAATTAAGTATCGGGATATAAAAGAAATTCAGGCGGTGCAGTGACTTGTCGGAGGAATCAATTTTTTGGATGTTTAATCTAACCTACATGATTTGAAAATGGTGATGATGTTAATTTTAGAGAGAGAATGGTGATGGTGTTTGATTGATATTATGTTTTTTTTTTTTTGTGGAGGAGTTTATGAGATTTGAGAATAGTGATGGTGGTAATTTTAGAGAAGCGAGGAATTTAGAGAAGCATGATGAAGAGATAAAGGGACGGTGGTGGTGGTGATGGTATAATTTTATTGATTAAATACACCGTTAGTCCCTAAGGTTGTACCAGTACCACCAAAATAATTAACCAAAACAATGAAATGACCATTTTGCCCTCTATGCAAGGCACGTAGGAGAATTAACTGAGCGTTACTAACGAGAAAATTGATCAAGGACTTGTTTAGAGTATAAAACCCAAGTTTTGGACCTCCAACGATGAAAAAGGCGAGGTTTGTCCCCTTTGCGATGCGCAGTGACAAGTTTAAGGTCCAACCGTGTATTTTAGTCTAAGTATAACTATAATAACATTAATTACAATACTTCAAATACATTTTGTAAATATGTTTTAAAAAAAATATTTAAAAAATACTACTTAATTTAATGTAATAAAAAAAAAAACGTCTATAACCATAATTATCAGTTGACTTTTCAGTTCTTCTAATAAATAGAATTCTTAAAACACCTATAAAATGAATAAATATATCTCATTATATGTATTATACAAACTAATAAAACACACAAGCTTCATACAATTTATATGTAAACAAGGTGATGGAACATATGATTTTAAAAACCGGACCGGACCAATAGGTTCAACCGGGAACCGGAGCCATCACCGGTTCGGCTAGCAAATGAAAGCCGTCAGAAAACGAACCTGAGAAAACCGTCGGAACCGATAAAAAAGGGTGAACCGGGCCGGACCGAGATCATTTTCTTCTTATTTTTCACAAGTTAATCAACTCATCATTATTATTCTGATCGTGCCTTGACTTTAGCCACAGAGTACCTCCCATCACAACACGTAAGTACCATGCTAGTTACTTTTTAATGCTTTATTATAGAGCTTTCTTTGTATATTTCTCATTTTATTTTGCTTTCATCATTTTCAATTTAACATGCATTGTATTATTGTAACATATTGTGTTGAATACACATATGCTCTCAAACCTCAAGTCTCGAGTCTCATATCAAAACCTTAGTTTTATTCTTTGTTAATGGAACTTTTGTTGTTTTGATTGAATCATTTACTCCTACTCCTAGTAAAATATATCTATAATACGTGTTAGCTTACATCATTTCATGCACAAGTATACCCTCTTTGTTTTCTGCTCTAACTAAAATATGCTTAAAAGATATCAAATGATAAAACAAGTATAGCAGATGTCATTCAAATGTGGGTGAAGCCCACTAGCAAAATGAGCCCATCCCTCGTCTATAATTTGAAGATCCAAAATGCTCTATTAGACTTATATTAAAGTTTTCCACACATTATGGTTTATTTTACTAACTTGTTTGTTTGAGCTTTTTGCATTATATTCGTTCAATCACATTTTAAAATGAACAAAACCTTATGGGCTTTTTGCTGTTTTTACAAATTTGTATATTGCTAACGGATATCTTCACTATATAAGGCCTGATCAAGCAGTCTCACATCACCCACGAGTGCATCAATCGTAAAGGGGAAACCGTGTAAGAATAAAGTGGTCAAGTGGATGTGTTATTTCTGTAGCTGAAGCCCGAGTTCCCGTATTTTATTTTGCTCTGCAGACCGTCACAACCATAAGGCCACTAAAGCAAGCGCTTTAGGTCCCGAGTTTTATAAGACCCTAAATTTTTTTGTATATAACTAGGTGTCAGATAGTCAATAATATAAATATGTACGTACTAATCCGATAACTCATAATTTCGAATAAAGAGAAATTGGCTTCAACGATAAGACGACTACTATTTTAAGTATTACTTTTTTTTATAAAGCCTTTATCGAGGAGATTGCTTTAGTCATTGCATGACCTTGAGACGGCCCGGGGCGCCTTCATCTACCAGCTCTTGTTGGTGGTGGCTTGTGCGACGTTGAGATGCTAATCTTTTTTTTTAAGGTTCCAAACATTAAACTATAAAAAGTTGCAATTCCTTGATGAATTATTGTCATATATAAACTGCCGATATCATCAGAGTTTTATCGGTTGATTGAAATATTGCCTAAATTGACATGGTACTCATAGTTCTACCTTAAAGCAGTCATCATTTAAATGAAGTTCAAATGTCATTTAAGTTCTTATTATAATATACCCTTCATATCGCTTTACACTAAAACGGTTGATTGAAATATGCCTAAGTTGACATGGCACTCATAGTTCCACTGTAAAGAAATCATCATTTAAATGAAGTTCAAATGTCATTTAAGCTCTTATTATATTCGTTCAAGAATTAATACTTAGATATATAATAATGGACCCTTTATATCGTTTTACACTAAAACGGTTGATTGAAATATTGCCTAAGTTGACATTGGCACTCATAGTTCTACCGTAAAGTAGTCATAATTTAAATGAAGTTCGAATGTCACTTGAGGTACGTATTAAGGGTTTGGAGTTGGTCGATCATTTGGTTTCCCACGTTATGTAAGGACCTCAAAATGTGATTGGACTCACTAGTTGCAGTAACACTTACCAGTCGACTAAGTAAAGTGTGTGTGTATGTGTGTGTGTGTTATTCGTTAGAGAATAATGACTTAGAGAATGGAGTATCACAGCGAGGGAGGCTCGCTACTCCTAGGTGGCAGCCTCGCCACCCCTCGCCACCATACCAAGTTGGCTCGCCAGTCACAAGCTCGCCGCTCCCACGAAATGAAAACGACAAAATTTTTGCAGTGAGTGTGTGTGTTTATAAACTGTGTGTGTTTATAAAACTGAAGGTGAGTGGGGCCTAAGTGAAGAAGTTTGGGTTAGTTATGAATGGGGGATATTTTTAAGTAGGTGTGTTAAAGTGATGTGGCACATGTGGGGCCCAAATAAAAAAAAGTGGCTTAGCCACGATACCTCTTGCTCTTAGGCCATTTCAGGGAAATGACTAAGTATTTATGGGGATGCACTTATCACTCCATTGAGCATGCTCTCCTATCTACCTATTATAAGAGCTCGGTTTTTCCTGTAGCAAGCCCAGAAAATGACACATCAGCACTATTAGCATGCCCAAAAAATGACACATCAGCACTCAATTGTGACAAAACTATTCTCTTCTATTGCTGGAAATTGGAAGATTTGAATTACTCTGTAGGAGATTTGAATAGACAACCTACCCATCTCCCATACCCTGTATTTCAGTTTCCCATACCCTGTTTTTCAGCCACAATTGAACATATTTATGTCAAGCCATGCTCATTTAATTTCAATACATCACTTCCCTTATCATCTAGCTTATAAAAAAAAATCTTTCTCTCACATCACCATATGTTTTTACTAAACTTGAAGGAAAGCTTCAATCCGATTCATCATCGGTAGCCCCTAAAGTTTTTGTGACAGGCGACAAGTTCCTCGACTGTTCGACATGTAGCTCTCTTTTTCTTCATTTATCCGCCTCATATTTTCCCCCTGATAATTGTACCGTTTTATATGTGGGTAGGTGCGTTTAAGCGGAGCAGCTCGTGACGAAGTGAAGACTATTAAGGAAGATGACTGTTTCTTAAGTAAGTAAAACGTTACAAAATGTCTCTAATATATACATTTTATATTTTACTGTATTTGTGGGTCATAGTTTAGTTTTTTTCTTCTCGGTAGTGTTAATGGTCAACGAGGTACAGTATAGTGACATTAAGTGGATCACCAAAGATCACTTGTTGCTGATATATGGATAGTGTGGTGAAGCTAGGTAAAAATAACAGGGTGATGTTGTCCTGTGGATGGTTGTGACATGATGATGGAAAATGGAAATATTTGTTGTAGAGTTTGATTATGTAGTATTATATTATCATTGGGAGTTTTAAATGCAAGCTAAAAG
Source organism: Chrysanthemum makinoi (assembly GCA_910596185.1). Classification (NCBI taxonomy): domain Eukaryota; kingdom Viridiplantae; phylum Streptophyta; class Magnoliopsida; order Asterales; family Asteraceae; genus Chrysanthemum; species Chrysanthemum makinoi. Next base: position 221,021,704 of record OU343217.1, read on the forward strand.
TTTTTTTCAAGTACTGCATGAGACAGTAGGCGGATTAGAGCATTTGAAAACATGAAAGCTTCTTGCAGATAGTTTCAATGAAAAGCAAAAGGATAACTAATGGGTATAAAATATGGGTTTTTTGTGAGCTCGTCCCAAGTCAATGAATCATGGTGTTTACAAACTACAAGTTTAAATAATATTCATGTTCGAGTAAATATGAAGGCTAGCACAGACATGTATTGTACAATAAATTTTAAAGCTAATTACCTAAATAATCCTTATAGATAGTGATTTTACCGAACTGAACTTTTTTAAAATGGTTTACGAGAATGACCAAAATATGTCACCATCACGCTTTTCATTTTCCATTCGTCTACTTATACAAATATGTATCTGGACTACTGTGCACAAATGAGTCATAGAATGCATAATGGTTACATTACATCAATATAGAGTACTTTTTATTAAATTCAAACTATTGTTCCAACAACACCTATAACTTATGTATTAAGTATAATACATCTTATATGAAAATAGTAAATTTAAACTTGAAAATAGTAGATCTAAATGTGTAAAAGATGTCTGTCGACTGATTCTAATAGTAAAAGCAATTGAAAGATAAAGAGTGTTTTTTGCTAAATACAAACTATTGTTCTAACAAACACTTGTAACTTATGTATTAAATTTTAAACATTATATATGGAAATAGTAAATCTAAGTTTGGAAATACTAAATCTAAGTTTGTATTAAAATTGATATTCCACTAGAACTTTCTTAGCATTTAAACTCGCCCATGTGTATTTACATGTATTTTAATGACCAAAATAAATGTTACTGCGCCCTTGTATTCGCCCGGGCCACGCCTACTTCACGCCAGGCCACGCCTGGAGACAATCGCCCAGCTCGCCTCTCCCACATCCAGACCACGCCTAAACATGTTACTGGCTAGTCTCTCGCCCAGACCCACGCCCAAGAATTCCTTATACACGTGTACGGTTTAAAAAGTATTATCGTACGAATCTAATGTATAATATTGAAAAGTTCATTTTAGAAAAATGTATAGGTGAAGTTTATATCTGTTAAGTAACACTAGAAAGAGTTCGTTTAAGAAATTTTCTCTAAATTTTATGTAAGAGAAAGTAGTGTAGAATATGATGCCATGTAGCAGACACTAGAAAAGATGAAGTGTCGCAATGCTATAGGTTGTAAAGAGTATAATGGATTAAAACAAATTTGCAAATGAGATTTCGAAAGGTAACATCAAAACAGGTTGATGAAATCATTTTATCATGAGTTCATACATTTGAAGCTTGGTACTCAGAATGTGCAAACCTTATTGCCTTATTAATTTTATTTTTTTTGTTACAGCCTTTCAAAAAATTTATAAGCAAAATTGTTAACCAAAGATTGTTGTAGTGATTTCTGAAATGTCTCACCAAAATAAGTTTCGACAACAGAAATTGCAGTGAGAATTTTGAAGAAATGAGATGTGACTACTATTGACTTGTACATCCCATTACTTGAATGTGATGTGACTATAAAAAGTGGTCGTATTAGGTGAGCAAGTGATGGGTAATAGAAAGAGGGACTCTCTTCATGTAATTTATTTACTGATATATTTATATATTTATTGATTCATAATTTGATTATTTTTTCGGGTTTTAAAGAAAAATCTACACATGACCAATAAAATTTCAATATACTAAAGATTTTCTAAATTTGGTGTTTAAGTAAGATGATGAGATATCAAAAGCCTCTTGGCCCAACGGTATGTGAGTGGTTCATCAACCTTGAGGTTGTGGATTCAAGTCTCAATGGAGACATGTGAGATAGAATTTGTGTGATACGTGGTGTAGGTTGTACTAATAAATTTGACGTAAAAAAGTAAGATGATGAGATAGACACAATAGTCAACATAATTGTTGAGGCTTCTTTGAAGTATCGAGGGCGTCTATATATGTCTCATAATACTCGATTGTTTATTTACTGAGAAATGATATATCCTTTTACTTATTGTTCATACTTATCTTTTTACTGACTAGATCTTGATAAATGTTTGAATTGACGGTTTGAATGTATGAGAGATAATGAGAAAAAGAAAAAAAAAACATATTTTATATTTGTATGTGTAGAAGTATATGTAGGCACATAAATTAGAAGGAAATAGTAAAACTCTTATTTATCTTAGGTCTTTAACTCTTAGGTGAAAGACATAAGTACATAACATTGAAGAAAGACTTATGATCATTTATTTCAGTTCATATTCAAGGGAGGACGTGAATGAGTTTATATATATGAACAAAATTATTCTTAGAATTTAACGTTAATTTTCTTTTACAACCTACAAATATTGCTATATTACTATCGGAAAGTTTGTACAATATCGTATTATAATGAAATCAATATATTGTGATAGTTTTATTGTAACTAATCACCAAACCTTTCTTCTAAGCTTAAAAATCTCAAATATAAATTCTATGGGTCGTGCTTAGCACGGCCTAATTCACTTCCTAATGTACAATATATAACGGTATTCTCATAGCAGAACCCATGATAATCACTTCTTTACTCATCTTGATCTCTTGTAACGACAATCAAATTGTTATTGATTTGTCTCTTGTCTGATTGATTTGTTGTAAATGAATAAGGATGTAGCTGGTAATTGTTGATTTCTTGTAAACACTTCAGTTCACTTGTATTTCCAAAAGTGCAAACAAAGGCTGTACAACTAACCCGAGCACGTTTTTAGACAATGACACACTTGTTTATCAAACTAAATAAAATGATACACTTGTTCTTATCACACCTTGCACACCTTTAAGAAATGTTGTATTTTAACATTTTACAAGTGAGAATATCCGATTTTACAACGCTACTACAAAAACTGGCTTTTAAACCCCCTTATTTAGACCCTTTAAAAAAAACGCAGGTCTAAATGTGGATTTTTCCTCACTAAAAGGTATTTAGACCGGTGCAAATAGGCTAGGAAACACGGGTATATATGTAATTTCTACATTTAGACCGGTTACTATGTAAAACAACGGTCCAAAAAATGTTATTTAGACCGGTGTGTTTATTTTACACCGGTCTATATAATCAGAATAATGCAGACCGGTTCCCTTCATATGCACCGGTCTAAATGGTTTTTTGAAAAAAAGGTACCCAACGGCTAGAAACCAGATCTGCTATTAATAGCACACAAAAACTTCAACTTGCATTTAATACTAACTCGAAAAATATCATTAATTCTCTTATAATTACCATACTTTTCCGCAGTAACTACAATTAAAAGATATGTTTTACTTCGTATACATTTATATTAAGAGCAATGCTAGGGCCACATAAATTTTCCACAAAAAATCTCCACTCGCTGACGTGTCAGTGGGTGATTGGTTTTTTGTAAGATGTGGATCACACAAAAAACCAATCACTTGCTGACACATCAGCGAGTGAGGATTTTTTGTGGAAAGTTTATGTGGATGTAGCAAATCCCTTATATTAATAATAACTAGATTTTTTATGATTATTTATGTAAACTTTTCCATAAAAAATGTTATACTTATAAAAATCACTAATTGCATGTTTATGGATATAAATTTGTTATTGTGTATAAATAAAAGCTAACATGAATATTTTTTCTATATTTATACGATTGTTTGCGTAAATCGTCTTTATATGGTATCTGAAATGTAGGTTCATTGACCCGTGTGTTCTAAAAGAATTACGAAATCAATTATATTATGCAACATTCCCGTCATTAGTTTAATTCCCGTCTGAAAACAATCGTTCTTAATGCAACTCATGAGCCGTTAGTTTCATTCCCGCCCGAAAATAACTTAATAGAGGTTAATTTTGGATTGTCCCCATTTGAAACTGCTTTTTGAATACTTTGTCTCATTTAGGATGTGACTGTGTATTATCGTATTTAGTGTAATTTAAGATGGATCGTAGTATATGGATGCACGAGATAGAACGTGTTAGCCTCGAATACTTGGAGCATTTGTCTCATTTCCTAAAAGTTGTCGAAGATGATTGGGTGAAGAAAGGAAAATCAAGAATTCATTGTCCTTGTAGAAATTGTTTAAATTGGGAGTGTTTTGCCGATTTGAAAACTATTAAAAGCCATCTTATAGAAAAAGGGTTTATGCAAAGGTATACTTGTTGGGATTTTCATGGATAAGTCCATGCTAAAAGTAACACGTCTGTTTTCAATTGTAATGTCGAACATAACAACGAGTCATACAATAATGATCGTTTAAATGAGATGTTACATAATTTGGAGGATAATGTTGCTGACAAAAGTAAAAAACAATTTCAACAATTGCTTGTTGATTTAGAAACACCGTTGTATGAGGGTTGTGAGGATTTTACCAAACTATCTGCTGTTTATAGACTCATGAACGTTAAAGCAGTTAATGGTTGGAGTGACACAGGTTTCACAACTCTACTAGAAGCGTTACATGAAATGTTCCCAAAAGCCAAGTTTCTTGTTTCAACATACCAAGCAAAAAAATTGATGTGCCTGATGGGAATGGAAATCGAAAAAATAGATGCATGTCCAAAAGATTGTATGTTGTATAGAGATAACGACAAGGACTTACATGCATGTCGGATTTGTGGTAAATCGAGGTACAAATGAAAAAAAGGTACACCACTTAACCCCGACGTGACTAAGAATGGTCCACTTGCTAAATTATTGTGGTATTTTCCTATAAAACCAAGATTGGAACGATTATTTTCAAATGATACGTTAGCATGCCGAAGGGCGTAAAAGAGATGGAAAAATGAGACACGTAGCTTATTCCCTTCAATGGAGGAACATCGATAATGAGTTTAAAGAGGAATTTGGACATGAGATTAGAAATATACGCTTTGGACTTAGTTCAGATGGAATTAATCCTTTCAGAAACATGAGTAGTCGTCATAGCACTTGGCCGGTTCTTTTATGCATATACAATCTTCCACCATGGTTATGTATGAAACAAAAATACATCATGATGTCATTGCTAATACAAGGTCCTAAACAACCAGGAAATGATATTGACATTTATTTGAAGTCGTTAATTAATGACATGAAAGACCTATGGAGTAAGGGTATAAAAGTGTATGATGCGTACAAGAAAGAGACTTTCCAATTGCGAGCCATGATTTTTTGCACTATTAGTGATTTCCTGCTTATGGAAATTTGTCGGGATACAAAACGAAAGGGAAAATTGCATGTCTTGTGTGTCAAGATCACACTCACTCAATTTGGTTGTCTAATTGTAAGAAAACTTTATATATGGGGCATCGAAGATCACTTCAAGATGATCACCCATACCGTAAAAAGAGAGAGTTGTTTGAAAGTTGTTTTTCATCGTATGTTAGCTAGACACCCGTCTGAATGGTCACTATATTGGCATTGCTTCAAATCACATAATAACAACTTATATGATCTACCTTATATCTTTTACCATAGGTAGTTTTTGTGCATCTTTGTAAACAGAATTAAAACTTGTAGCTACATGATTCAAGAATGGAAATGCCTTATTGTTGGGGTTTGGTTCTCAATAGATGACCGATGAGACAAAATACCATGTCCTGTAGCTCTCCTCATTTCCATGACGTGGTAAATAAAGGATTCTGGGAGACATTTGTCAAAACAAATTAGGGGTTGTTTGGATTAGGCGTGCACTTAGGTTGTGGCACCAAATTAGGGGCTGTTTGGATTAGGCGTGTACTTAGGCTTACTTTATGACACGAAATTGAACTCGACACATATCTGCTGCAACAAAATTCATTTTCTTTGGAATAGGTGTCAAACTCACACTTACAATATATCATTTCTTTCAAAGTAAAACAAAATAGTTTTTTGGGTGTGTGCGTGTGTGTCTGATGTAGATGTTTAGATATTAGTCAAACACTTAAAGAACAAATTATTTTATTGTAACAACTTGGATAGGAATAAGCACATCCAAACACTATTTTTTATTGATTGTTCTGTTTACGATTGTGTGAATCTTGAATATGACATAATTAGTTTCAAGTCACACTTCCAGACACCCCATATCTATCTATGTATGCACAAAGTCAGCAAATAATATTCGATTGGTGTTTAGATAATATGAGCAGGAGTAGGTCTCGAGAATATGAGACTTGTAACCCTTAAGGAATATTATGGAATTCCATAAATGGGTGCTGAGCACAGCGCCATGGCATATGTAAATGTCTTGGATTAGTTTTACAGGGATAGACTCGTGATCTGAAACTCACGCTTCCTAGTCTTCTTAATAATCATACATTCACATCCTCAAATATTGCCAATAATTCAAAGAAGAAGAAGGATTGATGATATGCCAATGTTGTAGTTTTAAGTTATACATCTTAGGTTATATTATTTGTTGTAACTGGTATTCTATTGATTTACCAATTATAGATACATTTGGTTATAATTTCACCTTTTGCTCCTGGCTTGTAAATTATGATTCTAACTTCTCATTGTGATTGTAGTGCAATCAACAACAACGCGACTCGGATGCCGGTTATTATGTCATGAAATGGATGTACGACTTTGTGAACACTCATCAGCTTCACTTCCCTTCAACAGTATGTATTCGTGAGCTTCTTTTTACTCTCTTTCTATATTGTTAATATATGTTTAAGTATTTTTATGTCTTTTTACATATAGATCCCATGGACTAATCGACGCCAGCTTGTTGAAAAAGATATCGATCAAACCGTGGAGCAGTGGCATATCATGTGTCCTATTTTATTATGGATGAAGTGCTTGTTTTTAGAATGGGGATAAGTGCTTATTAGATACAGATTATCAGCGCTCATGTGGTTTTGCTAATTTAGAGGCTGTTTGGATTTATCTTTTGTTTAAATGATGTTAGGATTTATGTTTAACTAAGACAATGTATGGATTTCTATTTAAATTAGCAGTTACTTCCTGGATTTTGTTTATTAGAGTATCAGGTAATAGTATTTGCTTATTGCTGTGAAAAAGCTACTTAATATGTGACAAAACAGCGCCAGGTTCTGTAAAATAGCTCCTTAATTAGAAGGTGCCCAACAACTGAATATTTAGACCGGTTGGAAACCGGTCTAAAAACTACTAATTCCAAAAAATAAAAGATATTTAGAACGGTGGAATACACTAATAGGCCGGTTGATCAACCGGTCTAAACTGCAAGTTCCATACCCAATACTAGAATTTAGACTGGTGGAAATGTTTTTTAGACCGGTTACAACACCAGTCTAAAAACATGTCTTTTAAACCGGTGCGTCACCCTGTCTAAATGTCTATTACCCTTTTAGACCTCCCCTATTTAAACCCCCACGTAACCGGTTTATAACCGGTTTAATAGCCAATTTTATGTAGTGCAAGTTCAAGACTCCAGTAACATCTCAACTGAGTTTAGGTATATGTCTATATCCTTTGCACTTTGAGATATTTTATAAAATACCAGACATTGATATGTTAATCTCACAATACTTTCGTTCTATCTGGTTACCGTGAATGATTTGCCTCCCATAGTGTTCTTAGACACTTGTCGCATGACCATACTCTCACAAATCATCTCACCACAAGGAACCCGAAAAAATACCCCCTCCAGTCCATTTCAACTTAGAGTTGCAATCATTTTTCCTTACCTCCCACTAAATCCAGCATTAGCATACAACGTTACGCTTTCACGCAGTAACTAGAAACTAAGCCAAAACCTCTGAAAGTAAAATCTAAATGACCTAACACCTCAGGTCATATCGATAGTATGCCTCGATTCGCGAACGCCATTAATTGATTAATCCATGTGATCACTTCTCGGTCTTGGTCACATCCAACATTTTCCTTGCACAATGCATATGAAACTTGATACACTCCTCGCAGTATCATAGCTATTACAATAGTTTTTTAACTTATCTCGGTATCCATCCATGTTAACAAGCTATGGACCCTTTTGGAATGAAGTAACTTTCATTCACAGATTCAAAATACGTTAAATGGCAATCTCATAGTAACATCTCGTTTGATTTGCACAAGTCTACGTTATTACTTTCTATTCTTGGTGATTGATTAAGCTCGTATCAGAAAGTTCTTGGAGTTATCAATGCTTTAATCTTTCTGACTAATCCTTTCCCTTGGACCTTTGAGCCTCACTTCTCAATTTATTTTCAATAAATATAAGTGAGTCGGTACTAGTGATTTAGTCATATTGGATTGATTATGGACTTAGCTAAATAACGACACATTCGAACTTAGTATTCAACCGTGCACTTCATTTTACACTCGAGTAAAATGGAATTATCTCACAAATAAGAATCGTGACTCCTTGTTACTGACTCTCCTTCATTTTACACTGGATCTCTTTTCACTCTTCGTATTCCATAGGTTCTTCTTCCTCGTATGAGCTTCCTCGTGTCACGTTCGTCTTGATTTACATTCAACTTAAAAGATAATCTACTTTAAAAAATTAAAACACAAAAGGGAATACCAATGGCACACAAACCTCTATTAAACCCAAAAAACAAAAAAAAAAAAAAAAAAAAAAATCCATACATCACAACCATGCAATTTATATTTTGGTTTATGGCACATGCTCGTGTCATTCATGATTTTAAATAAAGCAGGAAAGTACTATTTAAATATAGTACATGTGAAAATGCTTAAGCTCTGATTTGCTAGAACCTACTACACATGCACCGTATGTATAGCCCATCATAATAGCACATGCAAATCACGAGTTTAATCCGTATTATTGCATATTAATGCAACCTCTCATTCACCACGAATAATTTTTCTTACCTTATTGATTCTCATTGTCAATTTATGAAATTTTTACTTTTAATTTTATAAACCCTAATTAGGGTTTACAAAAACTTAAAATCTTAAAAGTTTATGACTTAGGTAACAAGAAACTCTAAGTTACCATATTTATATTTGAAAAAAAAATTATTTGAACTTTTTAATAAAAAACATATTTCTTAAATTGCCCAATTATGTTTTAAATAATTTAAACCATAGTATTCATATTCAGGAAACCCAAATTCAAAATAAGGTAAAACTAAACTTTGGTCAATTTATGAAAATTAACTGCCTGGTCATCAAGATTCATACCAGTCGAATTTTATGATTACATCTAGCTAGGATCATCCAAAAAATCGACCCACATAGGATTTAGGTAAACCCTGTTGAGTCTTTCTTGTTTACCATATGATTTAATTTGGTAACTTAAAGTTTCTAAAAAATAGTTTTAGCATATTCTTAATAAAGTTTCCACCTTACAAAAATATTCAAAGCCCTAAATCATACACGAAAAACAAAACTGCTTAGATACAAGGAAAAACAATCTAGGTAAACCCAATTTTCGTGATTTACATGACAACATGATGCGTGCCAAACAGTCAAGCTAAATCACTCAAGTCTGCCACTTATGAATGGCAGACCGTAATCAGCTTAAAACTGCTTAAGCACGAATGCAATGAAGATCTGAGGAGTATAGTGTTTCCCCGGGTCGTTATGTCCCAGCGAGCTATGCAATGGATTATCAAACGTATAGTGATCGCGAGATTTGAACGGAAAAAGGAGATTGTGAGTTATTATAACTAAAGGAAAAGCCAACAAATTACAGGGGCTTAAATGCAAATTAAAGGAAATTAAAAAGATAAAAACTATTAAATAAACGCTATCACTATAATTAAAATGATGTTTTTGTTTTATGTTTTATAAAACTGAATTTAAAAACTACACGACGTACAAATAAAAATGTGAAACTTACACAATATTAACCCTAAAAATATGAAAATGATATTTTTACAAACCTAATGATGAAAGAAAATATTTAGAAAAAGAAAATTATTTTTATAACTAATTATCTAATTATTATTAATTAAAAACTATTTTTAACTATTTAATAATTACCTAAAATACAAGAAAATAGGAAATAAAGCTAGAAAAATAAAATTATGAATTGGAAAAGTCTAAAATATCAAAATAGAATTTTCAAAACTATTTTTATATTTTTCTGATTATTTTTGTATTTTTTATGAATTTTAAACTATTAAAAACTAATTAAGTTATTTAAAAATACAATTTTAACTAAGAAAAATCTAGAAAAATATTTTTTTGTCTTTTTATATTTATCTTAACTTAATAAAAATGAAAAATTATTTTTTTGAAGCTTTTCTTAATTAATTGTATTTAAAGCTATTTAAAAAGGCTTAAAAACTAATTTAAATTAAGAAAAATAGCAAATCAACTTAGAAAAATCTGAAAATTTCAAGAAAACTCTAAAATAATATAAGGAAACTAGGAAAATGGAAAAACAGAGCTTATGTGTAAGAAATAGCAACTGCTATTCCAAGTGCTTATAAATAAGCACTTGAATAAGCCAAATGAAAACAACAAGCCACCAACTTATTACAGAAGTCCTAATATGCTATAAGTACTAAAATGCAACTAAAAACAACAAGCTTAAACCACAGAATCACAAGCTCAACAGATTTGATGAAATGAGCTTTAAGCTAAAAACAGATTTCAGGTGCTACTTTTGGACTTAAGCACAAGATTCAAATTAAGCTAAAACTGAAAAACATCAATTGGAACCTAAAGCAGACCTGGGTGAGACCTAGGAAACCAAAAATCAGACCATGACTAGCTCTTATGAGCCCTGTGCAGCCTTGCACAAGATCTGAGAAAACTCAGATTAGAATGACCCCTGTGGAGCAGGGCACTTGACACCCAAAAGAGAAGCAGTTTTGAGGCTTCTAAAAAATTTGCAAAAATCTAATAAAATAGTGATAAGAAAGAGGACCAGTTGAAGTTTATGAAGCAACAAATTTCACTTGATAAGACCTAGAGATGAGTTCATGATAAATCCTCCTAACTGAGCTCAAATCCACTTTTTGCAATTTTTGACTTTTGACAATAGCTGTGAACTTTGACCAAGATGAACTTTGAATCCAATTTTATGACTGATAATGAAGTAATATGATGTAATGATACTAATGCAAGCTATGTTTAACAATTCTAAACACAAAACAAGGTTTTGCAAATCCAAAATTCCAACAGTTGAGACAGTTACGACAGATTTAGCTAAGATTTGACTTTTTGAGCTAGCAGGCAAAAAACTAAGACTGATATGAGCTTAAATGTGCTTAACAAACATAAAACAATAGAAATAAACCACTGCATATACCTCTGAGACAGTATAACAGTTAATCCAAACACTCCTGATTCAACTGATTAGCAAATTTAAACAATCTAACTATTAATCCAACATGAAATTTTGATCAAACTAAATCTAATTAACCTAAATACTACTATTAGGACAGGTTTCAACTATTATTAATCACAGAAACAGATTATGCTTAGAAACTAGAAAATGACTTACAAATTGTCCAAAGCCACAATGGCTTGCAACCAGTGAACCCAAGAACCACTACCTATTCTAACCAACCCATTGCTTCCAAATCAACCCAAATCCATGTCTGAATCACCCATTGCCATTTCTGCTTCATTTTTTTTACCCATGTTGACTTTTGTTGACCAGGTTTCAATATTGCTTAAAACTTAAACACAAGATTATAAAAAGCTATTATAAGCTAATATAAACCTGTTTTAACTTGGAAAGAAGCTAATCAAGCTTGAGATTCAGAGTTTGACATTAAAAAATCCAACAGTTAACATGAAAATTGGAAACATGAACATAAACTGGAATTGAGATTTAAGAGAGTTGCAAATCACTTTAAACCTTGTTTTGATACAAAATAAACTGAAAATACAATTGCAAACTATTTAAGACATGATAATAAGAAAAACGACATACACTTTGAAAAGCTAAAACTAACTACTCTTATTTTGTTGCTTCCTCTTGCCTTTTATACACCCAAAGTCCTTGTCTCTCTCCTCTGAACAAATCCCAGCAACTTTATTGACCATTGGATGCCTTGGAAACAATCTTGGCCATTTAAGTATTTTTGGCGCCAAAACCATGTTTAACAGTTTGTGCTTGAGTGAGATATTGGAGAAGGCATTTAATGCACTCCTTGGCTTGTTGTGTTTGGAGGGGGGGGTAGAGTAGGGATATGATGGAGGAGTGTTATCAGAGGAGATGCAGGCAATGGTGATGATGAAGAGTGGTAACTCGTGACTTGGGAGGGAAAAGGCAGTCAAGGGGATTTGACTGAGGATTTTAATAATAGGGGAGTTCAAATGTGTTAATGACAGGGTCCAATGGCTTTGGCAAGGGGTCAATTGCCATTTTGACAAGTCCAAAAGGTGTTTAAAGGTTAATAAGTACAAGGACTTCTTATGCAATTTCTGAACTGTAGGACCTAGGTCGCCAATATCTCAAAGTTGCTCCAAGGACTGAAATTGACAAGTGTTAATATTACAAGGACCAAAGTTGCCATTTTCAAATTTTCCAGGGACCATTTTTTGCAAATTTCAAAGTTGGAGGACCAAACTTGTAATTTTCTCAAACTTTTTATATTTTTCACCAAAGGACTAATTTTGACAAGTTATGATATTAAAAGGACCTTTGGTGATTTTACTATTGAAATTAAGGCTCAGGGACTATTTTTGACAATTTTAGAAAATTGGGGGACTGAAACTGCCAATTATGCAAACTTTGCTCATTTTTCATCTGATTTTAAACATTTTGCATCTTAAACATATAAAATGCAATTTTGAGATATTTTCAGTATTTTGATGCATTTCTGAGCATTTTTAGACGTTTTGCAGTTCAGATTTGACTAAAAATGATGAGTATTTACACACTCATCAATCCCCCACACTAAACTATTGCTAGTCCCTAGCAATCTTTTGAGAAAACTTAATGGATTTGCATCTCTTTACCAAAAGCCCTTACTTCTGGAGTAGCCAAATGTTTCAGTTCAAGTAAGAACCATGGTACACCGATATCCATGTGATTTTGAGCAAACCACCAGCTTCCAACGATTTGATTTGTCTTTACCGAAGCCGTTTGCTCGGACTAGCCAACTTAGATAAATTATCAATATTATCTTTGGTGAGCTGATTACCCATTATGGATTTTCCACTGCCTTTACCACAAGCCATAAACTTGCGGGGCTAGCCAACTCTTCACTTTTTAGGATATGGTGAGCTGGATACCATACAATTTTGGGCAAATTGCAAGCCGTCAACGGATTTGAGATATCTTTACCAAGAGCCGTTTGCTTCTGGATTAGCCAATCCTTTTGTTTTTTAGACAAGGCGGACTGATAACCAATTGAGTAAGTGTAAAACACTTACTCCAAAAAAATTTTGGCCAAAAACGGGGGAATTAGGGCTATTTACATGATAAATTCGTGAGAATTCCCCCCCACACTTAGAATATATGCCCCCATATTCAAAGTACCGGCGGTTATGCCGAAACAAAGAACGTAAAAGGGAAATACTACGGCCATTATTTAGAAAGAAGATTTTTTTTTTTTTTTTTTTTTTTTTTTTTTTTTTTTTGAGAAAACCTTATATACACAACATGTGGGGCAACCCCCCCCCCCCCCCACACTAGGGTGGTAGAAAGATAGAAAGAAGAAGCTAAACTGTCAAGTTTTGTCACACAAGCTAGCCACTTGTGAATGGCTAACCGTAACAAACTTCAAACAGCTCAGAAAGATGGGTGACAGCCCATATGGCATGCTACTGTTTTTGATTCCCGAGTCGCTAGCTTGACTCGATCCCCGCATTCATTGGTTCATGGGGAAAGTAACGTGGAAAACCAATCTCGATCGGACTTTCGCTCACAATGTTAATAAACATATGAACATCAGAAAGTTCCACACCGACGAGATATAACCGCGGTATTGTTTAATAGTAGACACTATAAGGATGATACCGGGTCAAAGATGGTGTCCTCATTCCCGAAGGAGAAAGAGGGAAAGAGCACCACACCATCGTGTGAAGAATGGAATAAAGACGTACATGAGAATGCAAGTCCATTCCTCAGCGGAGAGAAGCAAATCACCAGTTTTGACATCTTTACGTAAACTTGAAGCTTAGATGGTGATTGTCAAGAAGATGTCCGAGGGAGGGTGGGAACGGTTCTTCAATCAACAGATTTTCCAGAAAAGGATGTCTCCCCTCCGGATCAAGTAAGTGTTCAATTCCGTTGGAATTGACTCATCACTAAGAAAGGCATCGACTTCATTCCCAAAGTTGTCATCTTCCTCATCAGGAGTGAGAGAAGGGATGGAAGAGTCGGGAATAAGACTAGAAGATGATGGATCATTTTTTAGCAATTCATCAATGGGAAGAATGTCTCCCATTTGATCACAATCATCATCCAATTCAGATGAAACTGAAGAGAGTTTGGTTTCATCCATAGAGTTAACAATCTCATGCGACACTGATTCCGGAGGTGGGACAAGTGGTGTGCTCTTAGAGCTAGCAGTTTCCACCACTTCCGATGAAATCTCCGATTCTAGATCATCATCATCATCAAGAACACTCTTGACTTCCCTGGTACAGCTTTCAAACCATTTGTTTGAACCAGGGGTAATTTTCAAAGTTTTGAGCTCAGCACGTTTTTGAAAACTCCTCTTAACCGTGAAGTTTGAGAGTGTTGCATTGAATCTTTCAGATCTTTGATCAATTGTGGCAACACTCTGTTTGTACAGAGGTTTGGATTTCTGGTTGATATTTAACGTGAGCTCTTCGTTGTCAACCCGTATGGTCAACTCTTCTACAAACACATCAATCAGAGCACGACTCGTTCTTAAGAAAGCTCTCCCTAAGATGAGGGGAACTCTAGGATCTGCATCGAAGTCTACTACAACAAAGTCAGTAGGAAAGTGAAACTTTCCCACTTTCATCACGACATCCTCGGCTATCCCAAGTGGAGTAGTTTTGGTACGGTCTGCTAGCTCGAGTGTCATACAAGTGGATGTAAGTTTAGGTAGAGACAGTTTCTCCCATACTGAGAGTGGCATGAGGTTAATGCTAGCGCAAAGATCGGCCAAGGCGAGCATTGAAACATCCCAAGAAATCACACGGGATTAAAAAACCGGCCAGGTCTTCAGCTTTTCGGGAAGCTTATTAAGAATGGCCGCGAGCATTGCTCATTTAGAGGGTTTTCGCCATCTCAATACAACTTATCTTTGTTGCTCAGTAAGCTTTTAAGCGTGGATGCAAATTTAGGCATTAGAACGAGAGCATCAACGAAGCTTATATCAAAGTGAAGCTCATTGAAGATTTGAAAATTTTTTTCCATTTGCTCTTTTGTTTTTGTCTTTGAGCTTCTCATCATTCATTCTTGATGGGTAAGGAAGCTGACTAGACTTTTGAGCTTGGATGGAAGTGTTTTCTGGCTCAGAATTTGTCTTCGGAACTTCGGGTTCCCGACTTAAAGCTTGGACTACCGAAGGTGGGACGTGTGCGGTACTTCGTGGGCTAGAGAATTGCACCTTGTCCGTTGTCTCCTTGGTGACTTGACTCATTGCCACAGGAGAGGGGCATTGGAGTCGAAGGTCCCTTGTGCGTCTTACCACTACGAGTGGTGACGGCTTTCAACTCGGCATTTGGATTGGGAATAGTATTGCTTGGGAGTCCTCCAGAAGATGATGAAGCTTTGTTCATATTCATGTTCATGAAACTGTTCATCATATTCTTTAACCTCATTTGTCGCCGAGATAATGTAGTATCAATTTCCCTTTTTAGCTCACCTCTCATGTTATTGATCTGAGTTTGCATTGAACGTATGTTTGACTCAGTCATTTTCATGAAGTCATTTGGTATGGGAGCTTGAGGAGGTTGTTGATAACTTTGATGATTATGAGCTTGATATGGTTGGTTGAAATTGTTCCGGTTTTGATTGAAATTTTGAGAGTTATTGAAGTTGTGTCCTTGATTCGGAACAAAGCGATTTTGATTGCCATGGTTTCGATTGCCATGGTTTTGATTGCCATGGTTTTGCACAGGAGGAAAACCAGGTGGTGTCATACCGCTAGGTGCCCGGTAGTGAGGATCAGCTTGTGGTCGGTATTGATTGTGGTTTACCGAAGCTACGGGAGCTTGGTAAAAAGAAGCATCGGTTGCTTGACAATCATAAAACGCGTGTGGACCACTACAAATTTCACACACCTTGTTTATGGCTTTGATTGGTTCCGTCTTATGAATTTCGCTTTTGATTTCGTTTACCTCTTTTATCATACAATGGATCATGTCCGTTAGAGCGGCTATTGGAGCTGCTAACTCAGAAGAGTTACTGGATGAAGAAGCAGGAGTGTTCGGAACATTGACTTTGTTTCGAGAAATAGGAACTTTTGATTTACTCTCGCAAATTTCAAGCACATCTTTAGGTCTACGAATCAAGATATTGCCACCGCGCGGATGCGTCAAAGAATCTTGATCGTTACCGTTCAACCCATTATAAAAGATATTAACTTGTTGAAGCTCCGTGAATTCATGATGGGGCATTTCCTGAGGAGATCTTTGAATCTCTCCCATGCCTCTCCAAATTTTCATCAAAATTTTGACGAAATCCAGAAATTTCATTTTTTAGATTAGTCGTCTTTGATGGAGGAAAGAAATAGTTGACAAACTTTTGAACAAGATCTTCCCAAGTTTCGATAGATCGAGGGGGTTCTTTCCAGCCAATCCGGCTGTCCCCTCAAGAGAGAATGGAAAAGCATCAACTTGATGACTTTTTGTGGAACATCCTTGAAATTGATAGTTGAAGTCAACTTGTTAAACCAACGGATGTGTGCATACGGGTCTTCACGATCAGACCTGCGGAATTGATTTGTAGACACAAGTTGGATCAAGTGTGTCTTCAATTCGAAGTGATCAAGTTGATTATGGTAAAACGATGGCATCTCCATAACCCTCGGTTGGTGCCTGGAGCATTTCCGCCATAGTTCGTTCGTCTGCCATATTGTTGCTTGGAATAGTACGAATCTCGGTTCGACTATTTGGGCAGCACGTCTACGAGAACGTCTTCTAGGAATTTCTGCTAGATCACGCAAAGGACTCAATGATCTAGAAGAACGAGTGCGCATGCACCAGAGTTAACTCTAAGGAAACTCAGAGTTAAGAAGAGAAATGGGAATTATGAAGGTATTTATGAAAAATGGGGTGAGAAGAATCTTTATGGGTTTTCTGGTTCTGATAATTAGATACACCAACAAAATCAATTAAAACAAACTCGAGGCAAAACAACAGTGAACTTAAACCAATAATCACAATATGAATGGCTTCTTTGAAAAAGGTACACCAATCACAAGGACACAAAGGCAAGTTTTAAATCTTTAGTTCGGGAACTTATTATGGTCGCACCCCCAGTTAGGTAGTGTACTGCCTTGGTTTTCGGTGGTAATCTTTTAAGTTGTTATTATTAAGAACGACAAATCTTTTTGTTTTTTTTTATATTTGATACATATATAGAAACAAAAAAATATTTGGTTTTAATTTTTGTGTTTATTTGGTTTTTTTTTTTTTTTTTTTTTTTTTTTTTTTTAAATATGGATATATATAGATAGATGGATGATATAAACAAAGAGTGAATATTCAAACTACTAATCTGCTAAACGGAGGATAATCAGCACAGCTCCCCGGCAGCGGCGCCAAAAATTTGATGCGTGCCAAACAGTCAAGCTAAATCACTCAAGCCTGCCACTTGTGAATGGCAGACCGTAATCAGCTTAAAACTGCTTAAGCACGAATGCAATGAAGATCTGAGGAGTATAGTGTTTCCCCGGGTCGTTATGTCCCAGCGAGCTATGCAATGGATTATCAAACGTATAGTGATCGCGAGATTTGAACGGAAAAAGGAGATTGTGAATTATTATAACTAAAGGAAAAGCCAACAAATTACAGGGGCTTAAATGCAAATTAAAGGAAATTAAAAAGATAAAAACTATTAAATAAACGCTATCACTATTTTTAAAATGATGTTTTTGTTTTTATGTTTTTATAAAACTGAATTTAAAAACTACACGACGTACAAATAAAAATGTGAAACTTACACAATATTAACCCTAAAAATATGAAAATGATATTTTTACAAACCTAATGATGAAAGAAAATATTTAGAAAAAGAAAATTATTTTTATAACTAATTATCTAATTATTATTAATTAAAAACTATTTTTAACTATTTAATAATTACCTAAAATACAAGAAAATAGGAAATAAAGCTAGAAAAATAAAATTATGAATTGGAAAAGTCTAAAATATCAAAATAGAATTTTCAAAACTATTTTTATATTTTTCTGATTATTTTTGTATTTTTTATGAATTTTAAACTATTAAAAACTAATTAAGTTATTTAAAAATACAATTTTAACTAAGAAAAATCTAGAAAAATATTTTTTTGTCTTTTTATATTTATCTAAACTTAATAAAAATGAAAAATTATTTTTTTGAAGCTTTTCTTAATTAATTGTATTTAAAGCTATTTAAAAAGGCTTAAAAACTAATTTAAATTAAGAAAAATAGCAAATCAACTTAGAAAAATCTGAAAATTTCAAGAAAACTCTAAAATAATATAAGGAAACTAGGAAAAATGGAAAAACAAGAGATTATGTGTAAGAAATAGCAACTGCTATTCCAAGTGCTTATAAATAAGCACTTGAATAAGCCAAATGAAAACAACAAGCCACCAACTTATTACAGAAGTCCTAATATGCTATAAGTACTAAAATGCAACTAAAAACAACAAGCTTAAACCACAGAATCACAAGCTCAACAGATTTGATGAAATGAGCTTTAAGCTAAAAACAGATTTCAGGTGCTACTTTTGGACTTAAGCACAAGATTCAAATTAAGCTAAAACTGAAAAACATCAATTGGAACCTAAAGCAGACCTGGGTGAGACCTAGCAAACCAAAAATCAGACCATGACTAGCTCTTATGAGCCCTGTGCAGCCTTGCACAAGATCTGAGAAAACTCAGATTAGAATGACCCCTGTGGAGCAGGGCACTTGACACCCAAAAGAGAAGCAGTTTTGAGGCTTCTAAAAAATTTGCAAAAATCTAATAAAATAGTGATAAGAAAGAGGACCAGTTGAAGTTTATGAAGCAACAAATTTCACTTGATAAGACCTAGAGATGAGTTCATGATAAATCCTCCTAACTGAGCTCAAATCCACTTTTTGCAATTTTTGACTTTTGACAATAGCTGTGAACTTTGACCAAGATGAACTTTGAATCCAATTTTATGACTGATAATGAAGTAATATGATGTAATGATACTAATGCAAGCTATGTTTAACAATTCTAAACACAAAACAAGGTTTTGCAAATCCAAAATTCCAACAGTTGAGACAGTTACGACAGATTTAGCTAAGATTTGACTTTTTGAGCTAGCAGGCAAAAAACTAAGACTGATATGAGCTTAAATGTGCTTAACAAACATAAAACAATAGAAATAAACCACTGCATATACCTCTGAGACAGTATAACAGTTAATCCAAACACTCCTGATTCAACTGATTAGCAAATTTAAACAATCTAACTATTAATCCAACATGAAATTTTGATCAAACTAAATCTAATTAACCTAAATACTACTATTAGGACAGGTTTCAACTATTATTAATCACAGAAACAGATTATGCTTAGAAACTAGAAAATGACTTACAAATTGTCTAAAGCCACAATGGCTTGCAACCAGTGAACCCAAGAACCACTACCTATTCTAACCAACCCATTGCTTCCAAATCAACCCAAATCCATGTCTGAATCACCCATTGCCATTTCTGCTTCATTTTTTTTACCCATGTTGACTTTTGTTGACCAGGTTTCAATATTGCTTAAAACTTAAACACAAGATTATAAAAAGCTATTATAAGCTAATATAAACCTGTTTTAACTTGGAAAGAAGCTAATTGAAGCTTGAGATTCAGAGTTTGACATTAAAAAATCCAACAGTTAACATGAAAATTGGAAACATGAACATAAACTGGAATTGAGATTTAAGAGAGTTTCAAATCACTTTAAACCTTTGTTTGATACAAAATAAACTAGAAAATACAATTGCAAACTATTTAAGACATGATAATAAGAAAAACGACATACACTTTGAAAAGCTAAAACTAACTACTCTTCTTTTGTTGCTTCCTCTTGCCTTTTATACACCCAAAGTCCTTCTCTCTCTCCTCTGAACAAATTCCAGCAACTTTATTGACCATTGGATGCCTTGGAAACAATCTTGGCCATTTAAGTATTTTTGGCGCCAAAACCATGTTTAACAGTTTGTGCTTGAGTGAGATATTGGAGAAGGCATTTAATGCACTCCTTGGCTTGTTGTGTTTGGAGGGGGGGTAGAGTAGGGATATGATGGAGGAGTGTTATCAGAGGAGATGCAGGCAATGGTGATGATGAAGAGTGGTAACTCGTGACTTGGGAGGGAAAAAGGCATCAAGGGATTTGACTGAGGATTTTAATAATAGGGGAGTTCAAATGTGTTAATGACAGGGTCCAATGGCTTTGGCAAGGGGTCAATTGCCATTTTGACAAGTCCAAAAGGTGTTTAAAGGTTAATAAGTACAAGGACTTCTTATGCAATTTCTGAAACTGTAGGGACCTAGGCTGCCAATATCTCAAAGTTGCTCCAAGGACTGAAATTGACAAGTGTTAATATTACAAGGACCAAAGTTGCCATTTTCAGATTTTCCAAGGACCATTTTTGCCAAATTTCAAAGTTGGAGGACCAAACTTGTAATTTTCTCAAACTTTTTATATTTTTCACCCAAGGACTAATTTTGACAAGTTATGATATTAAAAGGACCTTTGGTGATTTTACTTTTGAAATTAAGGCTCAGGGACTATTTTTGACAATTTTAGAAACTTGGGGACTGAAACTGCCAATTATGCAAACTTTGCTCATTTTTCATCTGATTTTAAACATTTTGCATCTGAAACATATAAAATGCAATTTTGAGATATTTTCAGTATTTTGATGCATTTCTGAGCATTTTTAGACGTTTTGCAGTTCAGATTTGACTAAAAATGATGAGTATTTACACACTCATCACAACACAAATTAGGGTTTTTCACATTTGATCTCAAATACTCTTATTTCCTCATAAAGTCGACTTTTTTAGGGTTTAAGAAACCCTAATGGATAAATCCTAGTGATCCAAACACATAAACCGTTGATCGCCAAAGTGATTAAATCCTAGTTGTCAAAAAAAACCCCTAAAATGAAAAAAATCAACAAAACAAAATAAAATATTTAATCTTTATGACAACATAAGCAATTACTAAGAACTCTAGCTAACATGTATACGGGGTGTTTAGGATTACTTACTTGTCTTCTTGCAATTGTGTAAGCTCCAGAACCTTCTTGATCAACATGTAATTACCTTCTTAATCTACTTGATGCTACACGAACATATTATCGTTTCTTGGGGAAGAATCCTCACTTGGATTGCGCCAGGTATCCACCGTTATTGCACTGGTAGAACTGGGGCTACTAACCTTTGCAAGTTAAGAGAGTACAAAAACAGGTAAACAACTCGACATAGGAATCAACTTTAGGGTCGATTAGGTGATCGGCCAAGGGTTTGTAAACCTTTTGATTCCACCGATCGACTAAGAAAAAGAGGGGTAGGGATTTTAGAGAATTTATTATGAATCCTTTAGAATGCCTTTGTATTTATAGTCTTCCAAGGGATAAATACTTATACAATTAGGAAACCTTTTAATTAAACTAAAGTATATAAGTTTGACAACTTGTCAAACTTAATCCCCTTAGAGAATTCGGCTGACCATCAAACTCTAAAGGTTTGTGGTTTTGCCTTGTATGCTTTAAATATATTTCTCTCTTATAAATATATACCCTGGTTAATTATTGTTTTACCCTTTTATGAGAATATTACCGTATTCTCATTTCCTCTTTACTACAATTTCATGTTGTCACTCTTTTTCTCATTTCCGTTCGAGTGTTCCTTTTAGTGCGCACATGCGTGACCATTCAACATTTTTATGAAAACTAGTTGTAAGAGACGTTATTCTTTACACATTAATTATTTCACATTGTTAATCAATAAAGTAAGTTGTTTGTCAATAATAAGATTCTAGTTCAACATAGACATGTTCATCAATAAAATGAGTTATTCATCAGACATTCTTTATCAATAAAATATTTTTGTTTATCGTAGACATTATTCATTAATAAGACGACTTGTTTATCACTACTACAAAAAAAGGCATAGAGCCCGGTTGAAAAGGTGCAAAGAGCCCGGTTTTGCATGAGGGCACAAAGGGGGAGGGACTCTATTTGAAGAGCAAATAGAGCTCGGTTTTATATCAAAGAACATGGCTCTATGTAAACAAAAAATAAAATAAAAAAAAAATCCTTCCAGAAATGAAATCAATTTCCTTTTGGCAAAATGAACATTTTATTGATTTAGATAAAGGAGATCGACTCATTACAAAACAAACATGAGTCTTGCTACAAGCTAACATATTTGACTACTTGAACAAAAATGAAAGTGAAAATCACACCATTGTGTTACTGTGAAGTCTTGTTATTATGCATTGCCTTCGAGTAACATGACCAAGTGAGATGGGGTTTGATGAATTTGATGATGTCCCAAATCTGTCTTTGCCCGTAATGACTCTTGACTTTGCCCGTCATAGTACACGCTTGAAACCACAAAAGTAACTAGCTAAACCCCACGTCAACCACTTGAAGAAACTAAAACAAACATATTACCTTTTGTTGCGAGGTTCAAACCGCGGAGAGAATATTAAAAATACAATACAGTAACATACAAGTATAAAGTGTCAATTATGGCCTTGAACCATTTCTTTAGTAGTGATATGAAATGATTGAAAAGAAACAATTGGATGATATAAATAACCCCTCAAGGGTACTGAATATTAAGAAGAAATAGCAATGTGAATCCGAATGTGTTGTTGTGGAAATAAAATGCAGAAACACAAGTAAAACAAAAGCCCCTTATTTTGGCAAATGAAATAATCCTAATAAAAAAATTTATTAGTAATTACAATACGTACCAGATTAGCATTATGCATTCATCAATATTCATAGATGGTAATGATTGTGGTGCAATTGCAAACAATTTCGATTCTATGGATGCTTCAAACATAAAAGGTAAGCCTATAAAACTAGGCACCATGTTAACAAAATGTCATGTTCTGTTGTTCTGCTTCGAAACTCTTTAATGATACCATATGAACATTAATAAAATTCAATAAGATGCATCATGTAATCATTTGCTTCTGTTCCAGCATCTATAATGATAGCATATTGACCTTAATAATGTTCAATAAGAGCAAACTTTTTCAGGCTAAAATCATTGCTTACGATGGCCCGAAACTCTAAGTATTGACCTCAGTAACCTATTTCAAGAAGCTCTAGAAAACCAGAAGCATACCAGCCTTTACCTTATCTAAACATACACATAGACAGCCTTTATCTTATCTAAACAAAAGACTAAAAAACCAGAAGCATACCACAATCATCATCATTGTCGTCAGTATCCCAATACGGCAACAACATTGAAGCAATCCCATTCTCCACCTGCTCAGATGACCGCCATTCCGCCAATGCCTCACTATAGACCGACCATTCGACATTCCATCTAATGATCTTCCAATCCCCGAATCCTCACTCGAACTCCCCGCCATTTGATGCTATAAAAGCTTTTCATAATTCCAGTATTGCTACTTTTAAGAAACCATGATGCTAGTTTTAACTAATACAATAGAGCTATACTAACATATTAACCTATAAAAGGTTTTTCTCAATGTACCAGTATTGCAAAGCTCCCTTGTTGGGCAAATGATAACAACACCAGTTCCACTTTGAGGAACAAAGTGAAGCTGATATAACATGTCAACTACTGGTACAAAAAAGACAATATTTTACCAGAACCTGTTCTTGTAGCTCCACTAACATCTTTTCCTTCCAAAAGAGGAGGAATTTCTATCGCTTGTATCTGTAAGGTTAAAGCAAAATCTTCATTAGTGACCTAAACCATCAAATTAGAAGTACAATCAATAGACAAATTAACGAATTAAAAATCATAGCAGTTACCCAAATCCGTTTATATGAACCCTGATTCCAAGTAATAAAAATCAACCGAACATGAAACTGAGTCATAAATACACCAAAACTGAACATATAACGCCTTAAAGTACCTGATTTGTGGATAATTTGAGATGGTGAATCGCGAGGGGTTTGTGATTTGCAAGGATACGACTAATGACTGGTGTTGTGACTAGCAAGGGTCGATTACAGAAACTGGATTTGGCTTAGTTGATGACAAAATGGAGAGATAATATGAGATGAGATGTAGAGGATAAGAGTGGTTATTTGAGGTAGAAGACAAATGGAGGGAGTGGGGAATAATGAGGATGTGAATTTGATTTTTGGGAAAAGTTTTGAGCGGGAGTAATGAAAATGTTTAAGGTAGGTACAAAAATATAGCCCGGTTTTGCATAAGAAATCAGGGCTCTAATGGTTTGGCTCATAAAGCTCGGTTCTGTAAGAGGGAACATGGTTCTATGTTAGTAATAGAGCCCGGTTGTTTCGAAGAAAACATGGCTCTATCATTTTCTAACAAAAAGCCTGGTTTTCTAAAATAAAACATGGCTCTATACCCTTTTTGTAAATGCAAAATCCTTTTTCGAGCACGTTTTTAACTTAAATGGGGCTTTATTATGGGGGCTCTAATCACAAACTTCTAGTAGTGTATCAATAACACGAGTTATTCAAAACAGGTTGTTCATCAATAAAACGACTTGTGTTCATTACAGATATTGTTCATCAATAAAACGAGTTGTTCATCAATACAAATATTGATGTCCATCATATATGTTGTTCCTCAATACAACAAGTTGTTTCTTTACGAACAAGCAGTTTTCTAATAAACGGAGTATCGATCAGTTGGAATACAATTTTGAAAGAAAAAAGAGTAGGATAAGGCATCACCTATATAACACGCGTTTTTATTACACTAAACATATACAAAATCCGCTGAGATTTTTTATAAAGATTTAGTATAGATATCGAAGATCATAATTCATAAAGCAAAGGTTATTGTTGGCTCGTTCATATAATTTTGTAGTGGGAAAATCTTTTCTAATTTGTGATCAAACCCTACTTTGGAGTATCTCTTTATTATAAAATAAAGCAAAGGTTATTGTTGGCTCGTTCATTTTGTAGTGGGAAAATCTTTCTAATTTGTGATCAAACCCTACTTTGGAGTATTTCTTTATTAAAAATCTAGCAAATCTATATATATCGACGTGACAGCGTACAACATTTGTGCTTTAATAGAAAGATCATGGTCTTGTTCAAAAAAAGAAAGAAAGATCATGGTCTCTCCATATTTGTCTACACATTAATATATGATATGTGTTTGCTGATCACTTAGTGATTTCCTTACCTCATGTGTTGATGTATATCTTAAACTCAATTATTTGTTTGTAATGATATACATGCATACATTTGTGTGTACTGATGTGCAAGCATATCATACAAATGACTTGAGAATTTCTTTTTATTCAGAAATTATAGTTTTAGATTTTTTTTTTTTTTGAAAGGCAATTATAGTTTGCCAAATTATAGTTTTAGATATCAACTTAACATTGAAAACTAAATATTTAAACGTTGTTTATTTACGTATGACATAATTTTCGAGGTGTACATAAGTGAAATGGTGTCGATGAAATTAAAGGGGCGTTCTTTTTTTTAGATATTTTTTTGCTAAAGTCGACAAGACAACAATATAAGGACAAATAACGTAACCTGCTCACCTTTCGACTAAAAGCAACGAACACTTTGTTTACTAAGTTGTCGTCTATAGTATAAGAAACAGTTGACATGAACTCGTCAATAAAGTGGTGTTTAATTTGATTTATAAGTTAATATCTTTGATGAAATATTATTATTCAAATACTAAAAAAATGAGTTAGGAGTGAGTTGAACATTACTAAAGATGAGAAAGTCCAAATCAATACAACGAAGTGAATCATCAAATAGCGACATGAGTTGTGAAGATGCTTGTGTGACTCACTTCCACCTCTTATCAAACATTAAATATTCAACTGAGTTTTAGTTTTAATTTTTTATGAACGCCAATAAACTTTAAACGAAATTCAAGTGTTTCTTGAAGTTAATTACAGTTCTCATGGTGCTGAAAAGAAAAGTGTTGATCAATAGGCGTGAAACGACTTTTAAACTAAATTAGTGCACCTATATATGTTACATTACAAATATGTGAAAACTTAAACGATAATTTTCATAAAATCTCCGACTACAATACCGATGTACCGTTTGCACACTTTCAAAGATGCCAACAAAAAAGAAAAGAAAAAAGAGGTTGCATATATAACATTGGACCTAGCAATCTAGATCTAAACGGGTCTAGATAGGTTTGTATCGAAAAATGATAATATGTACGCTGATATGGTGCTTGCATCCGAATTTAATAAAAAAGCGGTAGCTTACACCCGATTATGAGTAAAATGGTAATAATATTACCTATTTATACTAGTGTAAATAGATAGTTAATAAAAATTATGTTAAAGGAAAATAGAAAATCTTTATTTGGTCGACTCGAACTCGAGTTGGCCAATCATTTTCACTTGATATTCGACCTATTTAGTATTCGGATTGGCCTGAATAACTCGAATTAAACTATTAACCAAAGTAACCCGACCCGAATACGTTTTATCCGGTTCGGTTCAGGCCAGGTTTAAGTTAAGTTCATATCAGCTTTTTGACACCTCTCGACCCAACTATTTCTTAAACAATGTTGGAATTGACCCACCCATGAAATGTTAAAAGTTGTTATCATACTATTAATTGTTGATTTGTTATTATCGCTCAAGTGGTGCTTCCGTCTCATAAAAGGTCCCGTTTTTAAATAAATAAAAAATTATTTATGAATTTGGAGTTTTTAAAGAGTCCAAATAAATAAATAAGCAAAAGCAAACTTTCAAGAAAAAAAGCAAATACATCCAAAATGGAATGAATGAACTTTTTGCATTAAACGAGGCAAACAAAAACTTATACCGGTAAGCATTCCCTCTTAATACTAAACGAGTATTCGTGCATAGCAACGAGATTTTATATTGAAAAATCGTTTAGTGATAAAAAAAGTTTATGGGTTATAAACGAAAAATAATAAAAGTTTGAAGATTTGGAGATTAAACATAATGTTTTGAAACCCGGTTCGACCCTGGTGGTTCAACCGGTTTAACTGTTCCGGTCGAAAAACGGGTCGATTTAAACCGAGTCAACCCGATGGGTTGGGTCGAAAACGGGTCAAATTAAACTAGGGCAACCCGCCGGGTTTGAAGCATTCCGGGTCAACCTGGTTTTCAATGTTTATTAATAGTTTCGTTTTGAAATATATGTTTTCAACATTTTTTTTTTTTACTTTTAATTTTTCACTTTTTACTTTTTGGGTTTTCCTTTATATATTGTATAGCAGGGTCCCAGCATGTTTCGGCGGCAGGTACCACGTGACGATTAACCGGATAAATAGATCTCGATGAGACCTAATTCCACCAGTTTGTATCAGTTTCAACAGGTCCTTTCTGGTTCGTTTTCGGATGGATTTTATTGGTTAGCCGAACCGGTGGCGACACCGGTTCCTGGTTGAACCATTTGGTCCGGTCTGATTTTCAAAACTATATATACCATCAACTTATTAGCTTGTATGAAGCTTTATGTGTTTTATTAATTTGTATTATGTGTATAATAACATGTACTTTTCATTTTAGGGTGTTTTAAAAATAATATTAGTTAGTGTGTTTAATTATTTTATATTTTGGATTATTTTGTAGCTTGTTTAAATTGTAGATTGTGAAAATTTATTGCACTTTTTAATAAGGGGTGTTTTAATTGTTTGTTTTTAATTTGGTAGATATGCTTTTATTTGGTTATACAATATGAATAAATTATTGTACTTTTAAGTAATGAGGTGTTTTAATAAGAGTATTAATTAATTATACTATGCATTAGTTGTCCTAAACTAATTATCCATTATTAAGAAGTAATAAGGAAATTTGATCGAAATTCTATATTACCATATTTACAATTGTTATTACAAACTTTCAATAAAAAATAATACTAATTAATTAAGTGCAAAACCGTCATTATGCAAAAAATAAGAGAGAAAAAACTGTAATGATTATGTTTTTCTTAAACTGTATATTTTTTACGGAAGACAATTATTTTGAGACGGAGGGAGTATGTATTAGTATACGGATTACGGAAATAGCAAGGATGTGCCGCACAATCTTTTGGGTGTAATGGTCACCTTTCCATCATCTCGCTTCATCGTCACATACATTTTTATCACCACTAACCCCAACACTTAGCAGCCGTAGTGGTAACCACCTAAATAAACACATAAAAATATCACACTTTATACAGACGAACCTCATACACACACTTACAAACAATAATAACAATAATAACAAAGTTGGACACTTACTCCCTTTTCTTTTGTTGGGAATTATAGATTTGATGATTACAAAACCCACGAGCAAGAATGAAGAAAGAAGAAACAATGAGGGCCTAATATGTAATAGTTAACTTTATTAGTAAGCTAGGGTTTGTAAGCTCCCTCTATTATATAAAGAGGGTAGGCGTCTAGGTTACAGATCATCCATTCATAGCAGACTTCTCTAATGAGAGTCTAGACACACGCATATAGCGTGTGTACATTAGTAGTAGTAGTTTATGTATTAGTTTATTATTAATAAAGAAAATCTTATTAGTGATATTGATTGTGTTCTTAATCATTCCGTTGTTTTCATTCAATCAATGTTACTCATACCCTAGTTGAGTCCGGATCTTGGATTTAACAATTGGTATCAGAGCCTCGTGGCTCTCGATCGAGGGTTTATAAGGTTTTTACTATTGTCAACAGCATCAGTTCGAAGAATATTTATTTATGAGTTGCGGTGCAGATTAGTGATCACGTGGTGTTGCTGGCGATATATGAGTAATTCTTGTTGATCTAATCTTATATTATACTTGACCTTCGATTTTGCTGGGATATATATATTGATTTTTTATACTTGATCTCGTATATTGAATTAATTTTGGAAGATTGATTGGTCATAAGTGCATTGTGTCATACAAATATCACGTGATTATTTTCATAAGAGCTTATAAACGAGGTTGATTTTTCTTGAGTTCCAATATTGCGGCGTGATTATTTTCATTCGGTATTTTAATTGGTAGTCATGTGGGGCTTCTTAGCTGCTGGTCACATGTGGGTTCTTTGAATTTGCAGCTTAATGTGATTGATTGAATGACTTGAATCACGTGAGATTGGTGTGTAGTGCGTTCACAAGATCGAATTATTAATTTGTATTATGGTACGAAATGGTTACATGGGGTATTAATTAGTTTCTACTGATCATATTCGGTTTCTGCTGAAATAACGTGGGGCTAAGTAGGGCCGACTATTGTCTTGGTTGCAGCATTTAGTTGGTATATCACATAGTCAAACGTTAGTCTATAATAAATTATTTGCACATATTGGTCATACAAAATTAGTACAGTGGGTTTGATTCTCGATACATCTCACGTGGGATATCATATTCTTCTTTTATTGTGGCATTGATTTGGATTTGACTTTCGGAGTACATGTGTACTGGTTTCTATTTGTTGACTGATATTTCATTCGAGTGTTTTTGCTGATGCGCATTTGGTCTTTGCTGGTCACATAACTTAACTGCTGCATTCCGCTATTTAGAAATCTCTCAACCAAACTTCTCTCCACACTTTTATAATGGCAGTATTTGATAATAATAGTGATGATTGATCCGCTCCAAACCGTCAAGTTTTCTCACACAAGCCGGCCACTTGTGAATGGCCGACCGTAAGAAACTTAAAACAGCTCAGAAGCAAATGCAATGAAGATCAGGGGAGTATAGTGTTTCCCCGGGTCGTTATGTCCCAGCGAGCTATGCGAAGAATCACCAAACGTATAGTGATCGAGAGATTTGAACAGAAAAAGAGATTTGTGATTATTATAACTACATAAAAAGCCTAAAATTACAAGGGCTTAAATACAAATTAAAGAGAATTAAAAAAAATAAAAAAATATTAAATAAACGCTATCACTATATTTAAAATGATGTTTTTGATTTTATGTTTTATAAAACTGAATTAAAAACTACGTAACGTACAAATGAAAATGTTAAACTTACACAATATAAATCCTAAAAATATGAAAATGACATTTTTACAATCCTAAGGATAAAATAAAATATTTAGAAAAAGAAAATTATTTTTACAACTATTTAATTAATTATTATTAATTAAAAACTATTTTTACTTATTAATTAATAGCCTAAAATACAAGAAAATATGAAATAAAGCTAGAAAAATAAAATTATGAATTGGAAAAATCTAAAATATCAAAAGAGAATTTTCAAAACTATTTTTATATTTTTCTGATTATTTTTCTATTTTCTATTAATTAAAAACTACTTAAGACTAATTAAATTGCTTAAAAATACAAATTTAACTAAGAAAAATTTGGGAAAATATTTTTTTGGCTTTTTATATTTATCTTAACTTAAGAAAAATGAAAAATTATTTTTTTGAAACTTTTTTGAATTATTTGCAATAAAAGCTAATTAAAAATGCTTAAAAACTAATTTAAATTAAGAAAAATAGCAAACTGACTTGGAAAAATCTGAAAAATTCAAGAAAAGTCTAAAATATTATTGAGAATCTAGGAAAAATGGAAAAACAGGTGCTTGTGTGAAGGAAATTGCAACTGCTATGCCAAGTGCTTAAGAATAAGCACTTTGAAATAAGCAAAAAGCACCAAATGACCACCAAACTAAAACAGAAGCTCTAATATGCTACAACTACCTAAAAACAACTTATTAAAACTGGCTTAAACCTCTAAAGCTCAAGTTGCTATGATTATGAAGATTTAAGCTTAAGCACAAGCTACACTATAAGCTAAAAATGAAAACCAAGAGATGGAACCTAAACTAGACCTGGCTGGGACCTTGTAAACCAAAATTGAGCCAAAGACAAGCTCTCACGAGCTAGCTGCAAGGTCTGCAAGACCCTGTGCAGACTCAGTAAATACTGAGTCAGTGCACAGGGCATTTTTGTCCATGTTGCCAACCAATTTTGAAGCTTATAAAAATTTAACAAAAATCCACAAAAATGACAATAATAAAATAGACCAAGGGAAGTTTTTAAAACCACAATTTTCACTGAAATTGACTCAGAAATGAGTCCAAGAAAAATCACCCTATTTGGGCTCAAACTGGATATGTGCAATTTGACTTTTGTAACAGATATGATTAGTTGACTTTTGTGAACTTTGAAACTGATTTAAAGGACTTATTATGATGTATTATGATGAAATGGAACTACTGCAACCTTTGTCTCTCAATTCTAAACATAAATCAAGTTTTTGTTTTTCAAATACTCCAACAGTGAAGCAAATAAGGCAGTTGATTGATTAAATTGACTTTGAATGTTTGCAGGCACAGAACTATGACAGAAATGAGTATAAAAGAGTTACACAAGAATGAAACAACAGGTCTCAACTCTTGACCAAACCTTAAAGACAGATTTAACAGCAAATCCAAACACACCTTAAACCTACTGATTTGCAATAAAAAGATCTAACTACTGATTTAGCTAAAGCAGATACTTAAACTGAATTAAGCTAACCAAATTACAACTTAACTAACAAATAAAAACCAACATAAACCACAAGAACAGATTGTGCAATAAACCTAGAAAATGACTTACAAGGGGTCCTTAGCCACAATGGCTTGCCACTGAACACAGGAACAACTAACCTATTCCAATCTCTAACCTAGCTCATTATCACCCCAAATCCATTTCTGCATCAACCCATATCCATTTCTGCATCATTTTTGCCCCAGTTTGACTTTCATTGACCAAAAACCAAAACTGCTTGAAACTTAAATGTGAGCTTGTGAAAAGCTATAACAAGCTTAAACAAGCTTATTTGAATGAGAAAATAAGCTGTAGGAAGCTTTAATATGAGAGCATGAGTTTGGATTTTTCAACAGTAACCTTAAAAACATGAAACTTAAACACAACTTGAATTAACACTTGAAATGAACTTATATTGATAAAATAACTTGAGTTCCAGTACATATATACAAAAGGTAACAATTTAAGACTTAATTTAAAGCATTGATATTAAAACGACATAAAAGTAAATTTACAAAACTAAAGACTACTCTTTTCTTCTTCTCTTGCTTCCTTTTTATACCCAAACTGCTTCTCTCTCATCTCTGAGTGAATCCCACCATTTTCTTGACCATTGGATAGCTTTGATATCATCATGGCCATTGGATCAGTTTTTGGCGCCAAAAAGATAAATAAGCCAGTGAGGTTGAGTGAGTTGGAGGAGGAGCATTTAATGCTTTCTTGGAGTGTTGTTGAGGTGGGGGGACATGGAAAATGTAAAGGTGGGGAGGGGGGATGGGAGGTGAAGTGTTTGCAGGGATAGCAGTTGGGGAGAAGAAGTTTTGGCGCGTTTGATTTGTTTGACCATTTGGTTTGACCGGTGTTTAATATTGCAAGGGGGTCAAAAACAAAGGGAAGGGTCCAAATGGTAAAAGGCAGGGGTCACATGCAGTTTTGACAAGGGTCCAAGTGTATTAAAGGTTTTAATAACCAAGGACCTAATGTGTAATTTCTGAAAATCAAGGGACCTAGGCTGCCAATTTGCAAAGTTGTTCCAAGGGCTGAAAATGACAAGTTTTAATAGTACAAGGACCAAAGCTGACATTTTCCAATTTTCCAAGGACCATTTTTGCCAATTTTCAAACTTGAAGGACCAATTTTGTAATTTCTCAAAACTTTTGATATTTTTCACCAAAGGACTAATTTTGACAAGTTATGATTTTAAAAGGACCTTTGGTGATTTTTCTTTTGAAATTAAGTGCTCAGGGACTATTTCTGACAACTTTTGAAACTTGGGGGACTGAAACTCCCAATTATGCAAACTTAGCTCATTTTTCATCTGATTTTAAACATTTTGCATCTGAAACATATAAAAGGCAATTTTGAGATATTTTCAGTATTTTGATGCATTTCTGAGCATTTTTAAACGTTTTGCAGTTCAGATTTAACCAAAAATGATGAGTATTTACACACTCATCAATCCCCCACACTAAACTATTGCTAGTCCCTAGCAATCTTTTGAGAAAACTTAATGGATTTGAATCTCTTTACCAAAAGCCATTACTTCTGGAGTAGCCAAATGTTTCAGTTCAAGTAAGAACCATGGTACACCGATAACCATGTGATTTTGAGCAAACCACCAGCTTTCAACGGATTTGATTTGTCTTTACCAGAAGCCGTTTGCTTCTGGACTAGCCAACTCTTAGATAAATTATCAATATTATCTTTGGTGAGCCGATTACCAATTATGGTTTTTCCACTGCCTTTACCACAAGCCATAAACTTGCGGGCTAGCCAACTCTTCACTAATTAAAGATATGGTGAGCTGAATACCATACAATTTTGGGCAAATTGCAAGCCGTCAACGGATTTGAGATATCTTTACCAAGAGCCGTTTGCTCCTGGATTAGCCAATCATTTTGTTTTTTAGACAAGGCGGACTGATAACCATAAGATGAGTAAGTGTAGAACACTTACTCCAAAAAAAATTTGGGCCAAAAACGGGGGAATTGGGCGGTATAATTACATGATAAAATTCGTGAGAATTCCCCCCCACACTTAGAAATGAATATTGCCCTCAATATTCAAAGTACCGGCGGTTATGCCGAAACAAAGAACGTAAAAGGGAAATACTACGGCCATTATTTAGAAAGATTTTTTTTTTTTTTTTGAGAAACTTATATACACAACATGTGGGGCAACTCCCCCACACTAGGGTGGTAGAAAATAGAAAGAAGTCAAAAATATGGGTGAAAACCCATATGGCATGCTACTGTTTTTGATTCCCGAGTCGCTAGCTTGACTCGACCCCGTATTCATTTGTTCATGGGGAAAGTAACGTGGGAAACCAATCTCGATCGGACTTTCGTTCACAATGTTAATAAACATATGAACATCAGAAAGTTCCACACCGACGAGATATAACCGCGGTATTGTTAATAGTAGAAACTATAAAAGATGATACCGGGGTCAAAGATGGTGTCCTCATTCCCGAAAGAGAAAGGGAAAGAGCAACCACACCATCTGTGAAGAATGGAATAAAGACGTACATGAGAATGCAAGTCCATTCCTCATCTAAGAGAAGCAAATCACCAGTTTTGACATTTTAAGCTTAAACTTGAAGCTTATATGGTGATTGTCAATAAGATGTCCGGGAGGGAGGGTGGAAAACGGTTCTTCAATCAACAGATTTTCAGAAAAGGATGTCTCCTCGGATCAAAGTAAGTAATATCAATTCCTGTTGGAATTGACTCATCACTAAGAAAGGCATCGACTTCATTCCAAAAGTTGTCGTCTTCCTCATCAGGAGTGAGAGAAGGGATGGAAGAGTTGGGAATAATAAGACTAGAAGATGATGGATCATTTTTGAGCAATTCATCAATGGGAAAGATGTCTCCCATTGGATCACAAACATCATCATCCAATTCAGATGAAACTGAAGAGAGTTTGGTTTCATCCGCAGAGTTAACAAACTCGATCGACAAACTGATTCGGAGGTGGGACAAGTGGTGTGCTTTTAGAGCTAGCAGTTTCCACCACTTCCGATGAAGTCTCCGATTCTAGATCATCATCATCATCAAGAACACTCTTGACTTCCCCGGTACAGCTTTCAAACCATTTGTTTGAACCAGGGGTGATTTTCAAAGCTTTTAATTCAGCACGTTTTTGGTGACTCCTCTTAACCATGAAATTTGAGAGTGTTGCATTGAATCTTTCAGATTTTTGATCAATTGTGGCAACACTCTGTTTGGACAGAGGTTTGGAGTTCTGGTTGATATTCAACGTGAGTTCTTCATTGTCAACCGTATGGTCAACTCTTCAGCAAACACATCAATCAGAGCACGACTCGTTCTTAAGAAAGCTCTCCCTAAGATGAGGGGAACTCTAGGATCTGCATCGAAGTCTACTACAATAAAGTCAGTAGGAAAGTGAAACTTTCCCACTTTCATCACAACATCCTCGGCTATCCCAAGTGGACGAGTTATGGTACGGTCCGCTAGCTCGAGTGTCATACAAGTGGGTGAAAGTTTAGGAAGAGACAGTTTCTTCCATACTGAGAGTGGCATGAGGTTAATGCTCGCGCCAAGATCGGCCAAGGCGGAGCATTGAACCATCCCTAAGAAATCACACGGGATTAAAATCTACAGGGTCTTCAAGCTTTTGGGAAGCTTTTTGAGAAGGACCGTGAGCATTGCTCATTGAGAGGGGTTTAGCCATCTAGATAGCTTATCTTTGTTGGTCAGTAAGCCTTTAAGCGTGGATGCAAATTTAGGCATTAGAACGAGAGCATCAACGAAGCTTATATCAAAGTGTAGCTCATTGAAGATTTGGAAAATTTTTTCCATTTGCTCTTTGTTTTTGTCTTTGAGCTTCTCATCATTCATTCTTGATGGGTAAGGAAGCTGACTAGACTTTTGAGCTGGGATGGAAGTATTTTACGGCTCGGAATTTGTCTTGAACCGGGTTCCGGACTTAAAGCTTGGACTACCGAAGGTGGGGCGTGTGCGGTACTTCGTGGGCTTGAGAATTGCACCTTGTCCGTTGTATCCTTGGTAACTCTACTCATTGCTACAGGAGGAGGCATTGGAGTCGAAGGTCCATTGTGCGTCTTACCACTACGAGTGGTGACGGCTTTCAACTCGGCATTTGGATTAGGAATTGTATTGCTTGGGAGTCCTCCAGAAGATGACGAAGCTTTGTTCACATTCATGTTCATGAAACTGCTCATCATATTCTTCAACTCATTTGTCTGCCGAGACAATGTGGTATCAATTTCCTTTCTTAGCTCAACTCTCATGTTATTGATCCGAGTTTGCATTGAACGTATGCTTGACTCAGTAATTTTCATGAAGTCATTCGGCATGGGATCTTGAGAAGGTTGTTGATAACTTTGATGATTTGGAGCTTGATAAGGTTGGTTGAAATTGTTCCGGTTTTGATTGAAATTTTGAGAGTTATTGAAGTTGTGTCCTTGATTCGGAACAAAGCGATTTTGATTGCCATGGTTTTGGACAGGAGGAAAACCAGGTGGTGTCATACCGCTAGGTGCACGGTAGTGAGGATCAGCTTGTGGTCGGTATTGATTGTGGTTTACCGAAGCTATGGGAGCTTGGTAAAAAGAAGCATCGGTTGCTTGACAATCATAATACGCGTGTGGACCACTACAAGTTTCACACACCTTGTTTACGGCTTTGATTGGTTCCGGCTTATGAATTTCGCTTTTGATTTCCTTTACATCTTTAATCATACAACGGATGGCGTCCGTTAGAGCGGCTATCGGAGCTGCTAACTCAGAAGAGTTACTGGATGAAGAAGCAGGAGTGTTCGGAATATTGACTTTGTTGCGAGAAATAGGAACTTTTGATTTTTGCTCGCAAATCTCAATCACATCTTTAGGTCTACGATTCAAGATATTGCCGCCTGCGGCTGCGTTCAAAGAATCTTGATCGTTACCGTTCAACCCATTATAAAAGATATTAACTTGTTGAAGCTCCGTGAATTCATGATGGGGGCATTTCCTGAGGAGATCTTTGAATCTCTCCCATGCCTCTCCAAAGTTTTCATCGAAATTTTGACGAAATCCCGAAATTTCATTTTTAAGATTAGTCGTCTTTGATGGAGGAAAGAAATAATTGACAAACTTTTGAACAAGATCCTCCCAAGTTTCGATAGATCGAAGGGGTTCTTTTTCCAGCCAAATCCGGGCTGTCCCCTCAAGTGAGAATGGAAATAGCATCAACTTGATCAGTTTTTGTGGCACATCTTTGAAATTGATCGTTGCGGTCAACTTGTTAAACCAGCGGATGTGTGCATACGGGTCTTCTCGATCAAACCCGCGGAATTGATTCGTAGACACAAGTTGGATCAAATGTGTCCTCAATTCAAAGTGATCGAATTGATTCTTGGTAAAACGATGGCATCTCCATAACCCTCGGTGGGTGCTTGGAGCATTTCCGCCATAGTTCGTTCGTCTGCCATATTGTTGCTTGAAATAGTACGAATCTCGGGTTCGACTATTTGGGCAGCGCGTCTACGAGAACGTCTTCTAGGAATTTCTGCTAGATCACGCAAAGGACTCAATGATCTAGAAGAACGGGTGCGCATGCACTAGAGTTAACGCTAAGAGATATCAGAGTTAAGGAAGGGAATTATGAAAAGAATTATGAAAATGGGGTAAAGAAGAATCTTTTTGAGTTTTCTGGTTTTGACAAGTAGATATCACAACAAATCCAATTAAAACAAAATCGAGGCAAAACAACAGTGAACTTAAACCAATAATCACAAGATGAATGGCTTCTTTGAAAAAGGTACACCACTCACAAGGACACAAAGGTAAGTTTTAAATCTTTGGTTCGGGAACTTATTATGGTCGTACCCCCAGTTAGGTAGTACATTGCCTTGGTTTGCGGTGGTAATCTTTTATGTTGTTATTATTAAACTCAGAAAACGACAAATCTTTTTGTATTTTAATCTTTGATATATATATAGAAACAAAAGGAAAATATTTTTGTGTTTTATACGTTTTTGGATGTTTTGATCTTTTTGGAAATTTTAAGAGAAAATATGTAGATATATATAAATGGATGGATGGTATAAACAAGGAGTGAGTATTCAAACTACTAATCTGCTAAACGGAAGGTAATCAGCACAGCTCCCCGGCAGCGGCGCCAAAAATTTGATCCGCTCTAAACCGTCAAGTTTTCTCACACAAGCCGGCCACTTGTGAATGGCCGACCGTAAGAAACTTAAAACAGCTCAGAAGCAAATGCAATGAAGATCAGGGGAGTATAGTGTTTCCCCGGGTCGTTATGTCCCAGCGAGCTATGCGAAGAATCACCAAACGTATAGTGATCGAGAGATTTGAACAGAAAAAGGGATTTGTGATTATTATAACTACAGAAAAAGCCTAAAATTACAAGGGCTTAAATACAAATTAAAGAGAATTAAAAAAAATAAAAAAAATATTAAATAAACGCTATCACTATATTTAAAATGATGTTTTTGATTTTATGTTTTATAAAACTGAATTAAAACTACGTAGCGATACAAATGAAAATGTTAAACTTACACAATATAAATCCTAAAAATATGAAAATGACATTTTTACAATCCTAAGGATAAAAGAAAATATTTATAAAAAGAAAATTATTTTTACAACTATTTAATTAATTATTATTAATTAAAACTATTTTACTTATTAATTAATAGCCTAAAATACAAGAAAATATGAAATAAAGCTAGAAAAATAAAATTATGAATTGGAAAAATCTAAAATATCAAAAGAGAATTTTCAAAACTATTTTTATATTTTTCTGATTATTTTTCTATTTTCTATTAATTAAAACTACTTAAGACTAATTAAATTGCTTAAAAATACAAATTTAACTAAGAAAAATTTGGGAAAATATTTTTTTGGCTTTTTATATTTATCTTAACTTAAGAAAAATGAAAAATTATTTTTTCGAAACTTTTCTGAATTATTTGCAATAAAAGCTAATTAAAAATGCTTAAAAACTAATTTAAATTAAGAAAAATAGCAAACTGACTTGGAAAAATCTGAAAAATTCAAGAAAAGTCTAAAATATTATTGAGAATCTAGGAAAAATGGAAAAACAGGTGCTTGTGTGAAGGAAATTGCAACTGCTATGCCAAGTGCTTAAGAATAAGCACTTTGAAATAAGCAAAAAGCACCAAATGACCACCAAACTAAAACGAGCTCTAATATGCTACAACTACCTAAAAAAACTTATTAAAACTGGCTTAAACCTCTAAAGCTCAAGTTGCTATGATTATGAAGATTTGAGACCAAGTGATAAAAACAGTTTTGATGGTGTACTTTAAGCTTAAGCACAAGCTACACTATAAGCTAAAAATGAAAACCAAGAGATGGAACCTAAACTAGACCTGGCTGGGACCTTGTAAACCAAAATTGAGCCAAAGACAAGCTCTCACGAGCTAGCTGCAAGGTCGCAAGACCACAATGCAGACTCAGTAAATCTTGAGTCAGTGCACAGGGCATTTTTGTCCATGTTGCCAACCAATTTTGAAGCTTATAAAAATTTAACAAAAATCCACAAAAATGACAATAATAAAATAGACCAAGGGAAGTTTTTAAAACCACAATTTTCACTGAAATTGACTCAGAAATGAGTCCAAGAAAAATCACCCTATTTGGGCTCAAACTGGATATGTGCAATTTGACTTTTGTAACAGATATGATTAGTTGACTTTTGTGAACTTTGAAACTGATTTAAAGGACTTATTATGATGTATTATGATGAAATGGAACTACTGCAACCTTTGTCTCTCAATTCTAAACATAAATCAAGTTTTTGTTTTTCAAATACTCCAACAGTGAAGCAAATAAGGCAGTTGATTGATTAAATTGACTTTGAATGTTTGCAGGCACAGAACTATGACAGAAATGAGTATAAAAGAGTTACACAAGAATGAAACAACAGGTCTCAACTCTTGACCAAACCTTAAAGACAGATTTAACAGCAAATCCAAACACACCTTAAACCTACTGATTTGCAATAAAAAAGATCTAACTACTGATTTAGCTAAAGCAGATACTTAAACTGAATTAAGCTAACCAAATTACAACTTAACTAACAAATAAAAACCAACATAAACCACAAGAACAGATTGTGCAATAAACCTAGAAAATGACTTACAAGGGGTCCTTAGCCACAATGGCTTGCCACTGAACACAGGAACAACTAACCTATTCCAATCTCTAACCTAGCTCATTATCACCCCAAATCCATTTCTGCATCAACCCATATCCATTTCTGCATCATTTTTGCCCCAGTTTGACTTTCATTGACCAAAAACCAAAACTGCTTGAAACTTAAATGTGAGCTTGTGAAAAGCTATAACAAGCTTAAACAAGCTTATTTGAATGAGAAAATAAGCTGTAGGAAGCTTTAATATGAGAACATGAGTTTGGATTTTCAACATAACCTTAAAACATGAAACTTAAACACAACTTGAATTAACACTTGAAATGAACTTATATTGATAAAATAACTTGAGTTCCAGTACATAGATACAAAAGGTAACAATTTAAGACTTAATTTAAAGCATTGATATTAAAACGACATAAAAGTAAATTTTACAAAACTAAAGACTACTCTTTTCTTCTTCTCTTGCTTCCTTTTTATACCCAAACTGCTTCTCTCTCATCTCTGAGTGAATCCCACCATTTTCTTGACCATTGGATAGCTTTGATATCATCATGGCCATTGGATCAGTTTTTGGCGCCAAAAAGATAAATAAGCCAGTGAGGTTGAGTGAGTTGGAGGAGGAGCATTTAATGCTTTCTTGGAGTGTTGTTGAGGTGGGGGGACATGGAAAATGTAAAGGTGAGGAGGGGGGATGGGAGGTGAAGTGTTTGCAGGGATAGCAGTTGGGGAGAAGAAGTTTTGGCGCGTTTGATTTGTTTGACCATTTGGTTTGACCGGTGTTTAATATTGCAAGGGGGTCAAAAACAAAGGGAAGGGTCCAAATGGTAAAAGGCAGGGGTCACATGCAGTTTTGACAAGGGTCCAAGTGTATTAAAGGTTTTAATAACCAAGGACCTAATGTGTAATTTTTGAAAATCAAGGGACCTAGGCTGCCAATTTGCAAAGTTGTTCCAAGGGCTGAAAATGACAAGTTTTAATTGTACAAGGACCAAAGCTGACATTTTCCAATTTTCCAAGGACCATTTTTGCCAATTTTCAAACTTGAAGGACCAATTTTGTAATTTCTCAAAACTTTTGATATTTTTCACCAAAGGACTAATTTTGACAAGTTATGATTTTAAAAGGACCTTTGGTGATTTTTCTTTTGAAATTAAGTGCTCGGGACTATTTCGACAACTTTTGAAACTTGGGGGACTGAAACTCCCAATTATGCAAACTTAGCTCATTTTTCATCTGATTTTAAACATTTTGCATCTGAAACATATAAAATGCAATTTTGAGATATTTTCAGTATTTTGATGCATTTCTGAGCATTTTTAAACGTTTTGCAGTTCAGATTTAACCAAAAATGATGAGTATTTACACACTCATCAATGATGTTATGTTTCCTTATTTGATGGATGATGAGTACGAGGTCTGGGCTAAGAAGATGGAACACTGGATCATGAATAATGATATGAATATCTGGAAGGTGATCCAAAATGGCAACAGCTTGAAAAGGACTGGATGTGATCGCGAAGGAAATATCTTTATTCATCCTCCAACGACTGCAGATGAACACATTGTTGTACAAAGAGAGTCAAAGGCCAGAACTACCATGCTTAAATCTATTCCTACTGATCATCTAGCAGATTTTCGTTATATGGATGATGCAAGTCATATATGGAATGCCCTCAAAGAAAGGTATGGTGGAAAGGCTGAATTCAAGAAGATGAGCAAGGAAGGCGATGCCTTTGCAGGTTATCTTTGAAGAACTTGCCAGTCCACACTTTGCATTCATGGGCATCTCTCAGGTACAAAATTGTGTGTTTGGTTGTCGTGAAAAATACAATGAACTCAAAGAAGCTTATGATATTTTGAAACCTAAATATAATGAATGCTTTGTAGAAGTTGAAGCTTATAAACAGGCTTTAAAAACACTAGAAAGACAAAAGGTTTGGTTTCAGAAGAATCAAATAGCTTATGATGAGAAGATAAGTGTGTTAGAAAGGGATCTCGAATGTGCTAAAAATGAGTTAAAATATTCTGAGAAAGAAAGAGCTAAAGTAGAGCTAGAAAAACAAGAAGTGCAAGATAAGTTGGATACTGAAGTAACTAGGCATAAAGAATGGCTAGTTTCTGGTGACAAGTTAGCTAGTCGTCTATATGGTAGTCAAGCTCCTAATTCTGGGATAGGTTTAGGTTTTAAAAAGTATGTAGGATTAGAAGCTAGGCATGATGGGCGTAATACTACACCAGCAGGTTTAGCTAATTATGTCAAAGAAGGTGACCTACATGCTGTACGTGGATCTATTAGAGGAATACCTATGCCTGTTGACCTTTCCCTTACTATTGACTTTGATGGATCACACCATTTATATGGCAAAAAGTCAAGTGACTTGCCAGACCTTAGTAGCAAAACTAATGACTCTGTCTCTTGTTCTAAAAGTGACAAGTTATCAGATCTAAAGTCCACTGACTATGCCTCATGTGATTCAAGTGAAAAGTCTGACTCACCTATGCACACACCCAAGACCACACCCAAGTCCAAAGTATCTAATGCTAAGCCCAATTTTGCTGAGCCCAAAACAAAGCCAGTTAATTATTCGGTTAAACACAATTTTGCTTCTAGTACTGTTTCTGATAAGTGTAAATGTAATAAACAAAGTTGTGTTAAGAACAAGTCTGTTAAGAAGAAATCTTGTTTTGTGTGTGGTAGTAAACTCCATCTTATTAAATACTGTGATTATCATGAGAAAAGGATGGGTGTTTCCTCTGGCCATAAGACTTTTAGACCCACATGGACTAATGTTGCTAGTATTCCTCCATTTGTTCCCAAAGTTGCACATGTGAGAGCAGGTAAACCAGTTCCTACTGGTAAGCCAAAGGTGTATGCATATGTTTCTGCTGATAGGCATAATATGCCTTTTCCAGTTCCCTCTGGTGGAGGATATTCTTCACCAGTTACTACTGGTTGGTGGAACAGTAATGCTAGACTTAGGCCCTATAGACCTACAAGTTCTTATTTTCAGTCATATACACCTTATGTATCTCGTATGAATATGGCACATGGTGGAGTTAGAGTGGCAACTGCTGTTAAGCTCTCAAAAGGTTATTCTTGGAAAACTCAAAGGAAAGGTTTATTCTGGGTACCCAAGAAAAATAGTCTTTGTCAGGTGCATTGATTGAGGGGAGGCTTAA
The DNA here is from genome assembly GCA_910596185.1 of Chrysanthemum makinoi. NCBI lineage: Eukaryota > Viridiplantae > Streptophyta > Magnoliopsida > Asterales > Asteraceae > Chrysanthemum > Chrysanthemum makinoi. The sequence goes on from OU343217.1 coordinate 221,064,695, forward strand.
GCCTAAGGGGAGGCTTATTGTTGTGTATTTGTATTCTAATAATTTTTGCAGCTGTTGGATCCTCATACGCCTAAGGGGAGGCTTAGTGTTTCTACTGACACTACAACTGTCTTTGGTTTCTGCTGTTGCTTGATGGTATATTTTACATGTTTTGGTTATTTTTATTCTTTCTTTATTTTATATTTATTTTATTAAAAAAAATCGTATTATTTCTTTTGTTTAGTGAAAAAAAAAAAACTCTAACCTGTCTGTGTTCAGTTTCTACTCTTTCTTGTTTGCAGGTTTTGGTGTTGGTTAATTACCACACAACTAATGGTTTTCATCTCACCATGTCTTTCTGACACAAGAGTTGACTGGCCCACAGGATTATGGCTTGTGGTAAAGGTTGCGGAAATCCATAAATAGTAATCAACTCACCATGATGATGACGGCATTCTATCAAAGAGTTGGCTAGTCCAAACGCAAACGGTTTTTGGTAAAGACATCTTAATTCCGTTGATAGTTGCTGATTTACTAAAAATCAGAGGGTTATTAATGTACCCTGATCTCACACACCAAACATTGGCTAGTCCTGAGCAAACGGCTACAGGTAAAGACATTTCAAATCCGTTCATGGTTGTTGATTTGCTAATAAATCAGATGGTTATCAGTGTACCATAGTTTACGAACTTAAACATTTGGCTACTCCAGTAGTGATGACTATTGGTAAAGAGATATCAAATCCATTATTTTCAATGATTCACCTCTCACAGGAGTTAACACACCTGGATGTGATGATAATAGTATGAAACTAATATGTTTTGATGTACATTTTGTCATTTGTTGCTGCAAAGATCTGGATTTTCAAAGTTTGTCATCATAGAGATGTAATTGTTTTGTTTCTTTGCTGCTGATATTCGAGCACAATCCTCTTGTTTTGAAGTGTTAAAGATCAATCAGGAAACTGGAACTTAACCTAGTCAAATTCCAGTTTAGGGGAGGATTGTTGGGAATTCTGCAAAGTAGGAATTCTGCTGAAAATAACGCTGAAGGAATCTGCTGAAGTACATGGATTCTGCTGAAGAAGATATTCTGCTGAAGTTATATTAGAGTATAGTTGGTTTCTACGGATATAGATATTTCGTATATTTATTAGTTTGTTAGGATATGCATGAGCTATTTTAGGTAGTGATATGCATTTATTTTATATTATTGTTTATTTAGGGTTCCTTGTGTATAAAAGGAACGGAGGACTTTTGTATTAGATAAGTCTTGAGAAAAACTCTAGAACTGGAGAAAACATTCCAGGGAAAACATCATAAGAGAGAGTGGAAAAGATCCATAGAGGATCATTGTTTTATTAGAAAAACCTTGTTGGTAACTTTGATTGTGTTAATTATTATCCGCTGTGCATCTGTTCAATCATTGTTATTATACCCTAGTTGAGTCCGGATCTTGGTTTCAACATCTTTCTTTTCTGTTAGGTGATGGAGACGACCCAACCAACTCCAACAACACCCCATCACACGCCAACATACCTACTCTGTTATGGGTTTTACATATGAAATGTGCCCTTTTACATGTAAAGGATGCCACCATAATGGGCGGTCTTAAAATACAAGTGATTAAAAGCTTACTTGCTGAAAAAGCATTCTTACAAGTTTGATATATATATGACTAGCCTATAAACCGGTGACATATAAAAAGTTAGAAATAGAACCTTGAAAAATAAAAAACAAAAAAAACAAACTAATAGTAAGTCTCAATCAAAATTGTTCATTTTCATAATAATAAAAAGTAAAGCGAACATTGAATTTGTTAAAAATAACAAAGAAGAATAAACCAAGAATCTCCAAAAATGGATAATGTTAAACATAAGTTCATATAAGATAGGTAAAACAGAAATAGCTATTTTAACTATACGGCGGATCAGATCTTTTGTAGCACTTCATGGTAAACAACGTTCAAAGTATTGTTTGAAACTTTACCATCCTTTTCGTATATCAAAACTTTCAAGCCTTTACGACTTTTGACTCTAGACACAAGGAAGATATGAGATACATTTGATAATTTAGATGCAAGCATATTGAAGATATGTTAGAACCCAACTATTTATATTTGTGGATAAAACCAACAAAGTATTGAAAGTACATTTGATCAGATAAGTGCCAAGATGTTGATTTGAAATATAGTTTCTTACCATTGGAGATGTCACTTAGTAGTGGCTGCCTCTGCGTTTAGGGAATAAATCTGTAGCCAACGGAAAGTGTTGTGGTTGAGTAATTGTAACATAGTAACCGGAAAGATATAAAAATTTGATTATTTTTTAGATAGTAGTGTAAACCATTTAAAATGTCATTTATGGGTGACCTTCCCCTACGTCGACTAAGTGTATCTGTATTGAAACGCAATGAAAAACATGTATGTTAGCTAATATTATTTGAGCCACAATGAAAAAAACATATAGTAATTATATGTGAATCAAAATATACCTTGAACACGAAATGGTGCATTTGTTTTAGCAGAGATAGGAGTCTCAATATTTTGTTTGAGTTTTGGATAGATAAGTGAGATATATTTGGTAATCTAACTCCAAGCATATTGAAGGTATGATAGACAATGATTATCTATATTTTTGGATATCACCGATAAAATATTGAAGTTGCATTAGATCAGATAGCTACAAAGTTGATTTATGATATAGTTGCTTACCATTGGAGAGGTCACTTAGTAGCGGTCTGCCTCTGCGTCTAGGGAGCAACTCTGTAGCCAAAACATAGAAGCAAGTTTGACAGAGTAACTGGAAAGATATAAAATTATTGTTATTATTTACAAAATAGTATACACAAATTATATTATAAAAATTGGTTTAATGCCTTTAGTAATGTCATTAACAGGGGGCTATCCTTGTGCCCTCAAGAATGTTTGTATTTGCTTTATTAGGATTTGTAATGATCATAGGTGAATGTCGTGACACTGCATATCATAAAAGAAACATGTTATATGTGGTGTGCAGATAAATTCACAACCATGGGATACTCATCATTATGACAACCATCCTAGAATTATCTTTTGCATTGTATATTTGACATTTTTGTTCTATAAACAATATATTTTACATCCTATTTAGTGAACACTTAAAAAAAATAGCCAAGTATCTTACCGTTTGGTATCTCTTTCATCGGTCTCCTTCTAGGTCTACGAACCAATGACGTGTTGGGTAAGTTTGCTGATGAACATGAGCTTTTGGCTTGTGGTGTAACACCCCCAAAATACCGGAGCGGAAGATTGTGTCACTGTGGTGCTACTTCATAATACAAAGTACAAGTTATAAAAAATGACCTCTAAATGAGAAATTTTGAAAAGTTACCATTCGATTAATAAATTCAGAGTTACAAACATGAGTTCCATAGTACAATACATACGTGTTTTAAAATATATCGAATGGTAATGATAAAAGCATAAGTCTTCAAAATATGCAGAGTGACTCTATGCTCCATGCAACAGCTATCACCTTACAGACCTGAGATAAACATTCTAGTTTTCTACAAATGTCTTTGTTTACGTTTTTATACATATTTTTATAGGTGTTTTTAGACACGTTTTTATACGCGTTTTTATACGCATTTTTATACACGTTTTTATACACATTTTTATATACGTTTTTATAGGTTTTTATACACGTTTTTACACACATTATTATACACGGTTGTATACAGGGTTTTATACGGGTTTTTTACACGTTTTTATACATGTTTTATACACGTTTTTACACACATTTTTACACACATTTTTATACGCATTTTTATATACGTTTTTAAATACGGTTTTATACACGGTTTTATACACGTTTTTATAATGCGTATAAAATAAACATGTATAAAACTGCATATAAAAACGTATATAAAACGTGTATAAAAATGTGTATAAAAACATGCATAAAATCGCATATAAAAATGTGTGTAAAACCGTGTCTAAAACCGTGTATAAAAACGCATATAAAAACGAATATAAAAACTTTTATTGAAATGAGTATAAAAAGGTGTATAAAAACGCGTATAAAGACGTGTATAAAAACGTATATAAAAACGTAAATAAAGACGTTTATAAAGACGTATATAAAAAAAACATGTATAAAAGCATTTTTAAAAATATGTATATAATTGTGCGTCTAAAAACGTGTATAAAAGCTTATATAAAAACATAAATAACGATTTATATAAAAGGACTAACGTTGCAAACGATCGTTTGTATAAAGGAGTAACGTGGCAAACATTGCAAAAGATCGTTGGTAAAAAGGACTAACATTGCAAATGACCGTTAGTATAAAGGATTTGTGTTGCCACTTGAAGACTGAACTTAACTAACGTCGTTATCAAAATGGACTGAAAGTGGAATGAAACTATTACTTTGGGACTGAAACCAAAACTTTTTGAAAATTTGGTCAAAAAGTGAAATACCCAACAAACCACAAGGACAAAAAAGTAGTTAACTCTATATTTTTTTTGAAATATATGGTAATGGTTTCGATGAGGGGTGGAAATTTGGGTCGGGTTCGGGTTGGTGGGTTTAGGTTATCAGGTTGGCGGGTCAGAAAATTCCAACCCGAACCTGACCCATTTAAATAATCGGATTAGCTATGTTACCCCTAACCTGTTTACATATAACCCGAACCTGACCCATTTAACCCGTATATATACATGGGTTGCCGGTTAAATAAGTTATACGGGTTTAATATGTTAAACGGGTTTTTGTTTGTCCCATGTAACCCGTTTATATACTAAAGTTGGCACATTAAACGGGTTAAATAGGTTAAATGGGTTTGTGGGTCGACCCGTTTAAACCTTTTAACCCGTATAATAAAATATATATAATTTTTAATTTAAGAAAAATTCTTGAACCGGTTAGCGGGTCGACCCGCTTAAATTATTTCCGACCCGAACATGACCTGTTTAATAAACGGGTTAGATGGATCAATCTAAACCCGACCCAAAATCTATTTAGACTCAACCCAAACCTATTAATTTTTGTGTCGGTTTCAAGCTGTATTTCGTGTCATGTCAGAAATTGACACATGTAGTTTCGATGATGATAAAAGAGGACGGACATGATATTATAAGAAAAAAAGAGTGGAAACATAAAGAGGAAAATATGAAATAGAGTAATAGACTATATCGCCTTTGTTGGTGTAGATATTTTTGTGATGATCATAGACGGTAGGGATTTCTTTATTAACTAAAACGTTGGATAGTGAGAATGTATTTTTATACTTCTATAATCTGATACTTTCTACTTAAATGCTTACCCTTTGATCAATGCTTAAAATTTTCTCAAAATATGAAGCATAGTTGGAGATTAGTTTTTATACTTCATTATTTAAATATGAAAAAATTGGTCATTTGCATACCATGGTTGAAGAAGGCCTGATAGCAAATTAATAACGAATGCATCATTAAAAGTTAGGTTAAGTGTAATGGTGCCTGGAGCACCGGCTTTGGTGATCACCACAACGGGTATACACCATTACCACCCTCCTTGTTCGCTCGCCAATATCAATTTTGTGCATCACCAAATAGTTTGCCATTTCTTTTTGTTATGTGGGTAAATTAAAAAGTACAGTCTGTTTTTATAAAGATAGATGATTTACACATCTTATGTTTTTCTTTTTTTTTTTTTTTTTGAACGGCAACTTTTATAAATGAAAAACTAGCAAGGAGCTAGAAAAGTTACAAAGAAAGCGAGTAAGGATGTTGAAGCCAACTATCCCAACTAAAATTACTTTTACATCTAGCTTGAATCCAAATAAATGAACGAGTAACTATGTCATCGAAAAGGACATTTCTTCGAGGCTTCTGAGTCGAAAAAATAAGTTGATTACGAAAATTTCATATACTCCACCAGGCGACCAAGAAAATACCTTCAAGGAGACTTTTAAGTTTGGACTCCAATCGAATCGAATTAAACCAAGCTAGCCATTCCGCATAAGAACCAACTTGCATCCAAGAGATATTCCACCACCGACAAATAAGACGACTACCATCCCGGGCAACTTCACAAAGGAAAAGCAGGTGGGACAAATCTTCAATCTCCGTCTCACAAACTGGGCAGCAATTATGATGAATAAAAATACCTTTTCGAGCCAGATTATCCCTAGTAGGAAAACGGTCATGACGAAGTTTCCATGCAAAAATGTTAACTTTGATAGGAATTAGTTTTACCCATCTGGTAGCAACTAGATCTTTAGGAAGGAACACCTCGTCAATGAGGTTTCGAGCATCTTTCAAACAAAACCTCCCTTCTCCATTTAAATCCCATATCCAACGATCATCGACATTAGAAAGCATAACCGTCTCAACTAACGATTGAAGCTGCTCAAGTTGATGAGTTTCCGCACCACCGCGAACAGCACGCCTAAAAGTAAAAGAAATAGATCCTTGGATTTTCTCGGCTACCGTACACTCTTTACAAGTCTCCAAAGCAAATAAACGAGGGAAAAGCAAACATAGCCGAGACTCTCCTAACCAAACGTCACTCCAAAACCGAGTGTTTCTACCAGATCCAATACGAATTTTGCAATGTCCAAGAAGATCAACACCTTGAGATTTCAAAACACTAACCTCCTTAAGAATCACACTCCAAGACGAAGAAGGGCATGAAGAAAGAACCTACATATTGCTCCCATGCAAAGCATTAATGATACGAAACCAAAGCTAACCATCATGTGATATAAATCTCCACACCCATTTAAAGAGAATTGCCCTATTCAACGCATAGAAACTGTTCACTCCCAACCCTCCATGTTTTTTAGAAGCAAGAACCTTAGACCACTTAATCCAAGTAACCTTCCTCTCCTGACCTTGGACACCATTAAAGAAATTTCAACGTAAAGATTCCATTATATTTAACACGGATTTTGGAACCTTATACATCGACATGCTGTAAATAGGTGTAGCCCAAGACCGACTTTAAGAGCGTAAGACGGCCTCCAATAGAAAGAGTATTAAGTTTCAATTTAGACAACCTAGCCTTAATTTTACCAATAGAATCATCCCACGCATTAACTTTCGACATACTACCTCCAACAGTGACTCCTAAGTACTTAAATGGAAGTTTTAAAACCCCACAACCCAGGAAACCAGCCGCATGGGATATCATATCATTAGAAACACCAACTCCTAGTAAGTGACTTTTCTTAAGGTTAATCCCTAAAGAAGATGCCATCGAGAAACAATTGAGCATATACATGATACTTCGTAAATTATCATTAGACCATTCTCCAATGAAAATGGCATCGTCCGCATAGAATAGGTGAGAGAGAGTAAGAGAGGAGTCAACCTTTATACCTTAAAAAAAACCCTTCATCAGCAGCCCTCGAAAAAGAAAGATGAAGCGACTCCATTACCAGGATGAAAAGGTATGGAGCAAGTGGATCGCCTTGTTTTAAGCCACAATGAAAATGAAATTCAGAAGTGAGACTTTCGTTAACTAAAATAGACACCATATCAGAAGACAAAATCCCTTTGATCCAAGCCCTCCATTTAACTCCAAAACCAAATGCATCGAGAACGTCATCCAAATAATCCCATCGGATGGAATCATATGCTTTAGCAAAGTCATCTTTAAAAACCATCGCATTATGTTTTTTTCCGTTTACACCAAGAAAGAATCTCATCAATAATGAAAGGCCCATCAAGAATCTGCCTATTAAGAAGAAAATACGTTTGCACATCTGAAATAAGCTCCGAAATAATAACCAAAAGTCATATGGCTAAGATTTTAGTCACAACCTTATAGAGACTCCCAATTAGGCTGATAGGACGATAATCACTCACAAATTTAGGATCTTGAACCTTCGGAATGATAGAAATAAAAGCAGAGTTACATCCTCTAGTAAACGTGTTGTGAGAAAAGAACCATCCCACCGCAATACACATATCCGGCCCAACTATATCCCAAAATCTTCGAAAGAATTCAAAAGAAAAACCATCAGGCCCAGGTGATTTATTTGTACCGCAATCCCATACCGCATCACGAATTTCATCACAGGAAAACGGCTTCTGTAAATCCAAAATCTTATCTGAAGTAAGGCGATTAGGAAAAGTGAAATTTAAACGACATTGACGCAAACTTGGATCTTGAAACCTAGAGGAAAAATAAGTACGAAATTCCTCTTTGACATGACTTGGATCATCTACCCATTCTCCATTAACCATGAGACTCTTAATTGACATATTAGCACGTTTTCGATTAATGATACCATGAAAGAACTTAGAGTTCTCGTCCCCCTCTATAGCCCATTTAATCTTTGCCTTTTGAATATGATCACGAGCTTCACTATATTTCGAATCATGAAGTTGTTTCATCAAATCCATTCGAGCTAGGAGAAGATCATCATTTACTCCTCCTTGATCTAATATAACATCAATAGTTTTCAACTTAGAATTGATGTCATTAATGTGGCCTGATTTTTTCTGTTTCATAGACATAGTCCACAATCAAATATCTTTTTTCAAAATTTGTAACTTCTTAGCAAACCGAACCATCCCATTATGATCAGTAAGAATCGTTGACTTCCAAATATTAGATACCAATGTCCCAAAACCGTCCCAATCAAGCCAATAATGATATAACTTGAAAGGAATAGCACCATAGTTGGCAATCACATCCAGAAGAAAAATGGGGCGATGATCTGAAAGATGTTGGTCAAGGCAAATAGCATACATATGTGGGGAAATAGAAATTAAACCATCACTTACTAAAAAATGATCCAATTTGCTCATTTTGGAAGCCGACGTATGTGACCAATTAAAATCATAACCTTCTAACTGAACCTCAACAAGATTCGAATTCAAGATAAACGAGTTAAAGATATTCACCTCGTGTTGATTAAAAACCGACCCCATACGCTCTCTTTCAAAACGAACTTCAATAAAATCCCCAAAAACCATATACTCACCATTCCAACGAGATACAAGAGCCGAGATAAAACTCCATAAGTTTCGCTTCTCCACAAGAGGTTGAGGAGCGTAAACTGATATCATAAGCAAATCCATATTATTAGGAATCCAATTCCCGTATACCGCAACAAAATTTTCCGAAATAACATGGTTAGATTTAGAAAACACGTTGGGATCCCAAACACAAAGGATACGCCCCGAGTTGCCTACAACTTCACTCACCGAATACTCAAACAAACTGTTCCCCCATAATAATTTTATCTCCATATCAGAAATAACATCCGTGTTTGTTTCTTGAATGGATAAGAAACTCACCTTGTGCTTAATATTTAACTCCCGAATCCATGTTTTTTTAGCCTTGGATCCTAGGCCTTGGATGTCACACCCCCAAATTACCTGTTTTGCAGCGGAATGGAATTCCTGGGGATTGACTGTCATAGCATCACAATCACAGTTATATTGAACGACCTAAAGTGCCGTTTGGAAAATACATCGCTTGATTTAATAAAACAATCAGAGTTTACAAGTATAGGTCCCAAATGAAAATCAACATGTGCGGAAAACAAGTTTGGTACAAGTCAAACGATGTTTTAAAAATGTATAAATCCCATGTGAGGCAGCGTCGTCACCGCGACTCTATGATATGTCCACATGCATGCCATGAAGTGAATGCCTTAGTTACCTGAAAATACATTGCTAAAAGTGTCAACACAAAGGTTGAGTGAGTTCATAGAGTTTAAGTAAATGTTTAATACGACTACCACAAGTATAAATTATGTATGACAAATATGTCACAAAAATGTTACAATTGCTATAAGTCCATGACACCGAAACTAGACTGATCATGATGTTCACCCCAACAGAGTGTTTGCCAAACAACTCAAATAATGATATTAAATGAAATGCATCCGTTTAACCAGTTGGAATCCACCAACCCGGATGGAGGAGTCACCCTCGATAGATCTATCCACTCACCCTCGCTTCTATGAAATTAACGGTTCATGTTATATAATGGGGACATTCAATTGGCATGAGGTAACTTAAGCAATGTAATGAATTTGATATACTTGGTATCGTAATAAAAATGATGTGTAATGTATTCTCCCCCGTAGGTTTGAAATAAAGTAAAAACTTGAATAAATCGGGGATATGAAAACTCACCTGTTGCAATGATAATGATGATGTAATGGCAATACTGAAATGAGGCGCAACCTCTGACCGTGACCTATTATGAATGATATGTTCTAATGTAAATCATGAAACAATGTCGTGCATGCAAACTCATATGAAATCTATACCACTTATACGCTTTTGAAAATAGAATTTATCGTCGAAATATATGTTTATGACATCTCGTCATGTTATAAAATACTTTACAGTATTTACGTTGAAATGATATCTTACGATAATCATTTAATGATTTATTGTGAAATTATAACTTTTCGTCGTAAAATAATGTCGTTGAAATTTCATGAAAGTGACAAAACGGCCTCGAAAATCTAGTCGTAAAATGGTGCCGCGTCGAGTGTTAGGAAACAAACTCAATGGTTTTTTGAAAGCTTGTATCATTATCTCAAAGTTTTAGCATTTAAGTTTTCATCCCGGAGGTCTCGATCACGGAGAAAAATATAGGTTAAGTATGGTACTTGTGTCCAAAATATCGTTTAAGAGTGGTTTTCGGCAAAGTTTAAGTGACCGTATATTATTCGTTACAACTCCGCTTAACGAACGGTTGAACATTTTGGAAAATATGCTTGGCGAACTTACTTTTACTAGAAGACATCTCTTTATAAAAAGTGTTACATCAATGTTAAAAACGACCCTCAACATGGTCTCTTGTTGCCGTAAGGTTTGGCTAATAGAAGTATATTAGTTTTTCTTATATAATAAAGTTACGGCAACTTTGTTAAATCGCGTGTAATTTAATCGTTACAAGTCCGTTTTCTATGTTTTATATGTCTTCGGAATCGTAATAATATACACTAATATATTTTTGATAAATCGACACAATTTATAACGCCTAAGCCTCATTTTTGACTCGTAAAAAGTCGAGATTACATGCTGAATTTTCTGAAACAAATAGTTTTCGTCGTCAAACTTCAAAAATTCATAACTTCTTCGTTATAACTCCGTTTTAATCCGTTCAAGCGGCCACGTTTTCGTTTTAAAGGGTATTTTCTAAATATCTAGGCCAAAAATTTTTATCTACTGTCGAGATTTCCAGATTTTCAAAATATGGACAGACCCTTATGTAAACTTGTCGAAATGAGTTTTTCTCGCGCCAAACCTATTCTAACCAATTCAAAACAACTCCGAAGCTATTCAAATCCTACCATACACCTTCTTAGGGTGTCATGGGTTCCTAGACATCACCAAAAGTGATATGTTACAAGGGATAATTTATAGGATGATCATATTTCAATATAAGTAATAAAAACATTAAAAGTGGTATAAACTCATATGTAACATTCATGATTTCTTGCAAAAATGATGAAATAAACATAGAATAAATATGAAAGATAAAAATGGATATGAGATGCTTACTAGTTAACTTGATGAGGTTTTATGAACAAAGGATTAATCCTAAACACACAAGGTTTTTATTTCACAACCTTAATCAAGAGTGTGTCTAGAAGGTAATAAACTTGACTTGAAAATATTTTGTGAACCCTTTCTTGCTCCTTGTGGTTGCGGTTATGGAGAAGAGAGGGAAGAGAGTACTTTGCTCTTTTCACTTTGAAATTTTAAGTATCTATGTTTTAATGAGTAGTATAATATGAATATATATGAAAGATATTTAGAAATCTCAAGTGACTCACCCTTGTGGTGGTCGACATATAAAGAAAAAAAAACTAGTAGCATTTAATAATAATCAAGTATATTAATGTAGAGTAAATGTGTAATTAAGTAAGGGTAATTAATAACTTGTATAAATATTTGAGCTTGAAAGGTAGTGTTAACTAAAAATAAATTTTAATGGATCAAAATAAAACATATTGAAGTCATAAAAATTATAAAAATACATTTCTTACAAAAATTGAATGAAATAATAATTATCGTGTAATATTTACAAAAACCGTCGTAATTATATAAATATAACAATTTATATACAAAATAAGTTGAAAACATCGGGTAAACTAATGATATAATTTTTATAGTCTTAAAATAAGTATAAAAATATATTAAGATTATTTTTGGAAGTATCGGATAAATGTTTCAAAATAACGTTTACGCGATAGCGTTTATTTAATAGGAAAAATAAACGTTTAATGAATAAATGCAAATCCATGCATGAACCGATATGAAATGATGTTATTAATGTTATGTAGACTAAATCTAGTCTATATGAAATGTCCTTGATGATATGTTCATGAATTCGCAGCTAAACCATTAAGGTTACGCGAATTTGATACTCGTAAACGTAGTTTACGATAAATGATGAAATAGTGAAACTTTTAAAGTTTATAAAATGACCTGAAATTACGAATTGTCACAATTGCCCAACCAAAAAGGAATTCAGTCCCTGAATTCAGTCCATGTTGGGTCCTACGGTGTTACCGGTGAAAGGTGAGGATATTTGGGTCGCATCGGGTCGTCCAGTGTTTTATGAATCGTACCGCGCCTTTCCAAGACGGGACGTTGAACATATATTTGTTGCCAACTTGAAATTCTAATGGTTTGCGACTTATGGCATATACTTCCAATATTTTGCTTCGTATATCGAGATAGCTTATTTAGCTATATGTTGTTACTTGTAACTGATTTTTGATCTGTTCGATCACTTTGTTGTTTCATAAATGACTTATGGACTTGTGGGTTAAACTTTCCTGGTTTTGACCCGTGAATAAGTGATTGACACCTCGACCATAGAGTGCCTCAATTGGTGCAGTCAATATGTTCAGGTGCTAACTATTGCTGTAAAGCAACTTGTTCGATTAAGAATGATTTGCCTAATCCTTTCTAGAAAATCACACATGCCTTGAGTATATCTTCTAATGTTTGAATTGTCCTTTCACTTCGACCATCGGTTTGTGGATGATATGCTGTGCTCATCTCTATTTTGGTTCCAAATGAATCTTGTAATGATTTCCAGAAGTTTGAAGTGAATCGACTATCTTTGTCGGAAATGATGGAAATTGGTGCACCGTGCCTTGAGACTATTTCCTTGACATAGTTGTTCCATGGAATAAGTCTCTCTAATTGATATGAAATGGGATGATTTGGTAAGACGATCGACAATTACCCATATAGCGTCGTAACCTCCCGATATCTTAGGAAGTTTTGTGACAAAGTCCATCGTAATGCGTTCCCATTTCCATTGGGGAATTTCTGGTCGTTGGAGTAACCCTGAAGGTTTCTGATATTCGACTTTTACCTTAGAGCAAGTAAGGCATATGCTAACGTATGTGGCAATTTCCGCTTTCATGTTCGCCCACCAATAAAATTTCTTGAGATCCTGATACATCTTATCAGAACCTGGGTGAATAGAATACTTTGACTTATGCGACTCATGCATAATCAATTCTCGTATCCCGCCATAAAATGGTACCCACATTCTATCCTTGAAGCATAATACTCCACCTGATCTCTTTACAAAGCTATTTGCATTATCGGGCATACCATAAGGCTTTTCACTTGGTCGGCTTTCCTCCTTGAGTGCCTCGGTTTATGCCTCGAGTATTTTTGATGGTAAAGGTGAACTGATCGTCATTCCTAATGATCGGACTCTTAAAGGTTTGGGTCTTTCTTTCCGGCTAAGAGCATCAGCCACAACATTGGCTTTTCCCGGATGATACTTGATTCCACAATCATAATCGCTGAGTAATTCCAACCAACGAAGTTGTCTCATGTTAAGTTCCTTCTGATCAAGAACATATTGTAAACTCTTGTAGTCCGTAAACACTGTGCACTTTGTACCGTAAAGGTAGTGTCTCCAAATCTTGAGTGCAAAAACTACGGCCCCCAACTCAAGATCATGAGTGGTGTAATTCTTCTCGTGAACCTAAAGTTGTCGAGAAGCATAAGCTATCACCTTCTCGTTTCGTATTAATACAGCTCCAAGCCCTTTATGTGAAGCATCGCAGTATACAACGAAGTTCTCAATTCCTTCGGGTAGTGCCAAAATTGGCGCACTGCAAAGCTTTTGCTTCAACAACTGAAAAGCAGCTTCTTGTTTCTTTCCCAATTCGTACTTCTTGTTTTTCTGTGACAACTTGATCAAAGCTTTAGCTATCTTTGAAAAACCTTCGGTGAATCTTCGATAATACCCGGCGAGTCCTAGAAATTGTCGGATTTCTGTAGGATTTGTTGGAGTAGCCCAATCTTTTACGGCTTCAATCTTTGCAGGATCAACTTGTAGTCCTTGAATATCAATGACATGACCAAGAAATTGTACTTTACGGTTCCAAATATCACACTTCGAAAATTTGGCATACAACTTCTCATTCTTGAGTAGTCCTAAAATCTTTCTTAAATGCCCTTCGTGCTCTTCTTTTCTCTTTGAGTAAATCAATATGTCGTCGATGATTACTATAACAAACTTGTCCAAATACGGTTTGCATACCCTATTCATAAGATCCATGAATAATGCAGGTGCATTAGTTAATCCGAACGGCATTACTTGAAACTCATAATGTCCATAACGTGTTCTAAACGCCGTTTTCGAGATATCCTCCTCCCGAACTCTAAGTTGATGGTAACCTGACCTTAGGTTAATCTTTGAGTAGATACTAGAGCCTTGCAACTGATCGAACAAGTCGTCGATTCCGGGGAGTGGGTAACGATTCTTCACCGTTAACTTGTTCAGCTCTCTATAATCTATACACATTCTGAAGAATCCATCTTTCTTCTTCACCAACAAGACCGGTGCTTCCCAAGGCGAGGAACTTGGCCTAATGAATCCTTTGTCTAAAAGTGCTTGCAACTGATTAGACAACTCTTGCATTTCCGATGGTGCTAGACGGTAAGGCGCTCGTGCAACTGGTGCAGCTCCGGGCACTAAGTCAATATGATATTCTACTTGACGTGCGGTGGAAGTCTGGCAAGTCTTCGGAAAGACTTCAGGAAATTCTCGGACAATTGGTACATCCTCAAGTCGTTTCTCTTCCGACTTCTTCTCGGTTATATGTGCTAAGAAAGCATAACAACCTTTCTTTATGTACTTCTCCTTCTTGATGCATGATATATACGAGTCTAGTTCCACTTCGTTTCCCACGAATGATCAAAGTTTCGCCGTTGTAAGGAAGATGAACAACTTTTTCATCACGAATGATTCTTGCACGATATTTGGATAACCAATCCAGGCCGATGATGACGTCTAAACTACCAAGTTCTACGGGCATAAGGTCTATATTGAAGGGATGATTTAGAAAATTGAGTGTACAACCACGGACAATGGTGTCGGTGCTAATTAAGTTACCATTAGCTAATTCAATGTTGTATGATGTGTCTAATGTGGGAATTGTTCTCTCGCTCTAACCATTGAGCTGAGGATAATAAGCGGTAACCATGTACTAGTGAATTCCAAAGGAATCTTAAAATGATTGTCAGAAGTCTAAGGTGAATCGAATAGCTTGTAATAGGTACAACTGGAATTGATACCATGTGTCTCATGCCAAATTTCAAAATGTTAAATCTGTCGAAAAGGACCTTATAGAAAGGAATAGATTATGGGTAACAGTTGTGATTCCTCGCGTTTCTAGTTCTAGCGAATGTCATGACTTGAATCTTACTTGCCTAAGGTGTTTTGTCTCCATGACTAAAATATTTATTGTTTGATTATCGAGGTGTCTCCAAGCTCTATGTTGTAAAGTCACAAAACCTTAAATATTTAAGTGATGTGGTGTAGTGATTGATTTTCAAGATTTGTTCCGATATTGAGTGCTTCTAAGATATTTCATCACTTAGATTGTTATCATGCTAGCAAGAAAATAGATATCAGCTCATACTATGTCGAAGAATTTTTGTTCTAATTTCACCTGTAGATGGAGAGTCATTTATTGTCCGATATGTTCAAACCTGTTGCATCTCTTGATATAAAAGTGAGGTTACTTGGAATTTCTAGGGAACACAATGCCTTAGGGGAAGTTTATATTGATAACCTTAATTTAACCAAATTTTCCTTTAAGGAAAACTCATTGTAAGGAAGTTCACATATTGTTGAGGCCATGTTTAATGGAATGTTCTGCAGTCTCAGCTAGAAGACTTGGTTGATCCCTACAGTGTTACTTAGTGTGTATTCGCTTCGTACTAAATCTTATAACTCGGTCTTGCTAGTACTTTTTAAATGATATAATTTGGCTTCTAGTCCATAATAGTGGTTCGGAATGTCTCGTGATGTTTTAAGATTTTTGTTAGGTTTTGAAAGATCTCGCTACCTACTTCTAGTCCTTGTGGGGAAATCTGAAATCCTTTCATTGTTTTCTTGTATCGAGGAATCCTCCTCACAGATGGTATAGAAAGCCTTTCCTAAAAAGGTAACTCATCAAATTCTAACTTATCGGTTGAGTGAGGGATGAATGGCGTGGGCTTCTATAGAGTGTTAACAAAAGGAAATGTTTATGAACAATTTATCTGATTACAAAGCTTTACTTTTGAGTGAAGATTGTTTTCATGACATAATTCTTCCTAAATTATACATAGGTGATCAGGCCATGTATAATCGAGGACAAATGATGTGATGCTTGGTTTTGTTGAAATGATATTGTGTTCCTCCGAAGTTTTAGATGGTATTCAACGTTTTGTTTTGTAAGATAATGGCTCAATAATTTTTCAGAGTAACATGAAAATCGTTTTGCATGATGGTATTAAATAGTTGGTAAAATGACTGAAAGCCAATTGATAGGGTGGTAATGAAACAACTTGTTTTAAAACTTTATGAAACAATGTTTCTAAGATAGTGTAGAATAGCTTGAAATAAAATTAAGTGAAATAATCTCATGAAATGGTAGCAAAATAACTTGAAATAAAATTTGTTGAATGGTTTGTAGGATACTTGGGAGAACCTCATAAAATGGTAATAGTCTCTTAATTGGTCAAGAATAAAGTTGGCCTAACCCCTAGTAAGATAGTGATGTATCGTCGCGAAATGATTGAAAATTGGGCACTTGGAATAAGGAATGAAATAAACAAAGGTTGTGATTATTGTGGAGATAATAAATGATAAAGATTACATTAGCTAGAAAGGTACTTATTATCAGTTCCAGTTGAGGGTCTAATCGTGTTTCAAGTGTAGGAGTAGTAGGTGGTCTAGCAGCAATAGCCCTAGAAATCTCACAGTCCTCAAACCTATGAGACGGTGTAGTGTCTATAGTCTTAGTGATAAATGATAATGGTGTCTCAAATCATGCACGCTTCCCAAGCTGCAAGTCAGGTGTATGAGTAGTGTCTATGAGACGTGATGGCACGGATGGTAGTCTAGATGACAATGATGATGAAAATGATGACAATGATGATAATGAAAATCCTTGTGGTGAGTTAAAAAAAAGGTTCATTAGGACTAAACCTATAAGTTCTACCAAATGGTATAATCTGTCCCAACCGAATGATAAAAATTGTCCTGATCCTACAGTGAATCAATGGTGATCGTGATGGTGTAGGTGCAACTTCGTCCTCCTAAAAGGGTTCAGTCTCATCATCTGATGTTATCGGTGTTGAGTCAAATGATGTTAAAATTGTGATAGGGAATAACAGGGCATTCTCCATGTCAAAGTGATGTGAGTATGATGGGATGGGTATTTGAAGGCATCTATGTGACAATCGATTTTGAAATGAAAGTAAATAACTCGTAAAATGTGCGTATAAAACCGCATGTATAGTGACTATGCACTTATGATGAAATGATGAGCTGCTATGATAATGTAGTTATAGTCTAGGGTCAATGATGCAACCTAGTTCTCTATAACTGAAGCTCTGATAGCAATCTGTCACACCCCCAAATTACCTGTTTTGCAGCGGAATGGAATTCCTGGGGATTGACTGTCATAGCATCACAATCACAGTTATATTGAACGACCTAAAGTGCCGTTTGGAAAATACATCGCTTGATTTAATAAAACAATCAGAGTTTAAAAGTATAGGTCCCAAATGAAAATCAACATGTGCGGAAAATAAGTTTGGTACAAGTCAAACGATGTTTTAAAAATGTATAAATCACATGTGAGACGCGTCGTCACCGCGACTCTATGATATGTCCACATGCATGCCATGAAGTGAATGCCTTAGTTACCTGAAAATACATTGCTAAAAGTGTCAACACAAAGGTTGAGTGAGTTCATAGAGTTTAGGTAAATGTTTAATACGACTACCACAAGTATAAATTATGTATGACAAATATGTCACAAAAATGTTACAATTGCTATAAGTCCATGACACCGAAACTAGACTGATCATGATGTTCGCCCCAACAGAGTGTTTGCCAAACAACTCAAATAATGATATTAAATGAAATGCATCCGTTTAACCGGTTGGAATCCACCAACCCGGATGGAGGAGTCACCCTCGATAGATCTATCCACTCACCCTCGCTTCTATGAAATTAATGGTTCATGTTATATAATGGGGACATTCAATTGGCATGAGGTAACTTAAGCAATGTAATGAATTTGATATACTTTATATCGTAATAAAAATGATGTGTAATGTATTCTCCCCCGTAGGTTTGAAATAAAGTAAAAACTTGAATAAATCGGGGCTATGAAAACTCACCTGTTGCAATGATAATGATGATGTAATGGCAATACTGAAATGAGGCGCAACCTCTGACCGTGACCTATTATGAATGATATGTTCTAATGTAAATCATGAAACAATGTCGTGCATGCAAACTCATATGAAATCTATACCACTTGTACGCTTTTGAAAATAGAATTTATCGTCGAAATATATGTTTATGACATCTCGTCATGTTATAAAATACTTTACAAGTATTTACGTTGAAATGATATCTTACGATAATCATTTAATGATTTATTGTGAAATTATAACTTTTCGTCGTAAAATAATGTCGTTGAAATTTCATGAAAGTGACAAAACGGCCTCGAAAATCTAGTCGTAAAATGGTGCACGTCGAGTGTTAGGAAACAAACTCAACGGTTTTGGGAAGCTTGTATCATTATCTCAAAGTTTTAGCATTTAAGTTTTCATCCCAGAGGTCTCGATCACGGAGAAAAATATAGGTTAAGTATGGTACTTGTGTCGAAAATATCGTTTAAGAGTGGTTTTCGGCAAAGTTTAAGTGACCGTATATTATTCGTTACAACTCCGCTTGACGAACGGTTGAACATTTTGGAAAATATGCTTGGCGAAATTACTTTTACTAGAAGACATCTCTTTATAAAAAGTGTTACATCAATGTTAAAAACGACCCTCAACATGGTCTCTTGTTGCCGTAAGGTTTGGCTAATAGAAGTATATTAGTTTTTCTTATATAATAAAGTTACGGCAACTTTGTTAAATCGCGTGTAATTTAATCGTTACAAGTCCGTTTTCTATGTTTTATATGTCCTCGGAATCGTAATAATATATACTAATATATTTTTGATAAGTCGACACAATTTATAAGGCCTAAGCCTCATTTTTGACTCGTAAAAAGTCGAGATTACATGCTGAATTTTCTGAAACAAATAGTTGTCGTCGTCAAACTTAAAAAATTCATAACTTCTTCGTTATAACTCCGTTTTAATCCGTTCAAGCGGCCACGTTTTCGTTTTAAAGTGTATTTTCTAAATATCTAGGCCAAAAATTTTTATCTACTGTCGAGATTTCCGGATTTTCAAAATATGGACAGACCCTTATGTAAACTTGTCGAAATGAGTTTTTCTCGCGCCAAACCTATTCTAACCAATTCAAAACAACTCCGAAGCTATTCAAATCCTACCATACACCTTCTTAGGGTCTCATGGGTTCCTAGACATCACCAAAAGTGATATGTTACAAAGGATAATTTATAGGATGATCATATTTCAATATAAGTAATAAAAACATTAAAAGTGGTATAAACTCATATGTAACATGCATGATTTCTTGCAAAAATGATGAAATAAACATAGAATAAATATGAAAGATAAAAATGGATATGAGATGCTTACTAGTTAACTTGATGAGGTTTTATGAACAAAGGATTAATCCTAAACACCCAAGGTTTTTATTTCACGACCTTAATCAAGAGTGTGTCTAGAAGGTAATAAACTTGACTTGAAAATATTTTGTGAACCCTTTCTTGCTCCTTGTGGTTGCCGGTTATGGAGAGAAGAGAGGAAGAGAGTACTTTGCTCTTTTCACTTTGAAATTTTAAGTATCTATGTTTTAATGAGTAGTATAATATGAATATATATGAAAGATATTTAGAAATCTCAAGTGACTCACCCTTGTGGTGGTCGACATATAAAGAAAAAAAAAACTAGTAGCATTTAATAATAATCAAGTATATTAATGTAGAGTAAATGTGTAATTAAGTAAGGGTAATTAATAACTTGTATAAATATTTGAGCTTGAAAGGTAGTGTTAACTAAAAACAAATTTTAATGGATCAAAATAAAACATATTGAAGTCATAAAAATTATAAAAATATATTTCTTACAAAAATTGAATGAAATAATAATTATCGTGTAATATTTACAAAAACCGTCGTAATTATATAAATATAACAATTTATATACAAAATAAGTTGAAAACATCGGGTAAACTAATGATATAATTTTTATAGTCTTAAAATGAGTATAAAAATATATTAAAATTATTTTTGGAAGTGTCGGATAAATGTTTCAAAATAACGTTTACGCGATAGCGTTTATTTAATAGGAAAAATAAACGTTTAATGAATAAATGCAAATCAATGCATGAACCGATATGAAATGATGTTATTAATGTTATGTAGACTAAATCTAGTCTATATGAAATGTCCTTGATGATATGTTCATGAATTCGCAGCTAAACCATTAAGGTTACGCGAATTTGATACTCGTAAACGTAGTTTACGATAAATGATGAAATAGTGAAACTTTTAAAGTTTGTAAAATGACCTGAAATTACGAATTGTCACATTGGATGTTCAAGGAAAGACAATTCATCGATCACCCTCGTGACCTCCTCGTGAACTAATAATACCCTCCATATCTTTCAAACACCCCCCCCCATAGAAAAACCCATTGCTTGGCCTACTTTGATCATATCATCAAGGACTTCCAAAATCGACCCTCCTGTACGTAACTCTTTCACCTTAAACTTACCATCTAATACAACAGTATCATCACTATGCGACGCATCTTGCGTAATTCGAGAGTTCAGCCCGACAGAATGATTTTGAGGAGAAGTATTTCCGGGCATACGAATCTCCTGATCACCTAAAACATGACCAGCCCTCTCAGGAATGAAACCAGGAGGGTGAGTGGGACTAGATTCCTCATTTGGACGAGGATGATATGTTTTTTGCTTGTTAAGTATTGGGTAAATATTGAACGGGTCACTAGAATACTCTATAATCTTTACTGATTCAACTTGATCCGTATGCAATCCATCCTTTAGATCACCAAAATCAGTTTCTACAACACCCTCTACATTACTTTCAGCGTCAAGAATAACGTTCTCATCTTTATTCCCATCCTTAGCAACCACATCTTCATCTTCTGATTCGGTATCCGAACAATACACCACATTCTCAGCATCCTTTAGCACCGGGGACCAAATAGAAAGCTCTTTAGCACGTACTACAAATACTTTCCGTTTCACGATTATCTTGAAAGTTTCAAGGATGTTAACCTCATGTTTAGTTTTAATCCAAATCCTTTTTCGTGGGAACAAATCATCATTACATTCTTCAAGGTCCATAACTTCTCCCCATTTGGAGCCAACCTTTTCGAAAGTAGCACGAGACCAAGCATGAAGGGGTACACCCTCTATATCAACCCAAGCAATTCTCTCCCTAGATACAAAATCCGACTGTGCATCACATAACCTGGTAAACCATGACGCAATCCCCACATGCTTCAAAAACTTGGTTTTAACATTAGAAGAGTCCAATTCTAACATTACCCACAAACCTCCCATGTTAGTGGGTTTCACATTATTAAAACCCTCAGACGATAAAAGTGAACGAATGTTAACAATAGATGATAGTTGCTTAACCTCCCCCAAAATAAAATTTTCTAAATCACGTTGAACCACGAAGGCATCATCTATGACAAAAGCAGGTGCTGTAGAAATGGGTGTGGGAGCAGATATAGAAGGTGAATCACCTTTCACAGCCGAGACAAACGAAGGAGCCTTATGGACAGGTCCATACGAAGGTTTTACATACGAAGGTTGATTTATAGGTCGTTCAAACCTAGACACATTCTTAACCACGTTACCCGGGGTTCTCTGAAAACCCGCAATATTTGCTTGAATCTTATATCGATCAATCCAAACGGTACACAAATTATTCACCAATCTCTCCGGGTTAAACACATTAATAAACCGAACAAATCCAAATCGATTACCTTTCTTGTCTCTTTTAAACGGAATGAAGGAGTCTACCACATGGCCATATTGACTACACGCCTTGAATAAATCCTTAGCCAAAACAGAATTAGGAAGATTAGCTATATAAACGGACGTGGATATCCTAGCTACATCATCCTCCTTCGATAGAAACTTACCCATATTCTTCACTGGCTTCGATCCATTCTTTCTTCTTACCTCGATCCATTCATTTCCTCCCATGATTGTTTGGATTGAAGGGAGTGGGGAAAACTAGAAGGGGGGTTGAATAGTTTTACCAATTAAAACTTCGTTCTAAATATTTAGATCGACTTATGTCAATCTATTTAGATGTGTATGTTGGACGTTGATAGATAGATATATAAAAGTGTAATGAAAGATAAAGAGTAAGAAGCACATAACCACGACACGAGTATTTATAGTGGTTCGGCTACAAGGACACCTTCTTTGCCCTACTCCACTCCCCGAGTCACCTACTAGAGAGTTCGTAATCACTACACGACACCAACTCCTTATGGCGGAGAAGCCTTCACAACGTCGCCTACTCTTTTTCCGGTACTAGGCTAACCACCGGGTCTTTCACCAAGGTAAACCACACCAACCACAACGTCGCCTACCCTTTATCCGGAACTAGGCTAAGTACCGAGTTCCATTACAATGGAGGAAGTACTACCCAACACTACACAACACCTAATCCCAAATGAGACCCAGTCCTTATTACAACACCATCAAGGATATCAACATCCATGGAAACAAACTATCACTATTTGTATAACGATGCACCTCATCGATTATATGACCTTGGCATCCTTCACTAATGCCCTTGACACGAACACTTGGCACCTTTAACTAATGCCTTCGTCTTGACTCCTTTAGCATTCTTCACTAATGCTTTTGACACGGACGTTAAGCACCTTTCACTAATGCTTTCGTCTTGACTCTTTCGGCATCCTTCACTAATGCCTTGGACACAACACTTCTACGGAGGAAGAAAGAAGTATCAACAAGAGAACCTCAGTAGTCTTGATGATGACGAAGCATGGCAACTCATGGACTTGAGCTTGCTCGACTTCAAGAAGTGGTGATCTCGCCTTTAAGAGGAACCTAGAGAATCACACAAAAATAAAAGACAAACTACATAGAAAGATCCATTAGGATCAGTGGTTAGAGAGCTTCAATACTTGGGGAAAGTATGTGTGGGAGTGGCAACCCAAAAGAAAGAAATGGCTCACTATTTATACAAGAAAACTAGTTACTGTTCCCCGGATCCCACGGATCCCTCCCTTAAGGGATCCGTCTAGTGTAACCTCAGGGATCCGTGGGACGCTCCTCTTTGCCCATGGGTTTTTTGGTTATGGGTCATGGGTCATGGGTTATGGGTTGATCCATGGGTATTTCCTTAGATACAATGTATCTAATAGATGCAATGCATCTAGTCAAATGGATATGGGTCAATACCATGGGTTATGGATATGCTCCATGGGTTGTAGTTTTTACCCATTATAATACATATTAGTTATGTATATATTTGCCCAATATGTAAACACTAGTTGTTGTACATATGTATTAGTAAATCATAAAATCACTTATACTTGTTTTAGTGTTTTATGTGAAAACGTAAGTGTGTTAGAAAACTATTGGCTCAAACTATTTACGTATTTTATTTGTTTCGTTAAAAATGATTTTACGTTTGTTATCAACAAAACATTAGAAGATCGTAAAATATAAATAAACATTTTTACGGCTTATTTGTATTAACAATCTCCCCATTTTTTTTGATGACAAAACATAAAATTATTTTAAGAAAAAACTAAAATTTGTAAAAGTTCGAATTGGAGTTTTTACTCTCTTCTCCCCCTTTTTGTCGAAACAAAAAGAGCGTCGAAAAGAAACTAACACAATGTTTTAAGAAAAACATGTAAAAGAAAAGAATGTAGAGAGCAAGTGACGGGAAAAGTTCTCGTCTTAACTCCCCCTTGACGAGTCCATCCCTTTGTGAGGGCGTCAAGTAAATAAAAACTGCTAAGCTAATGCATTGCAACTATGTTTTGCAAATGGTTTCGTCTTAATGACGATAATGCTCCCCCTTGATGATTGCAACTTTGCAATGGGGCGTAATGAAATGTAATCCGTATGAGGATTATATTGCAAGTGGTTTTGCAATGTATGGTTTGACATAAAGCTCCCCCTAGCTTATGGTGTCTAAATCTTCATGTATATTTTGAAAAATCTACAAAACAAAGGTTTGAAAACAAGTATATAGTGCATAATTTCCTGCAAATAAGACTCAAGTTATTAGAAATTGGTCTTCTGTTGCACGGATCCCACGATTCCCTCCTTGGAGAGACCCGTCTAGGCAAAGTTCAGGGATCCGTCTATCTGTTAACAGATTTCAGCAATGGTGATGTAACAAATAATGTTATCATCAAGGAAAGATATGTATTCAAGCAACAAACATATACTCAAAGCAATATGGCACATAAACTATCATTCAATAAAACATAAGAGATAATCAACAAATCTCTAAAAATAAGAGAATGACTTAGCCATGTAATACATATTTCTACTAATACTAATAAGTGACTAAAAACTTAAGAAGCAACAATGTGCTTGAGTCTAAGGATGAGTAGACTTGTTGATTTGGTCCAATCTTTCAAGAAGATGATTAAACATGAAATGCAACTCATTTCGTACTTCTTGAACAAGTCCTTGGGTGATTAGACAATTAGAGCAATTATTGTCTTGATTAGGAACCGGAGGAGATTGGATGTTTTGAGGAGGCTCTACAAATGTTGGTGGAGTTTCATTGAGAGATGTAGGATGAGGTTCTACAAAAAATGAGGGTGGTGGTAATGGAACTTCCTCCATATGATCAAGTCCTTGGTGGTTCCTTGTTTCCAATGATGGACTATTTGGTGTTGTAGGTGGTTCCCTATTTAACGAGAAAGTTGGTGAATGGGAAGTTCTTGTTGGTGAATGCTCTAATGAATAGAGATTTG
Source organism: Chrysanthemum makinoi (assembly GCA_910596185.1). Classification (NCBI taxonomy): domain Eukaryota; kingdom Viridiplantae; phylum Streptophyta; class Magnoliopsida; order Asterales; family Asteraceae; genus Chrysanthemum; species Chrysanthemum makinoi. Next base: position 221,090,106 of record OU343217.1, read on the forward strand.
GGTGAGAGAGAGGCTCGGTGAAAGAGTGTAGTCTATGCTCTACAAATGAAGGCTTAGACGGTTTGCTAGAACTCGGTACGTTAGGTTAGAGCTTGATGAACCTTTTTCTAGCCTAAAAGGTCTAATGTTAATTCTTGCGGTTCTCTTAGCAATTGTTGATTGGGTTTGTTGAGGTGGGATTCTAGCACTATTATCTCTTACGGGAGATGACTCGGCGGATGAAATCTCATGAATCATATGACCATTCCTTTTGGATGATCCTTTGGTTGATGAGTTGTTGCTAAGTGCTTTAGTCATAGTGATGGTGAGGATGCAATATGAGCTTTTAACTACTAATTTTTGAGAATTAGTAAGAAGTGATGACTTAACCTTAAGAGTGTTTGGTTTATAAAGGATGATATTTAAATTAAGGAATTAAATTCATGACCACGAAAGGGACTAAGCATGCACTAAGGTCAACTAAGACATTGTTCAGCTATAGGAAAACATTAAATGGTAACTAAAAGTGTTTAGTTTACCAAAGGTGGCTTAAATTTGAAGAGAAAAGCTGATTAAAGTCTTTCTGCAGACACGGATCCCATGGATCCCTCTCACCAGGGATCCTTCTTGTTATAAACCAGGGATCCGTCTGTCAGACAGATATGTGATGAAATGAATATGCTTTTTGTAAGGTCTAGTGCCTATTAATCTTGAGAATCTGACTTTCCTTAGATGTCTTGAGTGATGGATGTCTTAAATGCTCAACTATAAGAAGTGAGGATACTTAATGATGGTTTTGGGAAGGAAAGTGGACTTTTGAAGGTCTAAATAAGTGCTTGAAGAGGATACCATTTGATTTAAAATGGAAAAATGATGGCAATAAGTCCTAGGAAACATATGATAGCTCAAGAGAAATTTGATAAAATCCTAAAAAATAAAGAAAAATGAAAAACTAATTTTAAGCCTATTATGAGGTAAGAGTGACTAAAATCAATTTGCTAAAATTGATGGAAATATCAAACTAAGTGTTTTGAAATGTGAGGAATAATGTGTGAGAGTTAGAACGGAAATATGGTGGATATTGGTGAGTTTGATAACTCAAAGGCACTTTTAATTTGATCCTAAGTTACCTACGGGTGAATGTGAGACCTACTGTGCATGAGGAAGCCTTAAGTGGTATTAAGGAATCATGTTTAGTCATCATGATGTGATTAAGGAGATAACTTGGGTGTATGGTGATCTGTATCTGATAATTGTCTGCCCGGATCCCACGGTTCCCTCTTGGGAGGGATCCGGCTAGTTATAATACTGGGATCCGGCTACTGCAAATCAGAAGGCTTACAGCAAATGTGCAATTCTTGCACTTTTAGCAAATGCTTATCCTAGTTATTTCTACAAAGACTAAATGCATGAACACATCAAGTATAACGCATATCAAGTGTGGGAGAACTAAAGGTAGCTAAAGATGAGTGACGACGACTACTTGAATGATTTCAAGATGTCGTAAAATCTCATCCTACTTGTTCCTAAGTTAAGATTGTTCAATGCCAAGTTATGGCAATACCTACATACTACATCCTACTCTACATAAGTATTGTTTAGATGTTACAAAAAATTGTTTCAAATTGTTTTCACAAATTAAGGTCCTATGACCTTACCTTACTTTCCCATCTCCTACCATATCACTCCCCGTCTTCATCCTCCCCTCCACTCTTCATCTCACCATCTCTACTTCCTTTTCTTCAAGAAGTTGGCGAAGCACTTGAAGATCCCTTTGGTTTGTTGCCATTCTTGTGATGGGCTAGGAATGTCCGGCAATTGATTGATGTAATCCAAAGGGTCGAGATCGGTGTTGCCGAGGGGGTTGCTACTTCCTTCTCCTTCTCTTTGTCTCTCCCGTTCATCCGATGAATCCATTGGTGGGTGAGGTCTTTTGCCTTCCACCATAAACCTTGTAGTTCTTCCCTCGGTCAATGACACCATAACTTTGTTGCAAAAGCTATGATCAAGGGAGTACGGAGAAGGATCTAAAGCAAAGATGAAGTTTGCAAGACGGGTTAGGAGCATTGCATACGGGAGCACCATTTTGTCCATGCTTTTTACACTCGCCATTCTCTTAATCATGTAATATGCAAGGTTGAAGCGAGTCTAGGTCACAAGGCAATAGATCATGAAACTTAGGCACTCATTGGGGTGATCCTTGTTCCCTCCTAAGCATAGCACATTCTCCCTGACTACCACTTCTCATTTCCTATACAAGGCATACATCTCGGAGAGCTCCATTTGGAAAGGATCCCTATAGATCACTTTTGAATTTCTAGTGACCCTCGATGGGGATGCTCTTTGCATGAACACGGTATCCCTTACCGTGGTTGCTTCCGGGATTCTCATGTGGTAGATTTCATGATGATCAACCATATCGTGTAGCTGCGCCAAAGACCACTCATTGGAAAACATGCAAACACCTTGATATGGAACCCGTAGTATTCTTCCAAACTCCACTAGCGAAAGGGTGTATTCATGTTCATTTATGATGAAGACAATTGAGATGGTCCCATCATCATTTCTAACAATCCTCATTGTTTTGTAGAACTCGAGAACGAACACCGGGCAAATTTGCTCGTTTATGTCCAACAAACAATCAAAGCCAATAGATTCAAAAACTTGTCGGATGTCGGTGTTGGCAAGAAACGATGGTTCTACTACACGACCTTCATGAAAAAGTCTCTTTTCGAGCAACTTGAAAGCCTTTCTATCTTCCGGGCTAAGTCCATCCTTTTTATGGTACATTGGGATGTAGTGGCGGTATCTTGATAGCAGTTACTTGGCATGATTGTTCCTATACAACATGACCACAACGTGGTGTTAATTGTGAATAGTAGCCTAAAGGGTTTGATCACAATTTTGCTCAAATCATCTTTATTGAATTCAAGAAATGAGTTTAATTTGTATTAGCAATGCTAATTCTTTGATTTAGATTATCTTAGAAAACAATGTGGTAACAAATTATGACAAACCCATTTGACCCCAACTTCTAAAGATGAAAAATTGTAATCCTAGAAATCAAGGAATTAAATTAACAATGTAGTGAAGATTATACTTACACAAGAGATTGTTTTGCTTGAAGGAAATGATCAAATTGCTCCTGTGAACAGTAATTGGGTTTTTGTTCGTGAGTCTTTGAAGGGAAAGTGATAGTGGAACTTCCACAGTGATCATTTCTAACTTATGCTGTCTTCTGTTGCACGGATCCCACGGATCCCTCTCATTAGGGATCCGGCTAGTTCAAACTTAGGGATCCGGCATGACAGCAAAAATTCAGCTTAAGAATTCCTTGATAACTTTGGTTTGGGAGTTCTAAAATGCCTAGAGTTTGATGTTTAAGCTCTATAATCATGTGGTTTGGGGTTTTGACGGTTTAATACTAATCCTATTTGACGGGATTCCCTTTTTATGAATTAGTCACAATTCTTGGGAGGTTTTTCAAAGATTATGATAAAATCCTATTTTATCATAATATAAGAAATTTCACATGGATATTCATTGACATAGATGAAGTGTCAATAATCCTTTTGTGATGAATAATGATTGAGGCTATCGAATAACCGAGATATCATTATTACAGATTTGTAGTGTAGTCTATATAAATCAATCGAATAATACTATTCTTGATGATGATTTTAATATAGATAACTATTTAAGTAATTACTAATAAAGATTAATCATACAACTAAGACTTTAATAATAATAGCAAAATGTAAATTATTAACGATCATACCTTTGCTAAATATTCTTTTTAAGGAAATAAATATTTAGAGAAATTCTTTGTGATCTTCTTAGAATCTCCAGATCCATGTGTGAGGAAAACAATGCTAAATACTCTTTTTACGAAAAGAAATATTTAGATAGTTTCTTCATGATCTTCTTGGTATGCCCAAATTCAAGTATGGAGAATTCTTAACAAGGAAAATATTAGAACGTTCTATCATTGTCCAACATTAAACACTATAATGGTTTTTAAAACATGACTTAAAGAATCCTTCTTTGTAGTTTTCAAACATACATGGATCGTATCAAGTTTTTAAAGTACAACATACTCTAAGAAACTTGATAACGAAGCTCTGATGCCAATTGTGGAAAACTAGAAGGGGGAGTTGAATAGTTTTACCAATTAAAACTTCGTTCAAAAATATTTAGATTGACTTATGTCAATTTATTTAGATGTGTATGTTGGACGTTGATAGACAGATATATAAAAGTGTAATGAAAGATAAAGAGTAAGAAGCACATAACCACGACACGAGTATTTATTGTGGTTCGGCTATAAGGACACCTTACTTGCCCTACTCCACTCCCCGAGTCACCTACTCGAGAGTTCGTAATCACTACACGACACCAACTCCTTATGGCGGAGAAGCCTTCACAACGTCGCCTACTCTTTTTCCGGTACTAGGCTAACCACCGGGTTCTTTCACCAAGGTGAACCACACCTACCACAACGTCGCATACCCTTTATCCGGTACTAGGCTAAGTACCGATTTCCATTACAATGGATGAACTACTACCAAACACTACACAACACCTAATCCCAAAGGAGACCCACTCCTTATTACAACACCATCAAGGATATCAACATCCTTGAAAACAAACTATCACTATTTGTATAACGATGCACCTCACCGATTATACGACCTTGGCATCCTTCACTAATGCCCTTAACACGAACGCTTGGCACCTTTCACTAATGCCTTCGTCTTTACTCCTTTAGCGTTCTTCACTAATGCTTTTGACACGGACGTTAAGCACCTTTCACTAATGCTTTCGTCTTGACTCTTTCGGCATCCTTCACTAATGCCTTGGACACAACACTTCTATGGAGGAAGAAAGAAGTATCAACAAGAGAACCTCAGTAGTCTTGATGATGACGAAGCATGGCAACTCATGGACTTGAGCTTGCTCGACTTCAAGAAGTGGTGATCTCGCCTTTAAGAGGAACCTAGAAAATCACACAAAAACAAAAGACAAACTACATAGAAAGATCCCTTAGGATCAGTGGTTAGAGAGTTACAATACTTGGGGAAAGTATGTGTGGGAGTGGCAACCCAAAAGGAAGAAATGGCTCACTATTTATAGAAGAAAACTAGTTAATGTTCCCCTGATCCCATGGATCCCTCATTTAAGGGATCCGTCTAGTGTAACCTCATGGATCCGTGTGACGCTCCTATTTGCCCATGGGTTTTTCGGTTACGGGTCATGGGTCATGGGTTATGGGTTGGTCCATGGGTATTTCCTTAGATACAATGTATCTAATAGATGCAATGCATCTAGTCAAATGGATATGGGTCAATACCATGGGTTATGGATATACTCCATGGGTTGTAGTTTTTACCCATTATAATACATACTAGTTATGTATATATTTTCCCAATATGTAAACAATAGTTGTTGTACATATGTATTATTAAATCATAAAATCACTTATACTTGTTTTAGTGTTTTATGTGAAAACGTAAGTGTGTTAGAAAACTATTGGCTCAAACTATTTACGTATTTTATTTGTTTCGTTAAAAATGATTTTACGTTTGTTATCGACAAATCATTAGAAGATCGTTGATTGTACAATAATTCGTACGACCAGGCCTTCGATGGTGATCGAAGGGTATGAGGGGTGATATGCTTGTGCCAAACTTGTAGCCAATCTGCAACAAGAAATAGTAGACACTTCGTTAAGTGATTGCGCAGGGGTTGGGCCCTGCGAACCACCTCCGGCGTGAGAGTATGTGACACACGGTAAATTTTCACAAAAATTTAACTGATAATTAGTAATTAATCATTACTAAACATAAGTCATCTAAGCACGCATAAGCTTTACCTGATCATTTGAGTAGTTAACTCGCATACTGTAGACAATTGCATCACTTTTGCATTCATATCATTTTATGAATATTTCATTTCATTTTGTCTTTTGATGAAATTGTAAGACGAGAGGTTATCTCGTTTACCCCAGTGACCGACACTGCACGCGTACCGACACTATGACAAGGACTTGATAAAACAAGTGACAAACTTCAATAATGAAAAATATTACAGAAATAATATCTCCGATACGTAACCATAAGATACTACGCTATAAAAGTTATCACACAATGAGGCTTCGATCACAATTTAATATCGCGGGACACAAAGAATTTAACACATTTTCACTTGAGCAACAACTTTTATAAGACTCAAAAGCAACTTATTATATGTAAGAACAAAGTATATGCTTACCTTCCCAATTTTACACAATAAGTAAATACATCTAACTTTTTGTTACATAATAAACAAATGAATACATTTTATAAAATAAAAATGAGATGAGACCCTTTTGTCTTCTCTCCCATTCACGACAAAAACAAAGATCAGGAAACCAAGATATTCAAGATCTCTTCTTCAACCTCTTACTTCTACACCTACGCCTCCTTTATAGCCCAAATCTCTCAAAGAAGAAGACTCAACATGTCCATTCCATTAACTACTTCTCTCTCTTACCAAAAACATACAAGTTTTTGTCCTTCAAATCTCCCCTTTGAATGCACCGGTCGTGATTCGAATAAGCCAAGGAGGATCAAAATAAAATCACACAAGGGATACATATCTTCCATTGTATCTACCTTGAGCCAAGGTCCAAGATATGCTAGAATTTGGAAGTTAACTAAATTTGGCTTCAATCCAAATACCCAAGAGGGGAGAGTGAGTCAAAAATTACTTGGGTTCTTCCCTTTTTATTCCAGTCGAGGCAACCAAGGATATCACACCCCAAATATCACCACAAAAAGGATAAGAAAGTTAAGTGAAGAGGATTTCTACTTGGGTGTTTTATTTGGATCGAACGGGTTCGGTTGTGGTGATAGGTATCTGAGTTGACCTTCGACTTCATCATCATCTTCTTGCTTGTAAGAAAATCACTCAACTTTGTATTGTTAGGTTTATGAATTTAGTTGATAATGAATGGTTAAGTTAATCGTAAAGTAAAGTGTTCTTGTTGTTAATAAAATTTATGATTTTCGGTAAATAAAATTGTCACATACAAATTTATTTCGATGTGAGTTTTGTTGGTATTACTTTCTGTCGAGGACAAGGAACCAATACCAGTGGAATACGATTTATACATCTTGAAAGGAGTAGGTATCATGTTAGAGTCATGACATTAAATTCGTTAATGGGATGTTGTGTTGTTAATTATGATTTAAATGGGTTTTCAAGAATAAAAACAAGTAGGCCAATACTAGAAACGTAAGTCGTGTATCATGGTAAAAGGGGTCTTTTAGGTACCAAGTGTGTCAAGACCTAGCTAGTCCGAGTAGTACTCGGATGAGGCACCAAGAGTTCGGTCAATTTGCTCGACATCTAAGTCCTTAGTGTGCATAGCAGCGAAATTTCAGCACCCTTCATGTCTCGAGTCATAATTCTAATCAAAATGCTGAATGGTTTTATCATAAAGTTTACCACTACTTGTGTAGAAGTCAAGTAAAACCGGAGTCATGTCGCCTTGAGGGCTTAGGAGTATAAGAGCCTTGTGATCTATGCACCTTCATTCACTAGCTCAGATAGGAGCACTTGACTCGTGTGTTACCCTATTTTGAAAACTTTCCCACATAAAGTACCACTTACAAACTCCCTCCCAACTCCCAAATTTATGTCCAGGAATCTTCCCTGTTGCCGTTTGTTTAATTATCAAATAGTGTGTAGAGGCCTAGTAACATTCATGAAGTTATAGTCAAGTCGGGTTATGAGGGGCGAGGGGTTATCAACCAGACACGACCCAAGACAGAAATGTAGGCATGTTAGCGCCACACCTGGAACTCTCGACTACCTTTTGTGCCACATATTATTTCCGTTGGTTCAAGAAATTCTCTCGTCAGAAAATACTGCAAGAATTATAAAAGTGAAATGGGCCACCAAAGAAATTCGTAACAATATTTCTTCCTAAAACCATCCATGGGCCGAGCCTTTCTCCTATTACCAATTTCCATTTTGGGCTTAAGCCCAAGTTTGGTGCCTTCAACGGGCCACAGCCCACCTGTGATAACTGAGTGCTCAAATGACAGTTAGATGAAACAACAAGTAAAACTCTAAACGTAATTCAGAAATTGAATATAAGACTAAACTCTTTTCCGCATATTCAAAATCTCCTACTTAGATATATAAACATATGTAGCGACAAGTAAAACAAGTGTAAAAGTCTTTATACAAGAGACAAGTGCTTAAAAGCATAAATTACTTAATAATGTTTACGTCAAGGTTCAACGTCAAATGTGTTCGGATAAACATATCTATGTCAAGTAACCTATTAGTTGTGAATTATAAATGTTGAGAACAAATCTTTGATAAGCAAATAATGACTACTATATTGTCTCACCACTAATATATGTGAAGGTCATCAAATTCCAACGACTATTTTCTAAACTCAATTAGAAAATAAAACAACATTATTTAATTTTGACAACACCATTATAGTGTCAACATGAAAAAGTATATACACATTCATATACTTACTAGTAAAACATTTTAATTATTTTTACAAAACAAAAGTTTAGTTTTAATACCATTATACAAAAACAATATAAATTAAACCATTTTAAGTGAGAACTACTTAAAATAATGAACTAAAACATTGTCCTCCTTATCTAGGTCGCGTGTCGGTGCCGCTTCACAACTATCACTAAATCCCGCTCTCGGATTTGCACGCTTGCTAAGGTGAGTTTCATAGCCCCACTTTTACTTGATAAATTGTTTTATACATTTTGGGGTGAGAAATATGCAAAACCTTTTCATGGACCAAAACTATTACATGATTACTAATACGTGGTTTAGCCTAAGCCCTTATGTCCCTAGAGAATGCCCTTTTTTTTCATGAACCGTCAATTCCCCATTGGGAAACGCGAATGTTATAAATAGATCTATTGAGGGTGACTCCTCCGTTGGTTGGCCATGCTTAGGCCAAGGCGAAACGTATACCATGTCGGAACCGAGTGTAGAGGGACAAAACACTCGCTATGGGCCCCTATATTGTATGACATCTTTTAGCATACAGAAACTGTCGTAGTATCGGTTGCATGAACTTAGAGCTAACGTAATAAACTTTCATCCATATATCATTATATTCTTGATAATGATTACATGCCTTTGCTTACGGTCCAAACTTACTATTTTAATCTAAACCTATGGACTCACCAGCTTATAGCTGACCTTTTTAGCATATTTTTCTCAGGTACTTAGTTGTGATCATTGATGCAAGGCAAGAGGCGGATAAATGGTCGTAGGAATTTCTAAGGAAGAGTTTTTACATATAAAAGATGTTTTTATATTGGGACCACTGAATTTATGGGATGTGCCCATTTATCTAAATAATGTTGTAAGAAAATGTTTAAAACTACTTTATGAAATCAAACGGAGTATGTATTCCGTTCTGTATTACTTGTGTTATGATTCACCAATTTCGTAATGCTCCCAGATAACAAGTATGCTTCCGCTAAGCCAACTTTGGGGGTGTTACAGAGTAAGTATGTGATATGTGTTGTAAATAATATGGAGTATGTGAAATACTGTGTTGAGTGAACATACCATTGAAATGACTCGTCCAACCTATTTATAGGAGAAGAAAATAGCTTGGAGAGTGTTAGCACACATTTAGGAGATCATGGGGGGCGTCCCCTGATTTGTGGTAACCGCTAGGGCTTCATCCCCACTATCTCTGCCTTGGCGGGGAAGCTAAGAAAATAGTGGGAACGTGGGGGAAGACCAAGTCAAGCTTCTCCTTTGTCTTGGCGCCTTCAAGAGAAGACACCGAAGGGCATAGGCCTTCGGCTGGAGAATTCCCAACTAGTAACCATATCAATGATGAATGGTTTTACGCCACCAATGAGTTATGAAGAAAGACTTGGGTCTTCGTAATGAAAATTCGACTGAGGCAGAAGGGGGGTCCTTCGACCTGATCGGAGGGTACGTCATCAAGCCTCCCAGTCGAAAGCGATATGTACGAACAAGAAATATTGCTTACGACTCAGAAATAGAAACGAAACCTCCCCTTCGTCACAAAAAATGAACGAAGATGAAAAGTCTAGCAACCATTGACCGTAATTAATGCTTACACTTATCCTAACTACCCCCTTTTCCTCGGTAAAATAAAACGTCATTTCAAAATTTAAAAAAGCGTTTGAAATCCGATGGTAAGGGGATAAGTCAGGACACGTGTAGGGCCGAGATTTACCATATGTGAGGGTATATAAAGTTAAAAACAGTAAAACCCTAACATTATTTTATCTCACGCCCAAGTTTTCACCTACTAAAACCTCTTCCGATCAAGCTTTCGATCAAACAAGGTAAAGTATTCCTTCGTATCTGTTTTCAAATACTTTATTGTAGATTTTAAAAGGATCAATGTCTACAAATAAGAAATTTGTAATCAAACAACAAGGTTTCACCTTGACAAGGGAGGAGCTCAAAGCGTTCCTCACCGATTATCCAATTCCCAAAAAGCATAAAATCATGTTACCTGGTAGAAATCAAGGGATTTTTTATGCCCCAGAAAACTATGTAGGCTTATACACCCATGCATTCACCACCTCCAACCTTAGGATACCCTTGCACCCTTTGATTTTAGAACTCCCCCAATACTATGAGGTACACATATCTAGGTTTAACCCTTTTGGCCTAGCCAAGCTTACGACATACATTGTGATGTGTAAAGCTTATGGGTTTGAACCATCATTAACTGTGCTTAGGGGTTTTCTGAATTTATACCCTGGAGGAGATTGGTTGACATTAGCCAAGAGGGATGAAAGGGATGTGCCTATTCTCATAGATAGGCCGTTTATAAACATCAGGAACTGGAAAGGCAAATTCTTTTACATCCAAAACACCATCATCCCACCAACTTTCCCTGCATTGTTAAACCTAGAGTTTCAGTATGATGAAAAAAGGTTCAACGATCCCTTGCCCTATATTGTGAGGAGGAATCCTTTGTATCAGCGTTTGGCTCGTCATCCAGCTGATTGCCAAACATTTCCTGAGCCAATTATTTTCATGGCTGGCCTTGCTGAAAGATGGGAGGGATTTCCTTTGGTACCTGAGATTATTTGTGATGGAGAAAGTATGTATTTTTTTGATTAAAATAAGAGATAAAAACTTATCTTTCTGATATTTATCTTATTTGCTCCTTCGTTGCGAAATGTCATTCAGAAACTTTGTGGTAGCCGGTGGTGCAAAGGAGGTCAGCTTCATTCCGAAGAATCCCCAGGAGACGAGCTATGGTGTGGGCTCTCCATCAGTGTCGATAAATAATAATGATGTGGAAGCCCAGCCCATCGAACATGTTTCCTCTGCTCCTCCGTCAAAGGAACCCATAGATGTTGAAGACCAGCTTGTGGAGAATGTTGCAGAATTTGATGAATTAGTCTCCGAAGGGACGGTTGGCCATCGTAGGACCCTCGGCATTGGTGAGAGGGTCCGGCGAGGAAAGGTACCGGTGCAAAAGCTGCGAAGTCCGCCTCGAAGAGGAAGCTTATCTGCCTACTCCTCCTCTCGAACTACCGGCAAAAGAGTGCCCAAGGTAAGGCTGTGGTGTTTCCAGCCATCGAAGGGCCCAGCGGAGATGATATCCATGGTAATGTTTCTTGCCTGTTACAAAAATGAGATACCAGTAATAATATATTAACAAGTTTACATATCTTTGCGGACTTCCATTACGAAGGATCTTTCCTCTCCCTTAGCTTGTCATCTACTTGTGGACCGTATAATCCCACCCGGATGGAAGGGGTGATGGACAATATGTCCATGGAAAGGCTCTGCGACCTTCATGACAAGAGTTATGTCCGACAATGCATGCTAGACAACCAACTCAATAATAGGACAAGGGAGCTGCTCGTCTTTGTCACCAAGGCTCGAGAAGAAATGGATGTTATGCTTGCAAGGGAGAAGGCTAGGGATCAAGTATGCGGACACTGGAGAAAAATGTGAAGATGCATTGGAGGATTTTGACAAGAACCCCTTGGTGCAAGATCTCAGAGTGATGTTAAAAGCTCAAAGGTCAACTGGCGAGAAGCGAATTTGAATATAGCGAGTTAACTCTCGAAGGCTCAAAGGTTGTAGGCTACAAAGAGCATATATATGTTCTTTCGTCCAAGTGTGGAGGCCTCGAAGGAGAGAGAGCTAAGCTGGTGGACCAAGAGATCAAGCTCAGGGAAAAGGTAGATGGGTTAAACCTTTGTCTGAAGATGCTGAAGAAGGATAGGGTGGACTTGGTAACCAAAGTCATCCCCTACATTGCCATGGAACTTTACCATAGTGATGATGTGGGGATTGCAATTGGGAACCTGGTGAATGCGGCCATATTTCATGGCAAGTGTACCACTTTGGAGGAGATAGCTGCGACAGAGGAACCGGTAAAGTTGGAGAAAGTTCCATACAACAGGGCAACTCATGAGAAAGAGTATGATGATGCAGGTAATGACTTAGCTGCTTTAGAGTTCCCTTTCATTGCCGAAGTGACGAAGGACCCAGAGACCTTTATTGAGGACCTGCTGGCGAAGAAGCCAAGGAAAGTCCAGCCCCCATCTCCTGCGAAGAAGACTCCGTCACCAAAGGCTCCATCCCCAGGTTCAGCTGATCCCACTCATTCCAAAGTTTGATGAAGGCAACCATGTGGTTGTAATTTGATCCCCAGGGTGGTATGTACCCTGTTTTAAAACAATTTGTCTGTGTTCCTTTCCAGGCTTTGTGCCTAATGAAACAATTAACATCTGGTGTGTGTGATGTAGGCTTCGGCCTAAGACAATGTTTTGCTTGGTTGGATCGTTAAGGCTACGGCCTGTTTAGACTAGTTAAACTAATCATTAATCTACATTAAAGTCACTAAGGCTTGTATTTTGCCATGTGTGATTCTTCCCTTTTCATTTTACTTGCGTAAAATTTTTTTACAACCTAAGGCGTATGGTAGATGCATAGCCTCATTGTGTGTAATTACTTCACCAAAAATATAGCAATCGTATAATTTGACTGCTGACAGAGGGTTGCGACCCACTCCATCTTGATCCTTTGAGCAGCGAAAGGCTTAAAATACCTTAAGGCCATATAGGAAAGTTAATGTGAAGTTGAGATGGATGTTATGCATATGAGCAAGACATTGTTAGTCTTTGTACATCCCTTCGACATTGAAACTTATAAAGCGACTTGGTGGACAAATCTTTGTTGTATTGAATGAAACAAGTGATTTGAGGGAAATGCGTTATATCATTAAGTGGGTAGGGAGGATTACATCATTTTAAGAAATGAATACTAGACGCCTACCATTAATGCTTCTTTCCCCAAGTGAGAAGAATGCAAATACATTGATTGAAAGCAAAATAAAAAATGTCTTTGGACATTGTAAGTTTCATACGTAGAACTTACGAAGGGTAGTGCCATTCCAAATTCTATTAATAGCGTCTCCATCCAAGGTTTCCAGCTTGTAGGCTCCATTGCTGTATGCTTCTTTAACAACGTAGGGCCCTTCCTATGTAGGTCCTAGCTTACCCTGGTACTCAGCTTTACTTGCGTTGTTGAGTCGGAGGACGTATTCCCCTGGCTTGAAGGTCGAAGGCCGAACCCGACTGTTGTAGTACCTTTCAATCTTTTGCTTATGGATAGCCTCCCTGATTGAGGCTATTTCCCTTCGTTCTTCGAGTAGGTCTAGGTTGCTACGGAGTCTTTCTTCATTGTCTGCTGCTTCGAAGTTCATGACCCTTTCTGTTTCGACACTTACTTCCGAAGGGATGACAGCTTCCGTGCCATATGTCAAGCTAAAAGGCGTTTCCCCATGGCTTGACTTTGTGTGCGTTCTGTGAGCCCAAAGTACTTGAGGTAGTTCATCTACCCAACCGTGGTGACTGTATCCCAGCCTTCATTCTATGCCTTGGATGATGTCCCTGTTAGTAACTTCCACTTGTCCGTTACCTTGAGGATGGTAGACGGAAGTGAAAGATTGTTTTATGTTCAGGCCTCTGCAAAACACTGGGAATACCCTTTCGGCAAACTGCTTCCCATATCTGAAATGATGATGTGTGGTACTCCGAACCGGCAGATAATGTGTTCCCATATAAAATTTTCCATGTGCCTTCCTGTGATGGATGCCAAAGGCTTCGCTTCCACCCATTTCGTGAAGTTGTCGATTGCTATGACCAAGAACTTTACTCCTCCTGGAGCAATTGGTAGAGGACCTATGATGTCTATCCCCCATTGGCTTAAGGGCCATGCGGACGTCACAGAGGTCATATCTTGTTTTGGTAGCCTTGGAACCCTTGAGTGAACTTGACAGGCTTCACACTTCTAAATGATTTCGACATCGTCCATGTGCATCGAAGGCTAGTAATATCCGATCCTCATGATTTTTGAAACAATGGAGTGGGGTCCTGCGTGAAGCCCGCAGGATCCTTCGTGCATTTCTTGTATGATGTTGGCGGCTTGCCTAGGTCCTACACAACGAAGCCATGGGGATAAAAAGGATCTTCGGTATAGATAGTTCCCCATGATTCTGTACTGTGGTGCTTTGATGCGGATCTTTCGAGCTAATTTCGATCCTCGGCAGTATACCACTTATTAGATATTCTCTAATTGAGTCATCCAATTTGAATCTTCCTCCGATATTACATCGGACACCTCCTTTCGGACGATGGACCTATCTCGCCAACACCGACCGAACCTCTTTTGTTAAATGAGCAAATGCCATTGATGCCAGTTTGCTAAGTGCATCCGCCTTCTTGTTTTGATTTCTCCGAACATGCTCTATGTTGTAGGATGTAAACCATTCGAGCATTTCCTTGGCCTTATCCAGGTATTGCTTGATCACAGGTTGTCTCGCTTTGTAGGAGCCTTTTATCTGATTGGCCACCAGTTGTGAGTCAACGAAAATAGCCAAGTCTTCTACCTCCATGTCCTTAGCCAATCGAAGGCCTACTAGCAAGGCTTCATACTCTGCTTCATTGTTAGTAGCATCGAATTCAAAGCATAGTGCATAAGTGTACTCCTTCCCTTCGGGATCAACAAGTATTAGACCTGCGCCAGAACCGTCGGAGCTGGAGGCTCCATCAGTATAAAGTTTCCACCCTTTGAATGTCTTATTCGGCTTCTTTTCAGCAACTTTTGTGTCCTGCTTCGGCTCGGAGGGTGTTTCTGCTAAGAAGTCTGCCAATATTTGCCATTTGACCGAGTTTCTACCTTTGTATTCAATTTCGTGCTCTCCTAACTCGATAGCCCACTTAGCTATCCTTCCAGATTTCTCCGGCTTCGAAAGTATCTGCTTAATGGGTTTGTCAGTAAGTATGGTTATGGGGTGAGCTTGGAAGTACCTTCGAAGGCGCCTCGCAGCATGGACCAAATCCAAGATTAGCTTTTCCAATGCTGGATAATTTAGCTCAGCTCCTTGTAGAACCCTACTAACGAAGTAGATAGGGATTTTCTTCTTTTCCTTTTCTGCCAATAACACAGCGCTGATACTTTCGAAGGAGGCTGCGATATACATAAACAACACTTCGCCTTTGATTGGGGCAGTAAGTGTAGGTAGAATAGCCATGAACTCCTTGAGCTTTTGGAAGGAAGCTTCTGCATCTGTACTCCACTGAAACGTCTTTTTATCTGTGCATCCTTTGAGTTTCTTGAAGAACGGCAAAGATCTCATGCACCATTCGATAAGAACCTGCTGAGGGCTGCTAGCTTTCCGTTAAGACTTTGCACTTCCTTTAGGGACTTAGGAGGCTGCAAGTCCGTGATGGCCTTAACCTTCGAAGGATTGGCCTTAATACCTTGCTTGGTGATCAGATGTCCCAAAATTGTCCTTCTTCCACACCGAAGGAACATTTCTTGGGATTTAACTTCATGTTGATGGCGCGAAGCTGGTCGAAGGTTTCCTTGATGTCGGAGAGCATATCCTCCTCCGTTCTACTCTTGATAACCATATCATCTACGTATGCTTCTAGATTCCTACCTATCTGCTTGTGGAAGGCTTTGTCTACTAAACGTTGGTAGGTAGCACCTGCATTTTTCAAACCAAAAGGCATCTTTTTGTAACAATAAACGCCTTTTCCTGTAAAAAAGGCTGTCTTTTCTTCGTCCTCTTCCGCCATTTGTATATGATGGTAACCCTTATATGCGTCCAGAAAACATTTCAGCCGAAACCCTGACAAGGATTATACTTTCCAATCGATTTCTGGCAGAGGATTGCAGTCCTTCGGACAGGCTTTGTTGATATCTGTGAAGTCTACACACATCCGCCACCCTCCGTCATGCTTCTTGACCATCACCGGGTTGGCTACCCAGGTTTGATACTTCACCTCCCTAAGTATGCCTGCTGCTACGAGCTCATCTACTTCTTTGCAGGAGCCAGGCTTCGACGCTTTTGTTTGATAGGTTCAATGTGTTTGAACTCATTAAGCTTGTGCTCAGTGCCGAAGGGCTTTCCGTCTATGGTGAGAGTTCTGGGGACCCCCTTCATGTCAGAGTAGGTCCATGCGAAGACATCTGCATTAGCCCGTAGTACCTTTTCCAATTCGGCTTTAAAAGGGGTAGGGAGCTGCTTTCCGATTACCACCGTCTGATCAGGGTAGAGATCGTTTACTACAATTCGTTCTTCAGCATCAGTACAGCTGAGAACATCTTTCGGAGGATCTTCCGAGACCTGCTTGACCCTTTTGCCTACTTCCGTAGGCTAAACCGTTCCAATACCGAAAGGTGTTTGGAATTTGACTGTGGCATGTATAGTGTAGACAACAATGCCCATTTTCTGCATTGTTGTTCTCCCTATCAACAGGTTATAGGGAGATTCAGACCTTACGATCGATAAAACCAGAGTTCCTGTTCTTTTTAGCCTTCCTTCTCCAATCGTAACCTCTAGAGGGACTTCTCCCAAGGGCCATGAGTGTTCCCCTGAGAACCCTACCAAAGGTACCTTCGAATCTACTCTCTTCGACCTTATCGAAGGCTTGAGCTTTAGAAAGCAATGTTCGTAGATCACTTCGCAAGAGCTACCACAGTCTAGGTAGGCTCTGTTTACTTCTCTGTTGGAGATCAAGACTTTGATGACCACGGGGTCATTTGAGATAACTTTGCCTGTGATCGAAGGGAAGGTGACATCTTCAACTCCGCATAATGCTTCCTCCGCTTCTTTCCTCTTTAAACCAGAATCATCCCTGTATACCATGAGGATGGGTGCTTCGACGGGTGTGGTGTCGTTCCCCAACTGTGTGTCGGAGACCTTTTCTTTACCTTTCTTTATACCCTTCACCAAATGTCCCAATTGACCAGATTTTACGGCCTCTTCTATCTGTTTCTTGAGCTCCCTGTAATTTTTGGTGTCGTACCCGTAATCGTCATGGAAATAGCAGTATTTGGTGGTATCCCTGGTCCTTCCTCTGCTTGCCAAACGAGGAGGAGGATCAATCGTCATGGAAATAGCAGTATTTGTAGCGAGTATCTCCCTTGGAGATTTAGACAGATTAGCCAAGAGCCCATGGTTGATGTTTTTGTGGTAGGGCGTAAACATGTCCCTGCCTTTGTGTCTGTTCTTTGACCCTTCCCACGAAGGATGTTTCAGGACCTTGCTGTGACTTTCTTTAGTTTTGACCGGAGCCCCGTTGGTAGACACTTCTTTTGCTTCGATCCATGTGTAAGCCTTCTCCACTAAGCCCTTGTAGGTTGCAGGAAGGTCAGTGGAGAGGAATTCCACCAGACTTCTGTTCCGTAGGCCATGCACGAAACCGGAGATGCGTTGGTCTTCGTCTGAACCCATTATCTATAAGGTGTCATCGGTGTATCTGGTGATGAAAGCCCAGTGCCCTCATTTTCCTTCTGCTTAATGTTGTGCACTGTTAGATGTGTTCTTGTGAACTTCTTCTGCTGGCTGAAGTGTGACCTGAATTTGGCCTTGAGATCATCCAAATTCACAATGCTACCTGGTTTTTGCCCGTTCCACCATATGCGCGAGTCTCGAAGGGTGTATGTAAACATGTGGCAAGCAACAGGCATGACCCATTTCGCATTCGATGGCCCCTTCAAACAGGTGTAAAAGTTATCCGGGTCCCCTTCCCATCATAAGTACCAATATTTGCGGGCACTTTTAACCCATCAGGCAAAGGGTAGTCTTCTATCCATCTTACGAAGGGTGTTGTGGATCCCATAGGCTCCAAATAAAGGCAGTTATAAGGTGGCATGTAGGTAGGGCAGCATTGTATGCGGGTTATGAGTTGGAGGCATTCCAGGGTTTTAGTTAACATATTGAGGGTAAGCAGTAGGTATATAAGGTGGGTGACTTCCAACAGGGTACGAAGGGTATACCATAGGTTACCCGTAGGGCATGCTTCCGTATGGTTGATTAAAACTGGGGTTGCTAGCCTGCCCATTAGGTGGGGGATAGACCCCTTGAGGGTAAGATTGAGCCTGAAAAGGAGGGTACATACCATGAGGAGGAAGATTTTCTCCCCCATTCATTTGAGATGGATTACCTTCTACGCCGGATGCGTGAGAAGGCTGCAACGGAACCCCTGCCTCAGTTCTTACCAGATGAGCTGCCAAAAGTGGTGGCAAGTTAACCTCCGTAGTTTCCCTTCGGTGACTCCTTCCATTGGAGTCTTCCATTGTTCCTTCCCTTCTCGTTGGAGCCCTCTCCGGAACATCTTCAAAACCAACCGACCTTCCACTCGGCCTTCGGCTGCTCGGAGACCCTATCCTTAGCACTGAGCGTGTAGCCCCAGGAGCCAAGGGCCTAGCCTCCATTTCCAACTCTTCGTCATACTCATCGCTTGAGTATTCTAACTCCCTTCGCATATCTACATTCCGAGCTTGCCTCCTTCGAGCCCTCAGTAAAGATTCTAGTGCTTCGATGTTAGCTTCGACAAACGCATGACTGATTACCGGTTCAGGGTTAGCCGAGGTTGAAGCATGGTTGTTGGGAGTTATTTCAGGATGAGATCGTGTGGTAAAGGTGGATGCGGTTATATTGGGAAGGTTGTTAGGATCATTAACTGGGATTGGTGTCAAGGTCGAGAAACCGGAGGGTGTATCCTCTTCCTTGATTCATGCCGTAAAACTAGTGGCGTGATTGACGGGTATAAGTTTGGAATAACGAGACCAATAGTAGCGGGTCCCACGGATGGTGCCAATGATTGTATAATAATTCGTACGACCAGGCCTTCGATGGTGATCGAAGGGTATGAGGGGTGATATGCTTGCGCCAAACTTGTAGCCAATCTGCAATAAGAAATAGTAGACACTTCGTTAAGTGATTGCGCAGGGGTTGGGCCCTGCGAACCACCTCCGGCGTGAGAGTAAGTATATGATATGTGTTGTAAATAATATGGAGTATGTGAAATACTGTGTTGAGTGAACATACCATTGAAATGACTCGTCCAACCTATTTATAGGTGAAGAAAATAGCTTGGCGAGTGTTAGCACACGATTAGGAGATCATGGGGGCGTCCCCTGATTTGTGGTAACCGCTAGGGCTTCATCCCCACTATCTCTACCTTGGCGGGGAAGCTAAGGAAATAGTGAGAACGTAGGGGAAGACCAAGTCGAGGTTCTCCTTTGTCTTGGCGCCTTCAAGAGAAGACACCGAAGGGCATAGGCCTTCGGTTGGCGAATTCCCAACTGGTAACCATATCAGTGATGAATGGTTTTACGCCACCAATGACTTATGAAGAAAGACTTGGGTCTTCGTAATGCAAATTTGACTGAGGCCGAAGGGGGGGTCCTTCGACCTGATCGGAGGGTACGTCATCAATCGTAAAATATAAATAAACGTTTTTCCGGCTTATTTGTATTAACAGGGAGATCAACAAAATTTATTTAAAATTAGAAGAAGATGGTGTTTAGATGCGGTGGTGATGGTGGAGTATGGTGGTGGCGGCGTTTAGGGATGGTGGTGTATGTACATAATACAACATTTTGATTTGCACACTTATGTGTACAACTAGTTAAAGCAGTGTATGTACATAATACAACATTTTGATGTACATGATTGAGTCTCCTAATAAAAAATAAAGTGTGCAAATTATTATCCTTTTTTGAAAGGGATTTGTTATAGGTACCCCTCCTGCGATGTGATGTTTTGTTCTCCACCCCCATGACCCATCTTATTTACAATACAACACAGTCTTTTATAGGGATGAGCACGGTACCGGTCCCGTACCGATCCCGTACCGAATTAGTGGTACCGAATTTTTCCCGAGCACAAATTAGTGGTACCGGTACCGTACCGAACGGGATTCGGATATCGATGCGATACCGTACCGAAATCGGGTTTTCCCTTTTTCGAATTTCCGATTTGGTACCGGTCCCGTACCGAATTAGTGGTCGATTTTTTCACCTTATTTCGTAGTCCGATGCATCAGTATATAGGGAATCGGTACGGTTCCGGTACGGTTCCGGTTCGGTTTCGGGATTCGGGTCCAAATGCTCATCCCTAGTCTTTTATTATTTTATGTTTCGTATATTCTGTCAGTTTAATACTTTTGACTTATTAAACTTTATATATTTTTATTCCGTACTTTCAGGTTTATAGTTTTATATATAAACAAATTTATAAAAATTAAAATTAAAAAAAAAATAAAAAAAAAATAACGGGTATGGTTTGTATTTTGGTAGGGTCTGTATATCATGCCCTTTCATAAGAAAAGTTATATTTATAAATTAGGTTTTTCTAACTTGTGCCCTGGGGACACAAGTTAAGCACATCATAAGTACACAAGGGTCTACGAAAAAATACATAAAGATCTACATAAAAATACATACAAGTGTACTTTTATGTAGATCCCTGTATCTATCTAACTATCTTATAATAGAGGGATGAACTTCCCTCCTATTAATTATTTTAAGATTTCCTTATATAGAATTTTAAGCAAATACAAGTTACAAAGCATTAGTTACAATACTTAAAGCACAAATACAACTAAAAAAACAATATTCTAACTCATACAATTAGTACACTATTTAAATCACCCTTTTACTAAAATGTTCAAACATTTTACCACAATGTATAATTTAATCCTAAACCAAACGCTTAAAAATGGTGACCTCAGACCTAAATCAGTCATTTTTGGTCGAATAATAGGAAAAAAAAAACCAAAGAACTAAGAAACTAAAAATCTACTCGTGTTCTAAATAACCACCCCACGGCATCACCAACAAACACCTTCATAACCCACGTCTATGATAAATCTCATCGTCATACCAGTAAAAAAAGAAAAAAAGAAAAATAAATGACATCTCAGATTCGTTTCAATTGAAGAACAAATCTTTAAAGATCTCCATAACCCATCTCGAACTATGGAAATAACAAGACTCATGAACACAAGTTCTTTCTTATATTCGGTCAAAAAAACACATCATCGATCCCCATAACCCATTTATCCTTTCTTCCTTCGAGTGTTTTTGTGGTTCATTTAATGATAAAGAGTATAAAGAGTATGTTTGTAGTTCGATTTTAGGCTAAAGAATTAAAAGAGATGAATTCTTGTTGGTTGCTGCGTATGGGATGAAGGTGTTATCTTTTGAAGAGAAAATTGTGACATAAGTTAGTGTGGCTGCAAGTGATAAATGAGATTAGGGTTATGAAAATTTAAATGTGTTGGATGAGCTTTTGGCATAAATGGGCCGGATAGGCATGTCTCATAACGAAGTGCTATTTGGCCGAATTTATCTATATATAAATTTATATTATTGCAACTAATAAAATACCATCTACATAAGAAATACAACCTATAAATCAAATGGTACAAATTATGAAAGCTACTAACTAATGTGGTCATAATTTATTTGACATGATACAAACCAACCATATATTTTTTAGTTTTACAACCAGTTGTTTTAAAGCGTAATGACCCTTTAACAACCTTAATAGTTTAAACATAATAACCCTATTTTTATAGTTTTTTCGTTAGCATCGTTTATGACATTTTTCTCATCTCCATGTTTTCTTTTTATCAAACGCATCTTGTTATATTTATTATCGTAAAAAACAATGGTTGAGTACATATTAACTCCATAACTATCTACATTTGTCACGAAAAACATATAATCAAAAACTATTATTTGTCGGAATTTTTAATTACTGGGTACCCGCCGCTGCAACGCGCGGGTACCCTGCTAGTACTTTTTATGTACTTATGATATGCTTAACTTGTGCCCTTTGGGCACAAGTTAGAAAAACCCTTATAAATTTTGTTTGATGGTGATCGTTACAACTGTTTAATGCTGGGTTTGATGAGGTGTTCTTGATATGACGTTAACGTGTGTTTTAGTAGTATTAGAGAACAGGGATGAAAGCATGATCAAATATGACCGAATACACAAATTTTTTAAAACTGTAATATAAAAACACATTTTAATAGACCGGTTGTATTTAAAAAAAAAATGTCTTTTTTTTTAACAAACATTAAATAAAAAAACTCACAGAAGTTCCGGACATCTGTGAAGACTCCTGGTTCCGTTCCTGGCAGAGAAACAGATAGTGGCACACGAGCCAAGGAGTGAAAATAATTTTCTTCAGAATTATTTGGTGCATTGCTGTCCTATCACACTTGCCCCAGATTAACGGGCAGACAAGTCCCGGGCAGTGCTGACATTGACCCTCTTTAGACAGAACCTTATGCCGTGGGACCCACTTTAAGTTAAAGAACCTTCTATGTTCTCACGAGTGGCAACTGTGGGTCACACCTCATGTTTTTGCACAAATTGGTTTTTTATTTCGTTTAGTGGATTTACATTAGCCTCCCCTTAGTTTCTTAAGTTGTACAAACCACCCTATTAAAATGTTGCAAATTATCACCCTTCATATCTTTTGAATTTACCTTCTCTTCTCAAAATTATAGCTCACATGTGGTTTAAAAAAGTGCAATCTAAATCGTGGTATATAAAAAAAATTATCTTTTAACTTTGTAGAACATTTTGTTAATGTCCAACTTGATTATTGAACTTATAAGCGTTATTTTATAATAAACTGCAAAAATTCGACCCTGAAGATCAAACCGAAACAAATCAAATAAAAACAGGAAAACCAAAAAATTAAAAAAAAACCTAAATCGAAACCAAAATGCAAACGGCTTAAAAAAGTCAACATTTTTCTGTTTGATTTCGGATTTAACAAAATCCACCGAGCTAAAAGAAACCATGCTCGCCTAGTCACCTTTAGTAGAAAGTGAAAGTATCAAGTGTGTCTAAACATGACTATCGAGTTAGCAATTCTTTTGAAAGAAACGATCGAATAAGAGGATCATTCGGAGGTAAGTGGATAGATAGAGGGTTGTTAGCAGTTAACAATTCTCCGATGGCCCATGCTTTGTCATGTCCATGGTGGGATATTTTTATAATTATCGAAAATGACAGTCGCGTGGAAATTGAGGCATTCATTTCTTTGTTTTCATTGGTTTTTATTTTCGAAAAATGATAGATAGGCAAAGATAGGCCAAGATGACCTAATCTTTAAATGAGCATGCAATTACATAATTGTACAAGTCATTTAAGCATTAGGTCCATCTTTAGGTCTATTTATTAGGTCCATGTATCATTGCTCTTTATTTTCGATCAACCACATTCATGGTTTTGATGAAGGGTCCCTTTATGAATATTTACAGTATACATTTATACGGTGTTTGTTCAGAAGAGCATTGTTTTATTATTATAAAATAGTTGTATCTACTCCATATATTTCCATAAACCTACAAAAATGCTCAATAAGATTTTGAGAAGTTTTTGCACCTATTAGCAAATATTCACCAAAAGGTCAGAATCGATGTTGTATATCAATTGACAAATTACATAAGTGCACTTCATTAATGTCAGAATGTCTTTTTTTTCGGTAGAATCAACATTCTAACGAAACAATTCACAATGATTAGTTACACCTTCAATTATGCTTGTGAACAGTTCTCGACACATTCGAAACCTCTTCCGGAATGTATATCTATCGTACATCGGCTGCTCACTAAAATAAGTGGCGGTTAAACGATCATGAGCGTCATAACGATTTTTACTTACGATGTTTCTTGTAAATCGCGAACTTTCACATTTTCGCCTATTCATAATAAACAACATCACACTTCTTAAAAAAGCCAAGTTCATATTAATTTATTCTTCTCGCAATGAGTTTGTGAAAATAAATGATTCAGAGTCCATTTGAAAAATAAAAAATCCTAAATATTTTTTTTGAGTTGTGTAGATATTGAAAAAGATGATGTTTGAAGTTGCGAATAAACATGATGAGGTATGAGAATATTCATACGCAAATAAATGATATAATTTAATATATATTTTAAAATAAAATGGACTGTTGGGGGCGAGGGTATTATTTGCCGTTGGAAATGAAAAAGAGGGTGCAAAGTGTTGGATCGCGGCATCACCGAACTTCAGCCAAAACAATCCAATCACGCGCGGTGAGTGTCTTGGTGTGATGGGAACCACGCGTGATGGTGCCAACCACCAGGTGGTCAACCACCACCATCACACTTAGTCTAACAAGTACTGAAGTGCCACAAGACAAGACATACCTATATCCTCACCTCTATACAAGGGTGTTCACGGTGATTCGATTGGGTTAGTTGGAAGATTTAAACTATCAATCAGCGTAGGGTAATTCATTATACTACTCGAAACCGAACCGCATTAGGCTAGTAACCGAACACACGGTGCACCGGAAATAAGTGGATATCCGTGGTTGGTTCCGATTAACCATTTTGAGCGTTTAAGCGAGTTTAACCGTATGAATAATAACATGATCTAAAAAGTAAAATGTTATATAATCGATACTTGTACAATTATTTGAATATTTATATAAAAATCTTCATGTATATTATACACGGTTTGGTTCGGTTAACTGCATATATCTAAGCATAGAGCTGAAACCGAGCCGTGATAATCGGGTTTTTTCGGTTTTTTCGGTTTCGGGTTTTTTCCGGTTTCGAATTTAGCGGTTTGGCTTGGTTTGTCGATTTCTCGAGTTTTACGAACACCCTACCTTGTAGCGTCGGTAGCGTCACCATTCAACACACATATGATTACATTTCAGCTTGAATGATCATCACCATTAATAATACCCGTTTTGTACCAATATACCCTACAATACCTCACACACACAAACATAAAAAAGAATATAATAGTGAGGATGATCACCATTAAGTGTAGAAAATAGAGGTGATGAGAGTGATGTTAATGGTGTGTCATGTTTCTAGTGAGAGAAATTTGGACCCCCTCACCGTGTGACTAGCTTAAAATTCACAAACGTATGGTTAAAACTTAAACACATACAAAGTAATTGTACGGTTAAAAAGTTAAATCCCATAATTCAAGTGTCAATAATGTCATATAGAAACCGGGTTTTAAACATGCGTTCAAGCAACGTTTTGGTTTAGATATGTATGAAGCTGTTATTATATGCTTCCATGTGATAATAATTATTCTTCATTCCCACTAGTATGCATTACACATATCAAAATGTATTAAATGCCAAGTTGATAGAGTTTGTGTGCATTGTCATGTCTGCAACTTGCTACTTTAGAAATAAGATATTTTTTTTGGTAAAACTTTAGAAATAAGATATTAGTATTGTTAGTTTTGGCTTCCGTTACACGCTTTCTTAATCTGTTTATTAGCATATATACTCAAAATATTACTATTGGATTTGCCAATTTGCAGCACATAAGTTGTAACTTGTAAGGTTTATCTTCAGTCACCTCAAGAGTGTATAAGCACCAACCATGTTACAAGAGGTAGTGTACACATGATACCAACAAGGATTAACTTGCTCGTGCATATATGCGGGTTGAAACATACATTGCAAGCTTTATGATATTCAATCATACATATATACGGAGTAATTGTTTAGAATTCGTTCGATCTATACATGGTACCAATGAGAAAATTGCAATGGCTAAAGTGTCATCCAGATAGTTTTACAAATCATAACTTAAATTTTATATCTAAGGTTATTTAACAATCATCAAGACGAATATCTTTAAAGTAATTAACACAAAATTTAGCATCTTGAATCTTGAATCTTGAGGTGAGATATATTTAAATAGGCACTTTATTTTGCTTACTTAAAAATCCATGGTTACCAAGGGATAAATCCCTACCATCCATCTAGTATAATCTAATGGTGGGGATTAACCTAAGATTTAATACTTAAACCTAAGTCCATGTTTTTTTATTGTCTTTTTGTCATTCTTTTTTATTAACCTTTCTTTTTCCTTTTTTTTTTTTTTTTTTTTTTTTTGTCTTTTTTAATTAATTTCCGTTTTTATAAATTAAAGTTTTTTTTTTTTTATAAATTTGCGTTATTCACGTTTATTTTTTAGTTTTTTCTTTCATACGTTTTCCTCTGTTTTCCTCGTTTTCATCATTTTCCGTTTTAGGTAGTTTTCTTACATTTTCGTCCATTTTCATATGTTTTCGTCTATTTTCTTACCTTTTCGTTCGTTTTCATCGTTTTAGTCCGTTTCATCACGTTTTCTTACGTTTTCATGTATTTTCGATACGTTTTTATCACGTTTTATCCGTTTTCGAGCGTTGTCGCCCGTTTTTATACGTTTTCATCCGTTTTCATAGGTTTATATACGTTTTAGTCCGTTTTCATACGTTTTCGTCCGTTTTCTTACGTTTTCTTAGGTTTTTGTTTGTTTTCATACGTTTTCGTCCGTTTTCATACGTTTTCGTCCATTTTCATACGTTTTCGTTTGTTTTTTTAAGTTTTCATGTACTTTCATCCGTTTCTATACGTTTTCAGATGTTTTCGTCCACTTCTATACGTTTTCATCGGTTTTCATAGGTTTATATCGTTTTCGTGCGGTTTTTCGTTTTAGTCCATTTTAGGCGCTTTCGTCGTTTTGACGTTTTCGTCGTTTTCATACGTTTTTGTCGTTTTTATACTTTCGTCCGTTTTAATACGTTTTTGTTCGTTTTTATACGCTTTTCATTCATTTTTATACGTTTTTTCCGTTTTCAGACGTTTTCGTCCGTTTTCATACGTTTTCGTCCGTTTTTTGTAGTTTTTTATACGTTTTCGTCTATTTTCATACGTTTTCATGCTTATTATTAAACTCTATTATATTACATGTCTAATATCAATTGTGATATTTTATAAAAAAAAAGTTAATGTCTAATATCACTTGTAATATTTCATAAACAAACAAGCATGTTTTTTTAACCTTTAATATTACATGAGATATTTCATTGCTCTGTATATTTTTATATATTATCACCTATGTGTTTTCTAATATTTTTATAATTTTTAGTTACATGATAGTTTTTGTACCTTTCATCGCAATTGACAAGCGTATATTTTTTAATGCAGGTGTCATCTATCACTTGTGATATTATACTCTTAGTAGAAATAAAATGGTTAAAGTCTCTTTAGGTGAATTCTTATTTTGTTCAAAAAATGCTAATTTAATGCAACACTTGTTTGATTTTGAAAATATTTCAAATCTCTATTTTCATAGTTTTTTTCATTTTTATTCATTTTGATATTTTTAAGTGGCACTTATTTATCTCTTGTGATATAACACTGTAAGGAAGATGAAGAGTGTTACATTCTTCATCATGTATGTGTTATCAATTTTGATACTCAACTAAGAATGTGAAATATTACATTCTTACCAAATGTGATAAGAATTTAGTATTTTACCAAGTATATATGAAAGAAATAACAATATACATCACTTATTATATCATTTGTGATGATTACATTCATTTTTTATTTGTGTTTTGAAAATATTTAGGAAGATTTTTGTGTTTTATGATAATATGAAATATTGAAAAAGGTGTTTAGCGAAAACAAGAGATGTTATGATACTTTGGTTAGACTTGTGGTGGCATTTTCTTTTTAATATATACATTGTGCATGTTTCGATATGTTTTATAGAGGGATTTAAAAATATCTATCGTTGAATCAACAAACTAAAGAAGCTATGGTTGAAGAAAGCACGACAAACTTAGCAAGCTCAACACACGTATATCACGGTGATATCACCTAAACTTTTGATATCACGAGGATATCACAAGTGATATCACCAGTGATATCACAAGTGATATAAACTATGATATCACACATACTACCACCGGTGATATCACCTGTGTTATCACACATGATATCACGTGTGATATTATGTGATATTACAAGTGAGTGATATCACCTATGATATCATGTGTCATATCACGCGGTATTTGAGCTTCCCGGTTTGTTTATAAAATGTGTGTTTTCTTCAACCATAGCTTCTTTAGTTTTGATTCAACCATAGATATTTTCAAATCGGCGATAAAACCTATCAAACGCATCTATCTATTAAAGAAGAAAATCCACCACAAGTCTAACAAAAATATCATAACATCTCTTGTTTTCAATTGAAAAACTTTTCTAATATTTTATAATATCATAAAACACAAAAATCTTCCTAAGTAAAAAACACAAATAACCCAAATCATCGAAATCATCACATTCTTAGTTGATTATCTCACGATAACACATACATGATAAAGAATGTAATACTCTTCATCTTTCTTACTGTGTTATATCACAAGAGATAAATAAGTGTCACTTACAAATATCAAAATGAAAGCGTCAGAAAGCGGACAAAAACATATAAAATGAATGATAAGCGTATAAGAATGTATGAAAGCGGACAACGTCATAAAGCGGACAAAAAGTCGAAAATAGACAAAAACTTATAAAACGGATGAAAACGTATAAAACGGACGGCGATATAAAACGGGCGAGAAGTCAAAGCAGGCAACGTCTAAAAATGGAAAAGCGTAAAAACGGACGAACATACATGAAAACATAAAATTGAGACAAAACGTCTAAAAAGCGGGCGAAAATACATGAAAACCTAAAAAGGCGAAAACATATGAAACGAATCAGCGTAAAAACGGCGGCGCGTCTAAAATGGAAGAAAATATAAAACGGACGAAAACATATGAAAGGGCCGTATATAAACCTATAAACAGTTAAAGCGTATAAAGCGGACAGCGTATAAAAATGACGAAAAACATGAAAAAAAGCGGGGCCAACGTATGAAAATGGGCGAAACGATGGCAGCGTAGAAAATGGAACGTTGGAAGCGGACGAAACGTATATAAAAGCGGACGAAAAACAGCAGTAAAAAGCGGACAGCGTATGAAAACGAGCAACGAAGCAGCGTATGAAAATTAACGAAAACGGTAGCGTGAAAATGAAGGAGCGTTGGAAAGCGGACGAAGCAGATGAAAGCGGATGAAAACATACGAAAACATATGGCGGAAAAAAAACACTAATAAAAGCGCGAATAACACGAACTAAAAAAACATTCATTTATAAAAAAGCGGAATTAACAAAAATAATAATAAAAATGAAATTAAAAAGGTGAATAAAAAAGAAGAAGACAAAAAACGTGAACATGTTTAAGTAGTTAATCCTTAAACTAGATGGATGGTGGAGATTTGTCCATTGATAAGCATCAAAATAAGGGTAAGCAAAAGAAAATTCCTCTATATTTAAAAGGGTTTGTCTTATTAATTACAAAATTAGAACTTATTAAGGTAAATTAATACACCTTGAGAGATGCACTAAGAGCACTTGTTGGACACTCCTATTTAAAATCATTACATAAAATTTGAGGCTTTAATGCTTGTATATCGTAATGTTTAAAGTACAGTTCATTTAAATTTTAGAACATACAAATGATATGATACTTACCAAAAATATCTGTAAACAAGAGATGTAGTTTTTACAAGACCAAATCTTTTTCGCACATTTCAAAGATTTTAGTGTATTTTTATACTAGATATTCTTGATATGATACTATCTTATGTTTCTTCCCATACGTAAATTCCAATTCTAATTCTAGTATTAAATTAGACCATAAACAAAGTAACCACTAGCGTGTATGAATTGTCTGCCGCAAAATAAAAACTTAGAAATTTATAAGGGTCATACTATTCCTATGGGGATACCCATTAGGAATTTACTGACAGTCTAGTGGATAGTCTGTTGATGCTTGATTTTGATCTTTTTCTTTTTTTTTTTTTTTTTTTTTCATATTCTTTGGTTTGGGTGGTATTTTTGTCATAAGTTATTTTTGTCCCAAAATGTATTTTTGTCATAAGTTATTTTTGTCCAAGTCATAAAAGCACAAAGCAATTTGTCAAAGTCTTGATGTAGACACAAGCAATTTGTCAGTCTTGTTAACACACAAAGATTTGTCCAAGTCAGTTAGCACACGCAGATTGAATAAAGGCTCAGATTAGAGTTTTATCATCACCAAGTTTTTTGTCCAAGTGCATAAGCACCTGGCAGATTGGACCAGGTTCGATTACATCATTGCCTAGTTTTTTTTGTCCAAGTGCATAAGCACCTGGCGAGATTGCACACAGGGCTCGGATATGAAGCGGTTTGTCCAAGTGCATTAGCACACAAAATTGTGCAAGTCTGTGAATTTAGAAAAGTGTGAGGCTCGGATATGAAGGTTGCAAAGTGATAAAAAATCACTTTGCCGTCCGTTCGGTTATAAAACCAATCGTCATCGCCTTTTTTTGAAAAAAATTTTGTCCAATCTAGCAGGCGCACACAAGTGCACAGAACCAGTTGCACAATACGGATGGGTACAGGATTGCAACCAAGTTAACAAGCAAGTACCAAAAGCAAAAGCAAGATTCCCAAAGTCACAAGTGAAACCTCCCATCTGTAGGATTGGTAGGTAGTCACAAGAAAGTCACAAGTGAATAGTCACTAGTGTAGAATCTCAATATATTGACCCAAACATCATCAAGTTACAACATCACAAACTCACCATCATACAAACATCATCAAGTTATTTATACGATTGGCTATAATTTTAGTGAAACACAAGCCGCAAGTGAAAGCGCCAACTAACAAACCACAAAGAAACCTCAAATATCTCGGTGCACTCACCATCATACAAACATCATGAAGTTATTTATACGGTGGCTATAATTTTAGTGAAACACAAGCTGCGAAAGCGCAACTAACAAACCCAAAAAAACCTCAAATATCTCGGTCAGCCGATATGTCTCAATCACGGAGGTAACAATTTTACATTAATAATAGAGATAACATTAGGCTCAGATTAAGTATCACATATTATCATATATGGTACGCAACATCAAAGGTTGCAAAATGAAAATAAAAAAATTTTGCCGTCCATTCGGAATGCCAAGCCAAAATCATATTTATCATATATGGTACGCAACATCAAAGGTTGCAAAATAATTTTTTTGCAAAATCATCATTGCCTTATCTCGGTTTTTTTAAAAAACAATTTTCAAATCACTTCTGATAACAAAGCGCTTATCAAGCATATAAGCAGTTTGTTATATAAAATTGTAGCCACAGTATGAATTAAAACATAGCCACAGTATGAATAACCCCACATAGCGTAGTATTCCAGCGGGGTCTATCGAGCTTTGTGTGCAATGCTGCTTGTGTGCAATAAGCGGTTTGCCAGAAACCCACGAGCACGTGGACTGGGGTAGGCGCGGAGCGGTATTCATACCACTCAATGGTGGCAGATCAAAGTGTTAACCTACCCTTTTGCACCCACAAAACTCGAGGCGGTTTCAATAAGCACATAAGCACATGAGTACTATTTGTGTCATACCTATGTCATAGCCACATAAGTACATAGCGGTTTCCCAAAGAAACCACCGAGCGCTGTGGTGGCTGGGGTAGGCAGGCGGTATTCATACCACTCAATGGTGGCGGATCAAGGTGTTAACCTACCCGTTTACCACACAACTCATGCGGTTTCACATAACAACACATAATCGGCCTCACATAGCGGTTTGTAGCTGCTTTACCCTAAACAAAAAAAAAATTAGGTTATTTATTTTTTACAAATCCATGAAATTAAACCCACAATCTACCCATAAATGATAGGAACATCACAAAATCACCATCAAAGTACCCAGATTTACCGAACCCTAAAAAAAAAATAAGTAGTTTTTTATTTTTTACAAATCCATGAAATT
This sequence comes from Chrysanthemum makinoi, assembly GCA_910596185.1. Lineage (NCBI taxonomy): Eukaryota > Viridiplantae > Streptophyta > Magnoliopsida > Asterales > Asteraceae > Chrysanthemum > Chrysanthemum makinoi. Next base: position 221,122,107 of record OU343217.1, read on the forward strand.
AAACCCATAAATGATAGGAACATCACAAAATCACCATCAAAGTACCTAGATTTACCAAACCCTAAAAAAAAAATAGGCGTTTCTTATTTTTTACAAATCCATGAAATTAAACCCACAATCTACCCATAAATGATAGGAACATCACAAAATCACCATCAAAGTACCCAGATTTACCAAACCCTAAAAAAAAAAAAAAAAAAAAAAAAAAAAAAAAAAAAAAAAAAAATAGAGCGCTTCTTATTTTTTACAAATCCATGAAATTAAACCCACAATCTACCCATAAATGATAGGAACATCAAAAACTCACCATCAAAGTACCCAGATTTACCAAACCCTAAAAAAAAAATAGAAGGCGTTTCTTATTTTTACAAATCCATGAAATTAAACCCACAATCTACCCATAAATGATAGGAACATCACAAAATCACCATCAAAGTACCCAGATTTACCCAAACCCTAAAAAAAATAGAAGTTTCTTATTTTTTACAAATCCATGAAATTAAACCCACAATCTACCCATAAATGATAGGAACATCAAAAACTCACCATCAAAGTACCCAGATTTACCAAACCCTAAAAAAAAAATAAGTTTCTTATTTTTTACAAATCCATGAAATTAAACCCACAATCTACCCATAAATGATAGGAACATCAAAAACTCACCATCAAAGTACCCAGATTTACCCAAACATCACAAACTCAACATCACAAACTCACCATCAAAGAACCACAGTAGCAATATCACCACAACATAACCAAAAACACCACGATCTTATATGTTTTTAGATCTAAATCTAAAACTTTTAGAAGATAGAGATAGTGAGAGAGAAAGCGATTTGAATGAATGAGATAGTGAGAGAGAGGAGGACAAGATATCAACTCGAGAGAAAAGCGGCGTACCACACTCAAAGAACCGCATTACCACACTCAACAACCACACACTTATAAGTTTTAAAAGTTTTAAATGTATTAGTATAAAAGTTTTAAAAGTTAGTTTTAAATGTATTAGTATAAAAGTTTTAAAAGTTTTAAAAGTTTTAAAAGTATTAGTATTATTAAAAACTTTGTATTAGTTTTAAAAGTTATAAAAGTATTAGTATTATTAAAAGTTTTAATAAAAGTATTAGTTTTAAAAGTTTTAAAAGTTTGTATTAAATTTAAAACTTTGTATTAGTTTTAAAAGTTTGTATTAGATTTAAAAGTATTAATAAAATTGTGTATTAGTTTTAAAAGTATTAATAAAACTTTGTTAAAAAAATTATTTATAAAAAAATTATTTATAAAATTGTGTATTAGTTTTAAATGTTGTGTTTTTATTTTTCGGGCTTTCGTTTTCACGAGGAAGTATCAGAGGATTGCCCATTTATCAGACAAGTGGTAAATATAGCCTCGGGGCTTTCCGTTATAAAAGTATTAAAAAAAGTATTAGTTAAAAAAAAAGTGTGTTATAAAATTTGTTATGTATTTTCAGGCTTTCCGTTCTCACGAAGAAATAACTGAGTATAGCGTACCACCACGTAATATACTTTCGACAATATACTTTCGACATATAAAGTATTGTCAGAGTATAGCGTACCACCACGTAATATACTTTCGACAATAAAGGGACGTAATCCGGATAACGTGTCTAGCGTTAGAACTATTTATAACGCACTTGATAAGTTCAGGAGAGCGAGTAGGTGATAGAACTCAAATTCAAGTCCTTTACGGCGCATATCGGCGGATTGAGGTTATGCATATTACGAGGGTGAATGACCATAATGAGCTTGAGGAGCTATTTTTGTTCACCCCACCCCGAATGCTCTATGGCGTCACGTTCCTGAAATCATGTTGATGGACTCCACGTCAAATACCATACGCGTTTAAATTGCCATTGTTGGAAATTGTTGGAGTAACTTCAACGAATAAAACATTTTCAATGGCGTCTGACTTTATACACGCCCCTTGTTCGAGAACAGCGATGTATGGCGCCTACGACAGCGCTTGGTCAACCATGAAGCGTAATAAATTGTTAATTATATATTTTTTTATTATTCAATTAATAAGCACCCGAATGACCTTTGATTAATTCCTTTGTTTTTTTTCGGCGATCGGTGAGTATCACGGATAATTGGCTGCGAGATTACGGACACATGTTTGTCGTACATCACCGATGAATATATCGCTCATTCGACGGAACAACAACGTGTAGAGTTGAGGCTCACCAGCGTTGTTGAAATTATATTTAGGCTGCACACGGTCCAATTTAGACAGGTTGTTGAGTGCAATCGATAAGATTATCTTTCTTGCGAAAATTCGATAAAGAGAGTTTAAATAGAAGCATCGGTGAGAAAATAAATGATTGTAATTTTCTACTATTTCAAGAATTGTGGTATAAAGTTTCTCACCATGCTTTCCAACTCATGCACAAAGAACTCCATCGGTTATCACAGTAGAAGATTGTAGCCATAAGTTCGCGTACAATTCTGGGCGCCATGCTTTCACGAGATGCGATACTATGTGATTCATGGTAAGTACATTTATAACTATCAAGTTGTTTTCCCATTAATATTAGTGATTTACGGGCGTCATTGTAATATACCACTTTTAATGATTTGGGACTCCCATTCCACTAGAAGAACTTAATATTTTTGGAGAACCACATGTTCCGTGGCCTAATATCAATAGGCCAGCCGGAATAGCTCTTCCGGTAATGATGATGATGATGATGATGATACCGTTTAGAGATGACATTAAACAATTCAGGGAATGTTTTTACCAAAGCGTCGTCGTTTGTCAAGAATAATATGCTAACGAAGTTGAGATCGATATACCAACCGCATCGATGACACACGGGAACTGTTATTGAGAAAAATACCCGTGACGTCCGTATGAAAAGGACAAAATGGGCAAGGCTACACAAGTCCCGGACTTGAATGAAGTTCCAACCGTAGATCACAGAAAAGCCGCTACAAGATCTACACAAGTCGAACTTCAACAAAGAACACCGACATAGTTCTTTCCACGGGTCCTAGTGATCACCAGAAGAAGCAGCTATAAGACCGCAGGTTGTACAATGGAGATCAGGCGAAATGCTTATGAGTATGCTTAGGTCCTTTGGCATCCATACATAATCGATATATATATAATGTGGTGGGTGATGGAAATTGTGGGTTTCGGTGCGTTGCCCATGGTGTTTGGGAACAACAAGATTTGTGGCGCCAAGTTAGGCGAGATGTTATTGCAGCAGATGGACCTAAATTGGCGAGGTTTACATGGGTTTGTGGGGGAAGATGGTTTTAACGAACTTCGATGTACAATATGGTCGGAGAAGGAAATGCAAGCGATCGCTATATGGACATGCCAAACACGGGGTTGGTTATTGCGAGCTGATTAGACGACGTTGCATTTATATCTCACGGGGGTTGGAATATGTGTTTCCGCTTATCAATGGTCCAGACTTCTCACAAAGCCGACCCCTTGTGATAGCCCGTGTGGGGAGCGAAGTAGGTCATTACATTGTTCGACGGCTAGGCGAACATTCTCCACTTCGCATCTCCACCCACTGGATGGAGGCACAAATCCGAAGCTGCATCCCAGTGGGAATCATTATATAGGCATCGACAATCATAGTAAATGATTCATGTTGTAAATAATTATAAACATAGTGGTTGATTCTTGATTTATGTTGAAAATAATTGATTAATGATTTATGTTGTAAACATAGTGATTGATTCTTGATTTATGTTGTAAATGATTGATTACTGTTTATATTTAAATTAATAATAACATTGTAAATGATACATGTTTTATGTTGTAAATGATTGATTCTTGATTCATGCAAATTCTTTTGTGTGGTGGGCCAAGAAATCCTTTACGGTGTCGATGTAATAGAGGATTTATTATAGAGCGGAAATCCACGAAATCCTTTCTGGCCGGCCGTATTATGCATGTCCTCTTTCGATGGTAAATAATCATCACGTTTGCTTAGGGGTTTTATGTAAATAATTTGTTTGTTAAAAATACGTTTCTTATTATTTTCTTAACATGTAATGGCTGACAGTACAAATGACTATGGGTGTCGATACTTCACTTGGAAAGATGAATTTGAAAAGGCGGTACTTAAGTCGAGCCTTATCTTGGCCGGTGCTCAGCTGCGTTGCTAAAGATAATGAGATCAAGCTGTTAAAGACAAAAATAAAGACATTTGGAGATGGAGTTAGAATTGGCAAGGAATCACGAGGATCACGACTTGTCGGTCGGGTGCAGGCTGTGATCTTTTAAACGAGATGAATAATCTTCATATGTAGTAGAAGTTGGTGTATTTAAATAATATGTTAACGCCGGCGTTTAATTTAATAATAAAAGTTGTTGTTGCAGTTATTTAATGTGGTAATATTTAGCGTGCTATTATACAAACTAAATAATTATACATGTACAATACATTATTATACACACACTCATTATTATACACACACTTATTATATACATTATTATACACTCACATATTATACACAACTTATTTCTAAAAAAAAAAACCTAGAAAGGGACAAGGATCTTTGTTGATCTTATTTATGTCTTATTTGTAAATACACTATTCATGGCTGGCACCGTTGAAATAAAAACATAGCCACCGTTGAAATAACTCGTCCCATTTATAAACTAAAGGGACCAAAAAGTAATAATTAAAACAATAATCAATCAAGTACAAGCCAATGATTCAGCACCTTGTATTTTGGAACAAAGCATTTGTAATCAGCTACACCGCGGAGTTCACTACAACGGGTGGGACCAGACACCTGTCACTAAATAATTGGCTTAGAGTGAAGGTGTACCATGTTCCATCCCACTAGATCATTGCTCCCTTCACAAGACTTTCTATAAATAACCATTTCTCCACAGCATGAATTCCTTCCCCCCACTCTCTCTTCTCTTCTCTTCTCTTATCATAAGTACCAAGGCATATTTTAGCAACAACCTGTCCTTTAGAGTATGAAATCTACTAGGCTATCATCTTATGCAAGGGGTGAAGAGCCTCATTTTCTTGAAGCTTGTACTCTTTGCACAAAGCCACTAGGTCATAATACTGACATCTTCATGTATAGGTATTATTCATAGTCTAATAATTCTATTTGTTTTAGTTAAATTTGGGGAAAGCCTACGTGGGCACCCCATGAAATCCTTGGCAGGCACCTCACTAGTGTGGACCCCCCCATTGTCGGCAGATTTGACTTTTTTTTTTTTTTTTTTTTTAATTGTGTGAAGTGTTTTTTAGTGTATTAAATTAGTGTAGTGTATAGTGTATATAGTGTATTTAATTTGTGTAGTGTTTTTTTTAAATATAGTGTATTTAATTATGTAGTGTTTTTATATGGTATTTATTTTACGATATGTTTTTAATAGTGTATAACAACAAATGTAAACATTAAACAATTAAAACAACAAATGTTTTCAATATTACAACGTCTACTCCACATGAAGATTATTAATGTCATCTATAAGTTCATAGTAGAGTATCCACTCGGTGACATGCGTGATCAACCTGGATTAGTTGCCGTTCGATGATGCTTCAACGCCTTTATTTTTGCACGCAACAAAGTCTTTTCACCAATAGCATGTTGATCGTTGTATCTTTAGTTTGCGATTTGGCATTGCGTTGAAGAAGGCTTCACCAAAGTACCTTTCTTGAAATATTTCCTTCCACATGAAGTATCGACACCCATAGTCTTTAGTCCCACGTTAAATGACGAAACAATTATAAGAAATGTATTCTAAACAAACAAGTTATTGATATATTTACGTAAATAAGCAAACGTTTAATTATTTACCTTTGAGAAAGGACATGCATAATACTTGGACCACGAGTGCAGGCGGTGGGATGTTCTTTGAATTATTAATCCACGTTGACAACGACACAAGTAAGGATTTTGTTGTTGCATCTGGCCAAAAGAATTTGTATAATTATTCACAACATAAATTAGTAATATGATGGTTCACAAAATTAGAAGCTTTGAATACATAAATAACCAATCTTGTTATAGATTAATAGTTGATACATGGTTCACAAAATTACAATATAACTAAAAACTAAGATCAATCAGCGCCGTCGTAGTCATCCAAAATGATCTTTGCCATCGTCCCACGAGACTCTAACTCACGAAATCGTCTCCTCAATCCGTCAATCTCTCGCTTCAGTACACATCAGCGAGGCGTACGTATCGATAGATGAGGAAGAACCGAGGGCGGTGTATAAAATTGTCCTATGCATTTGGAGATATAGGCTGGAGAGGAGGCACATAAGATTGTGAAGAAAGCACATAATCACGGACTCTCAACGGCGGGTGTGTGGTTGACACAATGAATGTCCCTCCACTGAATGTCATCCGATTCATGTAACAAAACATGAGGAAGAAGCAGGGCGGGGCAATCAGTAACAAAAAGATGACGAGTCGTTTGCTATAAATCGATGTCGTCTATACATGTTGTGTCATTTACAATATATAGATCGATGTCGTCTATACATGTTTTGTTATTTACAATATAAATAAATAATCGTTTTCTACGTATATCTAAACATCCTCTGTCGTTGAGTAAACACATGTTCCCATTCTTGTGCCACGCGCATCTCTATGATAACTCCATTGTGGGTGATTATACGGGAGTGGTGAGTCTTCGTCAAACCTGAAACGAAGTGAGCACCTTCCTCGTTCCCCACCAGCGAAGAATAACAAGAGTCAATCTTGGGTGAATCTGGAGAACCTCTAGCGGAGTAACAAAGAGATTGTCTATTGGCTATACATACAATAGGGCGGTTAATAGCGTAGCAATAACCACTCCCATTTACGGCATACTCATCCAATAACGTCGAGGTCTGCACCGTTATACCAATTCATCGAGTTACGTGTAGGCGTAAAGTTTCACCCATTGCCTGTAAAGCGCCGTGATTGTCTACCTCATTCACGGCAAGAGCTCGAATTGTGGGCCACATTTCTTCTGGCGATGGCCAAGACCTGGCAAGCGGCTCGATAGCCAATTTCCATCACCCTCCACGTTAAAATCCCTAGGATCGGTATTCGGGAAAATAGGTGGAATTTCGGTCATACAATATTCGCTAAAGTCATCCGGAGCGTCTGAAGTGGTGTCTTAAGTCGCCTGCGCTAGGTCCTTCGTTTAAATCCGGAGATTTGGTTTAGACTTGGATTTGTTAGAAGGCTCTCCACATAAGACTGTGTCTCATGATTCTTTATTTACTACAGGACTTTTAGGTTTTGTGTAGCCTGCGGTGCCTTGTGGGGTGGTCATCGTTCAAATCAGGAGATTTGGTTTAGACTTGGATTTGTTGTCCTTTGGCGGCTTGGGCGTCCACGATTATTTTCTTTGTGTGCAGTGGCGGGTGTTGGGTGACACTGGGGAAAGCGATATATACCTCGAGCATGTTTAACATATTTTTTTGACAAACGGCGATGCTCGGTATAAACACTTTGGAATTTCATGCGTCATCTTTACCGCGAAAAATATTCGTGCTCTTGAGGACCTTGTTGCTCTTGAGGATATTGGCTCATCGGGCTCATCAGCTCTTGAGTATTTCGAACAACAGCGAGGGGCTTAGTGTTCTCCAAAATTACAACACCCATTTGAAATTTGGCTTTTTTCTTTGTCCAAAAGCTAAACGCCATTGAGAATGTTGTGTTTGTTGGAGTAACCCCAACAACTTGTAAGAATGGCGGTTTAAACATGTTGGTGTTGTATGTGGAGTCCATCGGCATGATTTCGGATATGTTGTCCACGGGGCATATGTCGGGTGAACAAAAATATTTCATCCAGCTCATTTGTGTGGTCATTTATCCTAGGGTAATACGTATAACCTTTACGTCGCAAATGTACTAAAAGCATTTGTATCGGAGTCAAATCACCACATGTCGCGACGTATCTTTTCTTGTGCATTATACACGTTTTAATCGTGAACCGTTATTAGGATCCATCTCTTTTATTGAAGAAAGTATAATTCGTGGTGCTACACGATGTTTTGTCATCTGCGCCACAAAAACTAACTCACTTTCTTTTAATCGCATGGCTGTGAAAAACCATGCAACGAGTCCGGAAAATTGTGATTATGCTCGGGACGCTAACCCTCAATATCCAACCATTAAAAGCTTTTATATATTTCGCTAGTAATCTGAATGGGCAATTACATTTGTCGGTACTAGTCCGCCGTTGAAGTTCATCTTAAACCTTCAGCGTGAAGACGTCCCATGTCTAGAACACAAAAATTCGATAGAATACTTATAGCCCTATCTGTTTTTACTTTTTCCAATAACAATAACAAACCCAATCGTTTATTGATAGGTCGAACCCATTAATTAAATCAACTTCAGTCACAGAACACCTATACAATATAAAACACAACAACCTTTATAAAAAGCGTTGATAAAAATACTTGTACAAATTTTATAAAAACTTTGATAAAAATACAACCTTGTACAATTTTGTTTTAAAAACTTTTATAAATACAAATTGTTTACAAACTTTAATAAATACAAAATGTTTACAAACTTTTATAAAACTTTTACAAACTTTTACAAATTGTTTAAAAACGTTTATAAAAAAAACGTTTATAAAAACGTTTATAATACAACGTTTATTGTTGTGTTTCTTTTGCTACGTGTGTGATAAAACGGGTGTTATTAACTCCCTCTCTCTCTCAAAGAATCACTCACACACTAACCTCTCTCTCTCACTCAAATCACTTTCTCTCTCTCACACAAAAACTCTCTCAACTCTTTTACCGGTGACTTAATATATTCCGGCCAATATTCTGGCCACGCACCACCGGTAATTTTCACCTCCTATACCAAACGATAGATCGGGAAAAGGTGATCATTTTAAGGTAGGCCACGCGCAGTATTTCTCACCGACGCGCACTACATCTAAAGTTTTAGATTCGTGATGGTTCGTTTTTTGTGGTATGTTGTTACGGTGGGTTTGCAGATGTTGTTACGGTGGGTTTGCAGATGTTGTTACGGTGGGTTTGTAGATGTTGTAGTTGATACCGTGGGTTATTAATTTGGTTAAAGGGTTTGTAGTTGATACCGTGGGTTATTAATTTGGATTAAAGGTTTGCAGTTGATAAAACTACGTTTATAATCTTGTTCATAATTAATTTTTTTTTTTTTTTTTTTTTTTTGATACCGTGGGTTATTAATTTGGTTAAAGGGTTTGTAGTTGATACCGTGGGTTATTAATTTGGATTAAAGGGTTTGTAGTTGATAAAACTTGGTTTATAATCTTGTTCATAATTTTTTTAAAAAAAAAATTGGTGATACCGTGGGTTATTAATTTGGTTAAAGGGTTTGTAGTTGATAAAACTTAGTTTATAATCTTGTTCGTAATTTTTTTTTTAAAAAAAATTGGTGATACCGTGGGTTATTAATTTGGTTAAAGGGTTTGTAGTTGATAAAACTTGTTTATAATCTTGTTCATAATTTTTTTTTAAAAATATTTGTTGATAAAACTTGGTTTGTAGTAAACGTTTTTTTTAAAAAGTTTTTTATGTATAATAAACGTTTTTTATGTATAATAAACGTTTTTTAATGTATAATAAACGTTTTTTTTAATAAAAAAGTTTTTTTTAATAAAAAAAGTTTCTTTTATGTATAATAACTTATAAAAAAAAGTTTCTTTTAATAAAAAAAGTTTTTTTTTAATAAAAACGTTTTTTTTAAAAGTTTTTTTTATGTATATTAAGCGTTTTTTTTAAAAAAAAACGTGTGTGTATATTGGTGCTACGTGTGTGGTTCTCGAATGGTTTACGCGTTTCTTTAAAAAACGTGTGTGTGTATATTTGGTGCTACGTGTGTGGTTCTCGAATGGTTTACGCGTTTCTTTAAAAAACCGTGTATACCATGCAGAGAAAACCATGTGCTCACATGGTTTTCTCTGACTTACCCAGTTGATATTCTGTCTCTCTCTTATCTCTCCTACTGGTATTATCTCTCTCTCTCTCTCTAAAAATTGAAGATCTAAAGTTTTTAGATCTACAAACTTAGATCTATTACACTTGTTGATACCGTGGGTTATGATCTAAAACTTTTTTAGATCTAAAACTATTTTAGATCTAAAACTTTTTTAGATGCTTCTAAGTTATCTGATGTTGAAAATATTATGAGGTTTGTAAAAAAAGTTAATACTTTTTTGATTTTTTTAAAACATTTTAAGATCTAAGAACTTTGAATATGGTGATTTTCTTAAAAACAATAATGTTTCGTTCTTAAATTTTTTAGAATCTAAAACTTGTTTCTTTTTTTGCAGGTTTGCATAGGAGGACCCTTTTGTTTGTGGGCATGCCTACGTAGGCACCCCATGAAATCCTTGGCAGGCACCTCATTACTGGATGGTAAAGTGAGTTTAATTCGCTTTGCAACTGTAATGTATAAAAAAACTTAGTGTTTTGTATCAAAAATTTCATTACTGGATGGTAAAGTGGCCATTCAAGGTCATTTTGCAACTTTAATGAAATTAAAAAGGCAATGATGATTTTTTTTTAAAAATAAAACTTAAAAAGAGTTTTGGCGAGGCAATACTTAATTTGCAGCCAACATGAACTATAAACTATTAATCTGAGCCTTTGATAAGTTGTTTACCTCTTGTGTGTTAAATGGTGAACTAGACATGGTGGACTGGTATGCTGTTGCTAGTGCACTTGTTGCTTATTCTTGTTTGTTGTTGTTCTGGACCACTTGTTGCAGTTCTGGACCACTTGTTTGTTGTTCTGGACCAGTTGTTGTTGGTTGATTGTTGTTGGTGTTGTTGCTTTCACCAGGTGTTATATGGGGTGGTTGTTTGTGTTGTTGGTTGATTGTTGTTTGTGTTGTTGCTTCACCTGGGATTATATTGGGTGCCTGCCTAGGATTTCATGTGAACTTAGTACATTGCCTTTGAGAATCTTGTGAACTTTTGCAGTACTTGGTAACTTTTGAGAATCTTGTTTAAAACGTGTATAACCTTGTGAAACATGTGAAGTTCATGTGAACTGGTAACTTGTGACCAGTTTGAGACTTGAGCAGTTTGAGACTTTTGCAGTGTTGTTAGACTTGTGAACTGGTGACTGTGTGCAGTTGTGAACTGTGACTTTGTGCAGTTTGTGACTAAAACTTTTCCGAGGCGATGATGTATTTTGAGCCTAAAAACTTTAAAAACTTTTCGAGGCGATGATGATAAAAACCGAATGGAGGGTAAAGTGAGGTCTAATCTCACTTTGCAACCTTCGGGTTTGAGCCTAAAAACTTTAAAAACTTTTCCGAGGCGATGATGATAATGGACCGAATGGATGGTAAAGTGAGATCAAATCTCACTTTGCAACCTTCGGGTTTGAGCCTAAAACTTTCGAGGCGATGATGAAAACGAATGGGCGGCAAAGTGGGATAAAATCTCACTTTTGAAAACTTCGGACTGAGCCTAAAATGTTTTTCAACTACGATTTTTTGAAAACTTAAAAACTTGTAAAACCTGTAAAACCAAAACAAAAAATAAGCTGTAAAACAAACTTGTAGAAATATAAAACCAAAACAAGACTTGTAAAAAAAAAAATACAAATGTACAAAAAGTTGTAAAAAAACACTTGTAAAAATAAGTAAAAGACTTGGCACGGAAATCGAGAAACCAATCATTACCAATGATTGGCACGGAAATCGAGACACAATAAAATGCAACCACCCCCTACTAAGGGGTGCCTGCATAGGAGGACCCTAAATTTGATATGTAATTTGAGGCTAGAAAAGCTATCATGTATGTCTTACAAGACTTGTATATACCATATGTTAATTTTTTGTTGAACTATGTGCAAAATTTAATTGTACTATTACTAATGTGTATATATTTGTTTTTTCAGAGGGAACAATCCATTTTGCAGCCAAGAGTGTAGGCAGGAACAAATTGATATTGATGAGGCAAGAGAGAAAAGATGGAAAGTATCTAAGAAATCAAAAGAAACAAGCAAGAAATCAACCAAAACTAGTGTACAAACAGCAACTCTTGTTGTTGCATAAATAGACTCAACAATTAAAAAAGAAAAAAAAAAGGGGGGGGGATCAAGTATGTATAATTAGATTAATATTCCTTTTTGAAATCAAGAAGGGTCAATCTAATATTGCACCCCATTTATTCCTTTCTTTGCACCCCATAGTAGTACGTCATTGGTACGTCGTTGATGATTGGTTTGTCTTTTTTTTTTTTTTTAGTTTTTTGTTTTTTTTTGTTTTGTGTTTGTGTATAATTTATATTTGTGTAATGTATATATATAGTGTTTTTATTTGTAGAGTATATATAGTGTGTATTTATTTGTGTAGTGTTTTTATATGGCCCAATGATTGGTTTGTCTTTTTTTTTTTTTTTTTTTTTTTTTTGTTTTGTGTTTATGTATAATTTATATTTGTGTAATGTATATATATAGTGTTTTTATTTGTAGAGTATATATAGTGTGTATTTATTTGTGTAGTGTTTTTATATGTATAGTGTATTTAATTGTGTAGTGTTTTTATATGATATTTATTTTACGTTATGCTTTTTAATTGTGTGTTTGTTTCCATTTAATTAAACAATAACAATAAAACATTAAACAAGTAAAACAACAATGTTTTCAATATTACAACGAAATCTACTCCACGTGAAGATTATTAATGTCATCTATAAGCTCATAGAGTATTCCCTCGGTGACATGCGTGATCAATTGGATTTCTTGCCATTCAGTGTGATGCCTCCAACGCTTTATTTTTGCACTGCAACAAATTGTTTTCGACCAATAGCATGTTGATCGTTGTATCTTTAGTTTAGCGGTTTGAGCAACTGCGTTGAAGAAGCTTCACCAAAGTACTTTTGTTGAAATATTTCCTTCCACATGAAGTATCGACATCCATAGTCTTTAGTCATTTGGCATTACATGTGAAACAATTATAAGAAATGTATTCTAAACAAACAAGTTATTGATATATTTACGCCAAATAAGCAAGCGTTTAATTATTTACCTTTGAGAAAGGGCGTGCATAATACTTGGACCGAGTGCTGGATGGTGGGATGTTCTTTCAATTATTAATCCACGTTGACAACGACACAAGTAAGGATTTTGTTGTTGCATCTGGCCAAAAGAATTTGTATAATTATTCACACCATAAATTAGTAATATCATGGTTCACAAGAACCAATCTTGTTATAGATTAATAGTTGATACATGGTTCACAAAATTACAATATAACTAGAAACTAAGAAATCTGTAACAAAAATGTGAGTCGTTCTGCTATAAATCATGTCGTCTATACATGTTTTGTCATTTACAATATAAATCGATGTCGTCTATACATGTTTTGTCATTTACAATATAAATCGATGTCGTCTATACATGTTGTGTCATTTACAATATAAATCAATAACTGTTTTCTACGTATATCTTAACATCCTCTGTCGTTGAGCAAACACATGTTCCATGGCGGCCTCGGCATTTCTATAATGTCTCCATTGTGGGTGATTATACAGGAGTGGTGAGTCTTCATCAAGCAAGCGAAACGAAGTGAGCACATTAGTTGTTCCCCACGAAGAATCACAACCGGAGACAATATTTCTGCTGAATCGGGAGAACCTCTTAGCGGAAGACACAAAAGAGATTGTGAATTGGTTATACATACAATAGGGTTAGACATTAGACGTTCAACGGATGAGTCGATATGTTAGGGTTAGACATTAGACATTCAACGGATGAGTCGGACGTTCAACGGATGAGTCGGACGTTCAACGGATGAGTCGATATGTTAGGGTTAGACATTAGACATTCAACGGATGAGTCGATATGTTAGGGTTAGACATTAGACATTCAACGGATGAGTCGATATGTTAGGGTTAGACATTAGACGTTCAACGGATGAGTCGATATGTTAGGGTTAGACATTAGACGTTCAACGGATGAGTCGATATGTTAGGGTTAGACATTAGACATTCAACGGATGAGTCGGACGTTCAACGGATGAGTCGGACGTTCAACGGATGAGTCGATATGTTAGGGTTAGACATTAGACATTCAACGGATGAGTCGATATGTTAGGGTTAGACATTAGACATTCAACGGATGAGTCGATATGTTAGGGTTAGACATTAGACGTTCAACGGATGAGTCGATATGTTAGGGTTAGACATTAATTTTAGCGGTACTAGTCTGCCGTTCAAGTTCATCTTCTAAACCTTCACGTGCAGACGTCCCATATCTAGAACACAACAATTCGATAGAGTACTTATAGCCCCTATCTGTTTTAGTTCTTCTTTTAACAATAAGAAAACCAATCGATTCAGCAGTAGATTTCACCCAATCAATTAAAGCATCTTCATTACCGAACACCTAAAAAATAAAAAATAAAAACTTTTACAACTTTTATTAAAATTTACAACTTCTATTTACAACTTTTATTAAAATTTAACAAGTTTTATTAAAATTTACAACTTTTATTAAAATTACAACTTCTATTTAAATTTAACAACTTTATTAAAATTTACAACATTTTTAACAACTTTATTTAAAATAATACTAATACAAGTAATACTCTTTACTTATTAAATTTTACAACTTTTACAAAAAAAATTTACAACTTTTATTAAAATTTTACAACTTTTATTAAAATTTTACAACATCTTTACAACTTTTAAAAAATAAAAAATAAGCCTTTCAAAAAAAAATAAATAAAAAATAAATAAATAAATAAATAAAAGTGGTATATGAAACCGGGGTGCGCCCCTTGTTTTTATTCCCTTTTACCCCCCATCCCATCAAATAATACACACTTGTCTGCTCCTATCTCATTCTCTCACACAAATAAATAACTCAGTCTCTCTCTTCTCTCTCTCAAAACCGGCGAGCTAAAATATTTCCGGCGACTTGTCCGGCCGATATTCTCGCCACGCACACCGGAACTTTTCATCCCATATACCAAAAGATAGATCGGGAAAAGGTGATCATTTTAACATAGGGCACGCGCGGTATTTCTCACCGACGCGCCCTAGATCTAAAGTTTTAGATTCGGTTTTCGTGATGGTATATGGGTTGATGTTGTTGTTGGTATTCTTGAGCTAATGAGGTGCATGGGAAGGAAAATATGGGGTGCAAGATTAGATTGTCCCTTTTACTTTTATAGTGTGCTTAGCAAATGAAGCATAAACACCTACGACAATCTTACCATGGTTATTGCTAAATTTGTCATAAACATCATTTATTAAAAGTAACTTGTTTGGTGCATCATTTCATAAAGGATGATGTGAAGATGTCAGATGTGGTGGTGACTTAATATTTTAGCGACTAGCTATCTGGGTTTAGTTGGAAATTAAAAAGGTACGTAGGGTGCAGTTGGAAAATTTTCTATGGTAATTTGTTAGCCATAGCAGTTGGAATTTTTTTTTGAGCCATGGCAGTTGAAAAATTTTGAGCCATGGCAGTTGGAAATTTTTCTATGGTAATTTTTAGCCATGACAGTTGGAAAATTTTTTTGAGCCATGGCAGTTGGAAATTTTTAAGCCATGACAGTTGGAAATTTTTCTGTGGTATTTTTGAGCCATGGCAGTTGGAATTTTTTTTTGAGTTGTTGGTATTCTTGATGTTGGGTTGATGATGTTGGGTTGATGTTGTTGTTGGTATTCCTGATGTTGGGTTGATGTTGTTGTTGGTATTCTTGATGTTTTTGGTTTCGAATTTTTTTTCAGATCTGATAAGGCGATGATAACAACCGAAACCGAATGGACGGTAAAGTGAGCTTTTATCACTTTGCAACCTTCGGGTTTGAGCCTAAAATTTTTCCGAAGCGATGATTTTTGAGCCTAAAAATTTTCCGAGGCGATGATGAAAACCGAATAGACGGCAAAGTGAGATAAAATCTCACTTTTGCAACCTTCGAACTGAGCCTCAAAAAATTTCCGACTACGTTTTTTTTAAGTTTTAAAACTGATTAATAAAAAAAAAAAAACTTGTAAAAAAGTTATATACTTTATTCAATAAAAAAGAAATAAAAGAGTAAAAAAAACCTTACTTTATAAAAGAAATAAAAGAGTAAAAGTAAAAAAAAAATGACTTGTACAAAAAAAAGTGACAAAAAAATAAAGAGTAAAAGTTAAAAAAAAAAAAAAGACTTGTACAAAAAAAATAGACGAAAAAACAATTTTTTCAATCATTGGCACGGAAACCAATATCTCAATGATTGGCACGGAAAGCTTAACACCCCCTAAAATTTTTCTAGGGGGTGCAACATTAGTAGGACCCATCAAGAAATATGATGAAGGGGATCTTAAGGAATTTGGGTTTGACTTTGTACATATATGATGACTGATGATGATGGGATTTGATGAATGATGATCAATGGTGGAAGATGAGAAAGGGCTATGTAAGACAAATTTTGGTAATGTAATTTGGATGTTGAAATGGTCAATGCCATTGTAAGAAAACAACTTTTTAATACATAAAGTACAAGTTGTTTAAACATGAACTTTCTTGAGTAAAAAATATGAACACCTTGTATCTGTTTGTTATGTTAGTAGGTGTCATATGATCAAAACTCAAAAGTATTAAAATATCTAATATTTTGTGAGTATTTGTAACGGGAGATAATTTGCATACTTGCACACTATATGATGTACAATCACTTAAAGCAAAATTTATACACAATGCAACAATTTAATGTACATGTTAGAGTATGCACGCACATCATTTCCCATTTATAATAGTTTGCACTAAATCACTTTTGTGAACCAAGTCAAATATGTCAACAATATTGAGGGAGATTTTTGGTGAATGATGGAGGGTGAGAAAGACATGCTTCGAATGTACACAAGTTTATTTAGGCAATGCTATTTGTTTAGAAATAATCATTTATGATGTAAGAAAATGACATTTAATATATAAAGTACAAGTTGTTAACTTGTTATATTTACATTTGGTGTGGTGCAAATGTTTAATATTGTGTCTCTTGCTACCTAAGAGCTTTCGTATGCAAATGATTAAAAGACATTTTTATATCTTTTTAAGCTAGTTATATTATTCTAAGTCCAATGCAAAACATATTTTTTACTTGTTCTGAACCCATCTCATATCGCATACATTACAATTACTTCAATAGATTGGTTGTATACATCAACGTATTCTTCAACCACCTATTTTTGACCTTTTTCTCCAATGCTTTAACTCATATCAAGTACATTTTCATCCATTCAATTCGTGGGGACACGTGATAAAAAAACTTACTGATAATTCTAATGTGATTTTGGTGGCAAAGAATTGAATACGTATCACTTTACTTAAACAGTCGTTGTACGTAACTCGATCATTACAATTATATTTCTTATTAGTAGAGTTAAATTAGTTGAATATACGAGCTAATTAATATGTTACATATGATAGTTGATGAAGATTTTACAAAAAAGACATACAAGGTTTTAATGGAGATTTGACCAATTAGAAGATTTCTTATTTGTGTTACAAACTTTTACATAGTTTAACATCTATATTTGTTAAATTGTCACGATTATTTTACATTGATTTGTTAGCAAATACAATATTCATTTGCCTACAGTTAATTTTTATGTTTCAGCTGACAACCTCAAACCGCAACCAAAACTTTGATATTACACCTAAACTTTTTAGTTCAAACATGAATAAAAAGTAACATTCAATTAATATATATGACTGAAAACACTATAAAAGATTTTTCTTTACTGAGATTACTAAAATTCATCATGTATCTTTTATAATTAAATTTTGTAACTGAAAGTATGGGTTTAAGTTAGTAACTAGCCAATGTTAAGGAGCCAAAGTTTTGTGGATCACTTAAATTATTTTTCACTATTTACCTTCCAGATGATGTTTCGCCGTGTTTGGATGTTCATTACGAGGGGTGTGTTTTAAAATGACTTAATCAGATTAAAAACATTAGAATAGAACACCTAGCTAGTTATATAATGTGTAGCTAGTTAATGTATTTTGTTAACCGCCGAATTAGTTGGTCCTCAGAGGTGGAAGTTATTAACTTGTGCTTATTTTTAAGACCAGATACGAATTTGTTCTTGTCACAAATTCACAATGTCTAGTGAACTACGCTAATGTTCACGTTGGATATGATATACTATAAAATACGGAGTATATGTTTCTTTATGGGGGTTGGGTGGGGGTTGTCTGCAATTGCAAAAAGGTTCAAATGGGCATCCATTTTATCTTGTTTTTGTGCTTACAGATTTGTTTCATTTATTGAGAATCAAGGAATATATCTTATAATAATATGATGTCAAGATGCAATTTCTGAGGCCCAAACAAAAGCATATGATGCAGAATATTTGTGTATAGAACATTTGTGCACACACATTATGTAAGCTGGTAATCATGGTGTTAGATGCCTGTCCAATTGTCTTTCTAGGATCTTAGTTCATTGGCAAGTACCTCCAATTATCCAAACTGTTTATTATGAGCAACGGATGGCGAGATCGTCTAGTTCCAAACACTTTTCTGTTATAATCTAAGTACATAAGTTAACTTGTTATCTTAAGACTTCATAAGCTATGTTTTCATGTTCAGGAAAAGTAAATAGGCTTGCAGTTTCGCTACTACAAGATAAAACAAACTCTGGCTTTTATAAAGTATGATTACTGTAAAAATAAAAAGTAAATGTATCTCACACAAATGCTTTCTTCAAACTTTACATTTTTCGTACACTTGATATACTCGAGTGAGATCATTTTTTCATTACCGGATGTAATGGGAGAAGTATGAGACGGCTAATGGTCTATGAAAGATGAACCTTTTTCGAATGGAAGTATGCCCGTGTTAATGCAACACTTGCAACAGTGACTGCAGCAACAATTGAACTCCAAATCCACCTTAGTCTAGTCTTCCTTCAGTAGGATCATGCACTGTTTATAAACATTTTAACACAAAGGTCAATACATAATCCATAACAGGAACATCAAACAACACAAAGGTCAATACATAATCCATAACAGGAACATCAAACAAACTAGTGTAGTGGTATAGTTTGACATTCAAAACAAAGGGTTATTTAATACTCGTTAAATGGTAACATATATATAGTTGGATCTTATTTCTGTTTAAGTAACATTTTTATATAGCTAGGTGCAAACAACCTTAAGTGGCCACGCTAACCTCCTGAAAAGGGAGGGCTTTACCTAGTTTGAGTCTGTGTGGCGGTTGGTTTAAACCCCGTGAATTAGTCGGCCAAATGATCGAAAATCATTGTTAAGAAAGAAAAAAAACATAAATAAAAAATAGTACTACTAACATTTTTATTTGCTTTCACAAACTATCGAAGGGTTATCTTTAAGGTAGTCCGTACAGGTTACCAGGCTTGAAAAAAGAGATGGTCAACATTGACCCATCAAAACAATGACGTATTACTTTAGAAGACTCGGTCACTTACCAAAAGTTGTTTGCTTAAGTAGAGACACCTTATTGACAACCTCGTCACACAACAATGTTAACCTTGCAATTTCCATGTCTGTAGACTTTAACTGAGATTCCATTCCCGTCATCATCTCGGCCTTTGAATTTCCCTTATCACAATAGAATAGGCTGCAACAGGGATATGCTGCATTTGACGAGATAACTCTTCGACAGGATCCTTTACAGATTGGTCATCAAGCAAACTTGAATCGTCTCGAAGGTTCAGCCCAACAAGAGATAACTGCTCTTATCCCCCCCACCCCACCCCCCACCACCCAATTGGCTTCGCATGTAATTTATGTGGTTTTCTGCTGGCTTCCTTATCTCAATCTCTGCCAATAAAATTCAGTCGCGTACTCCAATTCAACATAAATCATTGTCAAAAATCTGGTTACCCGTAATGGTTGGTGCCTCTCACCACCAAAATCACTTTCACCTCAATGTCATACCATCCTTCCTCCTTGTCACTCACTCATCGCCTTTAATGCCGTAATTGTCACCTTTACCCTTTACCTTAAGCGGGGTGTTATGGTGAAGATGATCACACACATGAAGGACCAATCTTGGCGCCTAAACCCCATGACACGGGTGTGTGATGACGCGCGAAGGTCCTCAAATAGAGGTGGTTTGGTATAGTGCTTAACCTAGCGAAAATTGTAGAAAAAGTGGTACGGTCCCCGCTTATTGTTACGTAGTATTATATTTTTTTTTTGTGAGGTATATTCTTTTTTATTTTTTATGTGGTTGGTCAAGTGGTGAGTTGGTGATCATTACGGCTAAAAAGTGGAGGTAAAAAAGCTAATATAGCAATTGAGGTAAAGGTGAAGGGGAGGTATTGGGATGGCTAAGTCCTTTTTGGAGTTTTGTCCATCTTTGATCAAGGTATGAGGATGCATTCACCATTTTCTGTATAGGACTAATGTTGAGTGACTGTGAAAGTATGAGTGTATGCAGGAAATAGTATGCAAATGATAGATAGAATGACAGAGATAAAAATGGAGGGAAGAATAACTAGAATAACTGATATATTGATGGATATGTAACTGTCTTTACATGTGGTCCTGTATATACTAACTGAACAGGTATGATACAAAGGGATGTGATGGTTCAAAAGATCCAACAGATATGTCCCCTTTATCATATAACTGTTATATAACTGTAATTAACTACCTTAACTGTCATATCTGACTTAACTAA
Source organism: Chrysanthemum makinoi (assembly GCA_910596185.1). Classification (NCBI taxonomy): domain Eukaryota; kingdom Viridiplantae; phylum Streptophyta; class Magnoliopsida; order Asterales; family Asteraceae; genus Chrysanthemum; species Chrysanthemum makinoi. The sequence goes on from OU343217.1 coordinate 221,142,748, forward strand.
CATATGTATGTGGTCTGTTGGCCTATGGCCAAGACCAAACGAATTCTTGCAGCTCTAAGTATACATGTTCATGGCTGCAGATTCTTAAATAAAACTACTTAACATAATTACAAGTGTGTAACTAAGTTTGAACATAAAATTGAGGTTGATTGATCTTAGACTTCCAACAATCTCCCCCATAAGATCAATGACCTCTGATCTTCATTCCTTTCTTCATCTTTTCTTTATAATGATCAACTAATGATGATGAATTCATCACTAGAACTGCTATATGTGTCCCTTTCTTCTTTCATTCCTTCTAAACTTGTATGTCCCTTGTCTGAATGGCCTTGAATCTGCATTTGGTAATTATTGTTATCTCCATTTTCTTTCAAGTCTTCCAACTTGATTCCAAAGTGTACAATCCTTCTATTTTCTGCATTTGGTGCTGTCACTTTATCTCCATGATCACTATTGTGACTTCCAAGGCAAGTAATCCCTTTGCCTTTAACCACATTTGATGTGGCCTTCTTTGGAACTGTTCCTAGTTCCTCCTTTGGCACCCTTGTTGTGCTGTTATAGCACTGGAATACCTCTAGGTATTCATTGTAACACATTTTTCAAATGATCACCATATTCCTGTGGTTGACCAAAAATTTCTACAACATAATCAAAGCCTCTTGCAAAGTAGATACTTAAGTATCCTCCAAGGCTTTCTACCAATTTATAGAGATCCATTAGATGGATCTCTGTGCCATTAATTACAGGGGGAATTGGACCAAGCATTTTCCTCTTTAAGTAATCATTATAAAACCATCTATAAGCCTCATTAAACTTATCCCTGAACAAGTCCCATTCTTAACAGATTAATTAGTCATTTTTCAATAAGTCAAGAAATGCAACATATTCCTTAAAGGTAGTGACTTGAGTTGGATAAAAAACACATTTAATATTGACATGGTCCTCAATCCTTGGTGTGTCTCCAACTGCTATTGGTTTGATTGGACATGCATAAGCATGGTGTCCAATCTCTCTACATCTGTGACATGTGAGAGTCAAAACATCCTTTCCTTCTGTCTTTTCTTCTTGGCAGTGACTACTTTCTTCAAGCAATTTGAAGTAGTCTTCTTTGTATCTATTCTGCCTTTTGTTCATCTTATCTCCATCAAAAATGCAGTCTGCAGGGTTTTTAAACATTTGTACTAGCCTGCATCTGTTTCCTTTGAATGTCAGTTCCAAGCCTTGTGCTTCAAGTTGGCTTACTGATAAGATGTTCAATGTTACATCTGGTGTATACAATACACCAGGTATACTGACAATCTCCTTCCCAAACCTGAGATTGGTCTCTCCTACTCCATGTATGAACATCAATTTGTTCATATCCTGGAACTTTTCAACACTAAACTTCTCCTTGAGTTTTCCAAATAGGTTCTTGCTTGAGCAAACATGCCTATCAAGGCACTTGCTTACATACCAGATCTTGTCCCATGTTTCTTCATCAGTGCCATCTACCATAAAGTCGTTGGTAGATGCACATTTTCAGGGTACATGATCTGAGTATGCACTTTCTCATAATTCTCTTCTGAGTTTGCCTTATCAGACACCTTCCCTTTGTTTGGACAGTTTTCTGCAATGTGTCCCCTTATCCTGCACTCATAGCATCTGTATCTTCTATGTTTGTTGAAGGCATTGTGGGACTGTGGAAGTGTGGTGTTGTATGCCTGAATCTCTTCAATCTTCTTTCTTAGCATTTCCTTGCACTCATCAGAAATTTGCCTTATGCAATTTCCCAGTCTAAAGTCCTTCTCTCTTTTTATTTGTCTTTGAATGAAACTGTCTTGTAATCTTCTCCTCATGGGTCTCCCAGTTTTGCTCTGATGCTAAATATTGGGATGGCCAAGTCCCTTTTGGAGTCTTGTTCATCTGTGATCAAGGTATGAGGATGCATTCACCATTTTGTGTATAGGACTAATGTTGAGTGATTGTGAAAGTATGAGTGTATGCAGGAAATAGTATGCAAATGATAGATAGAATGACAGAGATAAAATTGGAGGGAAGAATAACTAGAATAAATAATATATTGATGGATATGTAACTGTCTTTACATGGTCCTATATATACTAACTGAACAGGTATGATACAAAAGGATGTAATGGTTCAAAAGATCCAACAGATATGTCCCTTTATCATATAACTGTTATATAACTGTAATTAACTACCTTAACTGTCACATCTGACTTAACTAACATATGTCTGTGGTCTGTTGGCCTATGGCCAAGACCAAACGAATTCTTGCAGCCCTAAGTATACATGTTCATGGCTGCAGATTCTTAAATAAAACTACTTAACATAATTACAAGTGTGTAACTAAGTTTGAATACATAAAATTGAGGTTGATTGATCTTAGACTTCTAACAAGAGGAGACCGTGGCCTTACAATTTCAGTTTTTTAGTTAACTGATAAAATTTAATCTTAAAGATTTTATGAATAAATTATAATGTCATTAAAAATAAATTATTACACAAAGACATAAACTTAGAAAATTAAAAACATAAATTAAAAAGGTCAAAAACATAAACTAAAAAACGCTCCAAGCCTTGATTTCCTCATATGCCCTGCTCGCAACACTTGGTTTAGCTTGGGTGTCGAAGAATTCATCTATCTCATTGTCTATATCATAAACCAAATCACCTTCCCTATCTTCATGAAACTCAAAAGTGATTTCATCATCTATACCACTCGTAACAATTGATGAATCTTGGGTGTCGAAGAAATCCTCCATCTCGCTCCCTAAATTATAAACCAACTTATCTCCCCTCGCATCATGAAATTTCAGAAGTAAAGAGCAGAGACTAACATATCGTTCCAATCCAGAAGTGATTTCATCATCTGTGTTGCTCGTACCACTTAAAGATTCTCGGGCGTCAAAGAAATCATTTGTCTCATTGTCTAAATTCTCTTCTACAGCTGTTGCATTGTTATCTTTAACAACTTCCCCAACATTCGTGTGATCAACAATATATGCGGATGGAGTGAACGGTGTTGGTTCACGTGAAATCCGAGTCCATTTATGTTTTCTATTTACAGATTTCATTCTTGCATTTAACTCTGGCTAATTGTCGTTACGACTATCACGTATCAAACCACTTACACTTGTGCCTGGTGCCATCAACTTGAAAGTCATCTTTTGCTCAACTAACGAATCTAAAGCTTTTGTTGTACAAGGCATTGCAACTTAAAATTCTCTATTCGGTTTCAAACTTTTTTCTGTTTTAAAAAGGCAAACAATTTTAAAATTAGCACACAATTTAGAACATCAAATTCTCTATTCGGTTTCAAACTTTTTTCTTTTTTATCCAAGAAAAAGGCAAACAATTTTAAAATTAGCACACAATTTAGAACATCCTCGAACTGTATATTCAACATCAAAAGTTCTATTGAGTGAGGAGAAAGCCCTAACTCATCAGGCGTCTTAAATATTTTGGGTCCTAAAAAAATCAGTATTTACAACAAAACTAGTTTATCTAAGCAACAACAGATAAATTATCGTCCAACATTACTTGGTACGTTATTTATACTCGAGATTAATTTGTATTACCTCTATTTTTCTTATGCTTACAGAACTACAAATCTTAACTATAATTTTTTTTGGCATAGATTTAAAAAAAATAATAAAAAATGGGAGGCTAGCAAACATGAAAACATGTTATATATATAAGGGGCATTTAAATATATCCTCACATACACACCCATATTTACATACTTCCCCAAACAGTGCTCTAACAGGCTTGTATGTAAATATATGTTTGAGGAAATATGTAAATATATGTGTGTATGAAAGGAATATGAAAATCCCCCTATATATAAACCTAAAACAGTACTTTTCTTGTGATATAAACCTAAAACAGTACTTTTCATGTGATATAAACCTAAAACAATACTTTTCAGTGTTTTCATGCAATATAATCCGTAAATGATTCATCAATGTGTTTATAATTTTTTGCATGAAAGAGTTATACCTGAATCTAGTTATGCGTATCAGTCAAAAGTGCGATGAGAATAAAGAAAAAAGAAGCGTCCCAACATTCTTTTATAGTGTCAGGTATTGTATTGGTATGCTACACGGATTATTCCACAATTTTACAATATTTACTTCTTAGTTTAAATAAACTACACTTTTTTGGAGACGACTAAGTTTTTTTTTTTTTTACGTTCAAAAAAAAACTAAGTTTTTTTTTACTTAAATATGTTTCACTTTTGACCTCATGGGATCATGTTACCTCAGCAAGCCATATTTTTACCTTTCTAAATAATGTTTAGTAAAAGTAATTATATGTTGCTATCTAAACTTCACAAGACAGAGAATAAATTCTGTAAACATCACAAATTCTCTAAATAACAAAAGATTAAATCTTTACCATCTAATTAATTTGACCAAAGAGTGTATATTAAAAACTGGTTTTAGTTAAAAATAATTTTACTTATGCACTTTTGGCGACTAAGTAAAACCCTAAACCCATTCTCTCTCCCTAGGGGAGATTTCCGGCCGCCGCCTTCTATTTTTTCCGGCCTAATATCACATATACTTGTCCTCTCTACCTGTTAGGTATGCAATACGAGTAGTATCTGTGGTATTCTTTACAAGGGTAGCGGCTGATTGTTTTTTTAATTACCAATCTTGTTGAAACCCTAACTATCACTTAAAGGGTATCGTTTTTTTCTCTTAAGGTTTCGACATATCTGTTCTACTTGTGATTGTATCTGGTACATGTTCGTAACTCCTAGTCGTTTTGATAATCATTATGGTTGTTAACTCGACCCTATACTGCTTGGTACGATCTGGTGTTTATGTTTTGGTTGGGGGAGCTCGATGCTAAACGAAACCCTAACTTTTTAGGGTTTCGTTTTTTGATGTGTACGATAGTTTTGATCCTTACCTGCCATATTCTTTATTTTGTTGAGGTGTTGATTGGCTACTTAAATGCATAAACGAAACCTTTTGGGTTTTGTTACATTCGATCTGCATGTTAACCCGTGCCTTGGGTTATTATTGACTGTATGTTCTATTATGATTTGTTGCTGGTTTATATGTGGGGTTACAAGAGAGATGTAAGTGTGGATTGGTCTATTTGGATGTTAGGGGTTTGTATACCCTATTTTTTATCTTGTTGTTTCGGTTTGTGGCTACTTGGTATGTGGGATGTTAGGGTTTGTGCATACCTTAGGTGTAACTTTGACAGGTTCTTTTGATTGGGGTACTATTTGGATTGATGATAATGCAATGGAATCTTTCCATTGTGGTGTTGTGGAAGTTGGGGCGCTTTCGCACACCCTATTATTTTCTGATTCTGATCTCGTTCGTTGACTACCACTCATACATAGGTTATTATTGTGATTACTTGCAATAATAATGGAATTGCGATGGATCTGAATCTTTTTTTTATTGTAAGTTGTGTTGTGTATACTGCATTGGGTTTCGGCTGGTTTATGTCGTTCGTTGACAAATGTAATTAGGTCTTTGGTTTGCTCCATGGCTACCTTTGGAGTGTTGCTTGGAGACTGGTTCATGTTTTTTGTTAATATGGTAGTTAGGGTTGTGATTAACCCTATTCTCATGCTTCGGATCTGTAGTGCGTTGGATTACATTCATATTTAGTGATTATTGTTCATGTGCAATCATAATTGCGTTCTACAGTCCGAAGATTATTGTTGGCATCATTTGAGATGCCGTGATGCTTATGGAAGTGGAAGTTAGTGTTACACTCGATGGTACCGCTATGCAGATTTTTGAAGATTGAGTCGTTCACTATGAACGTGGTTCTTAGAGCCTTGTTTTGTTACATTTAGATTGTTTTTTTAAATGTAATTGTTAGTTCCAACGTTTAGCTGTGTGTTAGTTCTGCATTTTGCAGTTGGTTTCACCCATGTAACGGGCTGAAGGCATGGGATTCACCCATGTCAATTGTACTTCAATGTTTTTTGGCGTAATGAATTTTACCAGGGTGAAAATCCCTTTTACCCAAAAAAACTATACTAAAATAATTATTAACATGTGAGCAATATTTTCTTATCACATGACCTACCTAACAACTTATCATACATTCAAGTAATCTGCAATACTCTGTTTAGAATTACATTTGATTTTTAATCTAATCGCATGTGATTTTCAATATAATCACATGTGATTTATCATCCAAACAGATTTACGTGTAATTTTATCTGTAAATGTGTAACAGTAGCTACATCTTTTTCACGATCCGTCTTATTTGCATCTAACTGATTTTTTCATCCATAATTAGATTTTCTTCAACAACATGAGTTTTGTCATCAACAACCAAATTTTCGTCCTTCATAATCAGATTATCATCCATATATAACTAATTATTTGTTAATTGATAATTTCGAACCTAAATTCAAGAAAAAAAAACAAAATTGACCCCTAATTTGAAAAGTTATTATCAATAACAAAGATTTACGATAAAATCAAAATATGAAATATGTTGATTAACAAAATTATCTTTATCATTATCAGTCAAACACACACGACACAACAGAAAAACTAAAAATGATATATACACATTGTTATTAAAAATATACTAATTTAAAACTCGTGCATTACACCGACTGTCAAATTATTTTTTAGATATAGTTATAACTAAAAATGATCTTATCTATTAAAGTTTTCATTTTGGACAACGACTATGAAAACTAATAACGTTGTTTACTCAAACGTGTTAAACGTAGTTTTCGATTACGATTATCAAATCAAGTGAAAATTGGTACTTAGCATATTTCGGTTACGATTATTAAAGTGTGCCCCTTCGAGTAAAACTTTCTCGACTCATCTCTGCATTTAAGAAACATTTAATATTGTTAAAGCACAAGGTATAGTCTCGGTTATAGCATTGTGTTATAATAAAAAGTGTTGTCACATCAGCTTTTCACCTATAACTCATAACCTATGGCTTAACCCAAAAACAACCTCTCTCGTCGCTCAATTATAAAACACCGCGAGTCTCACAACTTTTTTTATTCCATTTATTCAACTAAAACAATACACTAAATTAAAAATATTACATAATTTAAATAAAATAGCATACCAAATTCATGTATTTTTTTAAACTAATTATGTAAGAAAAAGAAAAAAAAATCAAAGGACTAATAACACAAACTTAATAAGGACTAACGGTACAAGAAGTTAACAAGAACTAATGATGACGTATAGTCTATATTCGGGTCACGAACCCGACCAAAGCCCAATACTAATAAGCCCACGATTTAACGGGCTACGCCGATAAGTGGTTAGGCCCACGAAGGCCCAAACCCAATGTTATTTACGTAACACGATATCGGATATATCCTAATGATGGAGATAATCATTCCCCAACCGACTTAGGCGGGATACGCCGAAGGTTGAGGAACACGGAACCAACAAGGATTCCGTGTGTATATAAAGGGAATCCTATCCCTCGTTAAAGGTACGATCTACAAACCCTAACTCTCCTTTAACCCTAAAACGATTACTTACTCTCACGCCAGAGGATAATCGTGGGAGACAATCTCACGGTAAGCCTAACGGTGTTTTCTGTCTTCTTAGTGCGCAGGTCTCAAGCAACAATCCTCAATTGGTACGAGGGCCGGAGCCTAAACAAGGAACGCCCAACTTTTGTATCAACAAGTGGCGCCATTCGTGGGACCATTCACTAAGAACTAAGAACTAGAATGACTAGCATGGAAATCAACGATCGCAAGCAGACCTTACCGGAAAAAAGCTGCACACTGGATCAGCTTCTAAGCAAACTTCTGGGATAACCAGTGTTGCTAAAACCGTGGATCAGGCCAAGATTTGGTCTCTCCTTCAGTGGAACCACGCTCGGGGACAACCCAGTGCCATCAGTAACCACCGCTAGCTAGGAGATCCATCGCACTCCTTTTGCCACTCCATTCCAAACGGTGGTGGAAACAAACTTCACAAAAGCACCTGATGCACCTGATAAAAATAAGAGTATAGTGGTGGAAACTGATACTCCTACTCTAGAAGGGGTTGTGTCAGAACTAGCGCCAGACGAGTTCGTATCGCAAAACTACGAAACCTTGGCTGCTCTCATGCAAAAGGAAGCAAAGAAGAGGTCAGGTCGGAGTCTACATGCCCGACTCGATTTTGGCGCGGAGTTAGAGACATCCCCATCGCGCCGTCAGAAGGAGAAGCGCGGGAGGGATAGTCACCGACCCCCAGTGTTCAACAGAATTGGGAGGAGAGTTGATGACGATGAGACATCCAACTCACTGCATCTAGAAGGAAGTGAGGAGGATGAACAGCGTACCAATGTCCACACCAGACTTGGTAGCCGGAGAATTCATGACAGACTTTGGCGACGATACTCCCCAAGTGAAAGCCCTTCAAGTCCAGATTCTGAGGACAGTCGGCGCAAGCGCCGACGAAAGGAAAATTCATCCTCTGATAATTCCTCGGACAACGAGGATAGCGATACAGGACATTGGAAGTCCAGAAACAGATATAATGACCAAGATGATGAAGATATATCTCTCCGTGGCGCCAGAAAGGTAGATGCGTTCACTAGACGCATCAGTGATTTCTCAGAGAACAAAAGGAGGCGCATGCCTGCCAACGTGAAAACCTATGACGGAACAGGTGATCCTGATGATCACCTAAAAATTTTTGAATCAGCCGCTACAATTGAAAACTGGCCACAGCCTGTATGGTGCCACATGTTCAACTCCACACTAGTAGGAAATGCGCGGAACTGGTTCAATAAGCTTCCACGTAGAAGCATTAATGGTTTTGAAGAATTAAGAAAGGCGTTCCGCCTAAACTTTACTCAACGGAAAAAGTGTGCAAAAAACCCCCATTGAACTCGCCAGGGTCAAACAGCGCCAAGGGGAATCCACAAGCGCTTTTATGGAGCGTTTCAAGGATGAATGCATGCAAGTTAAAGCGGGTCCTGAGGTGCTCAAAATCTCAGGGTTCATGAATGGGATCAGAAACCCAGAACTTATCAAGAGGTTGAATGACAAGATTCCCCAATCCTTTGATGAGCTCATGAAACGCACACGGTCCTTCGTCCAAGGAGAGGCGGCAGCGAAGATAGCAAGAGAAACTACTTGAACTACCGGTCACAAGAACAACCTGGGAGACAATCCACGATCGAGTAGTAACCGTAACAGGAATTATCGCAACCAGGGGAGTGGGCGCGACAATGACAAGTATATCCCACTGACAAAGACTCCAAAGGAGATACTTGCAACAGAAGGAGCAAACTTCCCAAGACCTCCCCCAATGCGCACCCCGAGGATCGGCGTAGGAAGAGGTTACTTGCGACTATCACGGACGAAGGGCCACACTACTAATGAATGTGTACAAAGCTACGCCACTCATCGACAAACTCGTCAAGGAAGGTAGATGGACCATTTGGTCAAAACATTAAAGAAGGGAAAGATAGACAAAAGACTGGGAATAAGAATGAGGGGCCCAAAGATAAGCCTGATACTATTTACATGATACAATCATGGCAAAGAGTAACTAGGCAGAAGGTTAGCCAGAAGTTTTCCCATGGAAGTGCAATTACTTTACCTACATTAACTGCGAACAACGCAGTGGTAGAACCGATCATCATCGAAATTAACGCGGGGGGTCACGACATCCACCGCATGTATGTTGATGGTGGAGCATCTGCATACATAATGTACGAACATCGCTTCAAACAATGCGCTACCGAGATACACAGTCACCGAGCCCAGCCACAACAAATACCTGACTGGCTTCACAGAGAAAAGATATGGCCTATGGGGCAATTACGACTACTGGTTAGAGTAGGTAATAACGACCACTCCACAACGGCATGGCTGGACTTTATGGTAATCAAATCCCCTCGCCATACAATGGCATTATCGGAAGACCGGGAATATCAGCCATACGCAGTCCGCCTACAAAGACACGGGATGCTCAAATTTCCAGTGGAAGGAGGTGTCGGTACCCTCTACAATGCTGTCGTACCTCCTAAAGAATGTAACGCGATCACATGCGAAATGGCACCCACTACAGAACAGTGCGCAACCAAAACTCCAAACCTAAAGGTAGCAATTCATCCCGATTACCCCAAACAGGAAATATCGATAGGAGGATCACTGTCGGACAACGGCAAAGCAGCGGTGTGCGCACTCTTGCAAAAGAACCTGGACATCTTTGCATGGGAGCCAAAACACATGACTGGGGTACCACGTTCAATCATAGAACATAAGTGAAAATCGACAAGGATATTCACCAATACGCCGAAGAAGCGGCCAAGCTGGCGAAGCGCGCAAGCAATCCTGGCAGAGGTACACAAGTTAGTAGAGGCAGGAATCATGTGGGAAGTCTACTACCATGACTGGATTTCTAACCCATTTATGGTAAAGAAGAGTGATGGTAGCTGGCGGATGTGCGTAGACTTCACTGATCTTAATAAAGCATGTCCACAAGACTGCTACCCCCTACCAGAGATAGACTGGAAGGTGGAATCTTTGTGTTGATATCCACTAAAGTGCTTCCTCGATGCATACAAAGGATACCATCCAATCCAGATGGCAGAGGACGACAAGGAAAAAATGGCCTTTCATACAAGCCAAGGTGTCTACTGCTACACAAAAATGCCTTTTGGCTTGAAGAATGCAGGCGCCACCTATCAGCGGTTAGTCGATAATGCATTCGAAAAACAGGTTGGCCGCAACCTAGAGGTTTACGTCGATGACCTGGTCATAAAAAGCCATACGGAGGATGAGTTGGTGCGCGATATTGAGGAAACATTTAGGACACTCAAGGAGATCAACATGAAGCTCAATCCTAAAAAATGCACCTTCGGCGCTACAGAAGGCATGTTCCTTGGGTACTTGATAGATCCTGATGGTATAAAGCCGTGTCCAGAAAAGACTAAGGCTGTCATCGACCTTCCTTCACCGCGCACGTTGAAGGAAGTTCAATCTCTCAATGGCAAGTTGGCCGGCCTAAACAGATTCCTATCCAAGTCAGCAGAAAAATCGCTACCTCTTTTCAAAACACTCAAGAAGTGTATAAAAAAGGGTGATTTTCGTTGGACTACGGAGGCAGAAGAAGCCTTTGCACAGCTTAAACAACACCTGGCAACACTCCTTACACTTGTAGCACCCCGACCAGGGGAAGAGTTGATTATGTACTTATCTGCAACTCATGGAGCAGTCAGCGCAGTATTACTGACGGATAGGAACTCAGACAAACACCGTGTACTTTGTAAGCAAAGCGCTCAAAAAAACAGAGATGAATTATAGCGCAATGGAAAAGTTGGTCCTTGCATTAGTCTTCGCCGCCAAACGGCTGCGCAGTACTTCCAGCGCACCCGATAGCAAAGTGATCACGCACCAACCGATCAAGCAAATCATCTCCAAACCGACGATCGGCGATTGCGAAGTGGAGTGTATTGCTAGGTGAACACAACATCTCCTATAGACCACGTCATCGCAATAAAAGGGCAGGTGCTAGCAGATTTCATCATCGAAAAACCGAACCGATGATCCACCCGCACTAAGCAAGAAGGAACTACAAGATCCATGGATCTTGTTCATGGACGGATCCTCATGCGTGGATGGGTCGGAGCGTGCCTCATCCTCACAAACCCAGAAGGAATGGAATTCACTTACGCACTGCGTTTTAAATTCACAGCAACAAATACCGAGGCGTAATATGAAGCCCTAATAGCCGGTCTACGCATTGCAGCTCGATTGAGTGTACGTAACTTGGAAGCAAATGTAGATTCCAGGCTAGTAGCCAACCACATGTTGGGTGAGTACGTGGCCAAGGAGGAAAACATGATTCAATACCTCGAAAAACCAAGGCACTAATCAAAGGCTTTGACAGGTTTACCATCAAACAGGTTCCTCGAGGAGAAAACCGAAAGGCGGATGCGCTAAGCAAAATCGCATCCACAAGTTTTGCACACCTATCCAAACAGGTGTTGGTGGAAACATTGAAAACCAAATCCATCTCGGAAATGGAAGTATCCACGGTAATAGAGGAAGACGGACCTACATGGATGACACCAATAGCGGAATTCATAAGCAAGGGAGTATTACCCCAAGAGCGAAGGAAGCCCGGGATCCGACGCACAGCACAAAGGTTTGAACTTCGGGACAACATACTATATCGACGCTCTTTCTTGCAATCATAGCTCCGCTGTGTTGGTCCCCTACAAGCAAACTATGTACTGCGAGAAATCCACGAAGGTTCATGCAGCATGCATTCAGGACCACGATCTGTGATGGCGCGCGCTTTACGGTCAGGATATTATTGGCCCACCATGCACCGCGATGCGCGGGACTTAATCAGAAAGTGCAGCGACTGCCAAGTTCACATACCCATGCCACGCCAACCATAACAGGAGCTAACACCAATTACGGCACCATGGCCATTTTACAAGTGTGGCATAGACATCGCCGGTCCTTTTCCTGTTGCAGCAGGAGGATTAAAGTTCCTCATAGTCGCCATAGACTACTTCACCAAGTGGATCGAGGCAAAGGCAGTGGTGACAATCACTGGCAACCAGGTGAGACGCTTTGTCTGGGAAAATATTGTATGCCGCTCGGTCTACTCGGGAAATCATCTCGACAACGGAAATAATTCGCGACAACCCTTTCAAGGACGGTGCGAAGCTAAGAATCACACAAAGACTTCGCGCGTTAAACACCCACAAACCAACGGCTTAGTTGAACGTGCGAATCGAAGCCCGGAGAAGGAATTAAGGCACGCTTGGATAAGCACAAAGGAAGATGGTTGGAAGAACTATCGCATGTTCTGGGCGACCGCACTTCAATCAAAACCAGCACAGGGGACACCCCTTCTCTCTAGTCTATGGGACGGAAGCCGTCATACCAGCCGAAATCGGAATGCCAACTATTCGCACTGCTGAAATCAATGTGGCAACCAATGACGACGAGCGACGTATCGACTTAGACCTGCTAGAAGAAAGCGCGAAAGCGCATCTATATGGGAAGCAAAATCAAAGTCAAGGATGAAAGGATACTATGATGCTAAAGTGCGAAGTGTTTCATTCGCACAGGTGACTTCGTTTATCGCGCCAATGATGCGAGCCACGCAGAAGACACAGGTAAGCTTGGACCAAAGTGGGAAGGACCCTATGAGGTTACCGAAGAATTAGGAACAGCGCGTACAAGCTACGAGGCTTGGATGGCCGTGAACTGCCACGCACATGGAACATCTGCAACCTTAAGAGGTGCTACCTATAGGAATGGCTAGGGCCCAAATACAGACGCTCTTGCACTTTATTGAAGTGCCCAATACACATTTATGTATTTCCTTTTTGTTTTCCTTAGTATACTGTCTTACTTATTTCTCATAAAAGCTTGCAAGTATCAATAAAACGTCGCGGTTTCTAGCTAACTCGCGACACATTTCACTTTGTTATTTCCATATACTGTATGTCTTAACAATTTTTTATTTTTTGCCTACATGGTGTGCATGTACTTAAAAAACCCACGACGGTAAAAGGATGAGTCGGACTCGTTGAGTAAGAGGGTTGCAAACCCATCAACACTGGATCACGTATCCTTGTTAAACACCTTGTTCTCAAGACGTTGGAATAAGTTTGTGCGCATCTCACGATGGGTGCGCAACAATGCATATGGTGCACATTTAACAACTTAGGAACCAAGACACTTGATTCCTTGATATGATATTTTCAAGACGTGATATCACAACATACACGATTATGATAAAAAAAAAAAAAAAGGTACTTAGAAATTATCTCTTATGAATACTATGATCTTCATACATGACTATGGATTTCTTATATTATTCGCGCTTATGTACAACTTTGACCTGTAGACTATGTCTTATACGCAAAGACAAACAGATAAGTCCAAGTTGCTATAATATGAACACACATTTCGCAAAAAGAGATTTCTATTAAATGACTAAGTTATTACAAAAGATGTTCATAAACAAAAGATCTTATCTATATACTATTAGACTGCTCCAGTGATGAAGTTCCCACGCGTCCTGCAGCATCTCCACTCTCGTCTAGCCTCTTCAATAAGTCCGAGTCTTGGCGAGACACAGTGGCAACACTCACTGGCACCCCGTCAGACCTTGGAAGATGAGTTGCACCAACCCCGCACATAGTCGCTTTACCTTTAATACCCTCTTTTTTAGCAAGTCTGGTGGCATGCGCTTCCAACACTTCCTTCAATGACATTTCTTTCTCTAAAGCAAAAGGATTTAGAATGTCCTTGGGGCGAGCAAAAACGCACTTGAAGCGTGGAGACATCGGCTTCAGAAAATAGTCCGGCAAGGCTTCTGCATTATCAATACGATGGCGCGCTAAGGTCAACCCTTCCATAATAACAGTTATGGGATAATCTTGGTCGCGTTCCATTTCAGCAATCATTGGAAGCTCCAAAGACTTCATCTTCTCCATGGCAGACACTAGCTCATCATAAGCCTGCGCATTATAGCCGGGTACCTTTTCAGCAGGTACCTTCAACAGATCTGCCTCATGAAGCTTCTCCACACTTCGCTTTACCGCGCTCTAAGGCACATTGGACCACCCCACCAAATGCGTCCACTACCTCTTTGGACTCCAGCGTGGTTAGAGTAGCAAGGCGCAGGCCATGGCTGATAAGCCACCTGCGCTCAGCAATAACAGACATTAGATGATGATATAATTCCTCATCATACTCCAAACTGAGCTTACGCAGCTTCATCTCTTGTGTTTCCAGAGCACTGCTCACAGTGGTACCAAAATATTCCAACTGCGTGGTCAACGTATCCTTGCTCTTCTCCAGATATTTTAGTGCCCAGAGACACGAAGCCTTGTACCCTGATGACTCTGCGCGCTCTTGGTTTATTTGCCCCATTAGCGCCATTTTTTCCTCAGCCTGCTTCCGAGCGTACACACTCAGACTCTCTGCCTCAGCCTTGGCACTAGCCAACTGCGCTTCCAGCGAAGCAATTTTCTCATCTTTTTGAGCGCCTTGGCGCTTTCCCCGCAATTTGAACCTTTAGCTTCTCAACTATTGAAGCTTGATGCGCAGACACCTGCACCAACTCTTCAACCAATTTCTCCATCGATGCATCCCCAGCAGACAAGCCCTCATCGTTTTGGCTATGCGGCTCGGACTGCGCGGAATGTACAGGACCCACCCTAGGGGTGACTCGCACTGTTCAAACTCGCATACACAGAGAGAATTAGTCGTTTCCCATATAAACAGTTGGTGCGCACAAAATGTATGGACAACGTTACTTACGAGGACCGAGATATTAGCGGAGGGTGAGATGCCGCAACATCACCGGAGGATGATTCTACAGGACGACCACATGGCGCTTTTTCCGATGAGCTAGCGCCATCCTCTCCGGCGATCTTTTGCGTTTTAGCCCGGATTCGGCTCCTCCTTTTCTTCTTCTTCCATAGGACGCGCCACTGCTACGGGTGTTGGTTGCGCTACTGGGGATGGCACTATGGGGTTTGGCACGCTTTGTAGCGGTGTCGCTTCCACTGCGATTGAAGAGCTGGTCCCTGTTTCTCCTAAATTCATTTCCAGGTACGCCGCGGTGGCATCCAGTAGGGCTCTTCTTCTTCTTTCACGCCGCGTCCCTACACTCACTTGAATTGGCTTCGCTAGTTGACAATCAGTAAACAGATCCATCTCTCGCAAAGAAGACAACAAATACACAGGTTACATAATGTGCAAAAAGGAAAAGAAAGCTCTTACATTAATTAAGAAAGGGGATGCGAAGGGATGAGCACCCACCCTGGCCATTAGCGCCTAAGAAGATTGGCATCTCATCTGTCATACCAAAGTAATTTCGGCTAATGCCCATATGCACCACAAATTCCTCAGGATAGGAACTAATAGGGATGCGGTTGGCGTTTATCATTCCCGCGATCCTCCATGACATATGATCCGGTAGGGGGCTCATCCTTCGGCAATGTCCCCTGGGTATAAAATTCAAAACGCGGTGGGAAGCACACGTCATCTACCCAAAAGAAACTCTCTCCGGTTCTGGCGTCCGGTTTCTCAGTATAACACGGTAGCGCCCCGCGTTTAGCGAATGAGACCCACCCGTGCGACCACGTTGTGTGGTAGAACGCACGGAATAAGTGGATTGTCGGGTTAATCGCCATGAATCGGCAATTAACCTCGAATTGGTGATCTTCGCGCACCGATGTAGTGCACCTGGGATAGGTGCAGCTGGTAATAATTCAATACGCGTACGAAATAGGGATATGGGCACACGTTGATTCGCGAACTCGAAAAAACGTGTGTACACCCTATTTTCCTTCGGGAAATCTGCAATAGATGCCCGCGCACCCGGAACAACCGGATGCACGTCAAGTGGTATAAAATAATCCGAGGTGAACTCTAGAAGTTCACCCTCAGTTATATCGGAGGTAAAATCAGATAACTACTTGACCATGGTATTATGTTTCTTCTTTAAAGGCGCACGCGCGGTTACCTTTGATTTAGGTAGTTTCCTGTCTTTTGCAAATGAAAGGTTTCTTAACAATGGCGGATTGAGTTTTTCACTGTGAGAAACACAGTCAAATGAGGCAGCCGGTTATATAATGTTTCCTCATCCACGCGATGAGCGACACGTGGATCCCACTATCATCAACATGTGGTTCAGATCACTTGATGTGACGTTGCTGCGGTTACTTTCCCCCGATTTACGAGGCGTCCATTTTTAAAATACTATGCCTAGATACAATGTATAGGCGGGTATCTTTTTTGGCTTCTTTGCTACGCTTTGTAGTTTTCATTGTCGCAATTTTTAGTCTAGCATCCGCAGTCCTTCACTGCGCATACTAGACTGGGGGGACATGATGATGTATAGTCTATATTCGGGTCACGAACCCGACCAAAGCCCGATACTAATAAACCCAGACGATTTAACTGGCTACGCCGATAAGTGGTTAGGCCCACGAAGGCCCAAACCCAATGTTATTTACGTAACACGATATCGGATATATCCTAATGATGGAGATAATCATTCCCCAACCGACTTAGGCTGGATACGCCGAAGGTTGAGGAACACGGAACCAACAAGGATTCCGTGTGTATATAAAGGGAATCATATCCCTCGTTAAAGGTACGATCTATAAACCCTAACTCTCCTTTAACCCTAAAACGATTACTTACTCTCACGCCGGAGGATAATCGTGGGAGACAATCCACGGTAAGCCTAACGGTGTTTTCTGTCTTCTTAGTGCGCAGGTCTCAAGCAACAATCCTCAATTGGTACGAGAGCCGGAGCCCAAACAAGGAACGCCTAACTTTTGTATCAACAACTAATTATGTAAGAAGAAAGTTAAAGAACTCCATTTGAGCTTTTGTTCGTTTAGGCCTCCAAACATATAAGCAAGAGAAATCTTAGCTAATAAAATACTTAATCCGTCTTATAAAAAATGTCAACCTTATTATTTATGTTTGTCTCAAAATATGTATATGAACAGACTGATTTTTCTACTTTACCTTTATAATCAAAATTTGCATTAACTACTAATTTATAATTTTTATATTAACTATGAGGATAAAAATGAATTTTTATCAATCAAAACTAGCATTAATTAAACATAACATAATGATACATTTTTTGTTTGTGAACACTCTTTTTAAAACGGAAAGAGAGTCACAAGAAAAAAGACCAGGCAAAAAGCACACATCTTTTTTAAGCGCGGAAATCATTTCCCATTTATAATAGTTTGCACTAAATCACTTTTGTGAACCAAGAAAGTCAAATGTGTCAAAAATATTGATGCAGAATTTTGGTGAATGATGGAGGGTGAGAAAGACATGCTTCGAATGTAGACAAGTTCTGTTCAAAAAAAAAAAAAAAAGAATGTAGACAAGTTTATTTAGGCAATGCTATTTGTCTAGAAATAATCATTTATGATGTAAGAAAATGACATTTAATATATAAAGTACAAATTGTCAAGGGGAGGGAGTGGTAACAATACTACCCAAATTATCACATCACCTCTATCCAATAAAAATCCTCCAACTCAAAACTACCCAATTCTACCCTAACACTACCCAAAGTGGATGGAGTGGTCACCTATCCTACCTAATTTTCTTTTTTTCATATATTTTTAATACATAAAATCACATACAATATTAAAATAAAAACATATCATTTCATTAAAAATAAAAACATTACATAATACTTAAAAAAAACTACAACTTAAAAATTGAAACTACAACTTAAAAAAAACATTACATAAGTTGAAATAAAAAACAAATGAAACTACAACTTAAAAATTGCAAGTCCATCCGTGTTTCGCCGCAAGTTCACGTTTTGGGTAAGAACGAATTCCAACATAGCGGGATGGCGAATGTGATCATGCGGCTCCAAAAAAAACTTCATCTCTCGTTGTGTATTCTTGAACTTCGCCCCCTCGAGTTGTGTAGCCAACAATTGTTTCGCCAACGCATCCTTCTCGCGTTATTCTTCCAAATATTGTGTCTTCTTTTGTGTGTAGGAGTTGATTTCATCCGCAATACTTGAGACCGACGAAGAGGATGCGCCTTGCTTCTTTTTCATCTTTCTTGATTCAAGTGGAGGGGTGGGGTCTTCATTCATGTCGGGAATGGTGTTGCTTGCCGATTCATACTCCCCCGACTTCCTTTTTGAAGAATTGCTAGTCGCACCGCCAACATCTTGAAAACATTCTTGCTCCGTCCATTTGTCATGACCTCTGACAACCTCCCACGCCAAGCTATGAGCAGATTGTCTTTTTGTTATTGTATAGTAATCCGCCTCAGCTTGTCTCACCACGTCCAAGTCGTTGCACCCACTAGCCTTAGCACGTTTCTACATAATATACAAAATAATAAAAAATATAACTTATACAAAATAATGTAATTGTAAATAATAAAGTATAGATTATGTAAAATAAAAAGTATAGCTTGTACCGCTTGGACGTAGTAGCCGTTGAAAATACCCATGGCCTTGTTCATTGTTTTCCACTTTGTATTCAACGAAAGAAAAGTTCGTGAAGTCGAACCCAAAGTTGCCTTGTAATGCTTGAGAACCCGTTTCCAAAAACCTTCGGACTTTTGTTCATTACCGACAACATTACATTCGGAGATTTGAATCCATGCTTTCGCCAAAGCCTCCTCTTGTGCCAGCGACCAAACTTCACGGGCCTCCTCCGCCGAAGGCTTTTTCTTCCTCTCGCATCGACTTCTTCAACGTCCTCATCTTCGTCTTCTTCGTTTGGTGGTTGTTGTGTTTCGGCTACAAACTCGACGTCTTCGTCATTGTTTTCGAACGGGGATAACTCGCTTGTAGGAGTGATGTTGTGGTGTTGTGGATTCATTTGAGGAGGACCCATATTATATTGGTAATATGGATGTGGAGTTGCGGGTTGTGGAACGTAAAATTGATTCGGAGATGGTTGAGAATAAAATTGGTTTGGAAACGGAGTTTGTTGTGGTTGCGGATGAACGGGTTGAGACCGACCTTGACGCGAGGTGGAATTTTTTTTACCTCTTCTTGGATCCATGATTTTGTGTTTTTGAAAGATGAGTGTGTGTTTTTTTTGTGAAAAAATGTGTTTGGGTTATTTGGTTTTAAAGGGATTTTTTTTAATAAACCAACTAGCCGTTGCTAGTCCCCAACGTTCCAAAATTTCAAAAAAGTGAGCCCCCCACCGATCGGCTTCCAAGCCCGATGTGATCACCGATTTGCGCTACCCGACATGGGCGGGGCGGTGTTACCGATCAAACCGATCGGCACCGACCCCTACCCGATGCCCACTCCCTCCCCTCTAACTTGTAACATTTGTTGTAGTGTAAATGTTTAATATTATGTCTCTTGCTACCTAAGAGCTTTCGTATGCAAATGATTAAAAGACATTTTTATATCTTTTTTAGCTAGTTATATTATTCTAACTCCAATGCAAAACATGTCTTTTACTTATTCTGAACCCATCTCATATCGCATACATTACAATTATTTCAATAGATTGGTATACATCAACGTATTCTTCAACCACCTATTTTTGACCTTTTTTTCCAATGCTTTAACTCATATCAAGTACATTTTCATCCGTTCAATTCGTGGGGACACAGGATAAAAAAAACTTACTGATAATAATTCTAATGTGATTTTGGTGGCAAAGAATTGAATACGTATCACTTTACTTAAACAGTCGTTGTAACTCGAACATTACAATTATATTTCTTATTAGTACAGTTAAATTAGTTGAATATTCGAGCTAATATATCTAATGTTACATATGATAGTTGATGAAGATTTTACAAAAAGACATACAAGGTTTTAATGGAGATTTGACCAATTAGAAGATTTCTTATTTGTGTTACAAGCTTTTACATAGTTTAACATCTATATTTGTTAAATTGTCACGATTATTTTACACTGACTTGTTAGCAAATACAATATTAATTTGCCTACAGTTATTTTTTATGTTTCAGCTGACAACCTCAAACCGCAATCAAAACTTTGATATTACACCTAAACTTTTAGTTCAAACATGAAGAAAAAGTAACATTCAATTAATATATATGACTGAAAACACTATAAAAGATTTTTCTTTACTGAGATTACTAAAATTCATCATGTATCTTTTATAATTAAATTTTGTAACTGAAAGTATGGGTTTAAGTTTAGTAACTAGCCCGTGTTAAGTAGCCAAAGTTTTGTGGATCACTTAATTATTTTCACTATTTACCTCCCATATGATGTTTCGCCGTGTTTGGATGTTCATTACGAGGGGTGTGTTCTAAAATGACTTAATCAGATTATAATAGAACACCTAGCTAGTTACATAACGTGTAGCTAGTTAATGTATTTTGTTAACCGCCGAATTAGTTGGTCCTCAGAGGTGGAAGTTATTAACTTGTGCTTATTTTTAAGACCAGATTCGAATTTGTTCTTGTCACAAATTTACAATGTCTAGTGAACTAGGCTAATGTTTGCCTTGGATATGATATACTATAAATATATGTTTCTTTATGGGGGTTGGGTGGGGGTTGTCTGTAATTGCAAAAAGGTTCAAATGGGCATCCATTTTATCTTGTTTTTGTGCTTACAGATTTGTTTCATTTATTGAGAATCAAGGAATATATCTTATTCTAATATGAAGTCAAGATGCAATTTC
Organism: Chrysanthemum makinoi; assembly: GCA_910596185.1. Taxonomy (NCBI): domain Eukaryota; kingdom Viridiplantae; phylum Streptophyta; class Magnoliopsida; order Asterales; family Asteraceae; genus Chrysanthemum; species Chrysanthemum makinoi. The sequence continues at coordinate 221,163,895 of OU343217.1, forward strand.
TGAGGACCAAACAAAAGCATATGATGCAGAATGCCAGAATAATTGTGTATCGAACATTTGTGCACACACATTATGTATGCTGGTAATCATGGTGTTAGATGCCTGTCCAATTGTCTTTCTAGGATCTTAGTTCATTGGCAAGTACCTCCAATTATCCAAACTGTTTATTACGAGAAACGGATGGCGAGATCGTCTAGTTCAAAACAAATTTCTGTTATAATCTAACTACATAAGTTAACTTGTTATCTTAAGACTCCATAAGCTATGTTTTCATGTTCAGGAAAAGAAAATAGGCTTGCAGTTTCGCTACTACAAGATAAAACAAACTCTGGCTTTTATAAAGTGTGATTACTGTAAAAATAAAAGTAAATGTATCTCACAGTCATGCTTTCTTCAAACTTCAAATTTTTTCGGCGTACACTTGATATACTCGAGTGAGATTATTTTTTCATCACCGGATGTAATGGGAGAAGTATGAGACGGCTTATGGTCTATGAAAGATGAACCTTTTTCGGATGGAAGTATGCCCGTGTTAATGCAACACTTGCAACAGTGACTGCAGCAACAATTGAACCCCAAATCCACCTTAGTCTGGTTTTCCTTTCTTCAGTTGAATCATGCTCTGTTTATAAACATTATAACACAAAGGTCAATACATAATCCATAACAGGAACATAAAAAAAAACTAGTGTAGTGGTATAGTTTGACATTCAAAACAAAGGGTTATTTAATACTCATTAAACGGTAACATATAGTATATAGGTAGTCCTTACAGGTTACCAGGCTCAAAAAAAGAAATTGACAACATCCACCATCAAAACAATGACGTATTACTTTAGAAGACTCGGTCACTTACCAAAAGTTGCTTGCTTAAGTAGAGACGCCTTATTGACAACCTCATCACACAACAATGTTAACCTAGCAATTTCCATGTTTGTAGACTTTAACTGAGATTCCATTTCCGCCTTCATCTCGGCCTTTGAATTTCCCTTATTAATAGAATGAATAGGCTGCAACAGCCAACCGGGATATGCTGCATTTGACGAGATAACTCTTCTACAGGATCATTTACAGATTGGTCATCAAGCAAACTTGAATCGTCTAGAAGGTTCAGCCCAACAAGAGATAACTGCTCTTATCTCCCCCCACCCCCACCCACCACCCAATCAGGGGCGTGGCTATGTGGGGGGTAAGGTGGGCCATGGCCAACCCACAAAGCCTTAATAATTAGCATATATGTTGTAGTCCAAAGCCGAATTCACTATCATATATTGACATTTGATCCACCTACAAACTAGATATCTCTCTATTAGTTAACGTACTTAGTCCCTCATCCATCCATCAATCCATATTCAGTCCTATAGCCTAGAATTTTGGTTCAGATTCAGTTTTAGATGATTTTGGTTATGCAAATGAACGTCATGAGCAACCAAAACGTTGAATGAACAAATATGTTGCAAACTTTTACATAGTTATATATAATACTCCGTAGTCTTTTGTTTCCTTTCTAACATGCCGGTGTCTTTTAAAAATTTTTGCCCCCCTTGAAAAGGATTCCTGGCTACGCCCCTGCACCCAATTGGCTTCGCATGTAATTTATGTGGTTTTCTGCTTGCTTCCTTATCTCAATCTCTGCCAATAAATTCAGTCGCGTACTCCAATTCAACACAAATTAATAATCACTGTAAAAAATCTGGTTACCCGTAATGGTTGGTGCCTCTCACCACCAAAATCACTTTCACCTCAATGTCATACCATCCTTCCTCCTTGTCACTCACTCATCGCCTTTAATGCCGTAATTGTCACCTTTATCCTTTACCTTAAGCGGGGTGTCATGGTGAAGATGATCACACACATGAAGGACCAATCTTGGCGCCTAAACCCCATGACAGGGGTGTGTGATGGCGCGCGAAGGTCCTCAAATAGAGGTGGTTCGATATAGTGTGAAGGTAAAAAAAACTAATATAGCAATTGAGGTAAAGGTGAAGGGGAGGTGACTGTGGCCTTACAATTTCAGTTTTTTAGTCAACTGATAAAATTTTATCTTAAAGATTTTATGAATAAATTATAATGTCATTAAAAATAAATTATTACACAAAGACATAAACTTAGAAAATTAAAAACATAAACTAAAAAGGTCAAAAACATAAACTAAAAAACGCTCCAAGCCTGAATTGATTTCCTCATATGCCCTGCTCACAACACTTGGTTTAGCTTGGGTGTCGAAGAATTCATCCATCTCGTTGTCTATATCATAAACCAAATCACCTTCCCTATCTTCATGAAACTCAAAAGTGATTTCATCATCTATACCACTCGTAACACTTAATGAATCTTGGGTGTCAAAGAAATCCTCCATCTCTCTGCCTAAATTATAAACCAACTTATCTCCTCTCGCATCATGAAATTTCGGAAGTAAAGAGCAGAGACTAACATAATGTTCCAATCCAGAAGTGATTTCATCATCTGTGCTGCTTGTACCACTTAAAGATTCTTGGGCGTCAAAGAAATCATTTGTCTCATTGTCTAAATTCTCTTCTGCAGCTGTTGCATTGTTATCTTTAACAACTTCCCCAACATTCGCGTGATCAACAATATATGCGGATGGAGTGAACGGTGTTGGTTCACGTGAAATCCGAGTCCAATGATGCTTTCTATCTACAGATTTCATTCTTGCATTTAACTCTTGCTGATTGTTGGTACGACTATCCTGTATCGAGCCACTTACACTTGTGCCTGCTGCCATTGAGTTGAAAGTCGTCTTTTGCTCAGCTAACGAATCTAAAGCCATTGTTGTACAAGGCATTGCAACTTAAACTTCTCTATTCGGATTCAAACTTTTTTCTGTTTTAATCAAGAAAAAGGCAAACAATTTTAAAATCAGTAGCTAAAACATAATTAATTAGTACAAACAGATAATCCCATCTCACTTCTCACAATATGTCAGTATATGGAAGCCTGTAATAATTTAGAAATAAAGTTAACGTTTTCATGGTTTTCAATCTGATTTAACCCAATGCTATTAAGTTGTATTAGGTTCGATATGCATAATAAGAGCCTAATTGCAATGTAAAAAATGTGCATCACACCAATACATATATAATATAACCACGACGAATTATAACAAAAGCACAATTTAGAACATCCTCGAACTGTATATTCAACATCAAAAGTTCTAGAGGGTGAGCAGAGAGCACTAACTCAACAGGCCTCTAAATATTTTGGGTCCTAAAATATCAATATTTACAACAAAACTAGTTTATCTAAGCAACAAAAGATAAATTATCGTCCAACATTACTTGGTACGTCGTTATTTATACTCGAGATTAATTTGTATTACCTCTATTTTGCTTATGCTTTTAGAACTACAAATCTTAACTATATAATTTTTTGAGTTAATTACATGAATGGTCCCTGTGGTTTGTCGAAAATTACGGATTTAGTCCCTGAACTTTTTTTTTTGCAAATTTGATCCCTATGGTTTTGATTTGTTACGGATTTGGTCCCTTGACCATAATTTCTGTTAGTTGACCGTCAAATAGGTGTTTGGAAGGCTGAAATGACAAAAATACCCTCGCATGTGTTTCATGAATGGTCCCTATGGTTTGTGGTTATCACGAATTAGTCCCTCACTTTTTATTTTTTATTTTTATTTATATAACTATTTATATAAAAAACATTTTGTCAAAATTTTATAAAAAATTCCAAAAATTTTATAAAAAATTATATTAATAATTCTGAAAATTCTATAAAAAATTCCGATAAAAATTTATAAAATATTTTTTTTTTTAATTTTTATCGGAATTTTTTTAAAAATTTTCGGAATTTTTAATAACATTTTTTATAATTTTTTTTTATAAAATTTTAAACTTTTTATAAATTTTTTGACAATTTTTTTTTCTAAAATTTTTTTGCCTCAAATTTTATAAAAAGTTTTTGCCCAAAATTTTATAAAACATTCCGTAAAAAAAAGAGAGAAGAAAAACTTTTCTTTTTAAAAAAATTCCGTAAAATTTTTTATAAAACATTCCGTAAAAAAATTCTGTAAAAAATTTTACAAAATTTTAAAAACAATTTTTTACAGAATTTTTTTTTAAAAAGAAAAAATTTTCTTTTTTTATTTTTTTATTTTACGGAATGTTTTATAAAATTTTGGGCAAAAACTTTTTATAAAATTTTAGGCAAAAAAAATTTAGAAAAAAAAAATTGTCAAAAAATTTATAAAAAGTTTAAAATTTTATAAAAAAATTTATAAAAATTTTTATTAAAAATTTCAAAAATTTTAATTTTCCGAATTATTAATAAAAATTTTTATAAAATATTTGGAATTTTTTATAAATTTTTTTATAAAATTTTAGGAATTTTTTATAAAATTTTGACAAAATGTTTTTTATATAAATAGTTATATAAATAAAAATAAAATAAAAAATGAGGGACTAATTCGTGATAACCCACAAACCATAGGGACCATTCATGAAACACATGCGAGGGATTTTGTATTTCAGCCTTCCAAACAACTATTTGACGGTCAACTAACTAAATTTATGGTCAAGGGACCAAACTGCTACTTAATCAAAACCATAGGGATCAAATTTGCAAAAAAAAAAGTTTAGGGACTAAATCCGTAATTTTTGACAAACCACAGGGACCATTCATGTAATTAACTCTAATTTTTTTTGGCATAGATTTAAAAATAATAATAATAAATGGGAGGGTAGCAAACATGAAAACATGTTATATATATAAACCTAAAACAATACGAGTACTTTTCATGTGATATAAACCTAAAACAGTACTTTTCAGTGTTTTCATGATCGAATTCATGCAATGTACTCCGTAAATGATTCTTCAATGTGTTTATAATTTTATGGATGTATAGTATGTTAAGATCAGTAAACATGAAAGAGTTATACCTGAGTCTAGTTATGCGTATCAGTCAAAAGTGCAATGAGAATAAAGAAAAAAGAAGCGTCCCAACATTCTTTTATAGTGTCAGCCTGTCAGGTATTGTATTGGTATGCTACACGGATTATTCCAAAAAGTTACAATTTTTACTTCTTAGTTTAAATAAACTACACTTTTTTGGAGACGACTAATTTTTTTTTACTTAAATATGTTTCACTTTTGACCTCATGGGATCATGTTACCTCAGCAAGCCATATTTTAACCTTTCTAAATAATGTTTAGTAAAAGTAAGACTAAAATACACCGTTGGTCCCTAAACTTGTTCCTGCGCATCGCAATGGGAAAAACTTGGGCGTTGTCATCGCTGGAGATCCAAAACTTGGGTTTTATACTCTAGACTAGTCCCTTGACCAGGATTGCCATAGTCAACATGAATTTTCTGGCATTACTCGAAGGTATAATAGACCATTCACAATTTTAACATGCCATAGTTAAAATCTAACCCAACCTTCAACCAAAGTCGAGTAAGAATCATCATTTCCAGAATGCTGAGTTTCAAGATCATGATCTGAGCCAGTTGGGCCCTATTTCACTTCATCCAAAGGTGAATCTAAACCCTCAGATTCAGACTCTCGTTCACATATCGTTGGTGACAAAATGTAATCTCCAACTTCTAGAGTTACTGGTATTATGTTCATGCCCTTCTGATGCAGTACATTTGGAAGACTGCTCATAAACTCCCTCATATCAACTATGACCTTGTAACCAATATTTTAAGAGCAGAAACGGAGTTTTTAGCATTTTGAATATTTCAACTAGCAACAAAAGTAAAGTCAACATAAGAAAAGATTGCACACTTGCGTCTCTTTGCTAGCTTCCTTCTGTCCACCTGCCTTCCTGGTCACCATATTTAGTTTTGATGGAGATTCCGTCTCACTAGCAGAATTTCGACTAAGACCATGAACGACCTGGTATAACTTTTTACTAGTTAGTAAACAGCTTTGAATGCAGAAAAATATTTGAACGAGATTCAAAGGATACTAAGAGCATAATAGCTACATTTATAAGCACAAAAGTTTACAAAGATTAAAGCACATGGGCAGAATCTAAATAAACCTGATCAACTGCTAGCAGCATCATTGATTTTTGCCTTATGAGGGATTCAAATGCTTCATTTTCACGGCGTATACTAGCTTCAAACTTCTGCACTTCTGTAGAATCTTCATAAAACAGAATATATACTTTCACCTTTATTGAAGGATTTTCAGCTTTATATACTTCTATTTCTCGTACAAAAGCAATGTGGAAATGATGATTCTTACTCGACTTTGGTTGAAGGTTGGGTTAGATTTTAACTATGGCATGTTAAAATTGTGAATGGTCTATTATACCCTCGATGTAAAGCCAGAAAATTCATGTTGACTATGGCAATCATGGTCAAGGGACTAGTCTAGAGTATAAAACCCAAGTTTTGGACCTCCAGCGATGATAACGCCCAAGTTTGTCCCATTGCGATGCGCAGGAACAAGTTTAGGGACCAACGGTGTATTTTAGTCTAAAAGTAATTATATGTCACAAGATAGAGAATAAATTTTGTAAACATCACAAATTCTCATATCAAAAGATTAAATCCTTACCATCTAATTAATTTGACCAAAAAGTGTATATTAAAACTGGTTTTAGTTAAAAATAACTATACTAAAATAGTTATTAACGTGTGAGCAATATTTTCTTATCACATGACCTACCTAACAACTTATCATACATTCAAGTAATCTGCAATACTCTGTTTATAATTACATTTGATTTTTAATGCAATCGCATGTGATTTTCAATATAATCACATGTGATTTTTTCATCCAAATAAAGTCACGTGTGATTTTATCTGTAATTGTGTAACAATAGCTACATCTTTTTCACGATCCATCTTATTTGCATATGTAAATGCAATAACCTGATTTTCTTCATCCATAATCAGATTTTCTTCAACAGCATGATTTTCAAAGATCAATAACCAAATTTTTGTCCTTCATAATCAGATTATCATCGATATATAACTAATTATTTGTTAACTGGTAATTGCGAACCTAAATTCAAGAAAAAAAACCAAAATTGATCCCTAATTTGAAAAGTTATTATCAATAACGAAGATTTATGATAAAATCAAAATAGGAAATTTGTTGATTAAAAAAATTATCTTGATCATTATCAGCCAAACACACACAACTGAAAAACTAAAAATGATATATACACATTGTTATTAAAAATGTATTAGTTTAAAACTCATGCATTACACCGGCTATCAAATTATTTTCTTAGATATTCTTCTATATAACATTTACCGGGCCTTCTTATGAATAGTACTCTTTCTATTTTTTTGGACCCGTACCCGTTGGGTGTACCACGTGGTTATATTTGTTTATACCACCCGACCCAACCTATTGATGTTGACTCACATCATTCGTTTACCTTTTAGATCCAAACGGGTATACCTCCTGAAAATTAACCGGTGATATTTTCATCCGAAGAAAATCCTAATCGTTGGTACTACAAACGATTGTGAGGGGGCTACACTCATCCGTACCATCAAACCCATTTTTTTATTGCGTTTGTGGATGTCTCTTTGCCATATGGTGATTGCTACGGGCGCGATATGCCTTTGGTCGACATGCTTTTTTATGCTTCGTATATCTGATATTTGTATAATTAGAGTTAGGTAGATCAATTATTTGTGGTACAAATTAGCTTCAGCGAGTTTACTGTTTGGGAGATTGGATATTAGGTTTGATGTTTTTTCCTTTAATTTTTTCCTGCGTTCGTTATTGTGAAATAGTTCATGCGAATCAGGGTTTAGGTTTAATTTAGGGTTTCTTATTTTGTAAAATTATTTTGGGCGTTTTCTCATTTTAGTTCATGCGGATCAGGGTTTAGGTTTAATTTAGGGTTTCTTATTTTGTAAAATTATTTTGGGCGTTTTCTGATCTTAGTTCATGTGAAATCAGGGTTTAGGTTTAATTTTGGGTTTCTTATTTTGTAAAATTATTCTGGGCGTTTTCTAATTCCAAGTTTGTAAATCAATTTAATGATGATAAAATTAAGCCTTCTTTTCATAATTGATGTCAATTTAGTCTGTGTAAAAAAAAGGTTTAGGCATGTGGACATGTTGGTCAAATGGTATCTTATGTTTGTGGGTTTTCCATGTTTTCAAAAGGTGCTGTGGTAGGCTTCTTGAGCTTGCGTACCATGGCGTGATCTCAGATCTTGGTGGGCCATAATAGTGTTGTGTTTTCTGGTACCATTTCTGTTGGGCTATCATCAAAAAGAAGGCCCCGTGAATGTTATTTTGTATAATTCGAGCTTTTCGGCTGGCTGCCGTGATTTCTTTTTAGAGGCTGTGATGAATTGGGGTTTCTTTGGTAAACGTGAGATGACCCGTATCTTGGCAGGGTGACATACGATTGTCGCAGCCATGGCGAGTGTATCCTCTTTGCTTGAGTATTCGCCCATCTGAGCCATCTGTCCAGTGACATTTCCACTTTTGTCGAAAAAAAAGATATTTGGGTAAGGAAATGATGATACCTGTATGCAATTGAATGTTTCGTTCACATGATCTGCTTATACTGGTATCTTGGCAGGCGGTATGGGATTGCGACCATACGGTATTTTGTTGCTGATTTTACATGTGCGTATCTGAGCCTCATAAATATTTGGAAAAACACTTATCCACATCAGATGCATTTAAGGTGGTTGGTGGTATTCGTTGTCATGGATGGGAATATCTTTGAAGAAGATGAGGTTATCCGCATGTTGGCGGGGCAGCCCATGATGGTTGCAGCCACGGTGGATGCATCCTTTTTCTTAGCAAGTTACTTTGGTGAGTTCGCTTTAATTACACCCGCTGCAAGTGTAACTATTGTTTTCGTAATCGTCGCGAATCGCTTCGATGAAAATATTGCTAGATAATTTTCAGGAGGTATACTCGTTGGGATCTAAAATGTAAACAAACGCAGGTGAGTGAAGATGAATAGTACCTACCACCATAAATTATCATTAGACATGTTACATTCTTCTAAATAGCATTTAACGGACTTCTTATGAATAGTACTATGCGTATTTTTTTTACCCATGCCCGTTGGGTGTGGCGTATACGCATGTTTGTTTATATCACCTGACCCAAGCTATTCATCTTCACTCAGACCCTTCGTTTACGTTTTAGATCCCAACGGGTATATGATGTTTGCTTAAGGCAATGACGGTGCCTGTATGCAATTGAATGTTTCGTCTACGTAATCTATTGGTACTGGTATCTTGGCAGAGCATTTTGGGATTGCAGCCATGCCCGATATTTTGTTACAGATTTTACATGTGCAAATCTGAACCTTATAAATATTTAGAAAAACACTTATCCACATCAGATACTTTTAAGGTGGTTGGTGGTATTCGTTGTCATGGGTGGGAATGTCTTTGAACAAGATGGTTATGCATGTTGGGGGGCAACCCATGATGGTTGCGACTAGGGTGTCATTAATCCGACTGACCGGACCGAACCGAATAAGGATAAACGGTTGGGTTAATCGGGTCAAAATCTAACTTCGGGTCAATTGGATCAACTGATTAACCCACTACTACTAGTGGTCTTGGGTTCAAAATACTTTGCTTATTCGGGTTCGGGTCAACCCAACTAACCCCTTTTTTTTTTTTTTTAAGCCCAACTCTAAAGTTTGATATCTAATGTATAGTAGGCATCTAGTCCATTTATTAAAAATAGCCCATTTTCATTCTATTTTGATATATGATATATAGTGATATTATCATATGCTCATATTAGCCACTTACAATCCCAAGAACCAAGAACCAACAACTATGCATTCTACATTTCCACAACTAGATCACTTCACGATTTGAAAATTTTCTTTTTCCTTTAAGAATTGGCATTCTTATACAAAAGGTACTACTTATTCATGGTTGATTTTGTTGTTAATTTTGTATTCTTATTAGGTTTCTAGGGTTTGAGGTTTGTTTGCATTTAGAAATAAATTGTTTCTTTTCCGTTATTATAGGCTAATGCTTGTTTATTTGTTTAAGTTTTATTGTGTTAGAGACTATTTAATTATGAATGTTAGTAAATTAACTAGTTGTATATTTATATGTTGTTAGATGTCGGACACCAACTCGATGGAAGTAGATGAAGAAGTCAATGTAGAAGTTATCAATAAAAAAATGGAGGGAAAAAAACCCAAAAGAAATCGACTAAGCGCAAGGTGAAAAAATGGTCGAAGGTTTGGCTAGACTTTGATGAGCAAGATCTACAAGAAGGTGAAATAGAGGAAGATGTGAAAGCTCTCTGTAAGCATTGTGATAAAAAGTTTCTTTGTCATTCAAATAAGCATGGTATAAAAAATCTCAAAAGACATTTGTTAAAGTGTGAGCCTTACATAGCCAAACAAAGTAAAGGTCAAACTGAACTTATGTTTGAACATGGTGACGAGAAGAAAATGTTTGCATGGAAATTTGATCAAAAGGAAAGTAAGAAAGCATTGGCACACATGATTATAGTTGATGAGCTCCCTTTTAGTTTTGTTGAGCATGGTGGCTTTAGGCACTATTCTAAGATTAATCAACCGTTGTTTGATGTTCCATGTAGAGGTGCTGCTACACAAGATTGTTACAAGTTGTATGATGAGGAGAAAATAAAATTCTTGATGTAATTCGAAAAAACATTGGTAGGGTATGTTTGACTACTGATAGTTGGACATCTTTACAAAAGAAGAGTTACATGGCTCTTACCGGTCATTTTATTGATAACGAATGGAAGTTTAATAAAAAGGTCTTGAACTTTTGTCGTCTCGACGGTCATAGTGGGGTTGACATACGAAAGGGAGTAGAATCTTATATGAATGAGTGGGGTATCAATGGTATATTGACTATTTCGGTAGATAATGCAAGTGCAAATGATACCGCGCTTGATTTTTTAAGAAAAACATTTGCAAAAAAAGAAATTTGTTTATTGAATGGGAAATGAATTCATATAAGATGTGCGGCTCACATTTTGAATCTTGTAGTGCAAGATGGTATTAGAGTGATTGATAATTCGATCGCGAATATTAGATATGCGGTAAAATGGATAAAGAAATCGGGAAGTAGAATTGAGAAATTCAAAAGATGTGCCGAAAGTGCTAAATGTGATATCATAAAGAACTTGATACTTGATGTTCCGACGAGGTGGAACTCCACTTACAATATGTTGGAAGTAGCTCAGGCATATGAAGATGCTTTCAAGAGATATGATTTAGAGGACGGACTTTTAACGCTTATTCAAAAAAGGTCTTTTAGTCCCTACATCAGAAGATTGGGACAAAGCTAGAAAGTTGTGTGAATTTTTGAAAGTATTTTTTGATGTTACTTTGAGGATTTCCGGGATAAGGTAAGTGACATCACATACACTCGTTGTTGAATTATCTGCTATTCATGAACTTTTGCGAAAACAAATATATTGTGATGTTTTAAGAATACCTCCCGAGGATGAAAGTCTATATAAAATTGCTAAGGTGATGAAAAAAAAGTTTGACAAGTATTATGAAGAGATAGAAAATATGAATGCATTTTATATTTTGCTTTATTACTTGATCCAAGAAACAAGAATGAATTTTTAGATATTGTACTCGATGACCATTATGGAAGGGAAGGACTAGCAATGGTAGAATTGAAGAAAAATTACATACATGTTCAATTTAAAGCTTTATATGAAGACTATTTAAGGATTCACGCTCCAACATCTATTTCATCTTCAATGTTGGGGAAACGTTCAAGTCCTGATGACACGGCAACAAAGCCCCCATAAGGGATAGGTTGAGAGATAGGATGAAAAGTAGTTCAACATCTACTTCAACAATAAGTGAATTGGATATGTATTTGGGTGAAAGTGTTGAATCATTTGATTCTAATGTGAAATTTGATATATTGGCATGGTGGAAGGTAAATAGCCCAAGATTCCCAATTGTATCTTTGATGGCTAGAGATTTGTTAGCCATTCCCGTTTCAACGGTGGCTTCCGAGTCGGTGTTTAGCACTAGTGGGAGGGTCTTGGATTCATTTAGGAGTTCTTTGAGTGATATGAGTGTTGAAATCCTTATATGTACCCAAGATTGGCTGCGTAAGGATAAGGATAAAGTTCCAGAAAAAGAAGAAGATTGTGAAACAGTAATCATTGGTATGTCTGTTTATTTTTAATGTTCGTTAATTTACATGTATCGTTTCTTGCTAATTATAATATTTTCATGTAGATTCGAGTGAAGATGAAGGTAGTAGCTCCAAAAGGAATGTCAATGAAAATGAAAGCTTTTATTAATGAAGATTGAAGAATATTAGAAGGTTAATATGTTTAAAGAAGGAAGCTTATTTTGTAAATTGAAAGCTTATTTTGTGGATAATATGGATGGCTTGTTAGTTTTTATTTGCCTACTCTTGTAATTTTGTGCAAAAGGCCTAATGATGTAATGATGTTGCCTACATCATCAATGAAAACTTATATTTTGATGTACTGATGTTGTAGCCTACATCATAATTCATAAATATAAATGTTGCTTGTTGTTATATGATGTGCTGATATTGAATTCTCTTTTAGTATGCTTTTGATGTTTGTTATCTGTTTAAAGATGTTTGTTAGTGTGGTAGTAATGGTTATTGGATCCGGATACAGCCATCACCTTGTGCTTTCAAAGGTAACTATTAAATTCCAGTTTTTTTAGTACTTCACTTGTAAATGTAGAAATTATATGGTGTGGTATGCGTCGCTTTCAGTATGGTTATTGGATCCGGATACAAACTTTGGCAATCTACCCTGGGAAAAGAGTCAATATCAGATTCAATATCACTGTCTAATTGAGTTGTTGGGTAAGCTTTTCAGGTCTTAGTTGTGGCATTTAGCTTTAAGCTGCAGGTAGTATTACAGGTGCATCACTGGACTTGGATTTGCAGTAATAGTATTACATTAAAAGGTGATTTGCATATAAAAGCTTTAAGGAAGGTTCATGATCTATTAAAGGGAATTCAATTAGGATACTAAAAGGTGATTTGCAGTAAAGATATTATACCTTTACTGATGTTAAATGGCCTTTTTTTCTTTTAATGTAAATGTAATCTATTAAAAGCTCTAAGCAACATTTATATGTTAAATGATCTTTTTTTCTTTTAATGTAAAATCATCATAAAAGCTCTAAGCAACATTTATATTTATGATGTAGGCTAGAATTAGGATTTTCATGATCTATTAAAGGTATAAATTCTTTACTGATGTCAAATGGTATTTTTTTTTTACTATACTACTTTGATTGTATGATGATTTTACATGGTGGGACGTAGTTGAGACTGAATTTTGTGATTTGGTAAATGCTACAGACCCGAACCCGACTCGACCCGACCCGACCCGATATGACCCGAACCCGACCTCAAATAGGGTTGGGTACTGGTATATTAATTTTAGCTTCAACCCGAATTGGACCCGACCCGTTTGACCCGAACTCGACCAACCCGACCCGATTAACACCCCCAGTTGCAGCCACGGTGGATGCATCTTTTTTGTTAACAAGTTACTTTGGTATCTGTTTGAGGTTACAACTGCTGCAAGTGTAACCATTGTTTTTTAGACTGTCACTGCAACTATCTTAGGATCAAAATATCATCGAATATTTTTCCGGAGGTACACACGCTGGGATCTAAAAGGTAAACAAACGGTGGCAGTGAAGATGAATAGGATGGGTCGTGTGGTATAAACAAATATGCTTATCTGGTGGCTTTATCCCAATAATGTTGTGACAATGAGGTATGACCATAATATATATTATGTTTCATATTTTACTTTGCGCTGCTCTGTTCATCAAAACACAATAGAATGTCGCAAGATGGCTTTATAATTTTTTTCAGGATGGCTAAAGGTGCTTGATCAACAACCTTAGTAGGAGAAATCTTGATAATTGTTATGTAGATATATATGATATATAATATATAATAAGCTCACTGACGCGATGACGATACTTTTCTGCATTTATGTCTTTGGTGAGCGTAGTTTATTAGCTTCCGCTCATGGCATGGCACCCACATCCACATTGTGGTTGCAGCCACGACGGGCCTCTTGTACCACTTACATACTCGCAGATCTGAGCGTCTTTATATATTAAAAGGGCAAAGTACTATTTTATAAGAACACCCATTGAATGTTATTTAGAATAATGACAGCTGTTGTTGGTTTTGTGTGCCTGTATAGTGGCGTGATCGAATCTGTTTTTTTTGTTACCTTGGTCCAAGACATGTTTGTTAATAAGTGACCATATGGTTGCAGCCATGGTGTTTTATTGGTACCATTTCCATTGGGGCATCATGAATAAGAAGGCCCCATGAATGTTATTTTGTATAATTCCAGTTTTTGCCCTGGCTACCCTGCTAAATGTTCACCCTTTGTATTCCTTTTTTGAAGCTATGATGAATTAGGGTTTATTTGGTAAACGTGAGATGACCCGTATCTTGGCAGGGTGACATACAATTGTTGCAGCCATGGCGAGTGTATCCTCTTTGCTTAAATATTCGCTCATCTGAGCCAACTGACCAGCGTCATTTCCACTTTTGTTGTAAAACTGATTGGCGCCTCTTCACCTTTAGCCTTCATTGTTTGCATGCGCAACAAAAAAAACTGTTTGGTTAAGGTAATGATGATACGCGTATGAAATTTAATGTTTCACACGCATGATCTGTTAATACTGGTTGTTAGGTCACCATGTTTGTAACACAAGCATCAATATAAAAAAGATAGATAAAGAGTGATCGGTTGAACACTTAACACACACACACACGAATGTATAAGAAAGTTTATGCGTAGATGTGAAATGATAAAATGAACAACCAACCTTCAAGAGAAGGTTTACATGAGGTATTTATAGGAGGGAACTAGGGCAACACACCAAGTTCTCATCCTTTACTTATTGGGCTTTGGATAGGCTCATGGGCTTTCTACATGAGCCTAGCCTTGATTACTAACATAAAAGCCATAATTAAGCTAACTATTACTTATTAATTACTAACACTTGAATTCTAGTTTCGGAGTGATTCCAACAATCTCCCCCTAAGTGTTAGTGATTGATGATTTAAAAACATTGTGCCGATGATGTAATAGTAGCTTTGACGTCTTCCGACATTCTTCTTTCTTGTGAGAAGAAGTGCCTTGATTCTAACAATCTCCCAAGTAGGGAAATTGTTTCCTTTGAAGTATTCGCTTGACGCCATCATTATCTTTGTTCTTTAATCTTTGTTCTTTGTGATGGAAGTGATAGTATGTTGTGGTTGTCCGAATCGGCCCGCCGTTGCTCCAGTGTCTCCATCGCCTTTCTCCAACATGCTCACACGCTTTGATGTTGGATTGCAAGATCGATGTAGTTCTCTTAGTCTTTAAACTTTGTAGATTCTTTGACTTTGACGAAGAATCATTCCGACTTTGTGTTGCCTTTTGAGAGAACTTCAATTAGTGTTGTTGTTGGTATGAGCATGTGGAGAATCTGAACGATCTTTTCCACCGCAGCATCCATAAGAAGAAAACATAAAACATGGGTTATAAATAATCCAGCGCTTATAAGTTTGACCTTTGAGAGTGTTAAAGATAGTGTGAAAACACAACTCTAATTCTCACAAAGGCCGTTTCTCAATCGAGTCCCACAAGTGAGATAACGCTGAGCAAATCGGGTACATCTACAATTCGTGATGAGCCACGAACGAAGCATCACCCCACGACTGTAGACCGTTTGAGACACACTAAGCGTAACCCACAGGGAGTTACCAATTCCTGCTGTCGTGGCCGTTTGATGTTGACCTCGGCAGAGTTTCCATTCAATCATTGAGGATCACATGTGTGAACCTCTCATAAATGTTCTCGACAGATTGCTAAGATCTGTGAAGGACTCGATAATGGATCACTTACGTCCTTATTGTTGAACTACAAGTGATGAAATTTCAAGTGTACCTAAGAGATCATTTGATGAATCTCGTGGCTCTAGACTCAATAGTGCGCTTTGGTTTTCCTGAGCGGAGACTAGGGAGAGGGTCTCCTTCTTCAATACCACTGTCTCTAAGAGAAAGCCGATATTTCACGTAGGGTTCTGTGAGAATGAAACAAGCTTCGGTTGAGAGAAACTTGAGGCTAAGAAGGTTTAGTGCACGCCACCGGGTCCATGACGACTTTGATCTTCAATACCGGTGTCATCAAGTGACAACCAATAGCATGTGAATTGAACCCGGTTCCGCCTCTAAGTTGAATAACTGAGGGCTATTTCTTTTCACCCTTTTCTTTACTTTTATTTTTAATTCTTCAACTCCTTCTTTCTCCGATTGTCATTTTGTCCTTTTTATAATCATACCTAAGGACTTCTAATTCTAACTATTGGTGGTGTCCTTGGGTAGATCCCTCCAGCTCTGGCGGATCATAGGACGGTTATTCCTAACCTTAGTCACCTTATAACACCATGACTAACCTATGTTGTTATAAAACCAATTTTCTTGAAAATCTCTCAAAGTGGTTATGAGTAAAAGCATTTTGTACCATTGTTGAGAGTTTAAGATTTTGCAGAAATACTCCCCCTCCACATCGCTTGAGAATTTGGAGAAATCGCACGGTGAGAGAAGAGCCGACTTTTGAATTGATTAACTAGATAGACTCCCGAGACACGGTTACGTTGCATAGTTAAAGAGATACATTGTCAGCTTTTAGGTGACAACTAGCTCTATTAACTACCTTGAAGGTGTGGACAAACCGAAGGTTGTCAAACCCGTCAAAGTTCATGTCTATCAAGAGTTTCTCGAATGGTACATTCTACTAAGACAAGTCCTTTGCGAGACACGTTTACATCACTAGCGAACTAGTTTGAAATTATTACCCGTCCCAGACAAATATTTTCGAGTTACTAACATTTAAGAGCTCGTCAATTCATTGGTTAAGTCTTTATCACGAAGATTCGATAGCAATTCACAACATATTTCTTATTACATAATTTTTCTCCCCCTCAAAAATGGCATATAAATGTTATTTTTGATGAAATTTTGATAAAGAATATGACCATTTCGAGTTTTGTGGAAATAATATAACGAAGAACAATTTTTTAACAAAGTTTTAATCAAATACTCCCCCTCAACAAGTGATATTAACTTTTGAGGTTTTGAAAAAAATTATAAGGGGAAGTACTTGTTCTTTTGAGCAAAACTTTGAAAATGAAAGATTTGATAGTTTTACTCAAAAGTAAGAAGCTTTCGCTCCTTTTATAAGGATTGTGGCATCAAGCGCACTAGGGTCCTTTCATTACAAGTACGGGTTGTACACTGTTATGTGTGCACAAGCCATAGTCATATAAAATCACACATCCAAATGATAAGATAATGAAACAAATCAAGGGTTACCGTGAGAATCCGGTAGTCCATCAATAACTCCGGAATGCGCTCGACGTTGATAGCCTGAGAGATATGCTGATGACCACCTACGAAACTCTCCAAAGTTCTCGAATCCCTTTTGAACAACCTTTCATCGAGCGCAGTGATGATCTTCTTCACATCCTTCTCTCTCCTCGAATTCCATCTCTTAGTTGACCCAATGCCTTCTTGTATCGCCTTTAACCAATAAGCTAACCCATCCTTGACTTTCTTCAATGTGTGATCCCCAAACTTATGGCTTTTGACGCCATTAAGCAATTAAGTGTAATTTACTACGTAGACTACTCCAAATGGTTTGCCGATGAGGGTGTAATGAGCCAGTGGTTAATGCCGGAAGGTCTAGCTGTGGTTTAGTGAGGTTAACACGCCGATGATCTGATTCCACGGCAAGCCGTATGTCTTCTACACATTCTTGGATCACTATGCTTCTGATGTAGATGAGTAATGGCTTGATGTATTCGCGTTGGATAGTTGTAGATAAATGTCGCATTCGTCCTTGCACCTTAGCGAGATACATATCTTCAATGTCATTTAGTGACGGGTCTCGAAAATCCGCTTCACGAAGTCATAGTCCTTTCGCCTTGTCGTTTGACCACAATGTTCTTGAGGAATGTGTAGTCCCACTTTGACGAAAGAGTAACATGCTTAATAGCAACGATCCATTTATCACTAAACACTTTCTTCGCTTTTTTGAACCGGCAGCTTTTGTAGAAGATTCTTCGGCGTCAGCCAATGATGAATCCCATACATCGCATCAAGGTCATACTTTTCCAATGTAGCAAAGAAACATGTGTGAGGCTTCTTCCTCGATGGTTGGATTGTTAGAGTAGATTGTCAGCCGGGAAAGGAAATGAGTGATGTAGCGTACTTCCTTTGTAACATCGCTACCATGTAGAAGAAACTCAAGGTCATTGTTGAAGAAGTAACGATATAGAATTTGAGGTTGATCCGGTGGCCAATTTTGGTAGCGGTCCGGTCCGGTCCTGGTAGTATGGAGCTTTGTCTTGTCTTGTGAAGTCGATGTTAGTTTGATCGCCAATCAATATTGTTCGACATGGCTCGTGTAATGTTTTCAGATGGTATTCAACTTCAATTGCACTTTCTGCGCCGTTTTAAGCAATTGAAGGCTTCATTCTTAATTCGCCTTTATTCTTTTAGTCATCTTCACTCTAAATTGTTCTTGAACCGCCTTCACATGCTCCATAGTACGCCATCTACCATTTCTTGACCTTCTAGTAGAGTAGCATCAACAAGTGTAGAAAACCGCCATATTCTCGGTGTCATCTTCGTCTAGCCATGAGACAACATTGGTCTTTGGTTCTTCTTCTTTGGCCTCGAGGAGGATTCTGGTTTCTTTGTTGATATGGAAAGGCGGTAGTTGCTCGTCTCGATCTTCATCGCCACCACCAAGCAGTACTCAAAATGATCACC